>SRSE01000133.1:2400000-3000000 GCA_005024645.1 Planiliza haematocheilus
ACAACCAAACAAAAAGAAGGAAATTGGATGAAGGCAGGTTCCATCACAGTGTGGATGTTTCTGTTGAAAGGATGCTTTTTAATCAGGCTTTGGGTTCAACTGTTGGAGATTACGCTGGTCCTGTGTGTGCGTGTTTATTCAGCGGCTGCTGGCAAATAGCTACATACAGCTGTACTGATGACAAAATGAAAACGGTTATTGTCAATAGAGAAGAAACGGGGAAAAGGATGATTCAGGATGAAAATAACCCGCTACGATAACATGAAACGTTCCGATGCGCGCCGCTGTTCTTTGTCAACAGCACATCAACCGTTGCGGCTGCTGATGCATCAACCCATGCGCGGTGCAGACACTTGACTCCGCGAGGTCTCTTTGAAGAGTCGCTGGAACAAGTGCGAGACTCCTCAAGCCGAGGAAGGAACATAACTTTGGATGGCACGCGTGTCAAAAGAAACCGAACAAGTGTTTAACTTTATGTGGTTTGAAATTGTAACTGACATCTTATTACTGAAACAGTCTCGCCTTTTGTTCAACTTCGGGCTCATTACAGAAAGCCGCAAGCCTGTGGCAGTGTCGGGTAAATGAAAAGAAATCTAGGTCACACTGTGACACATTTGCCTTTAGAGTGTACTGCTGTCATTGTGGGGTACCCTTTTTATTTTTTAAGTGCTTTAATTCCCAAAGACCTTTGTACCGAAAATGTTGTCGCCTGACTTGATGTAAAAGACTACTCTCACCGATGGTTATCGTTGTTTGGAACGGCCAATGTTTATGTTGCGTGGCCATGCACCCTCCTAGTCAAGGTGGGACTTGTTACCATGGTAGCCAGGAAACTAGTGTCCTTTTGAGTAGACGATTCACAATGCAAGATACAAAGCACTTCAAAAAGCGACGGAAAGTGGACTTGGTTGCTCCAAAACAGTTGTGTCTCCAAAAGAGAATGGACATGGGCCTTCTGAGGGCGTCCTGTGGTGTCTGGCAACAGAATATTGTTAGTAGGGGACCTTTGAGAGGAGGGGCCTCTGTGGATCATCCCACAGATACTTGGTCAGTTTGGGATCTGGTGAATTTGGAGGCCAGGTCAACACCTTGTTTTTAGTGTTTTTTGTGTGTGTGTACTTGTGTCAGGGTGCATCCTGCTGAGGATGGCTGCTACCATCAAAGAGTGTCATTGCTATGGGGTGGGGGTGCCTGGTCTGGTCTAGGTGGGTGCTACATGTCTAAGTATCATCTGCACGAAGGCCAGGTCCAAAACTCCCGTCAGTGGTTTTAATGTCGTGGCTGATTGATGCACGTTTTAATTTCCAAACGCACACAAGAAGCTTTCGGTGCTCAAGAGAGCCGACGATGAAGTGCTACTAATGTTAGCAACAACCTTGTGATACAAGGTGTGAGCACAAAACGAATCTTTTTTAGTAATTCATGATGATTTTCTCTGTGTATCCATTACTATGTCGCTGATGGCCAACTCTAAGCTCAAGTGCGGTGACAGTAGAGATGAAAGGAAGGATAAATTAAATGAGACCTCATGCCAGAGCACACGCAGGAGGAAGACATCTTAATCCTGACTGGAGTTATATAATAAAACAGTGACACCTTTCATCCTCACTCCCAACCGCTGGTGTGATGCAAGGGATCACAGACATGCTGCCAGTGTATGTATTTTAAGCCCAACTTCTAATGCCCGTGGCAGGGACATACATATTTAAGGCTAACCTCAAGACAGCTAATTAATATTTTCATTAGTATGCATGCATGGCTGTGAACATGCAAAGAATAAGGGGGGAAGCCGTGACACGTTCCATTTAAGGGCTTGTGAAGTTGTTTGCTTATTCCCGAAGCACTGCAAGTAGAAACCGGTATTAAATTGTGATGAGTTCATATATCATGGCGCTGCGTGGTGATTAAGTGTCTTATCCAACAGCAAAAAAGAAATGTGTGAGTGTTTCCTTAATCAGTATGAGCAACTAACTAAATGGCACCAGTTTGTGGCACAGTGAAGGAAACTCTAAGCCTGAAGGGACAACACTGGCGCCTGGATTAAAGAAGGGTTTACGATCATCTGGCTGGTACTCAGATTACTCAAATTACAGATACTCAAATAGGACTTTGTGGACAACAGAAAAATGGTTGACCTGGGCATTTTGAGCAAAAATCCCAGTAAGTCGGTTTGGAACCTACAAATATCAGTGCTGGTGAGAAACATGTGCCTTTCCGATTCAAAAGGGAATCTTGACGACATTGGCACCATGAACAAAGAATTTCAAAAGTGAAAAGAATCTGAGTGACATTGAGAGAACTACAGTAACCACGCCCACTTCCAGTTTCTGGCAAATCATAGAAATAGTTGTGAGACATCGCACCAGAAAAAAAGTTGATCTGTCGGTTGATGTGTCAAGAACAAGCTGCAAGAACTCGCCTAATGAGGGCTGCCTCCAGCCCTAGGGTCCTAGGTGTGAGAAAATACTTATGTTTATAACAGCCTTAATGTACAAAAAGTGTTGCTTTGTGTGTAGACTCGTTACACCATTGGCCTTCTTCCCTCCATTGGATAATTTGTGTCCCCATGATGACAATTTCCTCTAGAAGTCCCGGCTATATCACTCAGGTTGCAAACAAAGCGATTGTGGGATTTGCTTTATTCATTGTGAAAACCACCTCTGGAGGTTTTCTGTGCTCCGTTTGTCGGCACTTACAAAAACAGTAAAGGGGAAGTTGAAACCGTACGACGCAAACATAAAAAAAATTCAGCTGTGATTTATAGGCATGAAAAGATACTAAAAAAGCGAGAAAATATTACTTCCAACTGACAATAGTGCCATCAAGGAGACCCACTGTGATAGAAATGGAGTAGGAATGGTTTGATGCCAGAGATTGTCTATTATTCCATGACTTGGATGGGATGTGATCGTCATGAACAGAATATTTTAGGCGGTTGTAACACCGTGCGGCCGAGGACGTTGCGTGTTCAGCGACGCTTCCTCGCAGCTACCGAACTGAATGGGATGCTGTTTCAAAATAATCGTGCCTTCAATGAAATATGTAATTCAAAATGAATTAATACCACAACAGAGATGCACCTCCAAGCCTCCAATAATCTGTCAAAATGAGTCAGCCGTGACTGACTTTCTATCTGCGCCGTATTAGGAAGAGGTTAAAAATATAGAAAATCAGCAAGTACCAAATCCCTGAAAATACTGACTCATACTGACAGATAGCGGCTTTATAATTAAATCACATCCTTTTTTTTTTTTTTTTTTTTGAGATTGCGTGGTTTCTGCATTTCCTCAAAATACACAGCAAAAACACAATATTGAGTACAACTCTTCATCGGTGGTAAATTGAACCCCTATCTTTTTTTGCCTGCAAACTCTTTGCTCGGGGTGTTGCCAAGACATGGAGTAATCCTATTTTTGGCTTGCGCCTCCCCGTGAAAGCCCGCGGTCAGGAAGTCGGTGCATGCAGACACATGTGTGCTGTCAGCTGGAAGGTGTTCATCAGATTTCGCATCCTTCCGTTATCCTGTCACATAACTCTCTCACAAAGCGCGGCGCCATCCTCCCCATCCACCTCCCCGCCAACCCCGACCCCTTAAAATAAAGACACAACAGCAACCTGGCAAGTGGCAATGGCAATCCAGCAGGCTGGCGAAGAAACGGTTTCCAAGAAAGCCTTGAGCTGTCAAAGAATGGAAGGAGAGTCAGGCTGCCGAGATCTGCCTTCTCATTCAATTAAAGCGGCTGGGAGAAATTCAGCTGTATAGTATCAGGTTGGATAGCATGGCTGATACACGGTTCACTGTTTTTACTTTTTTCTTCCATTTTCATTTGAGTGAACGATTCACCGCGCAGTTTCATTCCAATACAAACCACATTGCGTTACTCTTCTTTCAGGCTGATTAGTGCTCCCCTTAGCATTTACGCTTTTCTGCATTAACCACGCCCACTTCCAATTTCTGAGCAATCTCAGAGTAGTTGTCGGACACCGCACGAGAAAAAAAGTTGATGTGTCGGTTAATGTGTCGAGATCAAGCTGCAAGAACTCCCTAATGAGGCCTGGCTCCATCCCTAGGTGCCCTAGGTGTCCTAACCTAGGCGCTTGAGGTGCTTGAGGTGCTCGAGGTGCTCGAGGTGCCTAGGTGCTCTAGGTGCTCTAGGTGCTCTGTCCTAGGTGCTCTAGGTGCTCTGTCCTAGGTGCTCTAGGTGCTCTGTCCTAGGTGCTCTAGGCGCTTTAGGTGCTCTAAGTGCCCTAGGTGCACTGCCCTAGGTGCTCTAGGTGTCATAGGGTCCTAGGTGCTCTAGGTGCACTAGGTGTCCTAGGTGCCCTAGGTGTCCTGTCCTAGGTGCTGGAGGTGCTCTAGGTGCCCTAGGTGTGAGAACAAACTTATGTTTATAACAGCCTTTATGAACAAAAAGTGTTGCTTTGTACGTAGAGTCATTACAGCATTGGCCTTCTTCCCTCCATTGGGTGAATTAAACGCAACAAAATTTGCAATGATGCTTAATTGCGGTAGAAATGGCGTGGTATGGAGGAGTGGAATTGAAGGGGCTTTAGCGGCTTAATACACCGCGAGGTTCGCCACCAGCGTACCCGTGTCGGATGAGAAAATAAATGGAGCCAGCTTGAAGCTCGACACACACCTGTTCCCAGCTGTAACCACGCCGGAGCATTTGTTTGGCTGTCACCTCCAATGAATTTCAAAAGCCGTTATTCCGGCAGTGTCACACTCCTGATAGGATGTGATTCGCACACATTTTTAAAAGGTTGACATGTGACTCGCTCGGGCAGAAAACATCTTTACAAAGTTCCCCCCTTCCGCCTCTCTTTGACTTTGAGGTCTTTGTGCTTCCTTTCCTTCCCCCCTAACTCTTCTTCTCTTGCTGTGTGTAACGCTGTCAGATGCACCGTGACACAAGATGCGGGGAAATTGACAGATGTGAAAGCGGAGTCTGCTTCATGATACTGCCGGACAAAAAAAAAGGATGCTTCTTTGTTTGTATATATCTATATATATATATATAAAAAGCCCTCCTCTCTACTCGTTCCTCTCCACTTCTCGCGTGTCCTTCTCTCTTCCCATCTCTGTTAATGATTACAAGTGTCGCCCCGCTAATAGGTTGCCCGGTCCCATTCAAGGTAACTGGCTGAGTGAACAAACTGCCGCTCCATATGTTGCACTTTCCCTATCTGCCGTCATTCGGAACAAAAAGCGAGCTTGCCTGTCAGGAGAAGATGGACTTAATTACATTTTTCTGTCACGGTCAGATTGCTGGACTTCTGGAGTGCCAGATTTAAACCAGCCATCTGATCCAAAGAGAATTAAATTTAAACCGTGTCGCAGGCTATATGGTGGCAAATCAAGTTCTCTGGAGGTCAGGGGCATTTCTTCACATTGTTTGTTTTTGTCTTGCAGTCCAGCATCTAACAATCTATACTGTGGACATACTGTTCGAAGCATGTTAAACCTTTATCAGCCAGTTTCCTTAACACAGCGCTGTTTTTCGGATTGACAAATGTGTTTGTCCTCCATTATTCAATTGTAACATAAAAATCTACTTTCGAGGACGGGAAACCTCCTTGAGATCTGTGATCCATCACGGCGTTTGCCTTAGTTTTTTGCCGACACCGTGATGCAGTAATGCGCTAACGTGGCTGAGAGCAGTCTCCTCTTTACGCCTTAGCAGAGACATCTCAGACAAAGATATAGTGCAGGGATGTTCAAGTGTGTTCAGCGTAAACGACTGGGTGTATTGAGCGTTGTGTGCCACACAGCTTTTAGACCATGGAGTGCACACTCTACCCTAACATGAAGTTCGGGTAATTTGTAGATCAGCATGCTTCAAATACATCAAGCTGCCTTCATCATATCTTCTTAATTAAATGACAGTTTTGTAGTTAAAAGGACGCAATTGAAATTGCAAGACAGTTGCATGCACTAACTCAACCTGGCTGCAGCAGCAAGCACCTCGAATGCACACAAGGAGCAGAAATCGGGTGCAATATCCACAAGACTACAACCTAACAGGCTAACAGTCATGCTAACGTCCAGTCACTGTATTCGTCTTCATGTACTGTATGTGTGAGTATAGTTAAGGTTGTATTATTTCCATTTAATCTACAGTCCGTATGCAGATTGGAGAATACAAGAGGTTTTGTCATGGCAGTCCTTACAGTGCGCACACGTGGCTATTTCCTGGAGGCGGTATTTAGCGGCGTAAACCTCCCGTTGAACGAACAGCAACCACTTGTTTATTCATTTCTAGTCGACAGAACATGTCTGTACATCGCTGACTGTGCGCTATTCAGTGCACCGCGCCCGGCGAGACCAGCCCAGTGCACACATTTCCTCGCGGGCTTCACGTCCCTTCCTGCAACACCAAGCAACAAGGCCCAAACAGCAAGCGGACTCATTAGCGGCGGAGAAACAAACTCGTGCAGTGTTTTGAGGGTCCATCGCTCTTTAATTAACACAGAGGTCCTCCGAGTAGTTGGAGCTATGGTCCTTACTTTGCCTATTAACGTCGACTCTCTCCACATAAAAAACAAAACAGCTGCTCTTTCTAAAGTTGTTACGCCGCGACCTTTGGGAATGTCACAGGCCAATATTCTAACTGCGGAGTATTTGAATCTTAAGCAGATTTAAGAGGATCAAGCAGTCACGTGTTGAAAGTGTTTTGAGGACATGAGTCGTATGCAGATGATTTGCCACAAACTGAAATAATTAGACTCATAATGGCTGAGTAAAAATTTCACTGAGCAGTTTGGGTGATATCTGGAGGATTCTCTGAAAGAAATGCATTTATTTTTAAGTCGCATTGCTTGCCAGATAATATTAATTACTAAACTCTTGAATGTATTAAAAAAAAAAAAAAAAAACGCAGATTTTTAATTACTGAATAATGAAACCCTGACAATTAAAGGTTCATTACAATTTGGACAGTTCCTATTGATCGTGATAACATTCGCTAAACCAATTCCCGGAGTTGCAGCTTCACCACGATAAGGTGACTAAAAACTTAAATCCGTGCGTGTTCTAGCCCGGTTGCAAACTTGTGGCACCTGTGCCCGAGGTAACCTTGAATACTGATGCGAAATCGCGACTTTAATTACACCCCTACCTGTCGGCGAGTTCCCTTCTTTCCGCGCAACATGAGTTGAGGAGCTAGCCCGGCGGTGTGAAGCCTCAGCCGCACGAGCTAGCCGAGCCGCTCTGTACAGCCCTCTCAAACATTCACAGTAATTACCTTCCCATGATTTTTGCTTTGTGATTCTCGTCTTGTCAATATTGCAGCTGAAATCCATTATTAAATATTTTCTCTCCCTGTTTCTCTCCTCTCTTCCCTTTAGGTGAGTGTCGGTCAACAACGTGTGGATTATTTCATTCAGCTGTGAGCTCCCGCTGTGTCCTCCCGCATTGCCTTTCCCTTGCACATCCATCGTTGTGTGATTCTGCCATCAGGTTTGAAATGATTACCCCGTTTGACGGTGATTCGCTGTGATTCTGATCAAAGGTTGGGAAAAGAAAAGAAAAAAAAAAAAAAAGAGGCAGCGTTGTCCGGGGAGGGACGAGCCTCGCGCGGTGGAGCTCTATGGCCGCGTACCCACCAGCTCTGGCTGCTGCCAGCTTGAGCCGTATGGAGATAAAAGTAAATGTCACTGTTGACTGAGGGCTTTGGTCTTTGTTAGTCGACCATGGCGTTCATTGTCTCAGCTTGACTTGATCTCTGTTGACTCTGTTCCTTTTCGGGGACCCAAAATGGCTACTGTATTTAGGAAACCTTTATTCGCCTTTTTCCGGGGGAGCACTTGTTATTCAGAGGTGCGCGCTCCAGCTTCTAGTGTTTACCGCATGCGGCCTGATTGCTGATTACGAGCTGAATGAAATGGAAAGTGATCACTCGCTGCGTGTTTCTTTTCTTAGCGAGTTCACGGCGCATTTCAGAGGAACGGCGTGAGTGTCTTTGAGTTGTTAGCTTTGCGAGCGCCGCGGAGTGTGTGTGCGCGAGAAAACCCGACCTCCTTCAAGCTGTTTGAATAAGGGGACGTTAAACTAACACACTGGATTGCAAAGCAAGACAGGAGGCTTGCCTCACCCCGCAACAAGGAGACAACTGACGTGATTCTGTGAACGAATAAATGGGAACGCGATCCAGTTGTAGGATGTAATGATATGGTAATGTTGCATGATTCTGCAAGCTTATGTGCAAAGTAGGGATTTCTTCATCAGGGTCAGATGAGTGTAGTGTGTACATTTAAAGTATATGGGCAGAAAACTTGAGTTTGAGTGGTAGATTTACGTTTTCTTTGGACTGATTGTACTTTTAACGGTATTTCAAATTGCTATACATTAGCCTGGTTCTGCAGAGTGCCAGTGTAGCTTCTCGGCCCTTTCGTTGTTAACAAAATCGACTCAACCACCTGACTGTAACTCCTCACATCACGAATTCGAAGCAGAGCAACTCGGGCAACTCAAAGTTTTGGGCGCAGGAACTTCAGACCGGCTTCCAGGCTTGTGAAATATAGATACCGGTTGTCTGGAAGAATGGACTTGGAGCTACAGTGGATCGATTATCCATGTTTCAGTGTTTTGGGTTGATATGATGTGACCGTTGTGGGATAAATTAAAGGATTATCTTAAAGGATTGTCTTATCTTAAAGGGGCACGCGCGGGAAGCGACTAGTGTACTGCATCGTCTTTGAGGCCTACAGACAAATGACCAAACTAAGAAGACAGGCGTGGCTTGTTTTTTACTCCCTCTATTTAACACGTGATGCTTGATTACATTTTGGATCACCTTGCTACACGAATTAGGACGTTAATGAGGAAAATGCCGGGACATTAGCAGCTCAGAATGTAAGTGTAATATTAATACACAAAGCAGCCAGCGAGTGCGCCGTAAATCCCCAACATTTAAACAGCACGTTGTTCTTATTATTGCGACGCTTCTGCCCCGACAAATACAAATATACGACGGGGAGATTGCGATGAGTTTCCGCGAGCAGTGCTGGAGCCAATCAGAGTCCCTGCTGATTTTAATAACCCCCGCAGCCTAGGGCAAACGTATCATTTGTAAACCCCGTAGCCCTTTTACGTTTTAAAATGGTAACGTAATTGATTTGAAATCTCAGACTCTTGTCTGTCTTGGAAAAAAAGAAAAATGCAATCTGGACATGGAAGCTTTGGAAAAGGCGCCGCTGTGAAATATTGATAGCAGGGTTTGCAGAAGCAATTATGAAACAATACAATGAGTTGGTTTTTTTTTTATTATTTTTTTTCCTGCTCAGCCCTGGTGGTTAGGACCAGCCTCGCCATCGACACTGAGACACACACACACACACACACACACTCCAGTGGTCATTAAAAGCTCTCGTCACCAGGGGCATATCCCTGGCAGCACCTGCCAAAGCCATTATCTGCCACCCTGTCCTAGACGAAAGCTTTGGCATACATCTGAGCAATTAGGCCAGATTATTGGCAACCTTCCTTGGCCTTGCCCCATTATCAAGACCACTAATTACTAGCAGTGTTCAGCGCTTTCACTCTCTCTCGCTCACTGTGGCGTGGGCAGGGGAGGCGGAGGACAAAATAGAGGAGCGGGAGGGAGACAAAAATGGGATGGGAGGTAGGTGTGGGGTTTCATTAGACCGGAGTCGTGAGCGGGGGCCCTGTGGCGGCCGAAGCGGCGCCTTGCGCGCGGCACACCTTTGCGTTAGGTGCGCGAGTGTCTGGGGAGCCTGCCCCGGCTCCCGTGGGAAATATTTTGTCAGGAGAAGCACTTTGGACGTGTCACGAGCAGCGTGATTGAAGTCTCCTCGAGGCGTAATGGCGGCAGATGACTCGTGCCGGAGAGGTGCTGGCGAGGTGCGGCGCTTTCGGGCAAGAGTGGAAAATCGTGCCCCGCTGGGCGGCCGGAGCTTTAATGGGGGATGGCACACAAACGGGGCGCATATGGACGCTTGTGTGCACGCTCAGATGGACTCGCCCACCCCCCCAATGAACACACACAGAGACACACATGCATACAGTATATGAACGCCCATATCTGAAGCCATTTTGGCTCACACTGTACTATGGCAAGACTTAACAGGGGATTTTCTTCTGGGTTTTACATTGTAAAGCCATGCAGACCAACAGAAGAAATATTTAAAACTAGTTGGGACAACATATGGTTAGATTGCTCCCAAAATGACATCTATGGTCACGCTAGGTTGCGCTAGATTTTATCGTTCTTTTGTCATTTTGATTGACAGGGTCATAACAATCCAGTCATAATCTAGTTTGACCTGTCACTTTAAGTTTTTTAAGATGATAATGATGACATACAGTATATCCAATAGCAGTTATTTTTTATAATGTGCAGTAGCGGTGAAAAGAAAAGATTCGAATCATATAACCGTCCATCGAAGACGACTCACGAATCATGAATCTCGAGTCTGTTTAACCGGCTCAGTTGAGTCCTACCACGTTTGATTGATATATAACCAATAAACTCCACCATTCAAACATCTTAACATCTCACTCGGCAGAGAAACAAAATGTACGACCCGACTTGACCACTAGCAAACTCAGACATTCACTCAACCGACTCATAACCGCTGCTCGTGGATCCCCGCTTAATCGAGAGTCAGAGAAACGAAACTTAACCGACTCTTACACTAATCAAGAGAGACAAGAGACAATTAATATGCTCACTCGCCACCAAGTGGTCTGGGGTGTGAATTGCAATCAGTCAAACTGACAGATTGTCTTAAGATTTATCCATCAATGTTTTTAAAGAACAGAATATATTTAGTCAACGCGTCCCCCGTTTTTCTTTTAGCTCGCTAGTGTCTTGGCTAGTCTTGTAGCTAGAACTAGCTTCAGTTTTATTTGTCATGTGCAGGTTAATACATGGGGGTTAACGGTGCAATAAAAAGGTTTGGGAATGAGAGGACCAATCAGCTGTAAGAGCTCAACGCTCTGCAGGACTTAAAATTTGCAGCACATTTAAAAAAGGTGACATGTGACTGACATATATCAACATTTCCAGATTTACACGTCGATTCGGTTTAGAGGTGCATTAAAATACCACCTTTACTTGTTGAGAGGCCGACTTTTACCGTTATTTCCTTGGCTGCTATAGTGTTGTTGTTGAGAAGTCCAACATATTAAGCATCCAGCATCATGTTGTTTTCAATCTACATCGGTGTAAACCATACAGCCCTGTTATCCACACATTTCCTCTTAGCTCTCGTTCGTCGTTCTGGCGTCTGAGAGGGGTTAATGGGCGCCACAGCAGCAAGACGGGAGTTTATCTTTAATAAAAACTGGATTCTAAATGAGATTTCATCAGGATATTGACTTATTTACGCATCCCGTCCCTTTCGTCACTTAATACCGCCACCTCACTTGTCCTTTCCTTCCCAGGCGAAGCCCTCACACACACACACACACACACATACGTACGTACGCTCAGGATTGCTTTTATTCGTTTCATGCACCTGTCTCAACCCGGTGAAAAACTAAAGGTTAGTAAAGGTCTAGGAGAAACCTGCATGCTAAGAGCGTGGTCAGCGGAGATATTGCCTCAGACCTCGGCTTCGGCCGACATTACCATCACCAAAGGTCAGATATCAGAGATAACTTTCTCTGAGGCACTGAGGGGCTAAGCTGCAGACGTTCCCTGAGACATACACCGATCGAGCATAACATTACGACCACCTTCATTCCTGATGTTGTGAAGGTGTCCCTTGTGCCTCCAAATCAGTTGGGGTTCATCAGAGAATGGACATGGGACTTCTGAGGGTATCCTGTGGTGTCAGGTAACAGGATATTGTTAGTTGGGGGGTCTTTGAAGGGAGGGGCCTCTGTGGATGAGCCGATAGATACTTGATCAGTTTGGGATCTAGTGAATTTGGAGGCCAGGTCAACACCTTGAGATGTTCTTCATGTTTTTTTGAGATGTTCCTAAAGCGTTTCATGTGTTTATCCTGCTGGAGACTGCCACCAAGGGGGGTGGGGTGGGGTTGGGTGGGGGTGCCTGGTCTGGTCTAGGTGGGTGCTACATGTCTAAGTAACATCCACATAAATAAATGCCAGGTCCAGCAGTTTCCCAGCAGAACACTGAACTGTCACGAGATGGTCGATGTTATTTACTTCTCCCGTCAGCGGTCATAATGTTGTGGCTGATGGCTGTATAAGGAAACAGCATTTGCTGTAAGGATACAGTATATGGTCCTCAGAGATGATGTGTAGAGTTTTATTATTTTTTCCAGGGACCATTAAGGACTCAATGGATTATAAACTAAGTTATAAACTGCATTTGTAGGCACTTTTCCTCCTCCTATCTCTTTGTCTCTTCCACCGTCAGCCCTTTTCTTTCTTCTCCCCACTTTCCCTCCACAAAGTCTGGCCAGCCTCTGCAGCAGGCCAAGCACAGCGTGAATCCCGGAAAGAATGGAAATCAAGGCTTATTAATTCCCCCCGCTGGCCCAAGAAGCCCGGGCCATGTCAGAGGACTTTGGAAAACAGAGCGGAGGAAGGCAAATGCTTGTCTTACAGTGATTTCATAGCGGGCATGTCTGCTGGAGAGGTTTATTTGAACTCTGGAGGGTTTATTCCTTTAATTTGTTTCATTTGGGCATGAGAGGGCGAGGCCATTCGAGACAAATAAGCTCGCGGAGACTGCTGGAAACGCCAGCCTCCGTTTCCCTCCAAGCAAAATGCGGCTCGGTTGAAAGGGAGAATGCAATCGGCTCAGCACCAGGAAACGGCTCTAAACGGAGGCTTTTATTGGTGCAAGGGGACGAATGTAGTCAGAGGAGCCAAAATAAAACCACGGCGAGTGCGGGACGTCGCACTGTGTGTGGCACTGACTGGAAGTAAACATCCCTGCACTGCGATAATTCATGTAATGTCCGTAGCTTTCCTCGCTGGGATCTTGCAGGCGTAACGTTTTTTTTTGTGTGTGTGGAGAATATGAGAAAACGTGGTTAAAGGTTTGCTTTACTAAAGATTTTTTTTCTTCCTGTCAAACTGAGCTCAAACAGCCGGGAGTTCCAAGCTAATTTATCCCCAAACTTACCTAAACAGACAATCGGTTCGGACCTGATTTGCTCATCTGGCAACGTGACGGTTCACAGATCTGATCTTAAATTCATCAGGGCGCAATTAATATCAGACACGTTTGATATTTAAGGTTTCAAATCTGGGGGATTATGTCGGCTTGTTTCGCACTAACCACGAGAGCGAGTCTACAAGGACACAGAGCAGCTGGTGGAGCTACATCCAAGCTCTCGAGGCTAGCGTTAGCAGGTATACCAGTGTTGACAGATGCTCACGGCTACTGTTTTCTCTGACTGAGGAGTCTCATCATCCACACTTGTTTTGCCTTCTGCTTTGTTTTTTTTGTGGGTTTTTTTTCCTAGCCTGGAGACCAGTCCAACTTCTGTCTGAGTTTTTTTCTGGCGGAAAGTTGATCTGGAGTCTGAGCTGGGAAGCGGTTGTGCTGTGGCGAAGAGAAGATCTGCCGGGCCGATCTATGCGTTTAGACGAGCTTTATGAACAGAAGATTAACAGTCGTAGGCGTAGTCATCCACGTCATCTGAGCGTCGTTGGGTTGTACTTGTATATACAACAAAATGGCTGCCGCCGGAGATGTTTGCATAGAGTCCACTATCGACATTGACTCCAAGAGACGTTAAAGGCTCTGATTGTGTACACAGGGCTATTGTTTTGTTATATTAAGTGTTTTAGAGTTTGGTTTGATTGGCAGGTGGCGGGCAGACCGGCTTGCAGATGCATTACTGCCACCTGCTGGACTGGAGTATGGAACAGGAGGCTTCCAGCAAATTGTTGCATCACAATCTCATTTTTTTTTTTTTTTTATCGTGTGAAGTGCTGCATTCAACGCCCCCCGATCTGGGATGATAATCGGATCTCGTAGTTTGCGTTTTTTTGAGTTTTCAAAGGGTAGGACTTGGAAAAACGGCTGTAGTCTGGTATGCATTGTGTTGTTGTGGCAACATGATTTTACGCAGCGTGATCTCAACGAAGGATGCAGCAAAGCAACAAAAGCTTAAAATGTGCTGCCAGTGAAAGAGTTAATTCTTTTTTTTGTATTTAAACCAGAGACCAAACCAAACCAACAAACCAAGCCAAAGCCCAAGACTTATATTTATTGCAAAAACTGCTAATTTCTTTTTAGTAACAAAGGAGATATCTTGTTTTATCCAGTTTGAGTAATGCAAAAAAAAATGTTTCTAATACACTGATCGCTGGCAGAGACCATTTAAAAGCTGTAATGAGCTCCTTAACACGCCTGTGATTAAGCTGTCCATAGCGTCATGTATTCAGTGACATGACTCGTGTTTTTGTCTTTGGCAGAGATTGTCGCGCCGCTAAATTGTTTTAACAACTTAATCGCTGTTTTCTTAAGGGTGATCGTCATTTATATCACCGTTCCCATTTATTCCACTGGAAGACGTCGGTTTGTCCCACCCTGAGGCGGGTCCCTGAGTCGTACGTTCGTTTAAAACGCCCGCGCAACGACAGGTGCTTTTGTTTTCACCCCGGCCGGGCGCCTTCATTTGCTCTGACAACGAGGGGCCGGGGAAGAGCTCCTCTTTCCTAAACGCTGAAGTTGCGGGGCTGAAAAGTTCAGGAAATGCCAAACCTTTCATCTCCAATAAGAGCCATGCATCAAATTGGGAGCCCCCGTTGCGGTTTTGAACCATTGTCCGTCGGAGGAGATTGAAAAATGCCCGTGCAGGCCTTATCTAACGCTCGCTTTGCATCTGCCTTTTTCTTTTTTTAAATAAAAAAAAACGACCTTGTGATGCAGCGTCAGAAAGGCATTTTAATAGGCCTCAGATGAATTATCTATAACTACGACTGAATAAATCTTTAATCGCTGTAATGAACTTTAGAGTATGGATTCAAAAAGCCATTTAGCTGATAAATGACCCGTGGAGGGCTCTGATACCGGGATAAATCAAAAGAGGCCGGGGTCGTCACTTTTTCTTTTCCGCCGAAGACCAGCTGATCTGAATAATTGACTTTGGAGAACGGCAGCTCGGAGCGAGCGCGCTTGCAGTCGAAGTCGCGAGAAAAAAAAAAACGGCGGAGTTCGCCCTGGCATCACACGGCAGCTCATCCGTCTCCGTCTTCCTCCTCTTCTTTCGGCTTAAGCTCCTGTGTCGAGGCTGCCTGCATCTCCCCGCTGAGCCGTGGATAAGAACAAAATGTGACTTGGCCCCTCCTCTTACAGCCTCTGCCCATTCTGCTTAGCTTTCCAAAATGACAGCATAAGGTCAAGCACATCATCTAGTTTTTATTTTTTTGTTTGGTTGGCTGGCTAAATCCTGCCCGGCGCTTGTCATGCCTGATCCGTCCGACCATTAATTGCGAGCGCTCCTCACAATGCCTTCGGTGTACACTGGAAAATACGACGCCCCCTCTGATTTCTGCCTCTGTCAGCAGTTTTGTTTGTGCGCGCCGCTCGCTCTCAGATCTAATATTTCAGGGACGGGCGATCGTCTCTCTTTTACCTGTGTATATATTACGCGTGTCACTTTGATTTATAGGGTGACAAAAGCCGCATCCATCCGCGGGCAGGCGTCGGTAGCGAACGGGAACCGGCCGACGGTCCCGCTGGTGCTCCGCGCGGATTAGCCGGTGATCTTGATTTTCGCAGCGCTGCAATATGCCAGTAAATGAGCCACAAAATGGGAGCAGGACTACACGGGCATTAGAAGCGCCGGGGCCAATATCGGCCGCTGCACACCATCGACTATACTTGCTCCCGCGGCACGTGTGTGTGTTTCAGTCGGCGGCGGCGGCGCAGCAGCCTCGCACGTGGGACCGCGCGAAACAAACGTCGAGTAATCCTGACATTATCGACACGTGATGGCGACTGTTTGCGGCGGCCTGTTCACCTGAAAACAGCCTCATTTTTTATTTAACGGTTGCGAAATGAAGTGGATTTCTGCGAGTGTGTTCGCAGCCGTAAACAAACAACAAAGTGTGAAATATGAAGCGCCTCTCGACGAGCTAACGCGTCTGGCCCTCGCTCCGAAGCGCTATACATCACAATCAATGTCTTTTTGTTTTTTTATACATGAAGATGAATTGCTTTCATGGTTTCTCGTCAGAAGCTTCTTTCTTCTTTCATGTGGAGCTCTGAAGCGCTGGCAGAGAGAGCAGCGGCCTCATTTGAGCTTTGGTTTGAGATGAGATCACATGCTAACCGTGCTGCTAACCGTTTAGCTTTTTCCTTACGAGGGAAAAGCTAAAGCTTGGAGAAATCCAGTGTCTTCCTTGTTTTTTTTATTTATTTGCTTGCCAAGCTTTGCGCAGGGGGATCAGTCAGTGTTCAGAAACGTCCAAGATACTTCTAAACCAGATCCAAAAAACGTGTTCTCCACCGTAGCCTTCCCACCCTCGGACGTGTCCAGGTTTTAGCAGTCGCTGCCACCCTGCCATCAGTGAAGTTCCCTCTGTACGGAGGAGGAGGACATTAGATATTCAAAGTCGACTGCTGTTTTCTGACAGGGTGGGGTGACCTTCTCTGCAGGGGCTGAAAGGTGCTCAGCTTTGACAATTACTTGGCTCAAAGTGACTGAGAACAACAACGACGCGAGATGAAGCGGCGGCGGCAATAATATTCGGCGGGGAACCCACTAAAACAGCGGTGCCAATTCCCGTTACTAACTAGCTGTCATCTCGCCAAATGATGCGCGTCAATGGGTTTTCACTTTCCTCTTTCTTTTTTTTTTTTTTTTTTGTCCCGCTGCTGCTTTTGCAGAGTTGCTTCCGCATTTGAAAATGCTACTTACTGCAAATCTTTGAACTCTCGTGGAAGTCTTTTTTTTTGTTTTTTAGTGATGGTTCTGACAGCTTGCTCCACACTTGGGGGAAATGAAGCATTTTGTGTAGAAGGGGGATTCATGTGACAAACAGTGTCAAGTCAGCTTTGGCATTTGGTGGCAGCCATAAGAAGGATCTGGACTGTAGGAAGAAACCTTTGTGAGAAATGTCTGTTTATGCAGAAATGTCCAGATGATTGAATTATGACATTTTTAACAAAAGCCTTCGAGTCGGAAACGGCTGAACGGGCTCCGCGCACGTAAACATAATGTTGCAGAAACTGTGACAGCGTGACATCGTTTGCGGAGCATTAGCAGCTCCGATACGTCACGGCCGTTTGGAATGAATTGTGCTATTATTATCCGCGTGTCACGCTTCACGTCGCCGTGGTAACGCGGATCGGATGATATGCAAAAAAGGGGCCCCCCATCCAGTACTCTCTGGTTGAGTGGACGCCTCAATCAGCAAGTGGCTACGGGGTATGAAGCTTGTCATGTGACCTGCAGCAAGCCTTGTTTTTCATATTCATTGAAATTACGTATAAATGCTTGAAAGTCATTGTCAGTTTTCAAATTAGATGGATAGATACTGTATTTATCATGTAATGTCTAGTGGCATCATTACAAAGAGATGGGAGCAATTACAATCAGCAATATAGGTCAAAAATCAAAGTTTAGTGCATTAAATATATATAAAATATAGAGATATATAATAGGTGGTAATATAAAATGTATATATATTGTGTACAATAAAACCATAAAGTCAAAAACAATATATGCGTATGTATATAAAAAATATGCAAAATATATAAATACTGTATAAATCTGATATATTTAAGATATCCTTAGCCTCATAGCATAATTGCCATTTTTTGGCCATTGTTTGGCCCAATATCAAAAAAAATACCAATGTGCTTAATTTTATTCTTGTTTAAGAACCTTGTGGGTTGAGGGGACGGGGCGATATATATATCGCAAAATAACGTTTGAAAAAAAAGACAAACGTGTTAATGCTATGTTATTTGTAAGCTATACAACTTATTATATATGTCATACTGTATAAAAATATGAAGTAGCAGCAAGAGTTGTGTTTTTGCCTCTTTGGCGACACCTGTGGCAGTAAGTGGTAAATGATGGGGTATTTGTTTGTTTGTTTGTTTGTTAACGTCCGAAACTTCGCCAGTTAAATGTCAGCGCTTTCTATCCTCTCTGCTAGCATCCTGCATGGTGGCTCGTGCATCACATACTATACATGACTTGTTATTTTTGGGTGTCACCACAGACACCTAGCTAAAAATTATGTTTTTGCTTGTTTTCCGAAAACATTAAAATATGAGTTAGGCAATTATGCTATGAGGCTAATGTTATGTTATTTGTAAATTATACAACTTATTATATATGTCATACTGTATAAAAATATATAGTAGCAGCAAGAGTTGTGTTTTTGCCTCTTTGGCGACACCTGTGGCAGTAAGTGGTAAATGATGGGGTATTTTTTTGTTTGTTTGTTTGTTTGTTTACGTCCGAAACTTCGCCAGTTAAATGTCAGCTCTTCCTATCCACTCTGCTAGAATTTGTGATTTTTTGTGATTTTTGGGTGTCACCACAGACACCTAGCTAAAAATTATGTTTTTGCTTGTTTTCCGAAAACGTTAAAATATGAGTTAGGCAATTGTGCTATGAGGCTAATGCTATGTTATTTGTAAACTATACAACTTATTATATAGTATGTCATACTGTATAAAAAATATATAGTAGCAGCAAGAGTTATGTTTTTGCCTCTTTGTTGACACCTGTGGCAGTAAGTGGTAAATACAGTGGCGTTTGTTTTTTGTTTGTTTTTTAACATTACAGTTAAATGTCAGCTCTTTCTATCTACTCTACTAGTATCCTGCATGATGGCTCGTCCATCACATACCATACATGACTCATGATTTTTGGGTGTCTTCACAGACTCCCACTTCCAAATACTGTAAACCGAAGCACTCTCGTGTAAATAGACATGCGGGCTACGGGCTCAGTCGACATTGCGTGACCACACTGGGCGACGTATGGCGACAGACGTTTATTTAAATGAAAATAATTCAAGATTGCCGCTTTAAGGAACACGCTGGCGTGTGCTAGATTCTTCCAGCAGCGCAGGGAAATTGGCTGCCACGTTCTCTGCATGTGTGCTGAAGGTTAAACGTGTACTTGATGCCGTGATACTTTCGAAACCATCAGCGCCCTGTATTATTTCAGCGGCGGCAGTATATTGAATAGAGTTTGTGTTTGCCCCTTCATTTATATTCCTTGTCCTTAGCCAGTGTGACTTTCACTCAGACTGTTGAATGGAAAATTAGCGCAGGAGACTACTTATGGATCCAATAAACATTTAGTACAAATTGGTCTCATTACATAAGATAGCTTTGGGTCGGCAATCTGCGGCGCATGCCCCGTAAATTAAAAAGACGGAATGAAAAGCCGGTCGCGGTTCTGAATGAGGCCTTTTTTTTTTTTTTGTCTTCATTCAACCTATCTGCACGCAACAGATACTTATAAAGCCATTGCTCTTTCACGTGCTTTGGTATGTGATTGGGCTTCATCATAATGCAGCAGCATTAGCCGTTGGCACAGCTAGCCATTATCTGTCCCCAGAGCAGCCTGGTTAGCTGGCTGACTGGCAGGCCGGGTGGAGGTGTATTAACAAGGCCTCTCTATTTTCCTATCTCGCTCATGCTGCCATGTCTCCTCTGCATGGACAGTCATTTATTATTTATAGGTCTGCTTTGGAGGTGTGACACACAAGGCAGACACGCATTCATCCGTCAATGTGTGTGGGGCCCGGGCTGCGCTCGTAACACGCGTGCACATGTGTAAACACGCACGGCTGCACAGCGGTACTGGCATGCTCTGCAGTCATTACTACATGTCACACGCAGATCTCTTACACATTCGACACGTCGCCGACATGGCTTTAGCTGAGATTAGCCAGGATTAGATTAGATCAGCCGCAGAACCGAATAAATAATTGAAAATAGATTCTGCTCAGAGTAATTAGGAGCTTTTGGGTCGCTTAGTCGTGATTTAAATAGACTATAAACTCTTGCGGTACCTTAACACAAAACCTTTTTAGTAACGTACACATGCATTTCATCAAAACAGCCAATTGCACCTTTTAAACCATTAAATATTAGTTTTCATTCATTTGATGCCGCTACCCACTCAAACCAAGGACAAGCTTTCCGATTGTTTCCAATCCAGCCCCAGAGAGTAGGTTGATTGGTTTGGAAGGTGTGCATTATTTTCAGAGAAATGCTCATCGCTCTCTAAACGAATCCCGTTCCTCTTGGGATGCTGCTCTTTTAGCAAGTTGAAGAATTATCCAAAGAGTTTTTTTTTTTTTTTTTTCCTCAAAGTTCATAAAAAGTTTTCTTTCTCACTAATCAGCGAGGCTAACCGGGGAAAAAAGAAAGCTTCAATTTGCTAGAGAGCGTGAAGATTGGACTCTGGAGCAATGGAAGAAGTGGTCTGATGAGTCCAGATTTCCCCTGATCCAGAGTGATGGGGGCATCAGGGTAAGAAGAGAGGCAGATGAAGTGATGCAGCCATCATGCCTAGTGTCTACTGTACAAGCCTGTGCTATGGGGCAGTGCTATGATCTGGGTCTAGGTTCATTAGCTGACTACCTGAATATACTGAATGAGCAGCTTATTCCATCAATGGATCATATTCCAAGATGACAATGTCAGGATTCATGGGGCTCAGATTGTCAAAGAGTGGTTCAGGGAGCATGAGATGGATTGTTCCACCACAGAGTCCAGACCTTAACCCCATTGAGAATCTTTGGGATGTGCTGGAGAAGCTTTGAGCAGTGGTCAGACTCTACCATCATCAATACAAGATCATGGTGGAAAATTAATTAAACACTGGATGGAGATATGCAAATGTTCTCATTAAAACCCCAATGCCCCACCAATCACGTAGCCCTCGTGCTACCTTTGGAGTCTCTGGGAACCCAGGTGTATGGACAGATAGAGAGCATGCAAGAGGATAGCACGAGGGTTAAAGATGCTACTTAGCTGAGCTAAGCTGAGCGGCGGCACCCCTTCAAGAGACCTCTACAAGGCCAGTCACCCTCGTTTCAGCTTGTTTTCTTGGACGTACCATGACCTGGTTGCCTGAGAATGTTCTCAGACACACAGTGATCAGGGTTTACTATGAAATTAAACTCACGTGACGCCCTGTACTCACGTAAATTTGAGACAAATGTCGTTTGGTGGACTGAGCACTGAGACGGAGATCTCATTGTGGAGGAGCTGAGGACAGCTGTCACTAGGGATGAACCAGTCTTAGCAGATAGGCCCCAGTACCCAGCTCCCGTTACGGATCGGGACGTCCCTACCTGTCACAGCTGATCACGTGCTACGTCTCGTACCACAGACAATTACACACAAAGCTAGCTAGCTCGGCACTCGTATAAATACAAGTCATCCACAATGTATAACTGGTATTAAACGTCTTCTAAATGAAATAGACGGATAGAAATGTAAAATTCTAAATTGCTGAACCCTCTTCCCAGCTACCTACACATGTATGGACACACACACACTCGGTAAGAGAGCCCAATCCCCCAGACTTGCTCACTGGCCTGTGGTTGATGTGACACATCCTCAGCTCCTGCAGTGATGCTCAGAGATGAGCCACAATAGTGGGAGTGACACACATCACACACACACACTCACACACACATTAAACATGGATCTGGTGACCTATGCCTTGCAGACTTCAACCATGCTCGCTGGCCCTTGGATGATGAGTGGCAGGCTGCTTCCCTCCTCTCACTGTCGATCCTCTCTCATCCTACCTGTACTCCTCTTTCTTTCTGTCCAGACCTGCAGGAATCCCAATTTGTTTCCACCTTGCAGAAGGGCAATACATACAGAATTTACTTATTTTTAGCAGCAGGGATTTGACCAATACCAACGACTCCACCATTACCTGCTTATGTACTGCAGTTGTTGCCATTTCAATGCACTTGCGTCGGGTCGCTGTTGTAGAAAAGCCTCGTGACAACTGCTGGGTTTAACTTATTGAACGTTTACTCAACATTTATTTGGAGCTGGCTCAAAAATAATAGCCACACCAAGGACTGCCTCGACGAGGGTTTCAGAGATTGGTTGAAGCAGATGAGGGAAAAGTTGAGTGTAAACTTTGCAAACAGCAGATTTGCAAACCATCGTGGCAGGCTCACTTGTTTGATTT
The DNA here is from genome assembly GCA_005024645.1 of Planiliza haematocheilus. Taxonomy (NCBI): domain Eukaryota; kingdom Metazoa; phylum Chordata; class Actinopteri; order Mugiliformes; family Mugilidae; genus Planiliza; species Planiliza haematocheilus. The sequence goes on from SRSE01000133.1 coordinate 2,422,090, forward strand.
AAGATGATCCGTGACAGGAAAAGTCATTCTGTTTAGACATGACGAATGTAAAGTCACGCTATATTCAGCAAATACTGTCTTTTTTATGTTGGCTCATGGTTTATTTACGCCAGTGATGCTGCCTTCTTGTGTGTAAGTCCAAATACAAGGTAATGCAGTTTATATTTCAAGTTGCAAGCCTGCAGTTCATTGTCTATCTGGTTTTACCTCTTTGTGTTTGCCTTTGAAGTACAGCAACAATAGTTAAGAGTACTGTCCTTTTGAAATGCACTAGCATTGAAAAAAAGTATTTCTTTCATTAATTGCCAAAATTAATTTTGTTAAATTTTGTGAAATTAAAAGTTGACAACGACACAGTGACTTTTCATTTGAAAACAAGATTAAAACTATGACAAAAATGTGACTAAAACTAATAAGTATTATTGTCTGAAATCTAAGAGTAAATTAAAAAATGGCAAATGTCAAACATAGCACATGCTGGGTTAACTGACACTGACTGATGGCCACCAGTTAGACATGTGATTATTATTATCTACTAAGAGAGAAACGTTATTAGATTTACAATGTGATGCAAGTTTTTCTCAGGGGAACTGGCACAATACATTTGGCACAGATATGACAGGAGCTGTGAGCTGACTCCTCTTCTTAGCTTTAGTTATGTGAATAAATAGTAGAGTTTGTGGAAAGCAGCAAAGGCCAGGGTTAGAAAACCCTTGGTAGTATATTTTTAAAGTTATTCTTTTAGTGCTAACAATGCAAAAACGGATGCCATGAAATATCGGGAGTACTTCTAATATTGGTTTGGTTACTTGTAAGAATAACACACATCTCAGGTTCCGCAGCCACACCAGTCATATCTGGGGGCATTATGTGCATCTCAGCCCAAGGCTAAGTGCTGCATAAAAAGGGTTATTGACTCATGATGTCCTGGAATTCATTACATCATTAACCTAATCAGTGGCTGTATTCCACTTCACTGGAGGCTTTGCCAAATCACTACTTTTACTCTGAGACAAAGGAAGGAGCTGCATATACTGTGTTAAAGACAAAATGGTATTTTAGCTTGAACATGACTTATCAGTGGGAACTCTCACGGTGCTTTCTTGGTTATGGTTTCACACACAGTGCAGAAGGAGACTGGACAGGTATCATGCTTTGTTGAGCACTATCTTGGCTTGGTTTTTTATTTTTATCAAAACTTTGACTAAAGGGGAGCTACTGTTTTTTACAACCTGGACCTTATTTCTGGCATAAAATATGGTAATTTACTCACCCATATAACTTTTGTGTAATTTCTATTCCTCGCCTGAAGTCCCAATCATGTTTTTAATTTTTTTTTTTGACTCTGATCCGATACCGATCTCTTAATAGTCAATATCGGCCAATCCGAGTCCCGAATCAATCTTAAACAAACTTAAAGGGGAACTATTGTTTTTTTTTTACAACCTAGAGCTTATTTTTTGCATAAAATATTGTCGTATACTCACCCATATAACTTTTGTGTAATTTGTTCAGGAGATATTTAGATCAGCTTGTATATGCATATAATGGGAGTGAATGGGGCACCGAAACACAGCTTCTAAATAACACATTATCTGCGTCAAAACTCATTAATTTCACCAATATTTTGTTATCATATGCTAGTGCTATTCCCCGTTGAGACCCCGGATGATGATAACAGGTTAATGACTTATTTAGAGGCTGTGTTTCGTTGCCCCAGTCACTCCCACTACATGGATGTACGCTGATCTGATTATCTCCCGAAGGAATACACAAATTATATGGGTTATATGGGTGAGTAAACAACTGTATTTTATGCCAATAAGGTCCAGGTTGTAAAAAAACAGTAGTTCCACTTTAAATCTTGGTTTGGTTATTGATGATAACTCAGATTGACATGTTGCCTGTACCTGAAGCTGTGGCTGTTCTTTCTTGTAACCCATTTCTGTAAGTCTGAGCAAACTATATCACTTAACTCTGTTCAAATTAACTCCATTCTGCTGTTTCACACTAACCAGCCTGCAAAGCTTTTAAACTAAAACGTCCTTTTTTTAATATATTTTTTTTATTATTATTTCTAAACTTGCACAATAGACTATGCCCTGGTTTATCTCTGGAATAACTTTCTTAATAACTTACCTTTCGGCTCCAAACTTTCACAAAAGATTTGGAACTCCACAAAGAGTCTCTTGTTTGACGGGGTCGGTGACACCACAGAGTTCAAAATATCATCCTAAAAACATCATGATTTGATTTTGTTGCTTTGAAGCCTTGAACAAAAGCGGAAAGAAACTCGTGTGGAGCATTCGCCAATCGATGGCGGCCTTTACCCCAATCACAATACATGGGGAAAATTGAGTATTCAGAAAAGAACCCATTCAGACATGTTTGCACCCTGTTTTTTTCCCATCCCATTTGTTTACTGTTAATGCCTCTGGTCCTTCCTAAACAGACGTATCCCTCTTCCTGGGTCCTTTTGAAAAATGACTCTATTATGAAGAAGTCAAGCAGCCAAAATAGCCTTTGGTTGAATGAAACCTCTGATTTATCTTTGTACAATTATAGCATTCAGAACGTGTGGCACACAGAGTCCATCCATACTTGATAGCAGTCGAGTCATGTTACATGCTGTAAATACAGCTGCTGATGGGTCGCCCAATTGCAGCATAAATCTAAAAATCTACATCCGTTCTCTCTGACCGGCCAATGCTTTATCTTTATGGCAGGGTTTTTATTGGCCTAATGGAATATCGAACATGGAAGAAACCTTTCCTGGGCATCAGTGAGGTCACTGTGACCCCGGCAATCGGGGAAGTTAATTTATGGTGGCTTGGATTCGTCGCGTATTTCAACCGAGCAATTTGTTAAATACTTTCTCAAGAGGTGTACTACCTTTCTCCAGGTGAGGCTGCGTGAATAATGGTTCGCTGATGTACGCCATCCATCTAAATACTGACTCAACAGGTGCTTATAACAGTATGGAAGCAGAGTAAGGGATGATTTTGTCGGAAACTAGCAATTACTAACCGCTGGACGACAGTGTAAGAAACTGTCAGTTTGGTGTGAGAGCAGCACACAGCGGTGGCTCCAGGTCGTGAATGGTGCAGATGAATGGTGTTTCTTGTTCCAATTGGTGGTACAAGCACCTTCTCTGAGTCCATCTCATCTTGTGATTCTGGTGTCATCGTCTCTGATTGGCTGTTGTAGAAGTAACAGATCAAACTATTTATTAACGGATTATGACCGTGGCCAGTTGATGAGAGCATCCTTACTCCTCTCAGCTTGAACCTCTGCACAGAAGACACCAGATTTCTATCAGGCCCCTCATCCGTCTTGCCGCAAAAAAAAAAAAAGAGAATTGTTAATTTTCCCAAATGTCAAACCACAGTTTAAACACGACAGTTTCTTCCTTCCTCGCCGTTTATTGGAAATCCTTTGGTGCGCCCGGAATAAATCTGTGAGCTCGGCACACATTAGCATGGCGTGTACACTTTACACAAAACATTTGCAAATATATATTCAGCGAAACTTCTTGGCGAGCGCGCGCCCCGTCCGCGCGGCCAAAGCAAAGCAAAGCGGAAGTGTAAACACCGCGAGCAAATAGATGCAAAGGAGGGAGTGCAGCAGAATCCCAAGCAGGGCCGCGGCGAATCCGTACCGACGCTGCGTTATTACATCACTATTTATAACACTGTGTTTACACTTTCAGATGCAAATCGTGGTTTAATGCATGAAAAGCTGTCACGCTCGCTCCGCTTCCCTCTCACTCTCTCTCGCGCTCTCACCTGTCGCCACAAACGCATGGCTGTTTAGAATATGTTTGTGAGCTTAATGGGGGGGCTGTGCAGACGAGGCGACTCGTCAGTTTGTCGGCTTCACTGCTGAGCTTTAAGCATCAAGTCGGCTAGCCGCCGATCACGTGACGGTAACAGCATGGACGCCTCGGAGAACGGGAGCCCAGTGGGTCGTTGCAGCATCAAGTGTGTGGAAATGAAGCCCATTCTACCGTGACATGCAGAATATGCAAGTCAGTCCTGAAATAAAATACTGCATTACTCACTCATCTGAAAAGACATCAGCTAACAGAGAAACCGCCCAAATCCTCTGCACAACAATCAGTTAAAAACTTCATCAAACGTCCTGCGGTACCGATCGAAGGAGGCTGCAAATTGACAATTTGTTGGTGAATTTTATTGTCTAAAGTTATTAGACCTTCAGCTGCAGCACACGGAGAAGAAGTACTGCACTTTATTTTAACTTAGCTACGCTGTCCGGTCTTCCAACCCGCTGTGGAGCTCTATTAAATGCTACTGACGGTGCTGTGGTGCTGCCTGTTTTTATACAGGCTGTACACATCTGCAGCGCACAGTACGTAACGCGTGAGCTGACTGTTCTCAGCGCATGTATTCAGGTCAAGAACATAGATTTCATTGTTGCGAAGCATTACTTTCTACCGTGTTAACATTACGGACGTCATCGTCAAGTGCTAACACACACATATGCACATACGCGGCACTCTCTCTCCTGTGACTCACAGTTGCTAAAGCAGAGCAGGCTTGTTGCTTCTCAGTTTATCTCTATTTTCGTTCTGTCATAACACACACACACACATATATGTGCAATGTACTGTTTTGCAGTCCCTCCTCCTCACTTCTTCTGCACTCTTTCAAAGCCTCTCTTTGGTCGTGCCATCCCCCACATGTCCTCCGTCTGCATCTCTGGACCAGGCGTGTCTGGTGTGTTCTACCCTCTCAGCAGGTTTCTCATTGGGAATCCAGCGAGCAACCAGAGCAGCCCCCAGCCATGAAGAATAGTTGCCTGTGTGCATCTTTAGACCTTTAGGAATATTCTTTTAGCTTTAAGTGACATGGGGTTACATTTCAGGTAAACATTTTTATTCTGTAATTTCAGTCATTAATAATAATAAATCATTTATACTGTATTGATCCAAGAGGGGAAATTATGCTCCTGCTGTTTCATTCTCATTCTCAGTAGTGTTGGGGCAGGAGCTTCAGTGTAGAGTTACACAATACCCACGGTACCCACGGTACCCCATGGTGCCAAATCGTAAAAATTCCTCCTATACTAGAAATTCTACACGACAGTACTACCGTGGGTTACTATACTACCGGTGCCAGTTTCCGCTACATAGCGTTCGCCTCTACTCTCCTCCCAGCTTCTCACTGCATGCTACTCCCATATGGCAACTACTGCAACCGAACTACACAGCTGCTGAATGATTGGCCTGTTACTGGTGACGTCCGGGGATACGCCCATCTGTTAGCTGATTGGCTGTTCGCGTGTTCGAACGAACTCCATGAAGACGGCTCTGCTTTGATAGAAATTCAAGCTAAAGTTCTGTCTTGTCGTCGGTGGCACCGCTAATTTTGCTCAAAAAACAAACAAACCCCAAAAGTCTTGGAACTGTTTTGGCTTTAAACAAGGCACAGACATTATAAGTATTTAGAACTTGTAAAAATACATTGCAGTTCATGAAAATAATAATAAAAAAAGGCTGCAGTATCACAAAATACCCGGAACCGTGATATTTTGTCTGGTATAGTACTGCGGTTACTCATTTTGACAACTCTACTTCATTGGGTGCTTTTCTAAGGTATTGCAGCCATGGGCTTGGGGGGAGGCGCGACCCTCGAGTCCCAAACCGCACCTCTAAATACTACTCCAAAGATGTTTTGCGTCGATCCGAACGGGCCAACCCGATCAGAAGCAAATTTAAATCCGGCAGTGTGAACTTTTGATAATCGGTTCAAACAGGAAGACGTTAGCTCCTAACGAACACGTTAGCACTCGATCTGATCGTCTGGTTCCTTCCGCTCACGTTTAGCCCCATGTGGTGTAGACACCAGGTCGCGTGATGAGTTTCCAGAAAGCGGTCCATGTGAACCGCTAAGTCGGAGTCAGAACTGATGTCACCCTGGTTGAGGAGATTTATTAGTTTATGTAAACGTAGCCTCTTGAATCTGCAGATCTTTCACAATTAAATGCTGTTAAGGAGAAGAAGAGAAAGTCAGAGCGACAATGAGCACTGATGGAATCAGACGCCGGCTGATCACGGAAGAATCACGCGGCATCAATAACAGGTCGGATAAGATAAAAACCTGCGCCTATCTTGCAGTGAATCCCTTCCACGTGAAGACATGCAGCCGCAGCCGAGCTGTGATAGAACGCGTGATATTTTTACCGCGTGTCTGGCTGCAGGTTTACTTTCGTGTGTGTGATCTGATACCTGGCTTCCTTCCTCTGGCCAGACGCCTGCCTTCCTCTGCATGTTCTCTGAAACCGCCCCAGCCATTCTTCTCTCTACCTCTTTTTCCACGCCTCTCTCTCTCCTCTCTGCTCGTTCTTCTTTTACTGTGTACTCTCTCTCTCTCTCTCTCGCTCTCTCTCATCTGTCCCAGATTAAAGGCTCGTCTCCACTCCAGAAACCTGCCAACCTACAGCCTGTTGATAGGCTTGGAACAGGGTCACAGCACTGATCTTGTCCAAGAGGCTGCCTTTGAAGCGGGCTGGGACACATACATAGACACACACAAACACACACTCACTCGCTTACTTACACATGCTATCCCTCACCCTCTCCCTCTCTCCGCGCTGTGATGAAGTGGCCGGGGTGCGACTCTCGTGCTCCCTTTGAACACCTTTTATTTTAATGAAGTTGGCTAACACACAGGCACGGACAGCGGGACTGAGAAATTGAATCCAGCGGTGCTTTTCCGCCGGTGGGTCGGGACTGTAACGCCCGTCTGTTGGCGGATCAGCTCGTCTCTGTTTCATTCGGAGAAGGACACAGTTATGAAGCTTTGCGCGTGAGAAACGGCGTGGTGTCCAAAGAGGCGTCTCTTCAAAGAGCCTCGCTAATTGCGCTGACATATTTGCTATTTCCGTCTCGTCTGATATCGCTCGCGCCGCCAATCTATTTGAGGTGCTCGTTAACGCCGAAATCCGAGGAGCGCTCTTCCCTTTGTCCAACTTTGCCGGCGTCAAAAAAAAAAGTTTTTCAGAACACCTTGAAAACCGACCACCACCGCCGTCGCCGCATTATCCGCCGATAATTAATTCCAGGAGGTGTGAAGTGTGTCACGCTAAAAAGCGGGGCGCCATTTGATATTCATGAGGTGTCATCCTGTTTCAAAAATGTCCCCTCCGGTGTTGGCGTGACAAAATGCAGCTCTGTTCAATCTCCGGGCCTCCCGCGGATCCCAACCGGAGACTCATCACTCATTTCCGGTGTGTGGTCGGGGGGGTGGGGGGGTTTCGGGCCCCGGCGCGTGCATCAAGGTGAGGGACGGCAATCTGGCAGCCTCTTTTCTGCTCCGTCACCAAGCCTGACTGACCATTAATGTCCTCTGATATTTAACTTCTCGTTGAGCGTCGAGGGCCACGTGCACAGACGAGGCTCCGGGGCAGGTTTCCGTGTTCTTTTTTTTTCCACAGCAGAAGGCGTTGATGAGTTTTTCATTAAATTAACCCGGTGACACAAAGGAAAACTTTTATGATGCGGGAGGAATTTTTGTCCGTACACATAAGAATAATTAGTCGACGTGCTAAAATTCTGCAGTCTGTATCTCTTGTTAGCCCAACTTAAAGCTTAGAACAAGCATACGTGAGAGGAGCAAACCTTAAAACTAAAACAGGATAAAAATCACACCCATCATTTTTAAATCCAGTAGTCTCACACACACACACAAACGTGCCTGGAATACGATGCACAAAATGGGAGCGATTGCAAAAACACTTCATTTACATTCAATTATAAAAGCCAATACGAGCACGAGGCGGTTTCACAGATCTTTCACAGATGTTTTCCCTCAGCTGACTTTCCCTAGAACAAAGAACTGCGGTTTCAGTAAACACTATCTGTAGCATAGTGACATGTACATGTTATAAATTACCTCAGACGCGTTGATCCGCAAAGCGGAAACGACTCACTGTGCCGACAAAGCGCACACATTTCGTCTTCTCGTTGCTGGTAGATCATAGAAGGGATAAATCGCTTGTGTGCAGCGAGTCCATCCTTCATTCTAAAAGCCTCCAACTGAGCACTCGTGTCTAAAGTCCTACAGATATGCCTAAAAGTGTGCGAGCACAGTTATTAATTCCGATTCCACAGTCCAGATGTTGCTCCAAATCCCTCTCCTGAATACAACCCCGCCGTATTTCAATAGATTCTAATATCGGGCTTCATCTATTTTCCTTGACTTTCTTTTCATCCTCCTCGAGCTGGGAGTCGTTGGGGCCGGTTAGCAGATGGGGTGCAAATTTCACGAGGTTCGTCCCGATCCTGCTACCGAGCATGAAGAGTCATTCAGAGAAGGAGTGAGCTTGAATCCATTAAGTGACTGGCATCTAAAAGGATAATGACTTGCGAGACGTCATGGCAGCATTTTGGGTTTTAGTAGGAAGCGGGGGCCTTGAATGGATTTCCTTCTAAAACGTGGAAGCACATTTCCTTCGTACGTCCCAGTCAACGTGGAACTGAGCGCACATGTTGTACCCGACCCCTCCCTGTTCACGCCCCTTTTAAATATGTAAATTATATTTGACTTGACCCTGCAACTGAGATCAGAAAATGAAAACATAAGAATGAGTAAGACGGGGAAAAAGAAGAACATGTGATCTGTACATTGATAGAATGAAAATGTTTACAAATTCATCATGTGATGGCGCTTTTATATCAGTGCTGTGCAGAAAATTACCGAGTGAACGAGTACGTACGGAACTTTTTTCTGCGTACGCACATTTCGTACATGAGGCCCCTGATTCACAAAATCATTACTGTGAAATAGAGAAGACATGGGTAGTTAAGGCCTTATCCAGATATAAAGATAATGGGGCTCACATGTTGCTAGTCGATGTCCCAGCCTCTGGTTGTCGAGGCAACCCTTGTGTATTTCTTATGTATTGTCCCTGCTCGCGATTTCAAAAGTCGCCATATTCAGCTGGTTTCACTTCACCCAGCAATCGCCGTGATGAATTTGGTTGTAGGAACCAAAGTCGTGGACGGTGTTTTCTTGCCGCAAACGTTTGGGGATAGTGTTGTTGCGTTAAAATTGAGATTTGTTCAACTTGGTGGCTGCCCAACGGCTAGTTTGCCTGTCGTTGCTACCGCTCGCTGAATTTCATTAACACCCCATGGTCTCTTGTCGCCATGTCGATGCCTCTGTGTTTCTGTGCGTACGCCCGTTTTGACAATAAGACAGAGCAGACCAACAGATTAGTATGCTGCCATGACAGATGGAAACGCTGCCCAAAACCACCCAAATAAGGTCCATCTTGTGAACACTGATGAAAATGTCTTTCCGCTCAATAAAACCTTGAGATTCTTGTCAGCTCCTCGACCGGTTCTTAGAAAATCACATGGTTTTGCTGCAACAACACAGCAGAGCTCTTCTTCTCCATCTTATTTACATTTGTTTACACAAATCTCTGATTTGGAAGTGGATGAAATAACATAAACCCTGTAATCAAGCGAGTTTGGACAATACAAAAAGAGGCAAGTGTGTGTTTGCAGCCACAAAGGCTCAGTAATACATTTTGTTATGACTGATTGTGGGAGCCTGCAAACAGAAGTGTCACATTTTGCCTCCCGCCGCACAATAAGTAAGACATTTTACTTTATCATTTCCTTTCCTCTGGATAAGATCTCCTGAAGCTGGCAGAGAGTATTGTTTATGAATAAGGCCAAATCCATCCATCACGAATTTACTGACGATAACGCTCGAATATTGTTTGTTTGGCGTCTGCTGTGAAGGCGGCAGTGGCATGGAATTAAATATTGATGTTCTGCCGTTCTTTGCTAATCTGTGACAAATATGAAATTGTGAAGAAAGTCTTTTGTCACTGCTGAAACTCGGCATATTGAAAATTCTGAGGCAAGCAGCACCTGCAATTAGATGGCCAGTTTTAGGCACCTGGGAGTCTGAAAGAATTTGGCAAGATTTAAAAAAAAAAAAAAATGTTTGATTTAGATATGCTCAAATGTAGGGAAGAAAAGGGAAGAAAACAAACACAGAAAGCCCCAGAACAAACGCAATAAATCTCACACAGCCGAGTTCAAACTATACTTCAATACCACACTGAGGCAGTGTGTCAGTTTCCCAAAAGATATTCTTTTTTGTTTTTTTTTGTTTGGCAGCTCTGTGTGTGCGCACAAATGTGTCCACCTCTGCAGTGTGTGTGTAAATGCCCTTGACGGCAAAGGCTGTTTAGGAATGCTGAACAGCCGTGCTTGTTACTCACCATTCTCTCCCAGCAATCATTTCATGATTGCCGATGATAGAACACAACTCGCACACATAAAGTGCTGGGTAATGTGTAAGCCTACAAGGAGGAGGAATGAAACCTTGTAACTCTGACGGAGCTTCATGTATTATTGAGTCGTCAGTTAAGACAGAGCTCGGGATGTCGGTGTCGGTCTTCAGCCGAAACCCCTGAACCACGTCCCTGTACCGTCAAAACGTCATCTTCCTCTTCGTTGGCTAGCGTAGAAGCGAAGAAGACTTCTTCTTCTTCTTCTTCTGTTTTAGAAGCAGAAGCAAAATCAAGCGACTAAACATGTCTGCTGATGTTTGGCGAGGTGGTAGAAGGAGATCGTCACCAAAAACAAAGCCCATTTATGGGGTAGAGAACACAAGTTTTCACCAAATACGAGAGCTTCTGGAGCCAAGGGACTAGCTACCGTTACAAAAACTATTGGACTTCTTGCTGTCACATAAGAAAATACTTCTTATGGGGAGGACATTAAAGGGGAACTACTGTTTTTTTTACAACCTAGACCTTATTTCTAGCACAAAATACCATTATTTACTCACCAATATCTCTATTGTGTCATTTGCACTCATCAAGAGATATTTAGATCTGCATATATCCATATAATGGGAGTGAATGGGGCACCGAAACACAGCCTCTAAATAACACTTATCTGACCTGGATAATTATAACAGGTAACTCCGGTCTCAACGGGGAATAGCATTAGCATATCAGAACAAAACATTGGCGAAATGAATGAGTTTGCGGCAGATAATGTGTTATTTAGAGGCTTCGTTCCGGTGCCCCATTCACTCCCATTATATGGATATACGCAGATCTAAATATCTTCTGAATGACTTCAAATTACACAAGTTATATGGGTGAGTAAATGACCGTATTTTATGCTAAAAATAAGGTCCAGGTTGTAAAAAACAGTTGTTCCTCTTTAAGTTTGTTTAAGATCAATTCGGGACTCGGCGTCAAAAAATAAATAAACTTGATCGGGACTTCAGACCCCATGCCCACCTTGGTATTGACATCCCGCACGTATCTTGATAATCACACCTGATCAGTCATCATCCCTCTCTATTCTAACTCCATGAAGGTAGACGGGATACTTTCAAGGGACTGGTATGTCATGCAAACCGTACATTGACCTCAGGGAATCTCCGGGCTACTCTTTCTCTTTGGCGCCCGTGCTAGCCTGACGTCACTTCCACCGCAGGAGGGTGTTCGTACCGGTGGATAAAACAGCCTCGTCTTGAACATTAAAGCAGTGATGCTGCCGAATGAGTCAGGGTCGTTTAGCTTTTTCGAAGCTCAAAATAGCAGGAGAGGAGTTAAGGAGGAGTCTGTAGATGTGCAATGCATAGAGAGATGTCTGTGTGTGCTTGTCTGAAGTACGCGTGAGGTGTGCATGTTTTCACGGCTTGTTCTTCTTCTATAAATACCGCCGTTGGAACATGCGAGGCGCAGGGCGGAGGTTGGACGCGCAAGGCAGTGCTGAAATGACCAGCACAGAAAGATCAGGCCAGAAGGCGATTAACCGTCAGGGGGCATGGTGAAATCAGACCGGCTGAGGTAAATCAAAGGAACCCAATGTCGACTAACACTAGTACGAGTGGACAACACCGAAGATGATAATAATCTTAAATATGAAACGATCATGCCTAAGAAAGCGTAATCTCCCTGATTAAAAGTCGACTAAGCTCCATTTGGCAGTGGTTCATTCCCTTAAGTAAGCATAAGTGGCGTTAATAATGTATTAAAAGGTCTGACTTGATCATAAAGACTGCTTGTTATCTTTATGTTTCTCATTTTAGTATGTGTGCTCCTTGCATGTTCGAGGCAAATTCCCTCGGGAGCAATAAAAAGGTTCATTTTCCCCCGAACCAATGTCGAATACGGACCTGAATGCATTACCATCTGCAGCTAACAAGACCCTTCAGCCCCATGACCCGCGGATCTATAGAGAAAATGTCTGCGGCTCAGCAGTAGTCCAAAGCGGCGACAGTTTTCCCAGCACAGCTGACAATGTCACAGCTTTCTGTGCCTGCTGCTGAGGGCAGGCGGCTACAGTCAGCGTCACCATAAATGTCAGTCCGTCTTTGATGGGCCCTCCTGTGGATCGAAGCCAATATGTAGCATACCTCCCTCCAGCAACCTAAAGCCCATCTATCTAGCCATCCATCCATCCGTCCATTCGTTCGGCCGTCTATCCATCCTCCCCCTCCTCACCGCTCCCTCCCTCCCTCCCTCCTCCTCCGTTCCTTTCATCTTCGTCTATTTACATCCCCATCTCCTTCCCCTCGCCGGCCAAACTGCTCTGGCCTCTCGGCGCCCTCGCTGTTCGTCAGGCGCATGGGCCTGAAATGTTTCTAATGTGCCTCTTGCAATTTTCCACCCAGAACGTACAGTACCCTTAAACAAGAAATTGAAATGAATGATGAAAGCCTTTCAGCCCTCCGTCTCAAGTGGCGATAACAAGCTAGCTGTCTGATCTCGCTTGTCCTGGATGTCAGCGGCTCGAAGGCACCATGCTGAAATTTAACATTAAACTGTCCTGATGTTAACCAGTAGAGGCACACAACCGTATGCACACAGGTCAGGCTTTCATATGAACCTATGTCTATAAGAAAAGACCAAGTAAATTAAGGCAAATGTGACATATCTATAATGAACTTCAAATAGCCGTTAAGCTAGCTGTCCGATTTCAGTTTTAACAAAATAACTTGCCTTCGTCTCTTTTTGTCAACGCGGATGACAAAGCTGTCTTGTTTTGAAAAAGAAATCTGTCTAAAGATGTTATATTAACGTTCAGTCTGAGCTCTTGTGCAGTGTTTGCAGTCCTCATCAGGCCGGCGCTCTGCTCGCCGTCGTAGATTAGCTGGCAACCTAGAAGTTGTCCTACACGACTGATTTAAAAGCAGCCGGTGGGTCTTCTACTTCCTGTGTGGCCATTTTCACTCAACATAACATGTCTGACTGAGTCGGATGCCAATTAGCTTAAACTCAGCTTATCATGGCATGTTGCTAACACGCTAGCAGCTCGCTTATAAAATTTGTCTCGCTGCAGTGGGGTAGTGGCTAGCGCTGACACCTCACAGCAAGACGTTAGCTTGTTTCTCCCCGTACCATCATCCAGGCCAAGAATGAAAATGCTCATAAATAGCACGCTAATGGTTTAGGCTAGCGCTAAGGACAAATTAAAGCTGTCCCTGATGGTTTGGGCCAGCGCTAAGGACAAAGGAAGGCTGCGCCAACCATTAAATAACACAGCAAAACCACAAACTCATACACAAAACCTCGGCCGATCCTTGTGTGGAGGTGCACGAACAATTGTGGAATGTTTATTTTGTATTATAATATACTTAGGGCTTCTTCAGTGTGCTGGATTTACCACATCTGCTCTCAAATTATAGACATCCAGGAGGCTTCGGCAGAGTGACCTCCCAATGTGCTGAGAGGCCCCGTGCAAGTGAGAAAGCACCAGAGGTGTATCACTGAGAGGGCTAAAGCATAAGAAAGAAGAAGAAGACTAAAGCATACCAGAATAGACCAGCCACTGGCACAAAATCAATGCAACACTTTATCACAGGAGCTACGCAGATGCTAAGTAAGCACGCTAAGACTTGGAAGCCAGTTGAATCGCTGAATAGTTGCGCCTAGGGCAAGATGTGGGCAATGATGAAAGGCACGTTAGTCCAGATGGTCGCAAATTGCAGCAGCATTTATTGTTAAAAAAAAAAAAAGAAGAGAATAACAGTGCTACAAATTTTATAATTGCTAAGAGATGTGGCGCTTAAAGACGCTCAAGCTTGAGAAAAGCCGGCGTCGCTTTAATAATCACATAAGGAGGCTCTTGGAAATAATTGATTGGGGTGATTGTTTGTCCTGATTTAGCCCTGGGATATTTAAGATATGCATGCTAATCAGCGCAGAAGTGAATTTATAATTTGATTGCAAATTATTTTGCATGATGTTGGCTTTAGGTGCACACACTCTGGCCAGTGGTTGTGCTCAGTCCGGCAAGGACTCTCTCAGCAGCTTTTTCTTCTTCTTATAAAGTCCCGCTTTACTCAAAAGCATTTCCACTGGAGGTCATAAAAGAGTGGTTAGGAAAGAAAACTATTTTTTATTTTTGACTCCCGAATTCCACCCGTGTAGTCTTACTTAGCTGCTGCCATTGTTTAAGATGCACCAATTCAAGGTTGAGTGATCGGTAGAAGGATCCACTCTTGCCACCGCGTTTACTCTTCTCAGAGGCGGAATGAAAAGCCGTTACTCCGCGGGTCGCGTTCTGAAAATACCTTTCACGTCTTCATGTAAAAAGCCTCAGCGTTGGAAGTGATGGAGCACCTTTGCAGGCGGCACCCACTGCACTGAGCGGCGCTCTACAAACGCTCCAGTTATTTGCTATTAAATGCGCGGATTAGGATGTCATAGAAGGGTTGTAGGGTGCGATAAGAAGTGGAGCGGCTCCGGGTGAATCAATACCCTCAAACACATCCTTAATCTTACACGTTCCTCTGAAGAATTTGGATCGATAGTGGCGCGGTTTTATTCGTACCGCTTCACGTTGTTTGTTGCCCACCCTTAGATTTGGTTTGTTTTGATCTTCCCCGTTAGCCTTTACTGCCAAATCTCTCATTTTCCCACAATATTTAACACTCACTTGGTGGTGAAACCTCAGGCTTGCTCCTCTGTGGCTTTGGCTGAATCGTGTAATAATCTGAACCAGTTTAGATTTCAGATGAGTCAAAACAACATGTGTTTTTCATGATGTTCTGCACAAAAAATCTCATCTTTCTCTCGATGCCCTGAGATTGAACTTGCTTTGTGATCGTAACAAAAGTACGTGCGAGCCTTGACGTGGCGCTGTTGCAGGCATGTTGCTTCAGTTGCACATGGGAGGATGAAATATTAAATATAAACCACTCTGAGTTTAACGATTTACGGGATGCCAAAACATTGCGCGGTTGACGAGGCAGACGGCATTAATCCTCCGTCTCCACCAATGCAAACAGGCAAATCTGGCAAAATCTCTAACGTGAGATTGGCGGCAAACCAAACGTGTGACGCTTTACTGTTCCTCAGTGCATGTACAGGAAGCTCTGAACAATGGTTAACCAGCATGTTTTTAAGACGTCGTTTCATTGGCAAGACATTTTTTTTCCAACACCAGATCTGGATATAGTAGCTACTGAATCTCTATGATCAGATGCAACAAACACAGCAAGGAGAAAATTAGCCAGAATAGGCAGTAACATTAAAAATATCCATACAATTAATTCAAAAGTGACCAGATCAGTGAAATAAAGCAATAAGGCTTACAGTTGTCAGCCCATTCCATCAAAGTACCCTTCAAACTAGTTCAGGGGACGTAGACACGGCTCAGACGTTCTACCTACAGCGTACACATATCTCACGAAAAGCCCGTAAACACGCGCATCGACCTGTCCGTGCAGGCCGATCCATAACTAGAGCAAAGAACGCAGGCGCCTCTATTCTTATCAATCATGCAACACCTTCAGTGAGCGATTCCTGCAGCCTCACGACTACCCCTGCCAGACGCACGGCCGCAGCCACAAAGAACCAGGAGAACGAGAAGTCCTGCGACGGCGTGGACCCCGGAGAGCTCTGATCTCCGCGTGGTGGAGCCGGCGTGGGATTACAAGAAGAAAGGGAAGATCCACAGAAGAGTTTCGGGGATTCTTGAAATAGAGTGATGTCTTGAGCCACTACCAGTTTTCATTGGTTTGATGGTGTGTTTTTGCATATAGCTATGGCTAATAGTACTTCTGAGAGGACTTTGAGTGTTGTGATCATGTGAGCTCTGACATCTCCTTTAATTTGCGTTAAAATTGAAGTCAGGCGGTTCACAATAAAGGCAGTTTTTTGGGGGAATTTCCCCAATTCAGGGGAATTAGGAATGGTTTTATTGTGGTAAAACACCATCTTTGTGACTTACATTAATTGCACATATTAGAAAATATTAGATATCAGATTGTGCATAAATGTAGAACATTACATTTTGTATATTTCCTACTTGAAGTTTGATGCTGGCGTGCGTGCACATCTCCACATCGCTCCCGTTCCCCAGCGCTATATCTAGAAAGCATAGAGGGGATCTCATGAGACGAGCCGACGCTGCAGGATTGTGACCAAAGGTGGAAAAACAATGCTATCTATTGTCTTTTTCACAGCGCAAGGGAGTTACCTCTTATCTCAGAGCCATCTGATGATTCGTTGTCTCGCATATCTTTCAAAGCTCACGGAGAAAACAGCGATGACCTCTCGACCACTGCACATATCGCCGTGCCGGAGAAAGATAATTTTCTGGCTTCAGCGCTCCGGGAACTTTTACAAAGTATTGACCCGTTTCAAAGAAATAGGAGGCCTGATGTCTCTTTGTCTCAGGGAGTTTTCAGGATCTCCTGAAAGGCTTTAATGATGAAGGACGTCGGTTTTGTTGCCGTGCTACTGTAGGGAACATTGGGTCATTATAGTTGCCAAATTGAGTTGCTCTTTCGTTCACAAATCAATGGTATTTGGCCTGGCCCCTTTGAGATCTCGCTGTCCATGAAATCCTGCTCTGCTGCGTCTGCTCTCGGCTTGGACTTCAAAAAAAAGAGCTCCTCCTGCTCGGCCACCCTCTCCTTTAATTCACGTTGCTTTTTTTTAATCATTCATTGCACTCCAACATGTGTAGAGCACGCCTTCTCACCCTGCGAGGTTGTTACGCGAATGAGATAGTAGGGCCTCTATTGTGATGACCTGCTGAAGTGATTTGGAGAATTTACATATAAAATGAAAAGCGGCAGCAGCGTGAATGTACGCAATTGATCTTTAAGGCTGTTTTCCCGCCGAAAGGGGCGATTGCTTTCATGTCTTCCTTTCTTCCTTCTTTGTTTGCTCGTACGATTCCGGCGATTAGAGGGTTAGGAGCATTTGTAATTGGAAGCATTTAGTTTGGCGTCTCGGCATGTTTGCGGTCTAGACACAAGTTTAATGATCGTTATTAATAAAGTTGAACAATCGAACAATAAGGTTGCGTGCTGGGGTGTAATCCGACATAATTAAATGTGAATTTAAACCCCGACGTGAAGGCGCACCATGCAGGAAAAATATAAAATTCCATGGCAGGCTGCTGAAAATGTGATGTAGTATTTTAATACACTCAGCGACGCCAAATGTAGTCTCACCTAGCCCCCTGCTTCCAGACTATTTTGCGCCCCCAAGCTAGGGGCGCTGCCGTTCCGTCCTCATACCAGAAGTGCCATTCCCCCCTCCTCGTCCCATTGTAAGACGCTGTGGCATTCCACGTTCGGCGCTGGCCCGCCAAAGGCTTCGGTCGAGGCTGTGTCATTATCATGTCAGGGCTGCTCCCACTTGTTCGCAGCGGACACCGACAGAGCCGAGGATTCATCCACGTCTCCAGCTGCCTTTCTTCATTATCCCCCCACTGCAATGAATCGCACGGGTCCTTCAAGAAATGGCTTTTACTGGCTTCTCTCTGCACCAACACAAGGCAGCTTTCCCTTAGCAAAAAGAAGGTTATTCAAGTGTTCTACAAGTATACTTATTTTATACTAAAGTCGAGGTAGTATACTTGAATTTCATTTTATTAAGTATGCTTGAATTTAAGTATAAGTATAGCAAGTATACTACAGACCATGTACTAGAAAGTATACTAACATAATACTTCTTCAGACAAAATTGGAACAGTTTAAAGTTTGTAAAAGTACACTTTAAGTATACTTTATGAGGTCATTTTAAATTTACAAAAGTATACTTTAAGTATACCACAACTACACTCATCTATATACTACTAGTGTACTAGGTGTATACTTCAAATCCACTTTTTAGTTCATAAAAGTATACTTAAAATATACTTTAAACTTTCTAATTTAGCCGGAAGAAGTATTAAATTAGTATACTTTCTAGTACACTACAACTACACTCATCTATGTAATCCTAGTTTACTAGTTATATACTTCTAGTCCATATTTTAGTTTATAAAAGTTTATAAAAGTATACTTTAAGTATACTTTAAACGTTTTAGCCAGAAGAAGTATTAAATTAGTATACTTTCAAGTACGCTACAAGTACATGGTCTGTCGTATGCTTATTATACTTGTACTCAAGTATACTTAATAAAATGTACTTCAGGTATACTACTTTTTTTGTTAAGGGTTGGCTTTGGGCAGGACATGCAGGACAAAAAAAAAACATCTCGAAATTAAAGTTAGCTGAGCCGGGTGCAGTTGTGCTGGAGGTTATTCTTACTGGTGCGTGTTAAGCTTAGTTTCCGCCGCCTCTCATAATAGGAGACATGTTTATTGAGTCATGGGCTAATTTGCTCTGTTATATACATCATTATGTTCGGGTTGAGGGCCGCCTGAACTCACCGAAAGGTCCTTTTATTGATAGCAGAGCACGGATTTGTGTGTGTGTGTGTGGGTGGGCTGGCAGATCTGTACTGTGCGATGATGGTCAGATGTGTGGGTGTGGGGAGGTCATGCTGACTGCTGATTGCCCAGATGGCGCGCTCGCCATAGGTGTGTGCGATTGACAAATGCCACGTCCGTCATAGCTCCTTTCCTCCGGCGTGTCCCCTGTGACGAGTTAGCCTTTCTGACGCCACTGCGGTGCACTTGGCTCGTTACGCTGGGTCGTGTTTAGTTGGGTTGGTCTCCCCGTCAGCGTTCATGCGGCTCCGGCACCTGTTTTACTGCTGTCTGGACTCTGGGCCGTCGTTAATCGTGGGAAATGTGACTGTAATGTGACTGTAATGTGAGGTACGGTGTCGCCTAACCCTAACCCTAGTCCCTAGGGTTAGGGTTAGGCGACACCGTACCTCACAAGATTTAGCTAAAATATGTGACTCGTACATTGCAGAGGAATTAGCATGTTGACCTGATGATTGTACTTAAGAAAAGATAAGTGGGTAGGTATGATCTTCTGCACACCATCAATAATCTTGTTGCGTCTAACATTGGTCTCGTTCAGGCCCAAAGTCTTCGGCGGACATGCACGTCGTATGGACGCGCCAACCCGCCAATCCTGTTCACGTGGAGGTGGCGCGAGCGATTGCCCCAAGCGCCCGCATCCCTGTGAGTTTCGTCCCGAGCAAACGTACGGCCCCTGCGCCTTCCGCTCCGCAAACCTGCTGTTTGGTCAATTTCATGAGGACAGGTTCACGACATTAAAGTGGAGCACGCTGCGTTTCGCTTCTTTGATATTCAGAGTTGCAGATAATCATCGGGGTATCGGGGAGGTCACACTGCGCCGCTGAGTCACTCATCCGCTAAGTGGCGAGATCAAGGGTCTTCTTAATAATAAAGCCTCCTTGAAGGAGTTTTGCGGCACAGCCACGGACGGCGCTGACCTCACGATGCAGAGAACGTGTGCAGGCACGCCGGCAGGCAGTGTGAATTTATATCTACGGAACCTGGTATGTCTACAGAAATCCTTTCCTTAATAAAAAAAACGTGGCAAGTATGTGGTCTTCCTGAAGACTGGGATGCTTAAAGAAAACCTATTACTTGTTTTTTCTGGGAGAATGAAGAAGAACATTGTTAGATGCAAATTCTAGAAGAATCGATACATATTTTGTCCAGTGTTGTAAAGTGTAATGATTTTAAACATGATATCTGTGAGAAGTCAATTTGTAAATCCCCAGATTATCTCCAGTGGGTGCAACACTGGACGCATACTCATCCCTTTGCTTGCTGCAGACCATAATACGTGTTGATTTAAATTGGACTATAGCTATTAGATCCAATACCTCGGTGTCGGCCTGCGTTATGCTCCGTGACGCCGTGCTTAATGTGGCGGCCATCGCTGTTTCATGGATTAGGATACTGGTCCGCATTTCAAGAACGCTTACGTGAAGACTCACTGTATGTTGATGCTTTTTCTTCTTCGGGCAGTGCTGAGCCACTGTGTTTGTCAGATGGAGGCCAACAGTAATGCTCATTTGCCTAATTAGCGCTGCAATGGGCTTCCCGTTGTCACATCAATGGCGAGTTTACATCTTTACCAGCTCAGATGCAAGGAAATGTCCTCTGGAGGGTCATGGGTAGGGCTGGAACTTATCCCAGGTGTCATTGGGCGAGAAGCGGGGGTACGCCATGGACAGGTCTCCAGTCTATCTCAGGATTAACAATTTAGAATCACTAATGAACCTCACCAGCATGTCTTTGGATGTTAGGAGGAAGCTGGAGAACCTGGAGAGAACCCACACAGACACAGGGAGAACATGCAATTTGACAAATTAATGGCGCAAATTCTCATGCGTGATCCCTTTTAGACGTACACTCACATGCACATAGATGTAGCACTAAGTTGTCAAAGAGAGAACTGCGGATTTAGCCTACTACTCTTCACAGCACGGCTGGAAGGATGTACTGTATGTAAGCCTCGAGGGGGAGATCCCTTCTGATGTAAGAGCGCTCTTGACTAGCGTGGCGTTACGTATTAGGGATAACGCAAAGTGCCGCCGCAAGCTTTCGCGTCCGCTGGTCACGTGACAGATCTGTTGCATCACCAGTCGAGCGGCTCGGCGGACGGCCCAGATGGCGGCGAGAAGTGGAACTGAGGAAAATTGAGCATTTCAGCTCCCGGGAAGCTCCAGCGATTCGCACATATCAACCTCCGCGTTTGACGTTGCTCGGGACCATCTGTGATTACTTTACAGCAACTGACAACAAAGAGACCCCTGATTCCAAATGCAAATGCTCTCATTGATATTCATGCAGCTGTTGTACTTTGTGAAGATTATTTGGGGAGGATGTTTGTAACGAAATCAGGGGAAGCTCGTTTTTCACACTGAAGTCCTGTAAATATCAACTTTAAGAGGCACTTTATGGCACGCCGGCAGCTGTAGTTTGAGTGACTCTTGACACTCGTATCCGCAAAGATCGCGGCAGAAAACGTTCAGGTGGTGACTTTCGGCTCTGGGTCACAGCCTCTGTTGATAACTAATATTAATTCTGCAAGCAAGTGGATGGACTTAGTTTGAATAAAAGCCAAAATCCCAACCTTTAAGAGTATCGCTAAACATCTCGTATCTTCGGTGTCAACAGACTTTCAAACCGTTTGATTGGCTTCCGTCCAGGTTTGCACGTTTTGTTTGCTAAAGCTGATCCTACCTACGTCAGTACCGACCCTCTGGCTTATTTCAAACGGAGTAGACGCAGACACGAGAACACAGAGCCAGAAACGGCGTGCTCGGCCGACCAGAATCTCTCGGAGAGGCCTCCGCCTTTCTTTTATATATTTACTCTGGTGAGTTACGAGCCTCTCCACCAAGCAAGTTAATTTCCGCCATGATAAGCTTTTACTGTAGGTCAGCGACATCTCTGCTCAACAGCCTCATAAACAAGGCTGTTGAGCAGCAGGTTGTAAGAACAAAACGCCGCACGAGGAGACTGCTTCTAGCGTACCCTCAGAACGTTCTCCATCTGTTCTTCCCGCCAACATTACTGGTGTTAACAGATGAACGCGTCGCCTGAGATGCACCGATCAGGCATAACATTATGACCACCTTCCTAATATTGCGTGGGTCTCCGTTGAGCCAGTTGAGACGAATCGGAGGATGGACGTGGGCCTACTGAGGGTGTCCTGTGGTGTCTGGAAACAGGATGGTTGTTAGTGAGGGAGGGGCTGCATCCTGCTGCCATCAAGGAGTGTCATTGCTATGGGGTGGGGGGGCCTGGTCTGGTCTAGGTGGGTGCTACATGTCCAAATAACATCCACACCAATGAATGAATGAATGCCAGGTCCAAATGTTTCCCAGCAGAACATTAAATTGGTGGTTGAGGTTATTGGCTGCAGTCTGCTGGTTCACTTTAGCATGTTTTCAGATTCATGATCATGCTTTATAATGGGACTTGATTCATGGTTTCCATTTGTCAAACCCCCGCAGCGAATCAGGCAATAAACAGTGGAGTTATGAGTTCTTCCTGAGGCTCTAAAGGCGCGCTGCTGGCTACCAGCAAATATATCTGAATAACACCGGAACCTGGAGCGTTGCTTTGTCTGTGGCGCTGGGTCAACGCCGCTTCAATGATATCATCGTCATAAATCAGCTTTCCTCCATCCGTCCAAACCATGCTTTAGCATTCAGGCAAGCGCACTGTGCCAGCGATTCATGACAAACACGAGCTCCGAGGCAGCCGGAGTCCAGCTTCGGAGCGCGAGGGCCCCGCATTTGCATATTCCTCGCCACCTGGTATGATGTCTATCTCACGCGGGCGATGTTTGTTATTAGAGAGTAAACCTTCTGATATTTAAGCGGCCTTTTCATAATCTTCAGACAGGGGCGAGGATTCTCCCTTACCGCCGCCTCCTCACCTTCCCTCGCTGCGTGGCGACGCGTTCGGCTTTATGAAGGATTTATGAGAACGCTTCCACCGGTGCGACGGAACGTCCCGAACATTATGGACATTTTTAAAATGTGTGCATGGATGCAAGCGTTCTCGCGCTGCACGAGATCCAGATTGCGTGCACGGGAATTATTAGTTTTGTGTGCCTCAGGTAACAATTTGCGTGCAGAAGATGAATCTTGTCTGCAGAAGATAGAGATTTTTTGTCGCCACAAGATGATAGTAAAAAAAAAAAAAAAAAAAAAATACAAGGCTCCTGCCTGCTCTCTTTTGTAAATCCATTTGTAATCCTGGTTTGAGGAATTTTCCAAAACTGTAATTTGCGCGTGGAAACATACAAACACAAAAGAAAGGAAGCTGCCGTTGAATAATAATAATAATAATACGATTCATTCTTGAATATAATGTGCAGACTTAGTTTTGAAAACTGCTTCTTTCCATAACCGCAGCAAAATGCGATAGATTCCCCGCCTCTGAATTTAGTTTTTGTCAGCGGAGGGAACGAGGAAGAGCAGACCGGAGAGAGACGTGGCACCGAACGCGAGCGGCACCCTCCATCACCGCCGGGACCCGGCTGTTAGATTGGCGTGCCACCCAGGCTCCGCCGATCGCTCCGTCATCCGGCGTCTTCCGAACGGCGGGCGCAGCGCCGCCGCCTCGCTCTACAGTCTGCTTTTGATGGATAAACACGGTGTCATCATGTAAACACATCCCTCTCCTCCTTTGCATTTCAAAGCCTGCGGCAATACATCTCCTCAGCCGGGCTCGCGTAAGAAGGGGGCTCTCTGCTCACCTTTGATTTGTGGCCATGTTGTTCTCTTTGGCCTGTCACCAGGAAGTAGTTGAGATGACTGATTGAACTTTGAAAGACTAA
Organism: Planiliza haematocheilus; assembly: GCA_005024645.1. Taxonomy (NCBI): domain Eukaryota; kingdom Metazoa; phylum Chordata; class Actinopteri; order Mugiliformes; family Mugilidae; genus Planiliza; species Planiliza haematocheilus. The sequence goes on from SRSE01000133.1 coordinate 2,445,625, forward strand.
TGTTCATGTCAGGCCGGCCAAATCAGGGCCACGGCAGAGGAAGCATTAAAGATTTCAGAGAACAGAGAGGGGCTTACGTGTTTTTGCTTTTTCGTGGTTCTCTAAATTCTTATTCAGCAGACAAATGTCTGGCAGCATGCCAATTTCTTCGCATTCAGGAATAATTTTATTTTGCTCAGGCTGGAGAAACTGCAACCGAATAAACAAGCACAATCTGCTTGCACTCTTCTGCATCCTTTTCTGTGATACAGTCTCAAATTACAACGCTGGTTTGGTGCCAGCCAAGGCTTAGAAAGAGAATTCTCCTCTCCAGAGTGTTGCCCCGAGAACGAACGTTTCTCCTTTTTTCCCCCCTCCTCCATTAGGGAGCATATCTGATTGGAGATGCAGGCCTTGCCATCTGAACATTAATAAGCCAGTTTCATAAACCCAGAGTGCTTTGCCTGGCGGAGAACTTTCTTCCCCTCGATTCCGGGCATCAAATGTCTTCTTAACTCGTCTCTCTTGTCATTTATCAAGCAGCACCATAGGCTTGGCTTAGCCTGTTTGGCTTAATAAGTCTGTTTGTCTTTGCACTCGCAGGGTTCGCTCCCCTCAGCAGTCCTCCGCAGCAGAAGGAATACCGTAGGGGTCCTAGCTTTAATTAGACCCCACTATGGCAGACCTGTGTGAGGCAGATTTGCTGGGTTTCTGCATTTGATTGCATTTGATTGCATGTTATGAGCTTTCTCCGCCAGGTCTGGAAAGCCACCACGAGTATAAAAAAAAAATCTCGACCTTTTTCCAAATTGAATGTAATTCACCGTCGGATTTCATCACGCCACGGCTGTGTCACGTTACAGGGGCTTACTCCTTTGAGGGATGCTCCTTTGAAAAAAAGGAAGGAGGCTCTGAAAGAGGATTACCCATAAAATCATTAGGAGTTCTGGAAGTGTTGACCTGTACGTAGTAGATTTAAGGCTACTGAGGGCTACAGGAACCACACCGTGATTAAAGTGGGTCGTTTACATTCAAAATATTTTAGCTCGTCTTAATTTAATAGCACTTCAGATACAATAATATTTAGTAGGATAATTCCCAATCAATTTTTTTCCGATTCCGATCTTTTATTATTCAGTATCAGCCAATCTGAGTCCAGATCGAATCTTAAATAAAATGAATTTCCTCACCAGGAGATTCATGAAGGCTTTTCTTATCTTACATGTATTCTCCCAGATCACATGTGCACCGTGCGACTGCATAGGTCTGTCAAAGGTGATGTAGTGTGTTGGCTACAGAAGCTGTGTTCTCTACTCCAGAAACGGGCTGGTCATCCAACGCCATAAATTCTGTAAGCCGTGATGCTGTCTCGTGGAAACAGTTTTTTGAACGCAGTGTTCGGTGTTTCCTGTGTTGTTTCCTTACAGCTTTTCCCTGAGCCTATGTGTTCTTTGTATTCTTTTGCGTTTGCTGCTAGCTTGGTTAACGTGGTTGGCTAGCTTTGCCGCTAGCCATCCACCATTAAAACAGAAGTGGATGAAGATGTTTGTACGTTACAGGGACGTGGTTTTAGTTTATAATGTACCTAAAATACCTAATTACAAAAGAGTGGGCTTGGTTGAAGCCCCATGCGGAAGTAATCCGATTGGCTAGCGCGTAAGCTGAAGTCATCATGGTCTTCTTTGTTTTCCTTTTGGTTTGCCGCTAGCTTGGTTAGCGTGGTTGGCTTTTATTTTTTTGACTGTTTTTGTCTAAAAAAAAATAAGCTTTTATTCAGTATCAGTGAAATTCAGTCCATAATGTTGCTGCTTCTTTGGTGGAGTTTGATCAATAGTCTTCTTGTGAACTGCCAGAGTGTGGATGTAACAGATCCAAGCCTATTTATGTTTACTAAGATCTGTATTGACTCTGGCCATGGGGTGGCTTCACTCCCATCTTCCTTTGCTCTCACTCAAACTGCCTCTCATTTTCTTCTTTCATTCTCCCGCAAGTGTTTCTGTTGCAACTCAAGTAGTCTCTTCTCCGGGTCTCTGAAGTTCTCCTCCTTTTCAGATTCCAGCAACTTTGAGGTCCAGGCAGAATTTGTGTCAGGCAGTAATTATTTGGGGCTTTTTTGGCTGGTGAACATGAAGGATACGCTCTCTGAAGAGTCCAGAGAGTGAGTGCATGGAGACAATTAATGAGTTCTTGTTTCAGACTCATTAGAGGGACAGATCTAATATGATCGCCCCATAAGTAGGACATTTTTTGGGTAGTCATAATAACTTAATAAGCTGCAAATATGTCAAGCCCACATTTGTTTGGATTTACAATCACTCTTTAGACTTTAATGGTCTCAACTTAACTTTGAAATGAAATAAAAATGAAACTTGGGGCGACACAGTGGGGTGGTGGTTAGGTTCTAATCCATGGGCCTTTCTGTGTGGAGGTAGCATGCTCTCCCTGTGTCTGCGTGGGTTCTCTCCAGGTTCTGCAGCTTCCTCCCACTGTCCAAAGACATGCTGGTTAGGTTCATTGGTGATTCTAAATTGGCCGTAGGTGTAATAGACTGGACACCTGTCCAGGGTGTACCCCACCTCATGGCGATGACAGCTGGGATAGGCTCCAAATGTCATGACCACTTCTTGATGGTACACAATAAAGCAGTTGCGCTCGGCATTCATGCAAAGGTGGACCTTGCAGACCACGTTTAACCCGAGAATGTTGCTTTGATCTTCTCTGATTGGCCGGCCGATAACCACATGCTTCTAAACCTGACTATGTGGCGCGGTGATGGGATTTAAAATGTGTGCTGAAGTTACCCAAATACGGTTCCTCGTCCCATAAAGGGTTAAGAGACAACAGCTGTTGCACTATTCTTCAGCGCCCCAAATGATGTTGGGTGTTTATTTGCATACAGAGAGAAAAAACTGAGATTGAATCTGAAGTGCTGGCTGGGTGAGACGCATTTTAACGCCAGGTGTGACCACAGGTACTTGAAACCGGTCAGTTGGGATCAGATAGGACAGAAGGTCTGAACGAACAGTAGTTGGACTCTGTTCTTAGCATCTGCCTACAATTCAAGTTTTTTTTAATTTAACGTCTTTACAATATCTTTAAGTCCCTCTATGGCAATTGTCTCAATGACTAAAGCGCCGCAAACACTGCAAATTACATTTTGCAGAACATTTAAGAAGGCCCCGAAGATCATTTAAGGTTTGCAAGTTAATTAACATTGCTTTGCTTAAACAGTAAATAATTAATTGCGTCCAAACTTTTTTGACTAGAGATTTATTTGTATTCTCAAGTATGACTCATTATAACAACTTTCAAGTAGCCGTGCTACAATTTAAAGGACACAGAGGATTATAATGGCAGCGGGCTAAGGCTGCGAGGGCCTCGGGTAATGATATATTCTCTTGTATCTAATTTAGATAAAAGGTCAAATCTGTGGCATCGCACCTGAGGCAGCTGCTTTGCCCTTATCTATTTGTTGCCTCAATTTGTTTTTAAGGCCGATAAGACCGATTTATTTTTACGGCGACACGTCCTTTTTTTTTTTTTTTTTCGCTCACACACGGGTTGGGGGGGGGGGGGGGGCTGACACAATAAAAGAAAGACCTCACAGAAAGGGCATAGCAAGCTTGTAAAGATGATAGCAGCAGGCGTTAAGTGTGATGTCCACACCGTGCATATTAAAGTGCCGCGCCGTCTAAATGTACTCCATCACTTCGCGCAGCACTACCGAGCTGGCAATAAGAGCATTCTCTAACACTTGGAGGTCACAGAGTGCAGCTCCAAATTGAAAACTTAAGCTCCACTTGGACTGAATGGCAGAGGATAATTGTTTCTTGGCAAAGCAAGTGGAGAACTCCAGGTGGACCGTGGACCTGGATGCAGAGGGCGAGCTTAATTGTCATTTTATACTTTCCACCTTTGTTTAACCGACCCGCTTGGTTTTAAATAGTAACGTACGTTTTTTTTTCCCACGCATTTATTCAAGTTCAGTTTCAGACAAATGGCAAATTCTAGCACAGTGCCTTCTTCTTGTTCCTCTTCTCTCCCTTGACTTAACTGAACCACTCGTTCTCATTCTCAATCTTTTCCCACAGACCCAGTTATTGTTTTAGCTCGAGGTTTCTTTCACACTTCACGTCTTTGGGGTACGATTACAGAGCGATAAGGGATCGAGCGAAGAATAGGGCCTTGGACGGCTTCCAGGCTGACTTAGGACACAAGTCAGATGTGTCAGCTTGTGTCCAACTTCACTGATGATGAAGTCTCCTCACTAAAACATAAGGACCACTGAGCAAACCACGATAAAGACACCTCAGTCACCATAGTTAATTCTCACGAGAGCCCGTCTATTTCTCTACCGTTGAGCATTTGCCATATTTCCCCTGTGCGCCACGAGCAAATCTGGCAGAAGGAAAAACGTTAATAATCTATGATAAATGATAGTTTATGTTTGATATAATTAATTGTATTATGATGAATTATAAAATATGCAACATATGCTTGCCAGCCAAGAAAGATTTTTCTGCCTTTCTCTTCATTTTTACCCAGAAGTTTTCTGCGAACACCCCTATTATTATTATTACCGAGGATCACCGATCAGGCATAACATTATGACCACCTTTCAATATTGTGTAGGTCTCCCTTGTGCCTCCAAGTGACTCATCGGAGAATGGACATTGCAAGGAAACTTGTGCCGAGGTTCGGTACGTTTTGCTAAAACATACTCGAGAGATGGCGTCATTTTATCTTGCTGTCATTGAAGAACTCTAGAACTCTCTGGATTACATATCATGACAAGCACAGGGTCCCAAGATTATCATAATTTGCTGGATTGGATTGTCCGTCACTTAGGTCTGGGCCCTTTTACCAGGCAATTTTCTCAATTGTCAGACGGGTCTGCTGAAACAGTTTCCTGCAGCCGTTAAAACAAGAATTATTTCCCCTGCGTGTCGTCTGGAGCTCGCGCGCGGCCGTCACCGCTGAGGCAGATTACAGCTTTCAGGGGGAAGAAAAAAAAAAAATGTCGCCACAAGTCTCATTGCTTCCATCTAAGTGTCTCCACCGGTGGCACATGTTGGCTCGCGAGACAGGGTGTTGTTACCGCATTTCAAGGACGCCGCTGCATCCGGAGGCGTCTGTGGCAGAGGGGAGGGGGTTGGTGAGAGCGCTGGCAGGTAGCGCAAGTTAGCTGGTTATGCTATTGTTCTTCTTCACGGCCTTGGTCTGAAAACACGACGGTCAGTCAATCTATTGTAAATTCCGGCTTTAAATCATGTGCAAGTAGCTGCCGATTCTTATTATTTGAATTGTTTTGGGTGGAGAAAATCCCAAGATTATATCCTGGCAAAGGAAAACTGCATGCTGACTTTTACACTGGCGACCTATACAGGCTGCATCTCTCGCCCTGTGCCAATTGGAATAGGCCCCAGTTCCCCAAAAGCCTCTACACGATAAGCCGCAGTAGATAAAGAACGGATCGACATGGCTGTTGGTTTGCTTTTGGAGGAGGAGAGCCTCTGATGATATAAAACAGTAAAACAGACGGGGAGATGGAGAGAGCTAAAGCTAGCTAGTTATTATTATACATTCTGCATGGCCCTGATCATTTAGTATAATGGTTGGTCAAACGCAAAGCCTGGCCTCAAATCATGCGATCTTCTGATTATGATGTTGGTTCGGTTTTGGAGGAGGGGAGCCTCTGATTATATCCAGGGACAGGGAAAGGACATTTTCTGGACTGTCTTTGACTGAAATTAGTTTGGATGGATCGACGCGGCTTTACAGGCTTCACATTTACATTTGTTCAAGGTGTTGGCACAAGTTGGTGTAAAGGAGATGGGGTAATGAAGGAAACTAGAGGAAGCACGCATCCGTAAGGTAGCTAGATGTTAATGTTCTTCTACATGGCCTTGGTCAGTGCGTACGACTTTTGATTAAAGCTGGAGGAGGAAGGCCTCGGGTTATTTTCATTGCTAGGGAAACTGTTTTGTTGACTATTTTCTAAACTGCCTTTGACTAGATGTCTATTTTTTATGTCGAACATTGAGGCCCAGTTTTTATTCTTTAGCTGTGCTCATGCACCGCCGTCGCTTTGTTGGCCAATGGCGTGCCACGCACTTGTATTTACTGAGTCATTATCTCATTCAGCGGGGACCTAAATTCTCCGTGTAACGTATGCCAAGGCATCCGCTCTCGAAAGATACGAATGCAAAACCCAGGAAAAAGAAAAAAGAAAAACGGTCCTCATCTCTGCAGAAATCTCAACCAGCATTATTTTGCTTTCAGACTGCCATTGCCTCGCCGTGTCTGCAAACAGAAGGCTCCCCAAACGGCCTTGGCTGTCATTTCATGCTTTGCCAGTTGAATGGGAGTGATTGGTACAATGTGTTTGCACACCAAACTGGCTGCCTTTTCCAAACAAATTGAAGTGGGGATGTAGCAAATGTATCCATCAGAATGGCCCACAGTTATAGCCTCAGACCATGGCTGATTGATAGCTTTGATAGCTGCAGAAGCGGGATTGTGTCCTTTTTATGCTTGTGTGAGTACACAGTATTTCCTTACCAAGAAACCGGTGGAAGACGGAAAGAGAAAAGAAAAGTGGCTGAAAATGACAATTGTACTACCTGCTTCTTATCACCGCACCGGGGAGATCAGGGAAACAGATGTGACAGGTGTCGGATTGAGACCCATAGGAAGGCCGCTGAAATGGCAGCGGCATTCGAGGAGGTGTATGCGTTTAACCTTGGGGAAGATTCAACCCAGAGGGACGGTATCGCGTGATTGGCTTGCGAGGGTACGGGGAGTCAGAAAACGAAAGTGATTGATGACTGTCAAGCAGAAACCACTAAAGCTTACTTGGCTCAAAGCAGCTTTACAATCTCAAACCGACCTACGCTCCCTCAAAACACCATAATGGCTGTTCATTCCAGCCCTTCAGCAAAAATAAAAGTCCACATTCATAGCGACTAACAGGGTTTTTTCCGTGCGGACGGTTTATTGTGAAATACGGCTGACTATGACTTTGGATTTGTTGGTGGTCATTTTCTGAGAGTACAAGCTCGCGCACTACAAGTTGGACAGCAATCAATCAGAGTTATCGATTTTGGAGAGTTTCCAGCTGTCATGTCGGATTAATATGGATTAGTCAGACTGTGCATCTGAACACTGTAGTTAGCCAGGCAGCTGGTTTCAGTGTGCTGCATTTTAAAAAAGCGTTTAATAAGCATCCGGCATTAGGGCGCTGAAATGACTTTGATGTGTTTATGCGGCTTTTCAGTTTCGGTTTAGGACTCGTGATGCTGTGGCGCGCGTGATTTAATCAACCACATATAACCACCTCAACGTGTTTGCCTTTACAGCTAGTCTGAATGAAAGAAGGTGTCATTAAGGCCACTGACAGGAGAAGTAAATTACATTGACCATCTTTTGACAGTTGGCAATGTTCAGTGCTGGGAAACCTTTGGACCTGGCATTCATGTGGATGTTACTTAAAGGGGAACTACTGTTTTTACAACGTGGACCTTATTTCTAGCATAAAATATGATCGTTAGATCACCCATATAACTTTGGTGTCATTTGGAGTAGTTCGGAAGCTTTTGGATCCATATAGTGGGAGTGACTGGGGCACCCAAACGCAGGCCCTAAATAACGCATGATCTGCCTCAAAACTCGTTAATTTCACCAATATTTGTTAGGATACGCAGGAATACGATCGTTTACTCGCCCATATAACTTTATTGCAACATGGCTGAATATTTTTTCCGATTCTGAGGTTGTGGACGAACCATAGCATTAGCATATTACAGGTAAACAAGCCAACGTCTGTGGGTGCACACGCCGCTTAGAGATGACATCGTCCAGGTCAGAAGACATCATGATGATGATAGGAGGTAACTCCGGACTCAATAGCACTAGCGTACGATGACAAAATTGCAGGTAATGCGTTATTTAGAGGCGGTGTTTGGGTGCCCCATTCACTCCCATTATATGGATATACGCTGATCTAATTATCTATAAAAGTTATATGGGGGAGTAAACGATCGTATTTTATGCCAGAAATAAGATCCAGGTTGTAAAAAAACAGTAGTTCCCCTTTAAACATGTAGCACCCACCTAGCTCAAATCTGGCTAGAACTGTTGTCCGACACCACAGGTCACCCTCAAAAGGCCCATGTCTATTCTCTGATGAGTCACAACTGGTCATAATGTTATGCCTGATCGGTGTAACATTTGGACTGTTTCAACCCACAAACAGCTGGTGCACCTGAAGCATGTCGTCAGCTCACATTTACACTTTCCCTGAGTGTGTTTTGTCAGCGCGTCAAGTACGAATCAAGGACACAAGTGACCTGCTCTTATTTGGCACAGGAGAGTAGACTACAGATTCCTCCTATGATATCGCAGACACCTCTCTTGAGCATTTTCCTCCATCCTGACAAAGATAAACTAAGAAAAAAACCCAGAACAGGAGAGCTCACACACTCATAGGAATCTTAATTAGCGCCCTGCAATGTTTGAGTTTAAAAAAAAATGGCACAGCTAAAAAAAGTTGGCTTTTCTGTTGAGGTAGAAAATAGATTGGCAGATGGCAGCACTTTTAAAAGCTGCCTGTTTGGTACACCGGTGTAGCAGAATGGCTCTCTCTCATAATTTATTTATCACATGTAAAAAGTGGGACGTAAAAGTTGCGCGGAACGATGTTAAGTAAGTGCATTTAAAACGCCAGCGCGGCTTAATGCTGATTAATATTGCAGCCAAAAACGAATACATTTGAGACTTTTGTCAGACTCGTCCTGTTAGGACTTGTTCTAAAAGTTCCCACTCAAAAAAGCAGCTTCGCCCCTTTTACTCTGATCGTCTTGAGCTTTTAAACTTTGGTTGACCTTTAAAGAAATAAATTGCCTGTCCCTACGTTCCTGAATTTTGTAGAAAACACGAAAAAAAAAAAAAAAAAAATCTGTCTTCTTTTTGCTTGGTGCATAAAAGGAAAAGATAATCAGGCCTGCATTCGTCCTTTGTTTGGGCTTTTTTTAGTCTCCAAAAAAAAAGTGTGAATTTAGTTCATCTTTAAAAGAATGGAAATTGTAGAATACATTTTTTCTTTTTACCATGTCTGCCTGTTAACTGCCACCCCGCCCGTACCCCCTTATTACGGAGGACCGCGATGAAAATCCGCCTTCAGACATCGACGTTCTTTTATTTTCAATAACCTGTTTTAAAAAGTGCCCGTCGCCCTCAGCCGCCTCGCACCAAAATGCTCATTAGGATGTCAAATAAACCCACTCAGTTGGTAAAATACAATGAAAAAAATGAACTTTACTTAAATCAACGGCACGCTAATTGCTGTGGCCTCAGAAATCCCACAGAATCCCTCTTTAATTACAGTAGTCAATTTGTCTTCTTTCTTCTTAAACAAAAGGCACAAGAATCATATGGTTTTTATCACTTCCTCAAATCTTAATTCCTTTGTAAGTAGGCCTTTAAATCCGGAGCTGTTGGATATTGACTTTCTCTCTCCCTAATACGCTGTGTAATAAAAAACCAAGGCCCTTTTTCAGCAGATTCACCTGATATGTACAAGTTTATGTTTTCCCTTCTTCTTCTTCTTTTTTTTTTGTAACTCCCGGGAACGCTCACACACATGCCTCGTGGCGTACGGTATCTACAAACACCCTTCAGGCTTTCTCGATGCAACCGCCTCCTAGCTTGGGAAAGATGTGTGACAGCCTCTGAAATGGCTTTGAGTGGTAAATTAAATCAGAGTAGGATGCAGAGTGAGCCAGAATGGCGGGGCGCGCGGCAGCCTCCGTGCGGACGCCGCCTCCGTTGGCAGCGTCCCCGACAGCCGGTGTGGCTCGTTCTGGCTGCTTCTCCTCGCTACAGTCGACACCCCTGCGTGAGCCGACGAGCCCGTCTGCGTGACCAAAGAATAAAATCAGCTGGGCGGCCAGATGAGCCGAGCCGAGCCAGATGACGCGCTCGCGGTTCTAATTGACTTTTCCGAAATCCAACGTGAGCATTTCCACCTGACAGTCAACGAGTTAGCAGAAGTCTGTTACATGTAGTGCAGAAACATCCGGTAAATTGTACAGTCAACAACGGTGACACATCTGATGTGACTATTTGAAGATTTGAGATTACAAATGAACTATTGGCGGCAGCTCAAAGCTCATTATTTCCTTACAATCATACTTTATAATCTAATCAAACAACATATTTATATTTAGCCTCTGAATCGTGGTCCACGTGACCAGTCAGCCCATCGAAGCTTTGTTAAATGGTGACATGGTTTCCAGAACCAGACATTTTTTTTCTGGTGGAACGTACCTGGCCTACACATTTCCAGACAAACCTCAACTGTTAATCTAACATAGAACAGGTTCTGGTACAATGACAATACGGCGTCATCAAGCAGGATGGCCATGTCAAATATTTTGTTGCCCTGATGTAGGCCAGTCCAGTCGCCTCCAGAACCATTTTGGTCTGCAGCCTTTGATGGCAGCTCATGATGGCACCTCAGAGCTCATTATTTCTCGGCAGTCATGCATCATAATGTGATCAAACACCATATTTGGACATGTTGTGGTCCGTGACCAGTCAGCCAATCAAAGCTTTGTCCAATGGGAACACTAACAGTACAAAAATATAGTCTGGGAGGTAAATACGAGTTGGCCGTGCCAAACATTTCGATTGGTTGTACGTCTGTCCAGTTGCATCTAGAACCTTTTGGGACTTTGTCCATTAACCAATGCCCAGAGGAAATCCTAAATGAAAGATATGGATCCAGCAAAAACCCATAAAAATCCCTTGAGAATGACTTGCACTGAACTTAGACCTCGAGCGTCTAAACACAGAGACTCATCAACCAAGCTGATGTCTGACGCGTAACAGCCGTTAAAATAATGCAGAGTTCAGTTTGCCACCGTTTGTGTTTGCACATATCTCAATCTTGGATGACAAAGGAAAGTGAGAAACAATGTGTGAAAGCTTTGTGAAGAAAAGACAGATGTCTTCTGTAAAGACAGAGTCTACTAAAGAAACTGGTAAAAAAAAAAAAAATGGAAAAGAAAAAGTATTTGTTCACTTGTTGTTTCAATGAGATTTTTTTTCCGCTTTGGTGGTACTGCACCAAATGAAGCACGGGCCCGTTATTTGATATTGTTTGTGCTTTATTGGTTTGTACGGAGTGAAAATGAAGTTGCTGACCTTTGGCGCAGCTTATATAGTACATACTGTACAGTTGGCATGAGGTCCCCTACAGCAGCTAGTGTCCTGTATTTGTTGTACTAAGGAATTCAAGAATCAGGGGTCACAGATATGACCTTTAGGCCCAGAATAAGGACAAAGAACAAAGTAAATATCTAGTTTTATATCTAGTCAAACGTACTTGTAAACATAATTTACAAACATGGAATGCTGTGGATGCTCCAGTAAGGGGTGTAGGCAGAAACAGTATGAAACTGACAAGAGGTCTCTGAGTTCTCCAGGTCACAAATCTAATTCGCAGTTGAGGCGTCCGTAGTTGACGTGCACCTCCCCAGAAATGCAACTACGCATCTCGACAATGCAAACCACAAGAGGTGCGATTGGTCCGCTTGGTAGTACCGTATATGTGTTGTAGTATTCGTGGCTGGTTCTCCATCTCCACAATTTTCAAACTGATTGTTTTGGCTCAATAAAGACAGAACACATGAAGGAAAGGTTAGCTGAGGAGGTGCGGAGATACAAACATTTGTCGGACTCGTCTTGGGTGAAATTCCGACGAAATTCCGGCGCAATTTCGGCAAAGGTTTTAGTCGCCATTGCTAAAAGTAAAGCATGAAGTAGAAACGAAAATGAACCCGACTGGCAAAAAAGACATGTTGACTAGCGCTTGGATGGCAAGTCAAGACTGTCGAGCGCACGAGGCTACGTACGTAGGTTACACCATCTTTGTCCAGTACTATAAATGAGCCTTAAAGCAGGTGGACTTGCTTTAGTTTTCACCTTTTCCATTCGTCAGTTCCATGTGAAATTCTGTTTTAAATATGTAGACATACCAAGAGACAACAGGAGATGCCTGTGAAGATGTTCAGTCACCCAGATCGTGGTATAGGATAAGAATTCAAAACAAAACAGCTGGATTGGTTTCTTGAAGATGTTGAACCGCTAATCTGCTAAAATTTGAATAGTTATGTCATTGATTTAAACGCTAAGATACTGTATATCATGACTTGGATGACTGAGAATCCTCAGTCAGATAGAGTCTGATCTGGTAGTCTTTCATCTCTACATGCAGCACAGTGTCATAAAAAGCCTAAAAGTACCCCAGCAAATCATCCATGTTTCCACCAAGTTGTTAGGCACCTAATATTGTTGCCGTTCCTAACAGCCCAAGACAAATGGTGTCGTTGCAACATCATGCTAAGTCTGGCTGAAGGATGAAGCATATCCTATCCAGTTATACCCGCTCGTGCGCTCCCTTGATCCGCTACAACGTACTGCACCATAAATCCCCCGGCTAATTTATCACAGACCATCACATGACTCGCGTTGGCTCGTCGTTCCGGTCCAAGCGCACCCTCGCCATATTGTGTGAAGCAGGCTCGGGAATGCTTGGGAATTCTCTCAATCCGCTTACCAGAGGTCTGTACCAGCGAAGTTATTCTCAGAGTGGAGCATATGCTGGGTTTTCTTTTCTGCGATGCTGCAGTGCGAGAGCCACATCTGGCAGTGCAGTCATCTCAGCAGTAATTTGCCCAGCAGTATGGCGTTCGTAGGCTGCTCAGGCCTTTTATTATTTTCTCTGACACTCGTATTATTATCTGGCCTCGTTTTCATTGGGGAAAATGTTAAAGTGTCAGTCATGTTGCCAGAAAAAACATATATATAGAAATTATATTTTATGGATTTGTTTAGCTGAAAGTGTTTTGGCATATTTAAGTAATGGTTCAAAGCTATATACTTTTACTGCCAGAACTTGCTACAAGGCCGAATGTCAATGAGCTAATTAGCCTTATGGAATTATCATCCCTCTTCAAAAGTGTTGAAGAGTCTCTCTCTTGAATACCTGCTTTGGGCTTATGGGGGTACACGCTCAGTGGAAGCAAGAGAAGGAGCAGTTAGCCTGGGTTTTGAGGTTTTTATTGTCATTTCAAAGCCGGATTTACTGAGGTCCAGTCACACTATAACAGAAAACAAGATGATGAACTAGGTATTAATGAATAAATATGTGTGAAACTGTATAGATACTGCACATGACTGGGTGGCAATGTTTGTGAGTCTAGTCCATAGACTGTTTATAAATATGGACAATGCGTCCCCACGTCCTTGCATTGGCCAAACTGATGCTACTTTGCAAGGGGTAAGGGTGGCACCTCTTGCAACTTTGGAGCCAGAGTCTGATCAGCACGGTCCGAGATCGGAACCACGCAGAGCCAGGATACCGATGCCCCGCCCACACTTCCTCCAGATACACTGACGTTTTTGTTTAATTAATACTGCGCTCTGCTCTACATCCACCAGTTACAAGGAAATGGTGGATTATGCGCTGTATTTATTTATTTATTTATTTATTCCTACAGGACCAATACTTGGTCATCATGATGTCACATTCAGTCTCTACAGCATCAAACAACTAAATAAAACTTGAATAACACTTGAATATGAATCAGTATTATATTAACTACCTAAAATGACTGAAAACATCCTTGACAAACATTTATTTGACGTGTACTCGTGTTTTAATTTGGCCAAAGCCCCGCCTACTCACATGGAGGAGGCGGAGCTTATGACCTAAACTGCAGCCAGCCACCAGGGGGAGCTCTACTTGCTTTGGCTTCACTTTTGAGGAGTGGCATAAAGTTTATGGTGTAGTCTCACACACGCTGCCACCCAGTAACTATGTCTAGTCTAGTTCCTGAGTCTGTCTGTCCTGGGTTTGGACTTCATCAGTCATGTCAGGGATGTCTTTATTCATGCGTGCCCTCTGTGTTCCTGCCACTGTGGAGGATGTAAGGTGTCCCGTGATCAAGCTCTTTAAATTAGCTCACGCGAACAGCGGCCCTTCTTACACGGCCAGTCACCGCTAAGCCCAGCTGTGGATGACTCACCGTGTCACTGTGAGGGACCAGCCGACGCGATAGCAGCTAACCTTTTTCTCCGTAATCACTGCTTTGTAGCTGAATGTCATAAGCTTCATTTTAACATGGGGGGGGGGGGGGGAGGCCACTTACAGCCAAAGCTGACAATTAAAGATTCAATTCTGGAGCAGGTCCAGCTTCCTCGTCTCAAAATACAATATCTGAGGGACGCGAGGGAGGAGCAGCTAGATGAATAATTTATGGATTGATGGTGGACTAAATCTGTGTGTGATAAAAACGTCCTCACTCACTTTCAGAACTTAGCTCGGATCTGTTGTGCTCCTCCGCTTTATTAATAGTTACTGCGCATAGAAAATCCAAATCTGGCCTGGATGGAAATGAGGGCAAAGCCGGGCGAGCAGGCATGACAGCCTGTCAGTCAAGAGCATTTTCCCGGAGCGCGGCCCTGTTTCCTTATTTTCTGTAATAGAAATCAAAATCAATACGGGCATTAGAGAGCGTGTGAAATGTATTTTTAAAACTTCGTGGAAGCCACTTCATTTGTTTCCGAGTTTCCAGTAAAAAAAAAAACGCTTTTTATACTTGGAATTTATTTCGTTTCCTGCAGTGTTCAAATTGTTTCATGATTTATTTAGAGTGTAAAAACAGCTCACGTCTCCCAGAGCTTTCCTGAGCATGTGCTGCTCTTGTCCCCTTTCAGTGCCTACTGTACGGTTTGCTGTTTTCTGTAGGGAGCGCACCTCGGGCTCGTACCTGCTCAGCAGTTTTTGTCCTCTCCAGGGGCCAATCCACCCCCCCAAAAAAACAAAATGAACCTTACTTGAAAATATATATGTTTTGGTTCATCACTTTTTTATAAATGCATAAAAAAATACAGGACGCACACTGTTTCTTTACAGCGAAGAGGAAGAGGAGGAGGAGGAGGTCGTGATGTTGCCTTAGCTGAACTTTTTTTTTTTTTTTTAACGGCGTGGCTCTGCAGTGCTCCCCCCTCCTGCAGTCTGGGGAATTGCCGCCACCTTCAAGTGCAACAAATCCTCAGACGTAAGTGTGTTAAGCCCCGTGTGCTTTGCCGAGGGTGGAAATGAAGACAGGCTACCCCTATGAAGAATGATGGCTCCTTCAAGAGGCAGCTGTCCTATTTTAAGCAAGCGACACTCACCACCATGCGCTGTCTGTCTCTGCCCCCCCCTTCTTTTTCTTTTCCTTTTGTTCTTCTTCACCCCTTTTCCCCTCCATCTCCATCACTGGAGTGGCGAGAGAGAGAGACCTTTGAGATTGGGGCGAATAAAAGTCGCAGGAAGTGAGCAGGAGCTCGGAGTGTGCGAGGCGATTATGTGTAGTCCCCCCCCCCCAAACGTCTTCAAGGATGGAAATGTTATTGATGCATGTTAAGTCCTCTGGGGCTTTCACTCAAAGGACATTTGGGGCCTTTCATCCCTGACATGAAGGTGGAGGGAAACATTATTGAGGCTCCACAACATGACAGAGGTTTCTCCTTTTAGCGGGAGGCTTGAAAGGGAAAAAGTCGTCTTTCTCCGCCCTTTGAGAGAGAAGCCTCGTAATTGGCTGAAATGGCTGCTCTTTTCCTCACGCCTGCTTCTCGAGGTAATTGGTATTTATGAACTATTTATGGCCCGCCTTTGCCGGTGTCAGCGCCACACCGAGCCGGAGATGGATTCCGTGTATAGGTTGTATTTTTGGTTGGCTCGGGCTTTTAGTTTTTCCCCTGGAAGAAGAGTGTCAATTTTCTTTAGTTTTGCCCGTTTTACATATTCAGCAGAGTCGAGCGCTGCTGCGCTTCTACCTCCACCTGAGCGGGAGCCCGTTTTTGACCTCGACTGCCATCCATCCAATCTGTGTTGCTGATTTGAGAGATGTAGACTGCATGCTGTTAAAGCACATGCTTAATAAAGGAATCCTCTGTAACGACAGCGCTCTAGATTAAGTTACGGAGGATTTTCACGTAACATTTCAATTTAGTTAGGTCCAACGAAACAAAAACAGGACAGTAAATCCCCCTCCAGCCCCAACCCACCAGTCCCCCCAACCTCTTTGCCCTAAATACCAGATTTACAGCGTTAACCGTATGAAATACAGAGTTAAAAAAGGAAAATTCACGTAATTACTAGAGATAAAAACAAAGTAAAGAAATGACAGAGTGCAGAAGCAAAGGCTTACAGTACTATATTATCCACATCCACATCTTCAACAAACATTAAGAAAGTCTGCCAAACATTATAAAATTTTCTAGTAGACCTACGATTGTATTCAAACGTCTCCAACCTGATATAATACATGATTTCCCTAATCCAGTGACTGTATGTTGGAGGTGTTGGGTCGTTCTATTTCAATAATATCAATCTCCTAGCTAGCAGAGAGCGCAGTCCTTTCCCACATCTCAAAATCTGCTCTGCACCAAAAAAAGCTTAACAAAAAGGAGATGGTGCAAGCCGCAAAAAGCTTAGAAAAGGTCCCAAAGATTGGACCGCTTGAAAGTGCTAAGCTTCGGACGTGTCCAGAACATGTGTAAGAGAGTGATTGTCACGATACCAAAATGAGTAACCACGATACTCTACCAGACAAAGTATCACGGTTCTGGGTATTATCGCGATACTGTGGTCTTTTTAGATTATTATTATTTTTATGAACTGCAATGTATTTGTACTAGTTATACATTTCTAAATAAGTTCTACTTATTAATTACTTACTTACATTAATTGCTTATAATGTGGAGCAAAATTAGTGGTGCCACTGACGACGATGCCGCGGCAGACTCGCCGCTCAGGCCTGGTGCTTCTACCGTGGTGAGTGTGTTGACTCGTGTTTGTGACTGTAAGCCGTGCACGCGTCTGGGCGAGACGGAACTTTAGCTTGTTGGATTTTTTTTTAAGCGAAATTCTATCGGAGCGGAGCTGTCTTCATGGAGTTCGTCCTTGCCGGCAGGAACACACGAACAGCCAATCAGCTAACAGACGGGCGGACCCAGCATGTGGAAACAGCCTATCATATCCCCAGAGGTCACCAGTTACAGGCAAACAGCCAATCATTCAGCAGCTGTGTAGTTCGGTTGAAGTAGTCTCCATGTGGGTTTGTATGTTTGCATTGAGAAGCCGGGAGGAGTGTAGAGGCGGCAGCTATGTAGCGAAAACTGACACCGGTAGTATAGTAACCCACGGTAGTACCGTTGTGTAGAATTTCTAGTAATGTAGGCATTTGGAACCACGGGGTACCATGGGTATCGTGCAACTCTGCTTTAAATAAGTGTAGACGGTGTACTGCTTGTGCCAAGGAAAGGCATCAAGCTATGAGAATACAGTATTTTGTATATTGGGCTCATAGTTCGTATATCTTAACTGTTTTTTTTTGGATCAACTTTTGATTTGTCTGTGAAGGTTCTCAGTCATCCAGGTCATGGTAATCCAAAAAAAGTTTCAAAAAAGGGCAACTGGACTTGTAGATTTTTGGAGAAGATGTTTCACCACTCATCCGAGTAGCTTCTTCAGAACTGAAGTCCAGTTGCCTTTTTTGAAACTTTTTTTGGATTACCATGACCTGGATGACTGAGAACCTTCACAGACAAATCAAAAGTTGAGTCTAACAGACAAGTTGGAGGGCACGAGGGCAAACATTTAAAGTTTTGGAATACAAATTTCTGAAGCTGCAAACATCGGTAAAGACGTACCAACTGTTCAAAGGAGGCGAAACTCCCGTCAATATACAGATCACACAGTGAGACCACAACTCTGATGGACCACCTATCAGAGACCTCATCCATTAATGATGGGACAAGCATAAGATTATGTTGCAGCTGGTGTAACCTGAGATGGATCTGTAAGTGAGAAGGATCTTCTTAACTGCTTCCAGTGTAAAACACCCGGGTTAGAAGTTAGGACGAGAAAACTTTCGCTCTTTAACATGGTTTACTCCTCCGCTTCGCATCAATGGAAAAGACCGTTCGTGTGGAGATCTCTGCGAGGTTTTTGTTTTACGCAAGCAGGACAGTGTGTCATAAAGGAAAAAATGCGTGCGAAGCAAAGCGGAATTATCCCGTCTTTGTCAACGGGCGGTGGGAACAGAACTCTGAGCTATGCGCTTCCCTTTGTTCTGGCACCAATACGGTTCAGGCTTATCATCCCGCTTCCCTAAATCATTATTCTGTTTATCCTACTGTACAGCTATATCCACAGTCTGAGTGACTGAGCTAATTGTTCCTGCTCATGCATTCTCTGCAGATTCAATTATACGCCACTCTGGGCATCCTGAAAAAAAAAAAAACAGAGAGAGAGAGAGAGAGAGAGGGGAAAGAGGGATGTTGAAAGTGTGGGAGAGTGAAAAATGAATAGGTAAAAAGAGCTTGAGAAGGTCATAGATAAGAGAGAAGTTGCGATAGAGGAAAAGGGAGGATGAGAGCAAAGAAGTAGAAGCAGGAGGATAAATTAGAGAGGGGAGTGAGAGCTGTCCCCTGAGTCATATATTTATGTAAGGGGGAAATCAGCTCACTGGAGTGTAATGGCACCCCTCTGTATAATGATTGGCGCTGACCTCCCAAATAAGAGGATTAGTTTGTGCCTGAGCCGGCCAGAAATAATGGACCTCACCTTAGCTTAGCCCGCAGTTTGACACAGCAGAAAATAGGTTAGGAAATAAGAATACCTCAGCAGCAGGAGGCCTCGCCTGAACCCCATTCATCTGCGTCACCATTGTGTCAGATTGGACATGCATTCCCGCGTGTCTGCCAGGTCCGCGAGCAGATGGCACGCCCGGTACCGGACCCATGTGGTCTCACAAAGCACCACAGCAGACATGGTGGAAATAAGGCGCTGCGGACTGTAATACGTTGCAGTAATTTATTTAACAGGCGCCGCAGCGAGCCGCCGTTCCTGTTATTTACATGCTACGTCGTCTGCAGGAAATGTGCTCTTGTTATTGTAGCTTTCGGTCAGGCGGTGACAGGGCAAGTCTTCTGCTCGGGAGAATATTGTGGCTCAGCACTGAATGTTGTGGCTAATGTGTGACTGCAGGGCATGCTCTCCTTTTGTGTGCTCTGAACCAGCAGGATTAAAGCATCCATCTTCGTCTCCCGCTTCCCCTAATGGTATTAGGAAAAGGGTGGATAGGTTTCAGTATTCTGTTAAGGAATATCTGATATGGGGACCGGCTGATTCAATTAAGTAAAAAGCCAGGTAGGATGGAAGAGCCTGGGAGCCGCATTGTTCAAAGTGGGGCATGCTAATCTGGAAAACTCGTGCATTACCACCACCGCCCCCCCGAAAACACATATATTATATGCTCATTACCGAAGGGCTATAAAGGGTTAGTGTGCGATTTCTGCCGCAGTGGCCATCTCGGCCATTCGGTGAAGTGAGTAAAAACAGCAGCTCGGACCGCATCCGTGACATCCTGCTTTTCATGCAGTGCATGCTGGGATATGCTCCAACCGCTAGGATAGATAATGGACACAAGGATGGACTCTAAAACCACAGAGTGTCTCAATTCGGATGCTTCCATTAGTGCACTTCCATGTAGTGCACTGGGCACAATATGTACTTACTTGGGTAGTGCATGAATTTGTAAGTCGTGCGCTCACCAGAAATGAACCTTATGTACCAAGGCTGCTGAATTTTGATGAACAAACTCATCACTGGCTGCTTAACTCTACCTTGTAAAAATACTGGGGATGTCCCGATCACGTTTTTTTTTTTTTTTTTGCCCCTTGATGCGATACCGATAAATTCAAAGTCGCACCAAATTTTTTTAGAGATTAATAAAGGCTTTTCTTCTCTTCCTTGTATTCTCCAAATTAGATTTGTGCATGCGCAGATAGCTGAGCTTAAAATGTACAGTATGTTTGGTACCATCTAAATCACAGGTGTCAAACATAAGGCCCGCAGGCCAAAAAACGACCACAAGAGGGTCTAATTTGGGCCGTGCAATGATTTTGCAAAACGCAAAACTTTACTGCAATTTTTCCAATAACTGTAACTGCTGTTCCAAGGGTTCACACAGATTTAATAAGAATCATGGACTAACGCAACACTGAGACCTAGAACTATACAAAAATTGCACTTTTGTGAAATGTCAAGTTTAATTAGAGCAGATCATTAAATGTAAACATTTTCATCATGAAATTCTTCGCAGTAAAACAAAGGGAACTATTTGGAGGTGTTTTGTTGTTCATAGGCTCGTTAACTGGCTGTTGTGTTACTGGTTCAGCCCCCTTGAGATCAAACTGGGCTTTATGTGGCCCCTGAACTAAAATGAGTTGGACACCCGTGATGTAAAAGGACCTCATCCCTTCACTAAAATCCACCATATAACTCCACTTTACTGTGGCTGGTCAAAACAAAGCCTCTGAAGTGTGTAAAAATAACTGGCTGCCTTATGGTGGCATATGTGGAATCTGCAACACTGTGAACATATTTTTCACTGTTTTTCACATTCACAGTTTGCAGACTGTGAATAAGCTACATGTGAGACGAAGGCAGCCATTGCAGTTTTCTAACATTCCAAGTCCACAAAATAGCCGAGTGAGCTCGACAATCTTTTTTTTTCTTCTTTTTCTCTCTCTTTCCCCGCCTGAGTGGAAACTGACAGTAGCATTCATGAACTCCGCAGTCTTCTGTTGCGTGAACAACAATGTTATGTTTGGGGCTACTTTGTCACACCCTGTCTGAGCACATAATGTGAGAGGTTTCACACCAGGAGTAGGCTTTTGTTTCCAACCCACACAATGGTTCTCCAGCACCAAAACTCCTGACTGAAATTTCAGACCTCCCACTGGGAAAAGTGCTCTGGAATGCCACTTGAAGCCGGAGGTCCTAACTAGCGAAGTCTAGGGGCAAATCGATCTACCCCGACTTCGGAGATGCAGCAGCCTAACGTCATAGAACAATGGCGGTGCCCATGGAGACGCACACCATGAATATTAAAACATAATTTACTAGTCTATAAAATACATTTATCTGTTTGTTTGTTTTTTTGGTCATACTAGATATCATCATATTACACAAAATGCTTTTTGCGTGAGGATATTTCGCACAATATAATCTCTCTGCATAGGTGAAGTGTAGCCTAACGTTAAAAAAACAATAAATTAGAAATATATTTTTCCTGGTGGAAAAACTTCGGGAGACCTTAATTTCAATCAACAACAAAACAAATATCTCATTGCGGTCGGACATGTTTGTTGTTTATGACCAACTTAAAGAGGAATGCCTTTTTTGGACCTTATTTCTGGCATAAAATATGATCGTTTACTCACCCATATAACTTTCATGTCATTTGGAGTCGTTCATCCATTTAGTGGGAGTCAATGGGGCACTACCCTATCTTGACAAAATATTGGTGAAATGAATGAGCTTTGCAGCAGATAGTGCTTTATTTAGAGGCTGTGTTTTGGTTCCCCATTGACTCCCACTATATGGATCTAAATATCGTCCAGATGACACCAAAGTTATATGGGTGATTAAACGATTGTATTTTATGCCAGAAATAAGGCTATAATTCCCCTTTAATTCTCACATCTAGTACACTCCAAGTAGCTTAAATCCGACATCCCAGCTTTCTTGAAAGCAGTATAACAAGTGATCATAATTACCACCGTTGCTTTAATTTTTCACAGACATGACCAGTTGCCGTTGGGTCAAAAGACGAGCGAAAGCTGTGCTCTCAAATTAAATGGTGAGAATTCTGACCAAAAGAGCGAGTTTACCTGAAGTCCTCAGCTCGGTTACGCCCGAACGCCTCCAAATAGATTTCTAATGCATTACGCTTAACACTTTTATAGTGTGTGGGGAGCAGAAAACCCAAATCAGTTTCTTGACTTCTTCCACTTCGTACAGCTGAGTGGTCAGGTTATCACACTGCCGTTTGGTGTCTTCACGCCACCAAGTCCCAATGCTGTCTGGAGCCATTGGGTTTCCATTACCACAAATCCATTCCACTCATTTAAAATTAATGGCTGTGGACCTTCCCTGACCCCCAGAGATCAGCTTTGGCAGGCCTTTTTCTTTAGAACACCTTGGTTTTTCCTCATTATCAAGTTATCGGTAGACCCTGTTTGGGAGTGGTAATATTTGGATGGAAAATTAGTTCTTATTTTCTTCAGAATTTCTGGAAGGTGCGCATTTTTTGCTTAGTGAATGTAACAATTACATTAGCAATAGAAACATTTTGAAGTACCATTGTGCTATCTATCTAGTGCATACCTAACTTTATTAAAAAATGTTTGTGATTAATGTAATTCTGTTGATATGACTGTAGTGTACAGAATAATGTTTTATAGCAAACTATTATGAAATACGGCACACGACAAACTGAGGCTGACAAACTCACCCTTTTCAGGGAGATTTAAATGTTTTTTGGCAATGCTTTCAAGGGCAAGGCTTTAGTTGATTTCTACAGTTTAATTTTTGTCAACAAATCCTCCAATGAAAAGATGTAAATCATCAGCATTAGTTCCTCACAAAATAACCTAATAGGAGTCTTTGGCATTCAGCTCCAAGCCCGGTGATTTTGACTGATTGTTGAGAATTTCAGTTCTATGCAACCAGCCTCGTAATGCAAGGGTTCACATAGTTGGCCAACATAATGGAAATCTGCCATTTCCAACAAAAATCGTATCACATTACTGTGTGGGAAATATCACCGCTATATTATTTTCCCCTTCGTGGCAGCTGGACGGAAATATAGACAATAGAGGCACTCGTGAAATGACGCTTATCCGCATCTAAGTGCTGCTTTTTGTCCTACATTTTTAGTGCAAAGTGTGCACAATTTACCACACGGTACTGTAAACACACTCCAAAATGTAAAATTTCACTCATAAAAAGGGCCCTCGATGCGCAACGTTACACTCTTAAAAGCCGAGCCGTATTACTTTTGCTCATTTTCCTGGCTGCTCTTATCCACCATGAAAATGTAGGCCTATCTGTTCAAAGCCATAAGATGCACAAGGCGGCGTATTCATCCACCACCCATGACTTGGTGAATGGTGAGAAGGGGTGAGGGTTGGGGATTTTTCCCTGGGCTTTTTTTTTCTGTGCACCTTGAGGACACAGCCATTGGTGGCGGAGGGAGGGAGGGAGGGAGGTTTCTCAGTCTTATCAGCAGGACAGCACCCAGTGCTCTAATCACTGGGTCCCAGAGACAGCCGGAGGTAAAGGCAGAGTGGATGGATGAGCAACATCCAAGGAGGAGGGAAAAAAAAAATGAGGAAGGGGGAGAAGGGAAAAAAGCTATGTTTATACCTCTTAGGTTACATCAAATGACAGCTGCTTTCCAGTTCAATGCATAACTGAGTAGAAATCCTTTTTGGCGAGAAGAGACAAGTGCAAATTCGGTCCCACAGCACATTGTCAGTGATGAAATACAGAGAATTTGCAGTTGCATCATGAGTCTCTTAGCAACAACAGCAGGTGTTATCTTGAAGATGTTGCTACAAGCGAAAGAAGGCCCGAAAAAAGAAGAAGTCAATTAGCTGATTTGATAATTAAAACCGTCACACGTTTATTTTTAAACGCTTCAGTTGGACAAAGGTTTAGCGGAGCTGAGTGAAAAGGTGCTGCAAAACTACAGGCCGTGTTTACGACACGGTGAACAATGAACTGGAAACCAGGCAGTCTGGTTTGGTGTCAGGTGTACTAAATGTCAAGATGCTGCAGCGTCCTGTAATGTGCGGTGTGTTTGACAGTGACCTGCCATTGTCGGTCTGCTCCCATCATTGTGTTTGGATTGTGCTTGGAATCAGCTTTTTGTCATGATATTTCTTTTCCTGTAACTGAGGTTGCCAGCTAAGGGTTGTGTCACTGGATTGTCACATTTCATGACATGTAGAACTGAAAATATATCTGTTTTATGGTGCGACGGTGCCATAGCTAAGGCTTGATTGGGGTTAGGTGGTTTGAATGGCAAGTATTACTTTGCTTGCCAGTGCTGTCTCCGTATTCCCACGTCAACATTGGGCTATTGTCTGGCTGCATCTGTTATCATTCTGGGATAGAGCTGTTGCCTTTGTGAAATAGCGTCAAGGCAACTTGTTTTGGTGGAGCATCTACAAATTGGGAATTGGACACCGTCATAAGAATGGACGACTTTAAGTATCTTTGCAACCATTGGCCTTCTTCATTGTGCAACCCAAAATCTACCCTTTCCAGCATCTAGATTGCTCGTTCAGCGGTTGCTATTGTCATTTCCCGCAATGAAAGGGTGTGCAATTGGAAGGGGTTGCCCAAAGGGGCGACTCAACTTGCAAGGCCATTGGATTCTCCCAAAATCACAATCCTAAGAGCAAATACTCGACAATCCTTCCTCCTGTGCCTTTGCTCTTGATCCACTGAAGACGTGTGGACCAGGTGTGGTGAGCTTCAATCGTCCGTTGACGTGCAGCTTAGCACATAGCACGCGGCTTGTCGTGGTTCCGCTTCGGTGGTCTTCAACACCGTACTGTTTGAACACCTGATTGCTTAAAGTTTGCCCTTGATGGACGGATGGTTCATCCAGAATGTGTCTGCCTTTCTCAAAACTGTTTCCAAGGACGGCTACCCCAGATGGTTCTATGTTGAAACCATCTGGCGCGTCAGGTTAAGGCTTTTTTTTTTTTTTTTTAAACTGTCTACATTTGGTGAGTTACACTAACTATCGGCAGACTTCCTGCGTGCAGGAGGTCAAGCAGCTGCCACATGTCAGGGAAGTAGATTCAGTAGTATTTGTGTGCAGAGATTAAAGCTTTTAATTATGGTATTAGAAGTATAAAGGGTGCAGTTACACAGCGGCGTTACTGGCGGATGCAAATCGGGATTTTGTTCTCGTTTGCTTTTAAAATTATGGAGCTTTTCAGGTCAATCAACTCGCTTCCGCGCTGGCAGCATTATTTGTCGACTCTACCTGATTTTTTATTTTTCCCTTCTTTTAAATGCATTAAGGAAGCGCTATAGGCAGTAAACAATAGATGCATATTTTATCAAAAAGCTTTGAAGCCGCCATCATCCAGGTGTGGTTAAAACGCAAGAGCTCGCTGTGATGGAGCACGCAGCGTTCCATTCTCCACACTTGATTTAGTACCATGACTGCTTTAAAAGAAAGACAATAGGATTGGTGGTATTGATAATTAGTTTTTAATGTGCCACACTCATCATGTCCAATTTCATGCCCCTTAGGCAGCTGATCGCAGATTTAATCAACACATTATTGCTCGCTATACTTAAACCGACTGGAGGAAGGGTTCCCGTGTGTGTTTGTGTGTGCGTGTTTGCTGGTAGGAGTGCGAAGAGGACGCCATCGGTGTGTGTGTGTGTGTTTACGTGATCGAGGAGCGAGCGAGAAAGGTTGTCAGCATGTGCATCCATCCCAGCAACGTCCCTCTTTCATAGACACTGAATGTGTGTTCCAGGCCATTAAGCAAGAGCTACGTTTGAAGACGACGTGCTTGGAAGTGTGCTGTTGTGCCGCGTCGAAGGAAGCCATTGTTGTTGTGTATCTAGTGGAGAAGGTGATTGTCCAGGCCTCGCTCACCTTATGAATACAGATGAAAGCCGGGCTGTTAAGTCCACTCTCATAACACCTCAGATATTTTCGCTTTTGTTGCACCGTGAGGTCGGCTAAAGGTCCGCTTCCATTACCAGATACTGTATGCTTTATTGCAGAATGCACGCAGTCTTTGTTTGTATTCTGAAATAAAAGAGCTTTTTTTTTTGTTGTAGAAGAAGGGTGATTTTGTTTTTTTTGTTTTTTAATTTATCTGGCCGTTGTACAACACAAGGCATTTTAACAACAAGAATTCCTTGCTATTTTAGGAGGGCTAGGGTTAGGGTTTCTATCCAGCATTGGCACTGGCAATTTAGACTTTTCTGTCGTATTATTTGTGTAAGAAACAGTTGCATTGCAAAAGTTTTGTTTTTAGAAGTGACTGCATGAGTAAGAAGTTGTGCTTTTGTAATTAGATAGATAGATAGACGACTTTATTGATCCCTTTGGGAGGTTCCCGCAGGGAAATTGACATTGTAATATATATTACATTCATACTCGAAGGCAGATTTACTTTTAACCAGTTACTTGTAGTTGCCCAGTAGATAAACTTATCAAACACCGAAAGGTCCAGCCAGTGGGAAGTAAACTGAATGAATACATCCATTAATAGCATGTTGAATAGCCCGTTCAAGATCAAACTTCTGCAGCATGCATGGAACAACTGATACCAACAAACCTGTATGACCTTTGGTATGACTGATGCATACCCAGCTCATCTCTCTGCTATGTCTTTAAATGTTCTCAGGTCGTCGTATATCCAACAAACAAACTGAAACAAGGGCTACTGAACTTGTAGAGTTTCTTGAAGTACCGTATTCAGTTCTAATACACTGGTGGAGAGTTGGGGTTTAAATAGGAACATCCGCGGGTGTTAGCCATCAGAAACTAGCATGACTAATGTCTGTTAGCGACCAGATATGTAGATGGAGGAGACTTTCTTGACCCTGTCAGTTCCAACTTAAACCTCCCTACTGGTCTTTTAGGAATGAAAAAGCTACTTGGATGAAAGGTTTTTTTTTACAAAGAGATGGTGCGAGCTGTAGCCAAGACCAATGGGACAACAGAAGAACCAGCTCCCCAAGCTCGAGACGAGGCAGGCAATGCTTCTGCCTGATGGAAGAGGGCGCTAGTGAGCCACGGGTTCATGCTGTTGCTCTTCTTCTAGGCCGGGTCAACTGAACCTCACGGCCAGTTTGTTGGGATCGTTTCTCTGCGTCTCTGCGTTTAAAACATTGTCCAAACTAGAGGTACAACTAGACCCGATTTGACATTGTTCCTTTGGCCAGATATGTACCTTATACCTGTATGTGTGTGAAGAATACTCATTTGAGACATGAAACGCAACCAGTTAGTGTGAAAGCAGCCAATTGAATGGCAAATTTAGGTTGTTCCATTGGGTTTATAATTGTAAATTGGTGCCACACCGGCCATAAACCTCATCACATGTCGCTGATATATAAATATATATATATATATATATATATATGGTCAAATTTGTATTCCCTTGGGAGTATATAATGTCAGCCCAAGTTGTGGCTTAAAGGATCAGTCGCACTATAACGGCTTGGGTCATACGCTTTGTAGTCTCTGTTCTCAATTTGGTCTTGACCACTGCTCTCTACAAGGAGGCTATAATAAGTTGTCAGGCTACACGGTGAGTATAGAGAAAGGGGAAGAGGCAGAAAATCAGACAACTGGAGCCAGAAAGAGTAGTGGCAGTGTTTATCTTGAACTACTTAGCTCCCTGGCTGTGAGTCAAACCTAGAGAGAGACATTGGGAGGTAGCGGAGGCCTTCATTAAATGCAGCTCAGGCCCTGGCGAAACCCTGGTTAATGTCCCTATCATCTCTGGAGTGGTCCAGCGTCTAGCTCTCTGTCCAAATGACTCATGTTTAATGCATCTCCGCAGTCCTTGTCATTTAACCTCACCCGTGGAGGTTGCGGGTCGGGGTGGGATTGTGAAGGCTCCCGCAAGAGCCATAAAAGGGGCAAGGCAGCCGTGCTGTTATTCTCCGTCCACTCTCCATTTGCTTAACACGCGGAGCTCTGCCTCACGTCTCGCCTATTGCTGTGTAATCTCCCCACAGCTGACCCCCACCTTATCGCAGCCCGTGAACCTGAACTCGAGGGAGGTCCGGGTGGAATGCGGTGGCTCTCTCTGAAGCACTTTGTTACTCCGTTCCCCGCGCGCTTTGCCTGAATGCTTAAAGAGGGAACGACTGATGCTGCAGCATCCTGGGAGACTTTATGACTTGGCAACTTTTTTTTTTTTTGGCGGGCGCTCCTGTTACGGTTAAAAGCGTTTCAAGTGAGATTGAAGAATGTTCTTCAGACAGGCAGGTTTGGAGGTTTTCTAAGATTGTGCACGGATTAGAATCTTTCATTCTCATTAAACGCCGAGCGTGTTGAGATGTTGGAGCGCTTTAAGCTCACAAAGACACACTGCACATGTCCAGGGATTTGGAAAAAAAAAAAAAAAAAGCAAATGACAAGATGCATCTTTACCACCAACAATGCCGTGTAACCGGATCAAACATGGCTGGAATTCTTCTCTTTGTTTCAGTCGGCCTTCGTGCGGCATTTTCCTCAGATTCCCCCGGCTTACGCTCGAAGACGCCCCCCCCCTCCCTCTGCTCTCCCTCTGCCTCACTTACACACACCCACTCAATCTCTGCCTCGCTTTCTTGCTCTGGATAATGGTAATTAGAATATCACCATGATTGAAATTTGGCAAAAGTTGAAGAGGAAATAGGTTTTCTAATCAAAAGCTGCCTCATAGCTGGAATCCTGATGCTTACTTGGCTGAAAAACGTTCTTCAGCGATGGGGGCCTAAACGGATGCCAGACTGTATGTTGAGGGCCAACTCCGCTCCTTCCCCTGCAATATTGGATTTTATACAGATGTCCCAGTTGAGGCTAATTCAGCTGATGTAGCCTGTTTACATTTATTTATGCTAAAAAGGGGCTGTTTCACTCACTATTTTTAGACGGTGAGCCGACAGAGATGTCATTATTTAATAAGTGCAACAGTTGGCGTAATAACGTTATGTTTGAAGCCCCTTCTCTTGTTGATTCTATTAGTGTAAAGCCCGTTTGGTGCATATCATTATGACCACCTTCCTAATATTGGGTAGGTCTCCCTTGTGCATCCAAAACAGTTGGGACTCATCAGAGAATGGACGTGGGTCTTCTGAGGGTGTCCTGTGGTGTCTGGCAACAAGATGTTGGTAGTGGGGGGGGCCTTTGAGGGGAGGGGCCTCTGTGGATCATCCCACAGATACTTGATCAGTTTGGGATCTAGTGAATGTGGAGGCCAGGTCAACACCTTGTCCTGTTCTTCATGTTTTTGAGTAGTTCCTAAAGTGTTTTTTCTGTGTGTACAGTTTCCCAGCAGAACACTATATCGTCACGAGATGGTCAATGTTATTTACGTCTCCTGTCAGTGGTCATAATGTTATGCCTGATTTGTGTGTATATATCTATATGCAGTATTTAAGGATATAAAAACATTGGCCAATATAAAATGCACTGTGGATCTAAAAGATGCAGGCCAAAAAAATATATTCAAGTGTATTCATACATCATGTATACGAGTATAAAATATAGAATGGACTTGAGATAGTTTGTGTTTAAATGTGAATATATGTCTTGAAATATGTGGAGGTAAGTAAAAAGAATATGAATAAAAATGTACAAGATATATGCATTCTTAAAATGTATGGTTCAATAAGTTATGAGCTGCATAAATGTTGTATAAAATATATGCTAGTAAGAAGACTCAAGCTTTGTATGCGTCTAGGGTTGTTTGTCATGACGATGGTCAAATATAGCAGAATTTAGAAATTGAAAATGTCAACCGAAGGATGTTTTCTGTGCATCTACTGAAAGGAAACTGATTCAGGGGAACATTATTTCATATGGATCCTCTCCGTCCGTTAAAATTTTGAAGCCATTAGCCAATTAGCTTAGCATAGCTTAGCATAGCTGAGCTGGATGTTGAAACTAGTTCAGTCATTCAACACAAATGTCAAGAAACGTGTTTGTACATGGGTTTGCGTGTTGGACCACTATCTCGGCGTCGGAGCGAGGTCTTAGCTGGTTGCCAGGCAACCCCACACTGCTGCCTTTGGTTTAATGTCTCTGTAAATTCATTGTTATCTTGATCTGACTCTCTTTCATGTTTCCGTGTGCCGAACGAGGCGTGAAAAGAGCCCGAGTTCACGTGTTGTTCTGTGTGTGATATGTGGCATGAAGGAACTGAACTCTGCATTTACAGCATGTTGGGTCAACGCCTATTTGAAGCCAGTCAAACAAGCCTTTTTGAATTAGAGCTTGGCTGTTTTCTCACATCAGCTGATTTCCTTGTGGATGTTATTCTTGAAGAGAAGAATAACATTTGTTCTTTTTGCACTCTCACCTGATTTTCCCCTGTGCTTCACTAGCATGCACCTCTATGCCGTGGCAAATGGGGGCAATCAACTTCAAAAGGGGCTTTGGATGCTAACCTCCCTTTCTGTTTTTTTTTTTCTCTCTCCTCACTTCTACCGTTCCCACCTACCCTCCTCCTCCTCCTCCTCCTCCTCCTCCTCCTCCTCTGACACAGGAGCTGCACAGGAACCAGGTAAGCCTTCCCCTTCGTCTCCTCTCCTTCTCTTGACCGCATCCTCCAGCTTTGTTTTTGTCTCTCATCATCGTCTAGTGTTTGTGTACCATCTGTGACCGACCCGCAGTCAGTCTCTCTCTCTCTCCTCCATTTAGATTTCTCTCTGCCTCTCTCCGGCAATCTCCACAGATCATTTCTTCCAAATCTCATGCTGCTGTCACTTCTGCTGACTGATGCATCTTCATTTGCTTACCAGTGTTGTGAATAGCGCTAGCTGTAGCATCCTAGTGCACACCGCCGCGAACCACATAGAGCTGAAACAGAACTAAATGAGCTGAAGAGTTTCAATCACAAACTAAATGCTCTTCACAAAGTGACAAAACTTTGAATGGACGCCTTCAGTTTGTGTTTCCCGTTCCTCTTCGGCGTCAGAAGAAGAATCACTGACATCATCTTAAAACAGGAAGTAGGTGGCCGTTGATGACCGTAAGCGTCGGCACGCTTTGTGAAACGTGACATAGCTCCTGTCAAACACAAAAATCACAACAAATCCAGACAGGAGTTCCCTTTTGGAAGATCTGTTGTAAGAGATGTCATATGCTGTTTGAGAGTCCATGTTTGATCTGTCTTCCCTTTGTAGCCTGTGGTAGATCTAACAACCAATATGCGACCATATGTTCTTCCTGGTTTCACTGTATGTGTCGTATGTTGACTCACAGTCTTGGTCAAGTCTGGGTCTCTTTTCATTTCATACCATCTTAATCATTAACATATGGTCAAAGTGAAGTTTCAAAACTGCAGTTCCTCAAAATAACCACTGTGAGGCTCCAGAAACAAAACTCGTTTGCAGCCACGTACAAAATCCGATTTTGCTCTATTTTAGCTAATTTCTCCATCAGTGATATTTTTTTTTTTTTTTTATGTCTCTACTCATCATTTGGGCAGTTACAACTGTGTAGTAATACGCCATCTGAGCACAGTGCATTGGGATTTGTTAACAGCTAAATGGTTTTGGTAGCTTAGAGGACTATCCCATTATTTTCGGAAAAACACCCGACAATAAAACCCAAATTACTCATTACCAGACTGGCAGGCTTGATTGAGTCCTCCTACGCCAGGCTAATATCAAGGCTTAAAGGCGGGAGTAATTTACGGCTTGGCCTTCTTAAAGGGTGCCGCCCTCAAACATCCTAGGCGCCGCTACCAAGCTCCACTCACGCTTCAGCTCTTTCAACAACTTTAAGCTAGCCGGCTGTTAGGCGGAGTCGAGCACAGCCAAGATGGCGACGGCCGTAGCCGCCACACTGAGCTTCAAAACCGCAACATGTAGGTAGGCATCAATGGCAGAGGTGGCAAAAGTATTCACATTTACTCTTGTAAAAGTAAAAGTACTGATTCAAAGTACAGGCTCTGAAATGTACTTAAGTAAAAAGTAAAAACTTTTGCCAGATTTTTCCAGTAACAATTCATCCGTTGATAATTTTGCAAAATGAAAAAGTTCTAGCAGAATAACCTAGACTTAACGTGACCAGACGTCCTGCATGAACATCTGGATCATTTTTAATAATAAACTGAGGGTTATTGGGTTGTTATTTTTAAACCGCTAGCTAGTGTTAGCTATACCCATAGCATGTGTTCCCATAGCATTGCTAACGTTGTAAACTAGCAAGTCTTTTTCACAGGGTCCCAAAAAATCTGGTACTCATAGTGTGGGCAGTTCATAGCATTTAGGGCAGGAAAACTGGCCAGAGAGACTTTATCTTTCTGTCATTGAGCTTTCATTGATGTTTCAATGTCCAGGACTGGCTTTGTCACTCAGTATTTATGTAACATATTAGTTCCTCTGCAGCAGTGACTGAGATTTAGTGCAAAATATGCCAATTTTTGAAAAAGAAAAAACAAAAACGTATGCTGTAAATTAAATCATGTCGCCTCTTTAAATGCCTCCACTCCCCCTCTCCCCTGCCTCTCCTCTACAAGCCTTTTAATCCAATTAGCAGTGCCAGTGGCAGTTATTTATATGTACATGAATTAGAATTGAAGAGCGAGCGATCCTCCCTTGGGGCTGATAGGACGGAGCCCGGTCCCCTCACAGGCCTGTTCTCGGTCACCGCCGAGCGGCGTCGCCCTCTGCGGCCGATCACATCGGAAACTCCCGTGAGCTGCCGTTGGCGATCATCACCGTCGCCTTTGACTTCAGATCAGCGCACTCGCTTCATCCTCCGCCACGGAGCACTCTGACCGCGCCGTTTCATCTCCGCACTGTCTTCTAAAACCGTCGCAATTAAAGAAATATCTGACGCGCGCAAATGAGGACGTTCTAGTAAGCTGTCTTCACAGGTTCATCTCAGATCTGTGCTTCTGTTGCATTCCATTGCGTGGACCGAAGGAGTGGGTGTGCCAAATTAGTGTGTAAGCTGCCAAATCTGGCT
Organism: Planiliza haematocheilus; assembly: GCA_005024645.1. NCBI lineage: Eukaryota > Metazoa > Chordata > Actinopteri > Mugiliformes > Mugilidae > Planiliza > Planiliza haematocheilus. The sequence continues at coordinate 2,478,249 of SRSE01000133.1, forward strand.
CGTTTACCCTTTTGAACTATTTGCCAATGATTGCAGTGCTTCAGAGCGGGGGAAAAGTACTGCCAGCACACCCCTTTAAAGGTTTTAACAATATGTTTGAAATGCGTCTTTAGAAAACTTGGAAATTTGGATTGCCATTTTTAGCCCGGGCATGCAGACACTAATGTTTATAGTGGTTAATCTGCAAAGTTGTTAGTCTGCAAAGTCACTTTAACATTTCATTCGTGAAATTATACACTTACGGTTAATTATGAGTCAATTAAAGAACGCGATAAATGTTCCAGATGGCCTCGTTCGGCTTAAATAAATAGAAAACTACTTTTGATTACTCTTTATTTATTTTCGCTTTGGAGTAAGTAAGCTCTCCTTGAGTGCCAAGTGTTTTCCAAGTTAACAATAAATCAAACTGACATACAGTGTAATAGAAAAAAGATACAGAGCACAGATCCCAGAACCAGAAAGAAAAAACAAAGATAGATATATTTCTATGGTCTGTATTTGCTTCTGGGATGTGTCGCTGAGGCCGTTCTTTAAGGGCTCGGTTCTACGTGTCCTTCAGTGTAATGAATTAAAACAGATTTACAACCCAAAGATGGCAGGTACATTTAGAGAAAAAGCAAATCAAATTGTGTTAGAAAGTCCACTCCGGTCGGCATGCTCCTTGCAGATCCTATTTTTCAAAAAGCTGCAGGTTTTAGAGCTTTGTTTGGGAAAAAAATATGTTAGCTTAAATATTAACCAGTTAGTAAATAATGTAATAGACAGATTAATTACTGATACGGGTCAGTTTGGGTACACAAACACACAACAAAGTCCTTTAATCACTCTCTGCCTGTTGGCGGTGTTCCACAGGGCTGCAATCTGGTGACTCTGCAGTTCCTCAAATGGCCACTTGAGGCTTGCTCTAAAAGTGAGTCAATCCCCATACACCTCTATGTTAAAATGTCCAATTTTACAGCAGAAATAAGGATGTTTACAGCCTGCCACAAAAATGATTTTGGTCTCTATTGGTCATTTCACCATTGGTGATAGTTTTACGGGGGGTAATCACCCTTTAAATTGTACAATGGCTCAAATAAAGGCCATAACTTACGGGTGTGGCTGTTTTGAGTGACAGATGGGTGACGCACTGTAGGTTGTTAGCTGTCTACCGAGGTCTCTCCTCAATGCCTTAGCTTCCCTCACGCTCCAAGTCTTTATATTTTTGGGAATAGCCGAGATTCGCGTGAGGTCAGGCGCTGCCAAGATGGCGATGGCTCATTGAGCGTGCCATCTTTAATGTCTAGCACTGAGCTCTAGAGACACAACTGCAAAACCCTCTAAAAGCAACAGAATTAAAGGATACAGATCTTTTTATAATCAATATTACACTAATGTACTAATAATCAGCTGCACAAGACGGCTGCAGTAACTGGAAAAAACTCAGCAACTAATGAATTAAAGACATTTTGGCTCAAAGTTCCTACTGGGAAATGGCAGTAGACTGAACTAACACTGATCATTTTTTTAAAAAGACTTGAAAGCAAGGACAACATTTCTTGCTGGTTACACAGTTTCCTCGGCTGACCTGCTGCTACAGACACAAGTTCTCGACTTGTGGGTTTGTTCTGGATGCCAATCAATAAAATGGAAGACGTGCGAGGAGGAGGAGGAGGAGGAGGAGGAGGGTGGGCCAAGCCGAGGGACGAGGCAGCAGTTAAACACACCGAGTCTTATCCCTGTGTGCACAGGCAGCCTCTATAAACACACAAAAACATGCATTTATGTGTGTGCAGTCACACACACATGCGCACAGAGTACAGCTCAGATTAATGGCTAAATCAATCACAGGCATACAGTGTTGACTTGTCATCTTGTATGCTTTTCTTTTATAACACAGGTTCAATTTCCCAAGCTACTGAAGCTCTATCAGCGTTTCCTCAGAATATGTATTCAGCAAGGTCATCTCTCACTGCACCAAGAAATTTCCCTGCCACGAGGATGTGTCTTTGCTATTGAAATGTCAATAGTCCCCAGTCCAGTGCACTGCAATCTACATTTGTCAATACACGTGCTGCACCGTGAGCTGAGGACGTTCAGCTCGTTCATTAAATAGATCACGTTGGCTCGGATTTATTCGGGTAATAACCGGACGAGGGCTGAATTGTATTCACGCTCTCAGCTGGTGAAATAGAGGAATAAAACTCACAGGTGAAGCTAGTCAAATATTTGCAAAAATATGCCATCAATAGCTCCTCACGACAACATCTAACGGCTGCCTGTGTATTATAACCAGAGGAAAAGCATGAAAACGATTAATAATATGGAAAATGTAAGGGAGATATGTGGCGTGAGAAAATTAAATTCCGACTGCAGAGACGTTGAATTCCTGAAGACGTGCAGAAAGCTCAATTAAACAGCTTTCATGTGGGCAGCTGCATCTAATTGGTGTCACTAAGAGGACAGAATTAAAGCGTCAGCGTATATTTTAATGTATTTGTTGATAAATGTCGTTCTTAAAAAGATAAAGCCAGCAGGATTCTGGGATGATTATTTACTTATTTCTCGATTTAAATTCAGCCCTGGTTGATTTGCAGCCACCTGTGGTTACTAATGGTGGTTTAATTATTCAGATTTCAGAAGTCTGGGCTCAGTAAAACAAACTATTACCCTTTTAAAGAAAGGACGGGCCCAGGTAGTGTTTCATGTGAGGAGTTAGATCCTGCAGCTCTTCATCTAACAGCTCACTGTGGATGCTCGCCCTCGTTCCTTTACCGCCTGCACTAATGACAAAAGCGGACCGTTGTTTTGTAGATGTGCTAGCTAAGCTATCATACTGCATCACTTAGTAATAAAAGTCAGCTTGTGTTTGGCCAGTTGCATCTTTTTAATGTGAAGCTGCAGCAACAGAAAAATGTTTGCTTCGCATTCGCACCGACTATCTCCTGACAAAAATGTATCATTCTGCATTTATATCCAGCTGTACACATACACCCATCTGACCTTTGTGTGGACGTTCCTTAGACGTGTAGCCCTGTGTAGCCCCTCCCCCTCCACCCCATAGCAATGACACTCCTTGATGGCAGCAGGATGCAGACTGACACAGACACACACACATAGAAACGCTTTAGGAACAACTCAAGGTGTTGACCTGGCCTCATAGATCCCAAACTGATCAAGTATCTGTGGGATGATCCACAGAGGCCCCTCCCTTCAACCCATAGGACATAACGGCCAAGAAGGGAGACCTAAACAATATTAGGAAGGTGGTCATAATGTTATGCCTGATTGGCGTATACACACAGCAAAGTAACGCTGATTTAATTTGGATTAGAACAAATGACTGGATGTCACTGGGCTGCTTTAAGCTGACGCTTGAGATTTGCATTCATATAACGTTGACCATGACAACTCCTGTTGAATCACGGCCTTCGCTTTAGGCCTGTGTCTCCTGGGTCTCCAGCGTCTCCAGCATCTCCTGCGTCTCCTGCTCCCCAGGCGGATCGGCGGAACTCTTGACAGGATTTTACTGCAACGTGATCTGATGTGATGAGAGCGCTATAAAATCTAAACGGTTGAACTCTGACCCCCAGACACGTCTCGATCGTCAAAGCGAATTGCCCGGCTGTTTCGGCGCCCGTGCTTTTTTCTAATTAATCTGTCACAACGTGGACACGATAATATGGCAGGGCCTGTTTCAAATAATTATCTCTGACATTTCCCGGTAAATAGACGTCTGTCTCGCTGCTGATAAAACAAACCAGCGGTGAAACCTCAGCCGTATGAGGCGGATGAAGTCACTGGACAGTCATGGCTGCTATAAAAGGCTTTATAATGTCATCTATATGGCACTGTTACTTACAGTACACAATCATAATTAACATCGTTTTGCTAAATATATTAAAATGCGCAATGATTTATTTTAACAGTAAAAAACAGAAATTTCCCATTTTTTTCCCTTGAGGCCATCTGAGGGCTGATTAAATATGCATAAATAAAATCAGGCTATAAGAGACTGTAATCATAGTTTTGTATGATTCAGCGTCAGCCTTTACAGTATGAGGCGATATTAATTATTCATTCTTTGATTAGTAGATGTAATAATATGTACTTTCTCAACAGTCGGTTGCGCTGTCGTTTTACCATGATTAAATCATTTGTCTTAATTAAATCATCTCCACGTAACAAACGACTCGGTGCAACCCTCGACTGTTTAGTCAAACGCGGCATCCGGCGTGACTCAGCAGACGGAGAAAGACTCTCCGTCACGTGGCATCAGTTTCAGTGCTACAGTAATATATATGTCACATCAGAACCTTATTGTTGCACCTTTAACTCCAAGAATCTCAATGTGTGGTCTGTTGCTGGTATATAATTACTGCTCCTTGTATTTATAAAGGGATTTTCTACCTGTTGATACTCAAAGTGCATTAAAGTCACAAGTAAAGTTGAAGGACTATGCAGCATGTGGTCCACATACCAGGGATCGAACTCGCTTTACCTACTGAGCCACAACCACTCGTGTTGCTGTTAGTCTGCAATTCCAAATGGCACGTCATCCAAAAAGTTTCAAAAAAGGGCAACTGGACTTGTAGATTTTTAGAGAAGACGTTTCACCACTCATCCGAATAGCTTCTTCAGTTCTAAGGGACTGGTGGGAAGTCTGAGGTCTAAAAATCTACAAGTCCAGTTGCCCTTTTTTGAAACTTTTTGGATTACCATGACCTGGATGACTGAGAACCTTCACAGCCAAATGGCACGTCATTAAAATAACTACAGGGGCTCAATTAAACACACCTTGTCAGTACCTGGGCTGGGACTGCAAGCACTAACATCTCCAGCAGTTTTTTAGGTTGCTTAGCATTTAGATGGCACCATTGGGTTGAAGTGCTTCGTTGGTATGCAGACAATTTATTTATTTATTTATTTATTTGTTTGTTTTTTGCACAATTTGCACAAAATTCAGGGCTTTTCAATAAAAGTCTCCTTCCATCAGTCCTGAAAGCAACGCACTTTCATCTGCTTCCCCCATCTTGGTAGCCATTAGCCGAACTCTGACGTGTGTATCAGTGTAATCGGTGCACCAGGAAACCGTGCACTGACAAAAGTTCCCTGTTGTTTGGAACGCAAATGAACAAGTAAATGCATTCTTTTTTTTCATAATTATTCACAATTAACCTGTTAAAGTCCCTCCCCTAACATAAATAACACAGACTAAGGTCATAGTGGTTATTTCTGACTCTGGTCAACACGTGGATTGACCTGAAACATGATAAAAGTCAAGAAGTGAAGCAATATAAGGGCATGGTTTTGCCAGATAATATGGGTTTCACAGTGGAATAAAGTGAAACTAGAGCAAAGAAAACCCTCAAGAGAAAGCCAAGTTTTAGTAAAAGTACTAAAAGAAAAGAGTAGAAAATCAAAAGTTACAGTGATGCAGTATTGAGTGTTTCTCGCAACTGCCTGCCTGCAACTAGAGATGAACTCAAAAACCCAGTGGATGTCGCAATGATTCTGCTTTCTGCTGCGCGTTGTGTTCAGGGCACGGGAATTCACAGTGCGGTTAGTTTCTGCTAAACTGCATCAATCAATATCCTTTAATATCAACATTGAATCAGACTTATACGATGCGTGTAATGTGGAAGAAATATCACAAATATACTACGAGGGCTCTCGGGCTCTTCAACTCACAGAATGGGTGTTAAGCCTTTCTACTGGCATTATGAATTTAGTCTTGGCGCTCCCTTGTTGCGTTGCAGACTACAGGTATTACAGTAAATTCTTAAATGGGTCTCAGGCGCAAAATAAATTCACAAAACCTCTTACCCTACATTGCAACTTACAATACTCGTGTCTGGTAAATCTCTTTTGTTTGCAGACCAGTAATACGCCCACTGACATTATTCGCTTTTATCATCACCATTGTTGTCTCATTTTGCCAAATGTCAGTTTGTATTCTTTGTTGTTTCTTGACGCTGTTTTTGGAAGTATGTGGAAAGGAGCACTCGAGAGTAGCAGGATCAATGTCCTAAAGGCTTGTACACAAAACGCCGGAGCTGCGCGCTTTCTTGCTACCGCTGTGGGCGTCTAATAGGAGTGCGGTAACGTCACGAAAGGCTTCAACTTGTGTCGAAACGGACGCCACTCAGACGGAGCATTTAATAAACTTCTGCTTCTGCCCACGTAGAAGAAAGAGAACGGCGGTAATCGGCTTAAAAGACGTCGCAGTGGAGCGCACAGGTCACGTCCTGCATGTCCTGCTCATACTCTTCAAAATAAAGTTATCTCTAGGCATTTTAAATCCATGCCATTGCTTGCATCCTTGTTCAATTCAATTCAATTCAATTCAATTTTATTATATATAGCGTCAATAACAACACAAACCGTCTCAAGACGCTTTACAAAACCCCTGTAGAGTCTGAATGCAGGAAGAAACCTTGAGCAGAACTTTAAACTCATATGGAGGGACCCATCTGCCTCAGGCCAACCGGGTACAGACAGAAAAGAGAGACACTAGCTTGTGGGACTTCCTTAGTAAAACTGGTCTTGTCCCTTTGTAAGAGAGATCCAAAACGTGACATGAAGCTACAGCTATGTCCATCAGGGATGAAAACTGCTGTGTGGCAGCATTTTGGATTTGAAAAGCACGACGACGGAGAAGAGCTAGACAGAAGGGAAGTCAGGCTGGGCCAGCTGGAGGTAAAATACTTTGGGGATGCCAGAAATCTATGAAATCATTGGTTTCACAACTGAAATAACTTAAGTCAGTCGGGAGATATTTAGATCTGTTTATATCCATATAATGGGAGTGAATGGGGCACCCAAACGCAGCCTCTAAATAACACATTATCTGCCACAAAACTTGTTCATTTCACCAATTTTTTTGTTATCATACGCTAGTGCTATTCCCCAGTGAGGCCAGAGAGTTTTGTCTACTTGTAAGAGAGATCCAAAACATGACATGAAGCTACAGCTATGTCCGTCAGGGCTGAAATATGATGCATGGCAGCATTTTTGATTTGAAAAGCACAGCGACGAAGAAGAGCTAGACAGAAGGGAAGTCAGGCTGTGCCGACTGGAGGTAAAATACTTGCCAGACATCTATGAAATCATTGGTTTCACAACTGAAATATCTAATTTGAAGTCAGCCGGGAGATATTTAGATCAGCGTATATCCATATAGTGGGAGTGAATGGGGCACTGAAACGCAGCCTGTAAATAACACATTATCTGCCACAAAACTTATTCATTTTACACATTTTTTGTTATCGTACGCTGGTGCTATTCCCCAGTGAGTCCAGAGTTACCTGTTATCATCATCCCGGGTCGATAGGTTGACCTACAGACCCCAGATGATGTCTTCTGGCCTGGATGATGTTATCTCTGAGCGGCACACGCTAAAAGTTGCTACTGCTACGGTTATATTCAGCCATGTTGCAAAAACTAGCATGCTGCATTTCGGTGACAGATCTAATTATCTCCCAAACGACCGCAATTTACACAAAAGTTATATGGGTGAGTGAACAACCGTATTTTATGCCAGAAATAAGGTCCAGGTTGTAAAAAAGGTTGTAGCAGCCATAGCTGAGCGTCTTCCAAAAAACTACCAATGCGACTTTTCAGTATATTTGGGATACATGCACCAAACAAATATAGTCACAGCTATGATGCACGTGATGGGTTTATGCCAGCAGCACACTGGAAACGAGTTTGTCTACTTTACAGTATATCCTCACATCACTAGAAAGCTGCATCATGCCCGGCCTTTTTTTCTAAAAACCCAAACTGGCACGAGTGTGCTTGAAAACATTAGTCAGCCAGTCGCTGAAGACAGTTTGTCCACCTGCTGCTAGGTTGGGATCAGTGCTGCATGAGCCGTGTTTACACCGCTGACGTCTCCAATCTGGTGCGGGTTCAGGGTACAGTCAGGCTGCGGAGGTGCCTCCTGCCAAAATAAGACTGCTCTGAACTCACAAAGGTTCACTAAGAATACATCCGGGCTTTTCTTTTTTCCACTCGGGAGTCAATCGCTTCCAGGGTTATTACCAGGAAAGGTGCCGTTAAACAGGCAGCAGACTGTTAAAACGTCCATATAATTATGCAGAACATGCAAACGAAGATGCCAAAATGCTGGGGGAAAAAAAATGGGTTAATGTTTTTAATATTTTGCTAAATGACCAGTAAAAGATGAATAATTAAATGTTGCATAAATATCATCTAAATTATTCAACCTATCTGTATAATTTATGTAATTAGCGATTTTTACTAATCAGATAACCTTTTAGTGTTGTTTTTGAGTCACGGCACTCCTTTGGGTGTTGATTATTTCCACAGACAGATTGGACCGCTGTGCCTTTTTTTTCTTTCTTTCTCAAGAAGACACTTTTGTCTCCCCGCCGCCTCGGCCGGCATGCGTCGGGAGCCGATGGCGAGACACCCGCCTTTTTCTGCTTCCTCACGCTGTTCTGCAGCTGCCTGACTCGACGTAATATCCACATGAGCGGCTGCACATTTAAATCGCTTCGGTCAGGATAAACAGTCGCTCCACGGCGCGGCCTGGTTCCCCACCTGCACCGTGTCTTAGTTTGGAGGCGACGTCTCTGCAGTTTGAACGTACCCGGGCCGCTTTGCTGCATTTAAACATATGGATATAAAATATTAAGAAGTGCTGTGAAGCGGCTTCAAGGTTGTCAATAGTCGGGCTTCTAATTCCATTCGACAAAGCTTCATTACGCTGATTTTTTTTAGCTAATTAACTAGGGATGAGCCTGCTTTCATGCTGGAGCTCTTGTTATTGTTCAAAACTTGTACAAATTCTGTCATGCAAGAAAAGAACCATGTCATTGACAAGTCCAAATATTAGCTGAAAAGGATCTTTTCAGTCTTTTTAGCTCCCTCAATAATGTCATCATTTCGTCTGTTGTGCCCACATTCAGGATACTTCCCTGATTCTTCAACCTCCGTTTTTTAATTAAGGTTTTTAATAAGGTTTGGACTCATTTCACATTTTATAATCTTCCGGAAAAGCGGGAGGCTGGCGCGATTTGTACAATGTGCAGCTTCTAAATGGCCCGCGAGCTAATACGGCGCCAGCACATTACGATTTTTAGTCCGCGGCCGTTTGAGACATTACCGGCAGTTAAGCTAAATGATCTCGGTGAAATTCAGCGTCCGGCCAAAGAAGTGACAGATTCAATCACAGTCGAGCTATTTTTCATCGGGAAGCGCTGCGTCTAACTGCTCTTTTTCATTAACGTGGACATTTCTGCTCGGGCGACAAAGACCCTTTAGGATTTTTTGAAACATCTGCGCAGCTAAAATAATAATACTATCATCCCCTTTACCAAAAAAAAAAAAAAAAAGATGTCACTACCATTCTTAAACCTCTAAACGTTTTGTTTTTTTTTGTTTCCACAGATGTGTGCAATTATTTTGATGAGGACAATTACCATAAAATTTACAGTCTGACAAAAAACTGCCACAACAAAATAGAAATTTTAATAAACCAGAATTATCTCTTTTTTTCCCTCTTCTTTCTTTTTACATTTAGTCCTAAAATGAAAATGAAATATTCAGCAACTTCAGAGAGTCTTAAATGAGGACAAAAGAAGGTTGGTAATTGCGCATTTGGACGCCGTTCATCAGCCGCTGGTGTCTTTTATTATTTTATTACGACGAGTGGTAAAGACAGACGGGTAAAAGCTTGTTGTAGATCGTAACTTGGTGTAAATTAAAGTGCTAAAGACTATAAAACACTCCTCATTCGCTCATTAAGTCAATTGTCATCCAACAGCCCAAAATAATGTAAATATTACATGAAAAAAATTAGCTTAAGACGTGCTAATGCGTAAAGAGAGCTTGAGCAAATAGAGACAGGAAGAAATGGGAATGTTTTTGATGTTAATCTGCTGCAAAAATGGGATGATAAGATGCTCCAAAGTCTCAGGATGTTGGTAATGGAAAGGATTTTACCCAGAAGGTGTGGTCAAACAGTCAGACATCAGTGTACGTGTCATTAAATGATGTGATGATTTACAACAGTGGTTCACAAACTTTTCACCACCCATCAGACATTTGACCTCCAGCCACGTACCCCCTACTCTCACGCACCTGTAGCAGCTAGAAAATGAAAGGTCCGTGAGCCTGCTGCCGCCTCCTCCACCCACATCTCTTAAAGTGAATTATTTCTCACAAAACAGATTTATTTACCGGCCTTTTCAGTGAGCAACAGCGGTTCACTTCTGAAAAAGAGAAATCTATTGAATCTATTCTGTTGAAAGGATTGTTGACGACATCATTTAAAGACCCAATCGATGAGATTTGTTTACTTCTGTAGCGTGTATAGCTATAGCATCAGGAGATTTGCACCTGCCCACCAATCACAGACATTAGTTAATCGGCGTCTTTCTTCTTTAGGTGAGCTAGCGCTAGCTACATTAGCAGGAAACTGATACATAGCTTCAAAGCCAGTTTTCCTATCTAGCTCAGGGATGGGCAACTAGAGGATCTCACTCGACGTGGCCCTTAGATTAATTTTTGAAAATTCTAAAAACGTGTCCTCTGTGCCGCGGCACTGACGTAATGGAATCACTTGTAATGACACAGTTGGCCACTAGATGGCGCCTCAAATGCAGACGCCGCCTTGCACGCGCTACCACCGGGTCTTTTCCACCAGTGAAGAAGAGACGTTGAGCCGTGGCTTAGAGCAGAGGAGAGAGAGAATACTTGATTGAGAAAATCGTGTCTTTCAGCGCAAAGATTATCTTTTCAAAGAATGTAAAGGCAAACCTGTGTGGTTACGCTGCTTAGAGGCGTTATCTGCCATGAAGGATTCCAATTTAAGTCGCCGCTACAACATGCTGCACAAAGCTAAAGACGAGAAGTTTACTGAAGCTGCAGCTACTACTGTAGCAGACGTCAAATCAAACGTACGCAAACAACAGCAACTTTCTACCAGTGCACACTACTGATGGTGGTGAGGTAGTGTGGGCATGCAGGGAAAATTCTTAGTGTAAAAATGCAAAACTTAATTCACAGTAAGTGCTTATTTTTGGTTTGCTTCAATAAACATATATGTGTATATGTTTAAATATGCATATACTCAGACTGATTACATTTTGAAACTGAAAAAAACGGATAACAGGTTGTTTCTCACTGTTTTTCATGTATATGTATATGTTTAAATATACATATGGATAACGGGTTGTTTATGAAAAACAGTGAGAAACAACAAGTTATCCATTTTTTTCAGTTTCAAAATGTAATCAGGACGAGTTCAGAATCAACTCTTTCGCGTATCCCCTACGTAACTTTGCTGGGGGTACGCATACCCCAGATTGGGAACCACTGATTTACAAAATGCTAAAACGCAGAGGGGGCTGAAGCCTATCCCAGCTGCCATCGGGGTGCGAGGTGGTCGCACACCAGTTTAATGACATGAATCACTAGTTAACTTAAGCATGTCAACCAGCATGTCTTTGGACGGTGGGAGGAAGCCAAAGTACCTGGAGAGAACCCACGCAGACACGGGGAGAACATGCAAAGCACGTCGGCCTGGACTAGAACCCAGAACCTTCTTGCAGTGAGGCATCGGTGCTAACCAGTGGCGTGCTGTCACCCTTTAAATACGTCACTTTCGTCAGAAATCTCTCAGAAATATTCAGTAGCTGAGGAGGCATAGGTGCTTAAAGGTGACACTAATGAATCGCAGAGGACAGGAGGACGCTGCAGTGCCCTCTGCCTCCCTCCCCTCTTGTGTAATCCTCTCTCCATCGCTGACCCCAGTAAAGGCTCTCAGCTTACTTTTGTTTATCTGGCCGGGGATGAAGAAGCATCTCCTCCTCCTCCACCTCCTCCTCCCACTTCCCCGCCGTTCTCCCGCTCTTGTCTTTCTTCCCTGAAAGATATTTCCAAATGAGTGAGCCCGGACCGCAGCTGCCTCTCTGACGCATTAATCACTTGGCTGCCACCACCACCGCGCCCCCCCCTCCCCTTTACACTCCTACGCGCACACAGCGTGTCGTGCGCGCTCACACACACACACAAGCGGCCTCACGCCTGTGCATAACCTGGTTTGACTCACGTAAGTAAAGGCTGCCACGGTGTCACATAAACACGTGTCAACGCACGCAACAGAAAACACACCAGGATGATGCACGTATGCACAAAAGCATCCGCCCACCACTCAAGTGATCTTGACTTCCTATTCCGCACCGACTCCCTCCCTCTCTCCTCTCTCCCTCCATCTAGCCATGGCTCCCACATGACCCTCCATTTTCCTCATCATTAACGACACCAACCAGCAGCAGCCGCCGCTCCATCCACCCCCCTCCCACCCCTTTTCCTGCCTCCCTCACCGCTCCTCTGTTTACTTCTCAATTTCTTTATTTGATTCCTGTACAATACCTCCCCCTCTGTCTCCCCCGAGCAGAGCGGGGCATGAAAGGCAGGAGGGAAGCGGGGCAGAGAGACAGGAAGAGTCGGGAGGGGAAGCTTGTTTTGGATGTTAATTTGGAGGAAATCTTATGTAAAACGATGGCACCTGGTTTATGTAACGGCTCCGCTGGAGACGAGCGGAGTGGCTTACACATCCTGACAGTGAGAGCGTAACTTAATGAGGCCAAGTCATCAGCGTGTTCCTGTAGGTAACGGCAACATCGTTAGTTTCAGTCTAAAGTTATGTATATTATGCAATTACACTAAGCTTTCCAGAAACACCTACAGCTGCACAAATATTCACGATGCATTAACGGCGGATCTGATGATGAGTTCAGCCTGTTTTTAGCAACTGGTGCTTTCACGTTCGTGTTCCGAGCTGCAGCAAAATGCACACAAAGTTAGCAGCTAGCTAGTGAAGCTACTGAGCCGTCGGCAAAACCATACGGACTTCGGTTAGTCTGATATTCAGAAACGGGCCTTCGAATTAATCCGAGTTTTACACCTTGTCTACCACATGTCTACATTTTGATTTGACAGCATGTTAGCCATAAATCAAAGCTTCACTTTGAACTCTTTGAACTGACAATCAAGGTGGTTGTATTTCAGAAACTGTTGGGGATTTTGTGGTCGACGAGGAAAAGCAAAGAAAAAGAAAAAAAAACTCTTAAACCTTAAAAGGTTGCTCTTTCATGAAAGCAGAACATTGCTGTGCTGTCATGGCCAGGGTTATAGCCGGTTTAGGCTTCTGCGTCAATCTGATGGCGTAGCTATGGCGACAACCCAGACCCTACGTAGACCTGAGCGCCGTAGCTGACGTTAACCTCGCCAAAAATGTAACTGCGGGCCAGACTGCAAGAGCTGTGATTGGTCCTCTTGGTAGTTTCCGCTTTAGCATTTTCAGCTGATTCTCTATCTCTGCAATGTTCCAGTTGATTGTTTTGGATCAATAAAGATGGAGCGCATGGAGGAAAGGTTAACTGAGGAAGTTCAAACATTTCTATGGCTCGTCTTTGGTGAAATTTCGGTGAAAGTTTCAGTCGCTATTGTTGAAAATGAAACCAGGAAGTGGAAACAAAAACGAACCCGGCTGGCCAAAAATGCCATTAGCGTAAGCCAGAGGTGGCAAGAGTATTCACATTCTGTACTTCAGTAAAAGCATGGATGCTTGTTTGAAGAAATACTCTCGTAAAAGTAAAAGTACTCCTCCTTTACTCAAATAAAAGTAAGAAAGTACAGGCTCTGAAATGTACACAAGTAAAAAGGAAAAAAATATTAATCCATTGATAGTTTTGTAAAGTGAAAAAGGTCACAGAATAATCTAGACTGAACTGACCAGAGGTCCTACACGAGCATCTGCATCATTTTTATTAATAAACTGAGGGTTATTGGGTTGTTGTTTTTTAAACCGAGAGCTAGCTAGCGTTAGCATCCGATCAAAACAATGGGCAAAACGAGCCCGCTTTTCCAATGTAAGGAGTATTAAGTACAGATATTTGTGGCCAAATATAAGGAGTAAAAGTAAAAAGTCGGCAAAAAATGAAATACTCAAGTACAGATACCTGAAAAATCTACTTAAGTACAGTAATGAAGTCTTTGTACGTAGGCTACATATGTAGGTTAAATGAGCCTCTAGAGTTACAGTTGTTGTATTAAATGAGATTTACCTGTTTCTACAAATGATTGACTGTTTGGTTTACATGACTGTTTAAGTCAATATACTCCGTCTTAGTAACTTAATTCACTGCAATAAAATCTTATTTTATTGAGTTTCGGGCGACTGTAAACAATTTCACATCAAATATTTGTTACGTTTCATGACAAACATGAGCTTGTGTTTGAAGTGTGGCTCCCTCTCTGACATGTGTCAGTGCCGAAATGATCAGAAACCTTTCCGTGCTGTATCAGGAGACTGCGTTGCCAGGCTTTCTGAGCTTCAGCTGTGCCCTCCGTATTTCAAACGTGCACTTGATGTACTCTTGAAGTTAAGTGGCCTTTGGTGAGCAAAAGAGCGTACATTCATGTGAAAGTGCAGCCGAAAGCGGCGTCTGCTTTGCGCTTCATGTCAGATGTGAAACGCGGTAAATAACACCACTTTGTTCTGGAGTCGCATCATCATCATCATCATCATCAGCACCTAAATCAACCCAGTAGAAGAGACAATAGAATCCATCGTCACCTCACATTGGGTTCATCAGATTTCACATTACGACCCTTGCTGCTGATCATGACATTTGGACGTTCTCCAGATGGTGACTCGTGTCTGTTTTGGGGTCTGTTTGTGTCTTGGGGAAAAAGCTCTGTGATAAAAAAAGACAATTAAGAAAAATATGTTGACTTTACAAACTATGGTATAAAATATAACAAATGGCATTGTCATTTGCGGTTGGATCTTAAAAGAGAGAGATAAAACCTTTACTCATGGCCTGTTAGGACTTTGCATTGACATTGGCTTTGATGGCAGGTGACCAGCATTTGAGTTCAGACCTGTGCCTCCGAATGCATCTCCATATCCGATCTCAGATTCGCTCTGTATGCAAATAAATCCCGTCATCATCTGGGGCGCAGTAGAATATTTCAACATCTACCGTCTCTAATGGAGCTCCAGAACTGAGAACAGCGCTGTTTAGACCTGCAGTTGGATTATAACGCCAACCCTTTAATGTGACTCAGGGTGCATTGCGTTCACACTGCCAAAGGAGTGAGGACCACCTCCAAATGTGGTCAGAGATCGTATCTCTCACATGGGATCTCGATGCATTCTCGGAGTGTTCACACCTGTCTTTTACGTGACTGGGTCGCCCAGTCTGGAGCCTTGGAGCCATTTGCGATCAGATCAGCTCAGATACATACAGTATTAATGTCAGGTGTGAACAGCTCCATTGTGGTCATCTCACTTTTGTGCCACCCAACAAACATCACATATTTAGACCACTAACGCATAGTTTGCATTTATTTAAGTCTTCCTACAAACACAGAGGGACACGAGAAATGTATTCTTGCTCGTAGGGGTGCAAGAACAAGAACAAAGTTCATTCTGACTAGGTAATTTGTACATCGCGAGAAGCTCAAGCGCCGAACTCTGGGAAGGTTGTCATAGCATCTTGGAGCTCACAGAGTGGCCGCTAGCTTTTCCGATTTTTCCGCATTAACCACGCCCACTTACTGCATGAGCATCTTGATCATTTTTAATAATAAACTGAGGGTTAGTGGGTTGTTTTTTTTTAAACCAAGAGCTAGCTAGCGTTAGCTATATACGATCAAACGATGGGCAAAACAAGCTTGTTTTTCCAATGTAAGGAGTAAATGTACGGATACCTGAAAAATCTACTAAAGTACAGTAACGAAGTATTGCGTAGGCTTGCGTAGGCTACACAATATTTCGTATTACATGACCCTCTAGGGTTAGGGTTGTTGTATTAAATGATATACTTCCGATTTCTGACCAATCGCAGAACAGTTCCGGAACACCACGAGAGAAAAACATTCTGCCCGCTTCACATGTCGAGAACAAGCTACGAGTACGAACCGTCTCTTAAATCGGTTCTGGTGAACGCTGAAGCCTCCAGATGAAGCCAGGGAGGAACCTCCACTCTGGATTCTTTGTTTGATTCTGTTCCGACCTATTTAGCGTCGCAAGTGTTTGCAGCAAGTGAACAGGTTTGCAACAGCTGTTTCATATTCATCAATCATTACTTCCATAATTGCCCAATTTTCTCAAAGGCTCTCATTTACATTACAGTAACACTGCAGCGAACTGATGTAGGTATTGTGTTATTGCGGCTCCACTTATCTAATGACATTCTTTCAAAGCAGTAATGGTTGGAGTCGCTGTTTGCAGAAACAGTGTCTGCTTTTAGACAGCAGCAAATACCGGAGGGCAAGAGGAAACAAAAGGACAAACATACAGTAGCGGTTTGGACGAGAGATAACAGAATGCAAACGACTAGAGCAGACTTTTTGTGTACATGAACAAACATACAGCAGTATACGATGTGTGCTTTTATTTACTGCCTTGTTAAAGTGCGTGTCGCACTCATTAAAGCAGTCAGCGTGATAAAGCCGCTACGTGTAGCTAGCATGCAGCAGCAGCACCGGCACCAAAAAGCGACTTACATGCTCACTGCAGGCATGTAACACCCTGCAAAGCTCTTCACACCCGGTTCTTACATAATGTGTCACAAATCCACTGTTCCACAGAGCATGAGTGGGAGAGGTGCAGACTGTGTGTGAGTGTGTCTGTGTGGTGGGGGTGGGGTTATAGGAATATTTCTGCGAGAGACATTTAGTATATTTCCTTAACGCTCACGCAGGCGTGCAGCGGGACTCGGTTTGCGGTTTACACAGTCTGCGGGGGCGGCAGAGTCGGTCAGTCGGTCCGAAATGAAATATCTCAACGAGCGTCAGATGGATTACCATGAAATTGGGGCACAGGCGTTCATGTTCTGCGCAGGACGATTTTGCAATCCCCGTGTTGATCCCTGACTTTTCATCTAGCATCATTATTCGTGGCACAGCGAGTGTAACGGTTGAGTTTTAAAAGAAACCGTCTTAAGTGTGACCCGTCTGGATCTCCAGGCTCCAGATGATTCATCAGCAATTCAGCCTCATGTATTATGTGGTGGTGGTTAGCACTGATGCCTAACAGCAAGAAGGGTCTGGGTTCAAATCCATCCTCCCTCTGTCTAAAGACATGCTGGTTAGGTTCACTGGTGATTCTAAATTGGCCGTAGGTGTAAATGAATGGTTGTCTGTCTCTCTGCGTTAGCCCTGTGATGGACTGGAGACCTGTCCGGGGTGTATCCCACCTCTCATGACCCTTCACAAGAACAAACAGTTAAAGAAGATGCATTATCTTCAATTTGAATGAATCTCAAAGGGGCTTCCTGCGATCACCAGCTTTAGTTTTGTTGTATTATGGATTACACGGTTGAACAATGCAGTGGAAGGCTGGGAAGTGTGATACTCTTCTATTATATATATATTTGTTCTCACCGTAGCGAGACGCTTAATTGTCAGAACGGCAAAGTATTGGTTTCTCACTGATAAATGAAAGAGGAGATGCACTTGTTTAAAGATGTTGCCTAGCAACGTGGCCGACTTAGGCTCAGCCCACACAAAGCCAAAGGGCCCGCTGAGGATACGACTTTTAGATGAAATATGCAGACTGCAGAATATGACTCTGCACTTTCTGGGGTCTTCAGCAATGAACCTGCTGAGTTTAAAGCAGATCAGACGAACAGTTGTTGATAAAAGCAACAGGCAGGCAGAGATTCCCTCAAACATTATATATTATTTCTTGCGGTTTGTATAGCAAGATGTTGCCTAGCAACAGATTAAAACTTAAAGCTTGTGACAAACTTTGGGAGAAATGAGAAATTTGTTGTCGCTCCTACGGCTGCGAGAACAAGAACAAAGTTTGTTCTCTCCAGCTAATTTATACTTTGCGAGAAACTCAAGTGCCGAACTTCTAGGTAAGTTCTCATAGGCCCCTCCCACTGCAGCATATGTCACACAAGCTAAGCATTGTGGGAGATGCAGGAGATGGATGACAAGAGGAACTTTATTTGTTATTTTCGGATGTCGACCAGTCGTTTTGACGTTCGTGTTCGTCATATCCAGCATTCAGTTAGCATGCACAGACATTGAGTATGCCGATTGGCATCTGGGAGCTTACAGAGTGGCCGCTAGCATTTCCGATGTTCCGCATTAACCACGCCCACTTCCAGTTTCTGATCACGGAATAGTCCCATATAAAATCCCAAAGTCTCCTGAATACACAAGTCGAAATATGAGAACCGTTTGTTTGAACAACTTTAAACTCAGCACGACACTTTCTAGGGTCGTCTGCAATGTGTTTGTTTAGTTTGAGGTTGATCGGACAAATAGTTGTTACAACTGGGTCACAGCAAAAGGCCCCACTGAGGAAATATCTTTTTGACCACTGCTAGTCCAAACAACTTTAAACTGTCGTCAAGAAAAGTGAGGAACAGAGACAGAGGTGATATGGTAGAGCTCTTCTTACCAGAGCAAGATGCGTAAATTGTGTATTGACATATCTGTAGCAACCATCCTTTGCTAAACAGCAAAGCCTTTAAATCTTGCACAAATTCAAGGCAGCGCCAGTGTAACACAACCCAGTCACCTCTGTACGGCCCCCATCGCCGTATGGATTGATTTACTCCACTCCGGATTATGAATTCTCGAAACGGCAGCTGTTTATTTTCAGCTAATGACAAAATGCGAAACAGTCACGCTGGTGATGCATTGTAATGTGCCACCCACTAGGGCTGTGTGAAACCGTTCGCTGCTCACCATAACTCAGAAACACATTAAAAGGTACACAAAGCGTCGATGCTAGAACAATGCAAATTTGCGAGCACCTCTGTAGTTATTTGGCAAAAGCTATAAATCTTTAACAGGTAAAAGCTGTAAAATGGGCACGTCTGTGATGGAAAACCGATAAAATGCTGTGTTGATTTCTTGAGTTTATGTGCAACAGTAAGCTGTAGTGTTTTCCCTTTAGACTCTGTATGAGCCCATTTGATAATATAGCAATATATAATGCATGTCCGTTTTATCTTTTATTATAATCTCACCTTTAGTATGCCACTCGCATAATAACGAGAGGCAACGATGCACTGATTGTGGAGTCTGATCAGTGAACTGACCGACGGGATCGTCTCCCATAAATAAAGATATGTCATATCTTTGAACTTCCCTCTGAACAGTCGTGGTCTACACACAGATTAACTGAACTGCCTCTTTCAAAATCCTCGCCAAGAGGGATTCCACTGTTTGAAGTGGTCAGGCCATACAAGGATCTTGACCTTTTCTCGGCTGTCTCTGGCTGTCAGTCGGCTGTACTAACACGGCATTCGCGCGGCGAGCAGCTTGGTTGAAGGGCTGCTCTGTTCTCGCGGATTGCCGTTGGAATGACAGGCTCCGAATTTCGTCTCTCTCCGATCGCATCAAATGCATTCTGAAAAGCAAAGTCATAGGTTTCCACTGCTTTGCTGCTTTTTTTTCTTTCCTTTTTTGTCTTGTACAAGTGCCAAGACCTGTCTGTGAAAAAGATATCTTTATAGACAAAAAAGACAAGCGTTCAGAAGATCAGACAGATGACTTATTTAGAAGAGATAACAGGAAAACTACTAAAATAACTACTGCAAACATCCACTTCTCTCCATCAGGGGATAGGGTGATCGCGATTGAGCGGTAGATCGTGAAGGTAGTGCGTGTTAGTCTGTCATTTATAGATACTTTTTCAGTTCAGCGCCACACAACTCAACTTTCTTAGAGGGACAGTACAGTATTATTCTTCAGGTTCTGTGCAACAATTTTTCTTCTTGGAATAATAAAAAGAAAGGACAATCACAGAAACCTCGTTCTGCTTCCTACACACCACCTACTCTGTCTGTGTACTATTCTGTAATCGCAGAACGATACCGATAAACCAGTACACCAGGACAAGTATAAATGCTTACGATGGTGTAAAGGCTGTTACATAATCCGTGAGACATTTGTTCTTGCAGCCCTCCTTTGGGAGTTCTCGCAGCTTGTTCTCGACGAATCAGGCAGGTAGAACTTTTTTCTCGTGTGGTGTCTGGTAACTATTCCATAATTGGCCAGAAATTGGAAGAAGGCGTGGTAAGTTGTAACAACTATTTGTCTGATCAACCTCAAAACAGGCAAACACATTGCAGATGAACCTAGAAAGTGCTGTGCTGAGTTTAAAGTTGTCAAAAAATATTGTGACTAAAAGTTTTGTTTTCATTAGACTTTGAGATTTTTTTATGGGCGGAGTCTATGTGGGTGGGGCTTGAGGCTGTTGCATACTCCGCCAGAAGCGAGAAGTTTGTTCTCGCAGCCCTCGTTTGGGGGTCATTGCAGCTTGTTCTCGACACATCAACCAGGCAGAACGTTATTCTCGTGTGGTGTCTGGTAACTATTCTGTGATTGGCCAGAAATTGGAAGTGGGTGTGGTAAATGCGGAAAATCAGAAATGCTAGCGGCTACTGCGTAAGCTCCAAGATGCTAATATTCGCAGTGTGACCGCTAAACCCCCTCTGGGTAGAGATCGGCATAATGTGTGTGGAGGCATGGTCAATGGACGCCGTGATCCGATGGACGTGGCCGCCAGAACGATAATAAGAAGAAAAGTGACGTCCATATTTAGCGTGTGTGACACATGCTGCAGTGAAAGGCCCCATGTGGGCGTCCTTAGAAGTTCTGCACTTGAGTTTCTCGTTAAGTATAAATTGCCTGGACAGAACAAACTTTGTTCTTATTCTCGCAGCCCTAGGACTGAGAACAAGTTTCTTGCTTCTTGGATGTATGTAACAAGCTTTAGCCACATGTATCTGCTGCAGATGTATAAACCAATTTATGAACCAACTTTTCTTGTGGGATTGGTTGAAGCCCACATTTTTTGGTTCATGTGTTCGGCTTTCACATCATACCTCTCTCAAACCAAAAGCAGCAAAACTATATCGGCATAGAAAGGCCAAGACTTCAGCTGCACAGCACGACTGCCTATTTGGTTGCTCCAGCTCCAGACCTCATTGTACAGTCTATATCTATCTCAAGGTGACATGTTGATGATTGTGTTTAGCTGGGCTTCAGAGCACATAGCGGCACACTCAACGTTTGGTTAACTTTCTGCTTTTCCATCGCTAAGAGCCCTCTTGAAATATTATGTCATTTATAGCCACTCTTGTGATAACGTCGGCCTCATAAAGCTTTATAGTGCTCAGAGTTGGTGCTATTGGAAACATTCAGCAAAGTCCCAGATTTATGCTCCCCGAGAAGTTTAAATGGTATGAAAGGAAAAAAAGAAATGGCATTCTCACAGCGTCTCAGCACAGAAGCGCTCTGCCACAGCTCTGTCGCCGGGCCTTACTCGGGTAATTAAAGCCGGCATATTTATTGCTAATTCACGGTGTGAGTTTAATTCTTTGCCTCAACACATGCATCGCTGGCAGTTCAGATATCCTGACACGGATGTCTATTTATATATCAAATATATCAAGACCTATTTTTAATTACCAGTTTCACATATGTTCAGCACATCCTAATACGTTGGTAACAGAACTGGCTTAGTCAGGAGATGAACCTCTGGTGTCAAAGCAGCATCCACCCCATGGAACGTATGCGTAGCAATGGTTTGTTTCAGCTGGAATTAGTTCACAAGCCGAGGAACGAATTCAACCTGGTGGAAAGAATTAATCTCAAATGATACTCCCGTTGATACTACGTGCACCGTACAACGTACAACGCGGGGGAAGAATATATCCCTGTGCATTGGAGCATTGTTCTGTAATTACGCCACTAAAACGCTCAATGCCGTTTCCAGTGTTGGGCCTGTGCACTAAGGGCACTAAATTTTGAGGTTTGGATCAGTTCTCACATCTGGAGGATTGTGGGACTTGAGGTTTTCATTGCTTTCCTTTGTTTCCAAGACAAAAGAAAGCCATGTGGTTAGAACTTGGTTATGCATGGTGAGCTTCCATCGCTTCAGGTTTGCTCTGTACTTTACACGTTGGCAAATGGAAGTGAGAAGGTCATGTTGGGGTGGAAGGTTAGAAATCAACAGTAATTTTGAGTGAAATCGCTGCAGCTCAGAACATTGCGAGGACATCCACAGTAGATGTTGCGTAGGAGGCTGAACAAAGGAGAAGTTTCTTTGGTCGTCGGACCGCCGAGACATATCAGGTTGCGCCGTAGGCTATGGCGTAGGGTTTGTAGCTGCGTTTTTACAGCAAATGCACACTTTAAATTAAGCTTGGGCAATCAGCTTTGACAGATTTAGCTGTGAAAGTCAAAAGAATCTCAGGAAATTGGATGAGTTTTCACACCTGGAGGATTGTTGGACTTGAGGTTTTCAGTGCTTTCCTTTGTTTCCAAGACGATAGAAAACCCATGTGGTTAGAACTTGGTTATGCATGGCTCACCACCAGGTTCAGATCCCCACACCAGCTTTGCTCTGTACTTCAGATATTTCTGAATGGAACTGAGTAACAGTAACTTTCAGTGAAATCACTGCAGTCCAGAACGTCAGGGTGATATCCAGAGTGGATGTTGCGTGGGAGGTTGAACAAAGTTTCTTTGGTCGTCCTACCACTGAGACATATCAGGTTGCGCTGTCGGCTGTAGCGTAGGGTTTGTAGCTACGTTTTTACAACAAATGCATATTTTAAATTAAGCTTGAGCAGTCAGCTTTGACAGATTTAGCTGTGCAACGTCAAAAAAGTCTCAGGAAATAGTTTTCCTTTCCAAATAAGTCCAGCTAACCTGGGGTTTTGTTTCAAACTTCCAAGCATTTGATTGCACGTTTCTTGCTCTGTTGAATGGTGTGTTTGTTTGTTTTTTTTAGCTATGAAAGTACAGCCTTTTGACTTTTAAATAATATCCAAAACCAACAATATAACTTGGAATATCTCCTGTAGTGCTTCGTAATACCCATCTACCGCGCTGTCACTGTGGACGCTCTACCTATTAATATGGCAGAGAGTGATGCAAGAGACACTAATGCCACTCACTCACTTGTTCAGAAATCAGCTTCTTGCGGCGAACACAGAGTCACACCGTACAATCAGCGCCGCTCACACGAATCTGTGAAAACATGCAATCAGACGGGACTGACTGCAATCAGACATTGGCAAAACACAGCCCTCACACCACAACACACACACACACACGGCATACATGAGGCCCGGCCCCGGCGTGTGCGCGCGCGAGGTTTGTCATTTTATCAGCAGGGGCCGCGGCGAGACAACAAAGGAGAAGATGATTGTGCGTCGTTGGCTTAAGCAGGGCGCCGGGGTACACGTGTACCCGAGAAATGTCAAAGGGAAATTAATATCCCTCGATTGGTTTTGGTGATGGCAAGCTGTGCGGGGAGCGGCGCGGCGCACAAGTGTTAAATACGCGAGCGGAGCGAAACGTAGCGCGCTGTTTAGGATTGCAACGCGTTGCGTCATGTTTCTGATTGAGACGGGGAGTGAATAAATTCATGAAATGAAAAATGCAATACTAGTGCTATTACTACTAATAACACCACGGGGAGAGCCGCTATAGAGAAAAGATGCATTGACAGGCTGATGCTTGGATTAATATTTGATATCCAACAACCTTTTTTTTTTCCTTTGTCTTGTGTACAAGTGTTTTTATTATGTAGGGAACTAAATTTACAAGGCTCGCCTGCTGAAGAAGAACATACCCATGTGCCAATTGGGTTTGATGTCTGTATTACAGACGCTGTCACTGTCATGGCGACCATCTGCGTGACCCAGCTTAATATGCATCTCTCACTGAATCAAATGGCAATATGCAGCTGTTAGCAAACAGAACATGGCATATATTTTTTCTTCTTCCTTCCCCGTGTGAGTGAATCTGGGCCTCAGGCTAGCTCGGTAACGGTGCAGCGTGCAGCGTTATTGTCTGACAACTTTAATCTGGTGATTGGCTGCTTCCACTTTTTGACACGGATGGCCAACGGCTGAAATCAACAACTTTTTTTTTTACATATTTATTATCATTATTTGTGCGTGAACGCTCATTTCTAACGAAAAAAGACAGGCAAATTAAATGATAGATTTTAAACATTTGGAGGGAATGCATTAAGTGCGGCTCAGACTAGCAATTACATATCACTCCCACCATCTCTGGCGTGCCATTATCGTAATGCCTGTTTCGGTTATGAAGGTTTGTCTTCGGCCGTTATTACACTCGGCCGCCGAACGCGTCTCGCTAAAAGCTTCAGCGTGAGACTTTTGTTTGAAGGAGGCGTATCATTATTCCTGCACTCTTGCCCCTCGCTCGGCAAACGTGGCGCTCCAGCAGTCGCCACACTTCTTGACGAGTCGTCCCTCGTGGGCGTGCGGGCGGGCGGGCGGCCCCCGTGAAGCCGCCACAGGTGCCGGAGAGGCACGCAATTGTTCCGCGATCACAAAGATGTATTTTTGTGTCGCAGTGACACCCGAGCAGCTGTTTCTGGGACAAATGGGTGGCTGGTGATGTGTAAAATGTTCTGTTTGGACAAAAAGAAATTATCTTTTCTTTTTTTTGTTCTCGCTTAGTTTACGATGCGCTCTTGACGGGAGAGCAAGCCGATCAAGTCAGGGCCTCAAAAGAATAATAATAATAATAATTACGGTAATCTGCAAGACTGACTTAGTTACCATTAATTATCTGAAAGTTTAATTACCCTTATAATTGTCAGTTAGATTGAAATCCATCACAATTGACAATAACTGAATGAATCTAAGTAGTGACTGAATTTAAAGCATTGTTCTCCTGCAAGTCTAGTTTAGAAAAGTCAAAATAGAACTTTTTAACTAAAAGAGAAGAGAAAGAAAATATCCAAGTGATATGAAACGCCAATCAGCCACAACATTAAAACCACTGACTGGAGAAGTGAATAACATTGAAGATCTTGTGACGATTCAAAGTTCTGCTGGGAAACTTCTGGACCTGGCATTCATTCATTCATTCATTCATTCATTCATTCATTCATTGGTGTGGATGTTACTTAGACATGTAGCAACCACCTAGACCAGACCAGGCACCCCCACCCCATAGCAATGACACTCCTTGATGGCAGCAGCCATCCCCAGCAGGAACACTTTAGGAACAACTCAAGAAACATGAAGAACATCTCAAGGTGTTGACCTGGCCTCCAAATTCACTAGATCCCAAACTGATCAAGTATCTGTGGGATGATCCACAGAGGCCCCTCCCCTCGAAGGCCTCCACTAAGACACCACTGGACACCCTCAGAAGGCCCATGTCCATTCTCTGATGAGTCACCACAAGGAAGGCCTACACAATATGAAGAAATTGGTCATAATGTTATGCCTGATTGGTCATGTAAGTCATCATAACTGAAGTAAATCCTTCAGAACCTCTGCAGGTCGTATTCTGCAGATAATACAGTTCTTGCAAGCTTTGACTCTTGTTTTCTTTTCCTTTTCATTTTCCGCCGTGGCCTTCTGACACCCCCCCACACACCAAGGGTTCAATACCCAAAAAAAAAAAAAAAAACTCTCTTTGAAATGTTAAAAAAGCTTCATGCTCCAGATTCAAGCGGCTTTTGCCCACCGCGATGTCAGCGGCGCCTTTGTGAAGCTCCTCTGACAGCGTCCTAGGGGGCCACGACACATGGTTGTTGTTGGCCATTAATTAGTGTAAAGCTCCTCCACCTCCTCGCTCCGTCTTCCCGCGTGTCAGACTTGTTTATTTTGCACAACAGGAACAATTAAGCGGCTGACAAGGCGGCCACCGTTTGATGTCCTTGCGACTACTTCCACTGACTTAAAACGCAACTTAGCAGACACCTTGCAGCGCCCCGCTGCTGCCGTGTAACCTTCAGTGGATGCCTTGAAATGCGTTTTGTAGTGTGTAAGCGTATTATCATAAGCAGACGCCCGGCCCACCGCCCACCTCGGCACATCTTTGAAAAATGAGGCTCGGTCGTGAATATTAAAGACGGCGAGGTTCATTTATTTAGGGCCGCGCTCAGGCCACCGAGGGATGCTGATTTGAATCTCGTTTGTTAAGCTGTCTATCTTTATCTGTCAGCATCAGAGGATGCAATTTCTCTCGTCCCACCTCATCCTCCTTGTCTTCTAAATGGCAGGGATATTTAGAGGTGCTTGACAACTGAGGCATGCAAATTAGCAGTTGATGTTTCCTGCGATTCTTTAGTTTCCTTTCGCTTCTCACCCCCATTCTCCACCCCTGAGTCGGCCCTTTTAGCCTCTCTGAGAACATGCATTTGTGATTCTATTTTCATAACCATGTAGGAGGGAAGAGCATAAGGGCAGGGGAGGGGGGAGGTGGGGGCTTACAAAGACTTTATCTATAAGTTTTCTCCACGCTTCAGTTGAAAGCATGGCAAAGACAGAAGCCTCTTTTACTTTAAAGGAGCGACGCTAGCAGCCTGCATTTATGTGCACATTCTATATTTATTTAGCTCTGCACGCTTGATGTGATTTACCAACACAGGGCAACATGCTTCCACTGCACTATCTGCAGCAATCCTTTAGAATTAAATATAATAAGAGCCTTCAGACTCATTAGTAAGTTGAAGCCTCACTTTGAACCACCTGTTCATAATAGCTCTCATACTTATTAGGTGCGATGCTGCTGCTGCTGCTTCTGCTGCAACGCGATCCTCCATTTAATTCAATTAAAACTAATCCAAAGCCGTGCTGGGCAGCCGAGACTGAACCGGTGGGCAGGTCCATCCACTCGCCAATGCAGAGGAGGGTAGTGTGTGCAGCGTTTGTCTCAGATTGCACAATATAATGGTGATAAATGCGGGGCATGAGCGCAGACAGGTCAGTGTTTTATCTGGACAGTATAGAGTGTCATGGTGGAAGGGAATCTACAACACGATGCCCACTGACCCTCAGTCGATGTGTAAGATACACTTCCTAGCCATAACAATAAAAGTTTCCACCTGGATTTAACCAACCAAATAGGTCTGAGGCTCCTATTGGATAATTACTGCATGGGTGATTATCTTTCTGCTGGCAACAAGTTATTTAAGCCCAACTGATGCAATGAGTAGCTTCTCATTTCTTCAACAACCATGTCTAAAGACACATCCTGTGGTCGTCTGGTTGAGAAGGGTCAAATCATTGGCATCAAGCAGAGAAAACATCTAAGGAGATTGAAGAAACTACTAAAACTGGGTTAAGAACTGTCCAAGGCATTATTAGAAACTGGAAGGAGAGTGGAGAAGCATCGTCTTTGAGGAAGAAATGTGGTCAGAAAACCATCAGTAGAACTCAGGGCTATGTTTAATAGTGAAAGTAAGAACATTTCCACACGTACAATGTGAAGGGAACTCAAGGGATTGGGACTGAACAGCTGTGTAGCCTTAAGAAAACCACTAATCAGTGAGGCTAACTGGAAATAAAGGCTTCAGTTTGCTAGGGAGCATAAAGATTGGACTCTGGAGCAATGGAAGAAGGTCATGTGGTCTGATGAGTCCAGATTTCCCCTGTTCCAGAGTGATGGGGGCATCAGGGTAAGAAGAGAGGCAGATGAAGTGATGCAGCCATCATGCCTAGTGTCTACTGTACAAGCCTGTGCTATGGGGCAGTGCTATGATCTGGGGTTGCTGCAGTTGCCCTTCATCGAGGTTATGAACTCGAATCAAAAACACAAAATGCTTACTCATAGCACACAGTAGTTGGTGTTACATTATACCAGGCTGAATATATTCGAGCTGCTGGCATAGCAGTCACGTCCACTCCTGTGTTTGTGCACCTTCTTTCTAGTTTTGTGATCTTACATGCTACAATTTGCTCTTATCATGAATTTCTGATTCGAAGCCGCGCTTGTCGCCCAGAGCACACGCGGACACACCGGGGAACGGAGATAACCAGCGGCCACCACAAGGCAAGCCGCACGGTGTTGGTTTTTTGTGGCGATCATTTGAAATAAACCAAAACCACTCAGGGCTCACCGTCATCTGCAACAATAGACGCTGCCCTACAGCGACGTCTGAGATCTTATTACTGCAGTCTTCCAAATCAAAGCAGCGCAGAGCTGGAAAGAGAAAAAAAAAACATTTTTCATTCTTCAGGCAGAGATATTGTTTGTGAGACCAGGAAGTGCAGCGTTCTAAGTGGAGACTGATGACTGATGACGGCCATGGCCAATTTTTCTCTAGCCACCGGCTAACTCAGCCACAGTTTCTTTTCTACTTTTGACTCTGCGCTATTTATTCCTTTGTGGTGCCACTCATTAAATATTAGACTACACTCAAACTCTTTAGCAAGTGCAATTAAGTCGTTTGATTTATGGACAAAGACGAAGTATTCCACCCCTGACATTAACACAACATCATGAATCCATTGACTTCCATCCTTTTTTGGACTCTAAGCTGTTTTTGGTTGCATATGTTTGCGGCCCGGGACCAGATTTGTCCAGAAGAGGTTAACTGAGCATTAAAGGAAGGTAGTTTCGTGCAGCGTAAATGCTTTCCTTACTGCCGCGCTGTCCTGTTAATCGTCTTGTGACATCCCACGCTTATCTTCAGATGGCCCCCCGACCCACGCATTGTTCTCCCCCTGCTTACCCATTAATCACACACATGTGAGTTATTTCTGCCGCCGCACACACCGCATGCTTCCCAATGGCACAACTGAGTCATTCAATCCGACGGTGGGGGGGGGCAACGACACCCCGTTGTCTTTAAATGTTTAACGCATTCACCTGAACGTCATCTATACGTCCTTGTCTCTGTGTGTCGTCCTAGTGGTGAGTCAGAACCTGGTGACGGACAACGTGTCCGTGGTGGAGGGGGACATGGCGATCATCAGCTGTCGGGTGAAGAACAACGACGACTCCGTCATCCAGCTGCTCAACCCCAACAGACAGACCATTTACTTCAGAGACATGAGGCGTGAGTATTATCCGTCATTACTCGCGGTTTCGCTGCCACGCGTGGCGTCCTGGGGCTGGTCTTGTTTCTGGTTTCGGGTGAGTGCGTCTGCTTTGTCGGAGTGGAAGAAAGCAACGCGCACACTTGCGAGGAACCCGGCTGACAGCCTCTTATATGAGTTTATTCAATTTTATATTTCCACTTTCAGCAGAGCACAATGGAACAAAAAGGGCTAGCAGCATGGACTCAACAAGCTGTTGTTCTGCTGGTTTTGGTTGTTGAGCACTTTACCTGAACACGGGGGCGGGATGTTTCCCCTTAAAACCTGCAGGCCTCATTTGTTCACTCAGAAATGACAAAATAGTGGAGTATATCTGATCAACCACACTTCTTTGTTGACTGCAGGTGTAAGAATATGTTGCAGAGTCATTTTAAAGGCGTAACAAAGCCCAGAACATCACCTTCACCAAGACCAGCTTCATTAATAGAGGCTTGTTTGGTCTATTCCAGTAGATCTTGGGACTATATGTATGTGCAGCACCACCAAGTACCGGGCCCAGTCGGTTTCTAGGGACTATACACAATTAAACCACACATCCAGCATAAACCTAGCTAAAGAGCTAATTATCGTAGAATAATGTCCGGACAAGGAAGCAGAGGCGCAGCTTGTCAACGGGCAGCTGCCTGGGGCTCCAGGCCATGAGGGACCCTTGACGGCTGACAAACTTTTAACTGCAGCAGTGGCAGTGTGGGCCTCACCTGACACTCAACGCACACACCGCTACCTGAGCATGACTCCTTAGAGAAGTTAAAGGTAAGAACAGAACCCAGGCCAAGACGAACACGTCCCTCCACTGTGAGGAACATTACGATGATTATTGGTTTGGCCTTAACTACAAAATAACTTCCGGCAGCATCGCTATTTTACTTAGTTTGATGATTCTTTGTCGACTGACATTAGTTAACTAAATTAGTTAGTTAACTTTACCAGGGTTAGGTTTGGAGACAAAGCAGTAATCTTACTCTTAAAGAGAAAGTTGCTAATGCACAGGCACAGGTTGTATCCTCCATAAGTTAGAACAGGATTGTTAAAATGGCTCCATCTATATTTTTCTTTAAAAATATAGGGATGGGATTTGGACGATATTAATCAAAATAACAAAAACAAATTACAGATTATATTTAATTTAGGGACTCTCAGGAAGAGTCAGTCATCATAGAACACTCCACATAAGTTCCTATAGCTCCATTAGAGGATTATTTTAGATCCGTCACAGTCAGGTATGTGGTTCTACCTTCCGGAAATGGTCATAGGGTTCCCAGTGTTGGTTAGGGTTGGGCATAAAACTCCAAATTGTTAGGTCGAGGGTTAGGGTTAGGTCTTGTGTTTGCACCGCCTGCAGGACATGGTTTGCTGGCTTAGCCATGAAGCTAAAAGAACACAAAACAACCACTCAACTTACGGTCAGTTGTGTTAAGCTATCATTTCATGCGACACTAGATGGGGAATAAAATGCTTATTTGTTCCATAATGTTGGTTAATTTTCACCTAGAGCTCCAGCAGACTGCAGAATCGCCTCAGCCTGCAAGGCGTTAGAATTCCCTCTATTTTCCTCAGCATGAATGCAGCGTTTGACCTGAGTCAAATTTCTAACAGCAAACCATGTTTAGCTTCAGAATAAAAGTCAAGTGGGCCGTTGCCTTTTGACCTGGCATTACGCTGCTAGATATTCTGTATGTTTCCGCCACTTTTATTTGTCTTTGAAGAGGAGAGAGTAGGCTGCAGCCCGCTGCAGACACAGCCTGCTGCAATAAAGAAGTCCTCCATGTCTTTACGTGGTGGATATCAAATGTGTTTGATTACAGCCCTTTGATACGGTCACATGACACGGCCATCAGCGTTCATCATGAATTTATTTATTAAATCTGCCTGCAATTACACGTCTGATGTATTATTTATGAATTTACTAGGAGGATACAACCGTTAAGACAAACACCGTAAAATGTGTAATTTAACTGAACCATGAGAAAGGAGCCAGCGGTGTAGTTGTGTCACGTTAATTAATATTCTCTTATGTTACTTGCACTTGCAGGGAGCGGCATTAAGTTTGACCCACATGTCTGCCGTCCAGATTAATAGAGAACGAGGTTAATGCAAGCTACCAAACACGTTTAGCTTTCAGTGTGTCTGCCTTAATAAAAGCGCCTCATATCCCTAAACATTTAATGACCCGTGTGTTTATTCTTATCCTGCCCGGTTATCGTGCCCCGGCTCTAATTAGCCGAGTTTAGGTGGACGCACTCTTTACTCTTTCGTGCCACATTGTGGTTACTTTAATTATGTTTCTTAGGCCCTCCTGTGCAGAATGTTGACCTCCTCATAACATGATGTAGACCTCTGTAACTGTATAACATGCTGTTGCTGGCTGATGCATTAATTATTTTAGTGTATTGTGTTCAGCAGTTGGAGTGGTTTTCATGCCCAGCCCTTCAGAATATAGGTTCATATACATGCAATCTGTGCAAGCAACTGCACCAGAACTGGTTTCATAAGGACGCTCCAGACGACAAGCAGCTGCAGAAAATGAATGAATGAATCCACTTCTTTAATGTTATTAAGTTGAAATTTCAGTCACCGGTTGTTCCCCAAGGTAAGGCCAAATGCAGTCTAACTGCTGCCTTCAACTTAAACTTAGGAGCTTGTGTTTACTTCATGGGGAGTTGTGTACACAAAACGCTTACAGTTCAACTGCTAGCATCAGTCGTAGCAACCCTGCTAAGCAATGGTTGGGATCCAGAATGCACCGAGGCAACAGTCTAGCAAGCTAACAACAACCTGGCAACTTAATATTGGAGCATAATGAATGGATGAGGTTGTTGGGAATATCAACATTTTCCTCAGGCGTGTTGTAATATTGAATCAAATTAACTTAACTAAATTACTTTATATCATTTTATCATCCCCCTCCTCGAACGCGGCAAACACTACCTAATTTGAAGGCGGCATGATACTACAGATCCCTGATTTCCTGGAGTGAACAAAACAAACTAGTGTCGCTTTAATAAAACAATAACTGGCCATTGTTTTGTGAGAAACTGGTGTTATGCTGCGCACAGCATGAGTCTGCAAACAGCAGGGCACCGTGAAAGGTGTTGGCTGAGACGTCGGAGGTGTGCAGCTCTTCATCTAACAGCTCACTGTGGCTGCTCCTTCTCGTTCCGTTACCCCCTCGCCTGCCGTCTCGTTTTGTGGACACACTGTAATTTTGAAGAATGTTAGTGGCAAATGCTCAATTCAGTTCAATTCAGTTTTATTTAAAACAATACAAACTGTTTCAAGACGCTTTACAGAATCTGGTCTGAAAGCCCCAGAGGAAGCATGAAGGCGACGATGGGAAGGAAAAACTCCTTTTTAACAGGAAGAAAACTTGAGCGGAACCATAAGCTCATACGGAGGGACCCATCTGCCTAAGAAAAACAGAGAGAAGAGAGAGGAAAGGAAGAACGAGATAAACATACATCTGTCATAGATACATACGTCTGACTAAAAGCGTAGGTGTAGAATCTGATGGTGAGACAAATACAACATATAGCTGAGGATGTTATATATAAATAAAGCTGTTAGTGACAGCAGTTGTTCCGTTACAGGTGAATTAGCTGTGAAGTAATTATTGAATATAAGCAGTATCTAGGCAGATCTGTTAAAACTGTTCATTCAGATAGGAAGCCATGAAGACTGGACAGGTTGATGAGGACCAGGATCACGAAGTAGGAGTATGGAGCTCCAGAGGTCAGAAACACACAACTCCAGGCCAGAAACACTCACAACCAAATAGAGGGGGAGAGAGAGCCGTTAACATGCTATACAGGTAATACTAGAGAATTGCATGAGTGGTAATAGAGAAGAAATCAGATAAGAAATTAGAGGATAGGAACTCAGTGCCAGAGAAGAAAAATTAGAGGATAGGAGCTTATGCCAGAGAAGAAAAATTAAAGGACAGGAGCTTGGTGCCAAAGAAAAGAAATAAGAGGATTGGAGCTTGGTGCCAGAAAATAAATTAGAGGACACAAGCTTATGCCAGAGAAGAAAAAATAGAGGACAGGATCTCGTGCCAAAGAAAAGAAGTTAGAGGACAGGAGCTTTGTGCGAGGGGAACTAAATTAGAGGACAGGAGCTTGGTGCCAAAGAAAAGAAATTACAGGACAATAGCTCAGTGCCAGAGAAAAGAAATTAGAGGATAACTCGGTGCCAGAGAAAAGAAATTAGAGGATAGGAGCTCGGTGTCAAAGAAAAGAAATTAGAGGACAGGAGCTCAGTACCAAAGAAAAGAAATTAGAGGACAGGAGCTCGGTGCCAGAGAGAGTAGAGTAGACATGTGTTTAATGCATCATCCCCCAGCTACCTGGGCCCATTGCAGCTAATGCTAAGCTAACTTACTTACACTGTGTTTCCTTGGCTACTTCATAAAGTAATGTTTGTTTTTACCAGTTAAATGGTTTTAGTGTAAAAATTCTGCAGCAGTAGAAATGTTTGGTTTGCATTAGCAGCAATATCTGAGCTCATCGCCTGGTGTCGGCTTAGCATTCTGTATCGAGATGCAATGTTTATAGACATTAGCAGTAAATGAATACAGTATTCCTTCAGGGAATGTCGTCACAGACACTCACAGTGATTTACCAGTCATTTAGCTTGAAGTTCAGAGAAGTTATTAATTAGTTTAGCAGACCAGATCGAGCAAACACACAAACCATGTGTTTCTGCTCCAACCCAGACAGCTGTACATGACGTTGTCGTTTTTTAATCACTACTAGAAACACTGCAATCAATGCAATCACAACAGTACTTGTTGTATTAGCTGGTTAATCAAAGGAACAAGGTAAATGCGTCAGATGGCAGCAGGCGTGAACGCTGCTTCACTCTCATTTACCTCGAAAAAAAAACAAAAAAACACAGAGGCTCGAACGGTGACGTGGAGTTATTTTAGCTGCTGTTTTGCTACCGATCCCCTCGCTGCTCTCTCAGCCCGACCTACACCGTGATCATGTGTATGTGTAACTAACCTTACTCCCACGCTCTGGCTCTGAACAAAGATGCATTCCCCAACATTTTTGAAGGAAAAGCAGAGGGAGTGAAACAAACACTCAGAATTCAGACTTGTATTAAGTCGTAGTATTACCAGTTTTCATTAATGGCACTAAATCTGAACAAAAAACTGATAACTGAGTGGCATTTAATTCTCATTTTATATAGGATTTGTGTAGAAATGACCGCTCATACTGGAACAAGACAATATAACCTTAAAACAATGAGGTAGAGCACGACTTGATAGGAGAAAAATCTAAAAACCAATGAGTTTCTTAACGTACAAATGTAAATGAAAGTACCAGCACACTTTGACAAAGTCAACAACTATTAAACTAGGTTTAGCATAATTAGCTGGATCTCTCCGATATGATCTGATCTTTGCACCTTTTCCGAGCTGAGACTTTATGCTTGCCCACAAACTGTACATACACTCCCTTCTACATGCTACACAAGGGCACGCTTGCAGAATGCCCTCGTGCGTATGCTAAACCGAACTTGGTATTTATCTGCTGTTGTGCCGAGCCCCGGTGGTGAGCTGACTCCCACAAGCTGACTGTCAAGGGCACGGTGTTCTTCTTTGACGGGGGGGGCGGCTCCTTGATCTCTTGCGATCCCTCCCAGGCATCCTCGCCGCAGCTGCACTGCTTCATTATGACATAAACTCCACCAGGCAGCCTCCAAACAACATAGCCCCCTTCAAAATATCACATCTGCCATCTCGGTTTGAATCCGCAGTGGCGGATTATGTCGGTGAGTGCGAGATGGAATGTGAGAGAGGGCAAGGAGAGGGAGAGGGAAAGGGAGGAGTGCTTTAAAACTGGCTTCAGTTCCTCATTGGTCATCCTTCTGTTCACCAAAAGCGGCTTGTATGCTTTCCGTAAGCCATTTTATTCGGCTTAATCAGTTTTATTCACGTTGAAAGGAGAATTGTGAGAGCTGCATTTCATTCCACCACACTGTCTGTGCACCAAAGCTCCATATACTGCAAAGTACGTCTGTGTAATGTATATTTCAAGGGCCTTTCTGGTGATTTAGCAGGGACCAGGAGCAGAGGCCGACACTTCCTGAGTTCATTTTAGTTTCTAATATGTGTCAAGCTACAAATATACTGGAGCCTACAGTGTGTACATATATAGAGATACACATATTAGAGGTGGGGCTTAAATAAAAAAAAACAAATCCAATTAATTAGAGGCTTTGTGATTAATTAATCTCGATTAATCGCATTTTAATCGCATAACAATTTTTGGCTCAAAAAGCAACATTTTGTAATTTAAATGAATTTTAGTGCACAACAAGCTCTTTTAAAGTCTAGAGAAATGCATTTCAAGTCAAAACAATAGAAAAAAGAAAGAAAATATCCTGGCCAAAACTGAACAGACCTAAAGTTAAAGTTTTTAAGTACTTTAAGTATTTTTTTGGAACAGTATTGAGTTTAAATGGTAAAAAAAAAACTTGTCGACACGTCTTGACCTTGGACTAGGACCTACTGCTATTGGCTCTGGCGGTTTCTGTGCTCACTTCGCATGTAGTGGCACCGTAGGGTTGAAGTGAGGGTCATCCGATTCCTCCATTTTGGTAGCCATTAGCCGAGCTCTGACGTGTGCATCAGTGTAATCGGTGCACCAGACAAAAGTTCTGCGTTGCTTGGAATGCAAACTGCGATTAAATGCCTTGTAAACAGCCACAGCTTCCCAACTCCTCACTCGTAACTTTTCTATCTCAAAGCTTAGATACCCCCTGATGAGATAATCAGGCCATTTTATACCTCTTTTAACTCACCACTTCTCTGATGAATAAATGCGAATGAAACTGGCGCTTCCAGATCTGCAGATCCCCGGCGCTACCTTAAATAGATAAACGGTGTAGTCCAGCTCAAAGGCGATCCGGTGTGCGAACCCTGGCTCGTCATTTTCACCCGACTCTCGATCCGCAGCAATTTATTGCTGTTGAAGGACAACAACATATGACGCTTTGGTACACGCCTTTGTTTTCGCCATTGTTAACAACAGGCGTACGCACAGATGGTGATGTTTTCATGCAACGATGACCTTTAGTGCACGAATGCTGTTGTTCTCCATTCAAAGTGAGTAGTAGTAAACTCCCAGATGCTAGGCTGTAGCTCAGACTGCCATATGTTTAACTGAGAGAATTACATTACCAACAGCTTATCAGCAGATAATATTATTTCAATGAGATTTACAGTTTTAGCGCTTTTGCATTCCATTGCATTAGACTCCTGTAAAGGGCTAGGCTGGCGACGTGTCTGTAAATCAACATTAATCTCATATTCAAAAGTCTTCCATTAGGCTGCATTAATTAAAATCAAACCTTGTATCTGGTGACAATTCAGACACCTCACATTTGCTGTAAACCTACTAGAGCCTGCGCAAAACTGTTTGGCCTTGCAGCATGAATGCGCTCAGTGAACTAATGCGTCTATTAATACTGTGGCAACACATTTCAAACCTCTTTTGTTTAAGAAGACAAAACCGTATTCTCAACTCGTTGATTTTGTACGCTCTTCATGTTGTTATGTGTTATTATATCAGATACGTGGGCAATGAGCTCATGCGCACCTTTCGATATCGCTCACTAAAGCAAACGCAGCATATCTTCTCCTTCAAATATACACCCACACGGTCACTTGTATAAAAAAGGCCAAGAAGAGCACTCACGCTCAAGCGGTGCCCTTGTACTCCCGTGGAGGAGGGGAAGAGTAGCAGCTTCTTTAGCAGTGGGTGATCTGTCCACTGAAGGCCGGCGAGGTCCGGGGTGGAAGGATTTATGTGAAAACAGCTTAACGAGGTGGCTTTGAGGGGGGAGCATGCAACATGAGCAAGTACACCCCTCTGCAAGTCATTTTACTATGACTCACTTGCATTTGATCCTATGTTTAAATTAAAAAAAGGAAAGCAGACTTGTGATTTGCACCTGACGGAGAAAACGACTCACGTAGCATGAGAAGCTATTTGTCTTGTTCACTAATATAAATTTACGACACTGACACTTTTTAAAACCCAATGTTTGTGCTCTTAATTTTTTTTTTAGACCATTGAGATATAAAATTATTTAAAGAGAGTCGGTCAAAACCTGAAGGAAGCAGCTCCGGATGTAACGTAAACTGCTAGCTAAACTTTATAAGCACTAGCTAGAAAAGTTAGCTTGAAAATCAGCTATTTCCTGTAAGTTAGATTTATTCGCTGACACTTTATTTAATCTCACATACATTTGTCCGTAGAAAGCCACGTCTCAACATCATTTTGTTCATGTGTAGGAACTGAAACAGGCTGCTGCTATTTGTCGCTAAATCCACCATGAGCGTTATCACAGTAATTTAAAGACGGGCTGAGAGAAAACGCATGATCTTATGGTCATATACTGTAAAAGTAGTTTTCAATAGTTGGGATAATATCATAAATACATGCTGTTATTAAGTCAGGTGTCAGGGTCTTTTATTGTGACATATTGTGGGAAGCACTTGTGACTGTTAAGGTCTTTGAGTACCAACAGGTAGAAAAGCACTATATAAATATAAGATTATTTATTAGACTGTGCATCCAGAAAATGTGAAAAAAGTGCTTTTTTTAGTCAAAACTGTCTTAAACCAAAGGACAGCATGGATGGATGGATAGATGGATAGATGGATAGATGGATAGATAGATAGATAGATAGATAGATAGATAGATAGATAGATAGATAGATAGATAGATAGATAGATAGATAGATAGATAGATAGATAGATAATGCCCAAATACCCAACACCCATTTGCACATTCTTAGGTTATTGCACATTCTTAAGGAGAAAGAATAAAACAGTCTACACGTTAGTGATTAAATCAGTGTAGAAAAAAAAAAATATATATATATAAACGCCAAGTAAAGTGCGCTGTATGTGATAGAGTCTTAAAACTGAATCAATGCTAAACACTCCCATATTCTAGATTTAGGCGGTAACCGCTGCTTAGAAGCCCGAACTTCACCTAGAGTGGGGAGGAGGTTGGTTATAAGAGTGTAATTACCCCCGCCCCACCCCGTCTCGCCCACTCTGACACCCAATAATAAAACTTTGATGTGCTCCTCTCAAAAAGTAGCAGCAGCCACTAATCACAATTGATTGCAGCCACTTAGGCGAGGCACACTCATCATCTCCTTCTCTCTCTGGATGGGAGTCATCCTCGGCAAAAGCCTGGAGAAGATAAACTATTCGAATGAAATGCGGCAGAGGAATGAAGATTAATCAAGAGAGGGAAGAGCAAAAACCAAGATGAATTAAAACCGTGCAGTCGGCAAGGGTGAGAAAGGGCGGAAGAAGCCAAGAGAAGGTGTATACAGTTTTTGTTTTAAAGTTTCTTTCCGCCACGAATCCCATCCAATCTAATCGTACCTTGACTTTCAACTGCATTTCAGGGCAGATATCCTGACAGCGTGATGGATGATAACTTTTCGCAGCCTGCTTCGAGACAACCAGCCTTTTCCCCATTTTAAATGCTGCCTTGAATGTAATTTATGGGTGTTCATGATAACTTGAAAACATATATATTTTTCACCTCTCACCTGTCGTGCAAAAACCTGATAAATTCAAGAGACAAACGACGCAAAGGTTTAAGTTCCTGATCGTTGATTTATAGTAGACACAGATTTACTTCTGCCGGCAAATGATCAGATGAGCAGCGCGCCACGTTTATCTGATGCTGGATATAGAAACCGACCAGATTATACAATTAGCAGTTAATAAATGTTCCATTACAACCGTGACCGTCATGAATCCACGCGTCCTCGTGCGGAGAAGCTCACCACCAGCGTGTGAGAAGTATTTTAAAAAGCTTCTTTTTTTTCCTGCCCGGGCTGAAGTGTGCTCTTTGAGTCCACACACAGTCCATTTTTGAAAATAGTGAGCACTGACTGGGAAAACTAGATGGGCCGTGGTTCCGGGACTACAAGGTCTAATACAAACATTAAAGAACCATAGCCATATACGTGTGTCTACCTGAGGGCTATTCAATCAAAATTCAAAGAGATGTGAGGGAACATTTTCTGAGGCAAAGGTCTGGAGCTTCAAGATGTCGATCTTGCGTTATGAGTTAGTCCTATGGACGGTCCAGACGAATCACACACTGAAAGAGCAATTCAATAATGTTAGACCTCCTGCAACACTGAACCTGCAAAGTACATTAATAATATATGGTGTGGATGTTATTTTCTCATTTAAAGCCTCTGAGGGCGGTACAGTGGTGTGCTGCTTCGTGGTTAGCGCTAGGCATCAGTGCCAACCACGTAGCAAGAAGGTTCTGGGTTGGGTTTGAATCCAGCGGCCTACTGGGCCATTGTTTCTGTGTGGAGTTTGCATGTTCTCCCTGAGTCTGTGTGGGTTCTCTCCAGGTTCTCCAGCTTCCTCCCACGAATCCAAAGACGTGCTGGTTAGGTTCATTGGTGATTATCCAAAAAAGGTTAAAAAAGAAAAAGGCAACTGGACTTGTAGAGTTTTAGAGAAGATGTTTCACCACTCATCCGAGTAGCTTCTTCAGTTCTAGTGGACTGGTGGGAAGTCTGAGGTATTAGCATAGGTATTAGCATTATGCTAATGACCACAACTGGTCATTAGCACAACAAGCAAGTTTTTCAGGAGGAGTTCCTATTTAAGCTCAGACTTCCCACAAGTCCAGTTGCCTTTTTATTTTAACCTTTTTGGATATACCATGACCTGAATGACTGAGAACCTTCACAGACATTTCACTGGTGATTCTAAATTGGCCATAGGTGTGACTGTGAATGGTTGACTGTGAACCTGTCCAGGGTGTACCCTACCCCTCGCCCCAATGACAGCTGGGATAGGCTCTACCTCCACCGTAAACCCTCAAAAGGACAAGCAGTTAGAGAAGATGAATAGATGAATGAATGACAGGCTCCTGGATTCATAACCACACCAGGAACCACTAAAATGTTGCTAATTGCCAAATCTTGTCAAACTGTCTTAGCATAAATCCCAAAAAACAACAACTGCTTTTGTCGTTTTGTGCTGAGGAAAATCTATTAATATCCGAATTAAATATTTGGTGTGTCAACAATTTGAGAAACCCATTCCAATAAGATGTAATCCATTTCATAAAAGTATTCCTCAGAGATCTCATAATCCTCTTATGTGTCACTTCTAAATAAGGCATTGTGGTACAAGCATGAGCTGAATAAATAAATTTAAAAAGAAAAAAATTGAAATACATTTTGAAAAAGAAACTCTGCAGCTCGGAGGCAAGGACACAGCTCCCCCGGGCTCAAGCTTTGGGACAACAATACTGCAGGCTCAAAGAGATACAAGGACAGATGATGGAGAACAACCTGGTTAACACAGCGGGGCTGAACGCAGTGGTACATCGCGGGCAAAGAAAAATGCAGGCCTAGAAATGCAGTGGACAGTTCCTTTATTGTTACAGCACACTGGAATTCATATTCTGTTTGTCTTTGTGTACTGGACAGAAAAGAAGGTGACCTTTAGCGCCACGCTTTATTTTTTGCCCTGTTCTCTTTCTCTTGTTCTGTCATATGTCACAGCGTGAGAAGGACATCACAGATGCCTGACAAAGGTAATTGATAGTCTTTGGATAAGAGGAGGCGTCTGTCTAAACTCTGAAAGACTGTAAATGATCGGATGCGGTGGCTTTTAAAGCCGATGGCGATTGTGATCATTTAAAAGCAGCGATAAGGGAGTACAGTAGAGACGTCCTGAGTGGGGAAAGGAGACTCTGAGCGGTGCATGACTTTTCCTTTTCCTCTTCCTAAAGTTACTGAGTGCAGCGTCACTGGGAAGGTTGATTGACAGTACGCCAGCTTTACTGAACCCTATGTGTGAACGTTTAAGCTTATAGCGGTGCGACTGTGATCCAAACTCCACTTCAAATGAAGGCAAACTGATAAATGGAGCGGCAGAGCAAAGTTGCGAGTGCCGGTGCGGTGAACATCGTAACCCAGTGCAACGTGGATTTATTGGTAGGCGAAGCGAATAGTCTGAGTGAGGCCAAACTCAGACGGTATCTCTCAGTCTTGAACCTTTACTCTATAAAGGGAGGCAAACACAGCTCCTCAACTTCACCCTAGGTTTTTGTCAACAGTCTTTTATGCCACTAATAGGCATACCCGCCTAACCTGACCCAGCCCTAACTGGACATGTAGAAAGTAAATAATAGAGAGGCATTTCATTGGGACAGTGACAGCTTTTGAAAGCTTCCCAATGTTGATTTATCACATCTGGAAACTCACAGAGCAGTTGCATCCATTGTAAATCATCTCACGTGATCCTAGTCACCCAATCCAATCTGTGCATTCCACATAACTTTGCAGGACGGGGACACACACAGTAGAGAGAACGCCACTGATGCCATTCCAGCCCAAAATTTAAAATCCTAGCAGGGCAAGCTAGAGTTCAATTGAGTAAGTGAAATGGAAAGAAAGATAATGAGCTAAAGCTTAAAGAGTGTTTCAATCAGTGGTTCAGATGTGTTGAGATTGTTTATCATAAAATTGCCTCGGCTATTGAATCTTGGAATGGAGTAAATGAAAGTGAGTCTATCGCATGGCTAGCGTAGAGAGACAGACAACCATTTCACACTCACACCTACAGCCAATGTAGAATCACCAATGGACCTAAGCAGCGTGTCTTTGGACGGTGGGAGGAAGCTGGAGAACCTGGAGAGAACCCACGCAGACACATGGAGAACATGCAAACTCCACACAGAAAGGCCCAGTCGGCCCAGATTCGAACCTGGAACCTTCTCGCTGTGAGGCATCAGTGCTAACCACCAATCCATGGCATTTTGTAACATTGCAGCAAATATGGCCGTATTTGTGAATTTGCTTTCTGGCTGCAGGGTCCTCAATCACTCTATTAACTCTTATTAAGTCGGTTATTGTGTCCAGTGACAGCTGTTTTCCTCCATTTGATAGTTCAAGAACTTGTTTATGGACATATATACCTAATAATATCTGTGGGTAAGATCAACACCCCTGTAGTTGAAAAAAGCTGATATCCAATGTTTTATTTACCCATCCCTCCACCCCAACCTCCTCCCAGCATGGGTTTCATATCCCTCGCCATAATTTTTGGTGATATTTAGGTAGGTTTTGACTTGAATGTAGCATAAACTTACATTACCTCTTTTCCGAATCTCTTCGACTGACTGCTCCCATTAGCAAGCAACAAGCTTAGCTGACAGGCGACATCTGAAGCGGCGTTGCAGCTAAAATGATGTTTACTCAAGGGTTGCATGATGCTGGCTGAAGACATATCCACAAACAAAATTATTTACTTCTGAAGCAAGAGTGAGCAGAACTAAAGTGCTGACATCAAGAGCAGAGACACATTTGAGACACAAAAATGATTCAGTATAGAGGGTAATAAAGAATCTGGCTGGGAATCGGAGGGCCGAGACGGTTGTGAACTAATCGCAGGATTGGGGATCCAACAGAGTGTCTCTAATGTAGAAAAGTGTCATATAAGTGCAGACCATTTGCCATTTCATCAGTTAAATTTCACAATTACATTCTATCTCTATCTTAAAAGACGAGGTGATTCATTGGGTTTTCTCTCAGGAATTCTCAAATTTACCCAAGATCTAGAGAAAAGATATAGAAAACATGACAGGGAAACCCGGTTGTCCTTAAATAGAGAGTTTAGAGAACATTTTAAGTTGATCTCTATTAGGCACTGTGTCAAAATCTGCATTACTGTTTATTTTGCAAATCAGTACAATGTCTGGTTTTATGCGGATGATACCGTCTTTTATGTTGTCTTCATAATCACAGTTCAGGGTTTCTCCAGTTTGCTTTTTTTGAACATCTTTCACACTGAAGATTAGATTTTTACCACCACAGCTTTCAGTTTTTTGAAACCGTAAAACCATTTGTGTCTTCTGATACAGAATGTCCTTACCAAAAGTAGTAAAGAAAAAGACTCCCTAAAGAGAAGTTATACCTCTCCTTCAGTGCATCTGTATACCAAGGCATCGCTATGCGTGAATCTGGGAGCCTTTAATTCAATTAAATCATTAGGATTAGAGGCTGACCTCTCATTGTAATGAGGGCTAACAAGTCTTTTGAATAAGCTACACTAATTAGAGGCATATTATTCACCCGCCACAATAGACGTTACATTGCGCTCAGACAAAAGAGGCAATATCTTCACGCTTGTGATCTACGTTTTTATGTTTTTTGGATTACTGCTTCTCACTTCACTGTTGCCTGTGATGTGAGCTGGCCTTTCTGGTAGCATAATCAAAGATGTGGAGAAGTAGGCAGCAGCGCTTTATCCCTTGTGGAGAGCACCTAGCATCAGGACCAGTCTCTTGGTTTTCTGTTGTAGCACACATAGATGCATGTTGCATCTAATTTTTGGATTAGACGCTACATTTTATGATCTGATGGTCTTGATTAATGATATGCAAAATCAGCATTAGTAATTAGTGATCTTGTTTCTCGCTGGTGTTCTGACTCAGTCATTCACACCACGTCTTCCTCTTTACATCGAGTGAAAATAGACGATCAGCGACGTCGCCTTCCCTTGTGAAATCATTATGCAAGCCGGTGGTGTGGTTGTTCCATTTATTTATGTCTGTGTTTGAGGTGTACCATGTCAGATGTCTCCATGTTTAATGCTCGGAGCTTTTAGGGGGAGAAAAGTGAAGCCAGAAGATGAGTACACAGATCTGAGAGAGTGCAGAGTGCAAAGAGCC
Organism: Planiliza haematocheilus; assembly: GCA_005024645.1. NCBI lineage: Eukaryota > Metazoa > Chordata > Actinopteri > Mugiliformes > Mugilidae > Planiliza > Planiliza haematocheilus. Next base: position 2,521,870 of record SRSE01000133.1, read on the forward strand.
CGGAGTCGCTGTCAGTCAAAGTAGAATTTATCAGCGCATCGAAGGGCGATGGAGATGGGTAGGCTTTCATCTTAACCACATGTTGTCATTCTGCATTACAGCCGATAGAGCGTGCTTAGGTAGGCGGGCAAACAAGGTTAGGCAAGATGAAAGTGATTACGGGCGAGGAAGAGACAGGATTTATAGATTTGCCCTCATGTCCTGCATAGGCCAACCAAAGGACGCCCAAGGATGAGGCTCCCAGTTAATAAAAAACAATGTCGTTAGCATGTGTTAGCATATGTCTGTAGCAAACCTCCTTGTTTTGGGTTATACAGAATGGAATAATGAAAGTGTGAATTGGGCCCAGCACTAGTTTGAGGGGGCTTTTTTTCTAACCTGGAAAGTTATTTGAAGCATGCTTCTATTCTATTTCACGCTTTTATTTTAGGCGTAACAACACCAAGGCAAATTCCTTGTATGTAAGATCATGCTTGGCAATAAAGTCTTTTCTGATTCTGATTCTGATTCAACTTGTGAAAGCTAAAATGACAGGTCTCTTATTTTACTTTTTACACAATCATGCCAACACAGATAAACCCATAGACTGTATATAAATATGGACAATGTGTCCCCACTTCCTGGCATTGGCCAAACTATTTTCCTGGGCATACAGGTTGCACCATCTTGCATATTTGGAGCCAGCATATGCAAAGTACTGTCCGGGAATGGAGCCACGCCGGCAACTTGTATTCGCCGTTACGTCATATCCTGTTTCTACAGCATCAAATAACTAACTAAGACAAAACGTATCCAAAAAACTAACACTTGAACATGTGTCAACATTATATAAATTACCTAAAATGACAAAAATCATCCAGCCAGCCACCAGGGGGAGCTCTACTTGCTTTAGCCTCACATTTGAAGAGCTGTTCCTTCTATCTTTATACAGTCTACGGATAAACCCAAAGCTGCAGACACATGACAACGAACCCTTGTCAATTTTCTTACATTATTATTTTTCTTTTAAAGTATCAGTTGAGAAAATGATTTGCTAGTTAGATGGCTTGTGTTTATACATTACTAAACCATTTATTTAGCGTAATGTTGTTGTGTTTCATTAAATACACTCAAGCATGACATTGTTTTCTACAGATTTGAGAAGTGGAGTTGAAGTGATCGGTGTTTATGAGGCAATAAACAGAAATACATATACATATACATATCACGTGACCCTTCATGGAGCAAGCAGTTACAGAAGATAATCGTAGATCATGTTTTCAATCCGTCAGGCCACCCAGATCAGTCGGATGGACAGGCAGGCAGTCTATAACAAAATGATTGTTTGTAGTTTGTAGACTGTCAGTATTTTTTTTTATTGGTTTAAACACGCCCCATAGTGAAATCCAAATGCTATTCCAGGCTAGGAAGATCTAAAAACAATTGTGCAGTGAGTCAGTCCTTGGTGAGTCACTGCCCTTATGTGACAATACAAAGAATATCTTGGATTTTAAGCACTGGTTAGACAAATGCAAACTGATGACGCACAAAATTTTGATCTTTTTTTTGTTTGGCATTTCGCAACCCAATTGTTAATTAAAAAAACACAGAAATGAGGAATCGATTTATTGTAGTCCTTGACTTCAGTAAATGTTTCATTATAGATCCAACCTTAAGGGAACTGTAACGGTTTAAAAAAACAGTTTCCATTTTATTTTGGTATTTCTCTCCCATCATGTCTCTCAGTTTTGACCACAGCTGGTCTTATCATGTTCTGCATGCGGGAGTGAGAATGTGACGGCACAAGATCTTCGCGTCAGAGCCAGATAAACAACTGTCAAATTGGCGTAGTTCTTGGAAAAACGCTTGATTTTCTTCTCGGCAATAATCACAGCCTCCCTGTGGACTAAAAATGAAACGGGCAGAATGTGATGAAGTTCGATGTTTGTCATAGTCAAAATACTTGATTCTTTGCCTCTTATATATGCTGTTATTATTAATTTATTTGCCAGTTAAGATATATTCACTGTTAAACATGAAATGAATCATTTACTGCTGCTGCATACAGCCCTTCTATGTGTGAATAACGCTGCATTTTGTGTGTTTTTCTTCCTTCAGCTCTGAAAGACGCTCGCTTTCAGCTGGTGAACTTCTCAGACAACGAGCTGCGGGTGTCGCTGTCTAATGTCTCGCTGTCAGACGAGGGTCGATATGTTTGCCAGCTGTACACAGACCCCCCGCAGGAAGCCTACGCTGACATCACTGTGTTAAGTACGACAACAAAAACACACAATCACTCGCTGTTAGATTGATACTGCGGCAGGTAAAGCCTAATGATCAACATTTAGACTGCGTAAGACAACATTTAGTCACAGGTTGAGCAACAATGACTAATAGGCAGGAACCAGATTGCATGTATGGAAGTCCAAACGGGCCATAATTCAGACTTGAATTTAACCTAATCTTTTCAAGAATCATGTCCATTTTATTCATTAATAATTAATAATAAAGGGGTATTTGTATAAAATGTGACATTTAAAGATTTTTTTTTTTTACTGTTATTTTTTGTTTTAATTAAGTATTCGGTAATATACAGGATAAGATGTTACAATCCCTTGTGCCAAAATCCCAGGCAAAACACATTTAGAGGTCCAGTTTGACTAAGAGGCCCTACCAAAGCTGCAGTCATGTGATATGACAATTAACCTATAATCTACATAAACTAAGTAAAAGCTGCTGGCTTGTAAGCCCATTGAGCAGCAGAGGATACTTCAAACATTGTAAAACATAACCTAACTAAACTCTGCTGGCCTGTAGGGCCCGCTCAGCAGCTAACCATAACTACCAAGCAACATGAAAACAACAGGAACCTGACCTAAACAACAGCAGTATGCAGCATGTCATTAGGGTTTTCAAGTGGGCACTGATGTTTTCATTCGGAAGCATTAATGGTTCATTAAAAAGAAAAGCCTTTATGAAATTGTGACTGATGTTTAGAGGACAGCCTTTATATTGGCGTATGCATGCTTTACTCATCAGTGTTCATTTCTTTAAAAAAAAAAGGAGGATGGTGAAAAATATTCATTGCCGACCATTTTGACAAGCTAAAAGTAATATCTGATGATAAAAACTTTGACGAAACTTTAATCAGACGAGACGGGACTGAAATGTTATTTGATATGATGAGATTTTTTTGAATATGGAGATTTAAAATGCATCATTTGTTAAACTGTGGATCCTTCTTATGTATACCAGCTCTTTTTATCCATCTGTAATGTATGGTCCAACAGCCCAAACCCTATGCCTGGTGGAGGAGTTTAGGTTTTTATTCCAGGACATCCCTGTGAAAATCACATGATTAAGACCTGTTAATGACTCCGTACTCACCTAAACTAGAGCATGTCACTCAGATTGAACTCCAATAAGACGTAAACGACCAGAAACTCTTACGGCACACGGTTTGAACTTGTCATCCAGGTCATGGTTTGTCTAAAACCAAAGCTATAACAGACGCAACTGGACGAGAGCGGTGGAATGTCTTCAAGAAAACCTCAAAATGAGTCCACCTTTTGTTTTTGTCTCGTTTTACGTATTCACTGTGGAGAGATGTTCAGACTGAATCGTAAGTCCTTGACCCGTCTCTTCCCAAGAAGTCTGAGAATCTTCCCAAACCCGGATGACGTCCTCCTCCGCCTTCGTCAAGTACTAATCAGGTTACATTGTTCGAAAATCAACGGCGCAAAACTCAGCATGTCATGTCATATTAACACCCCCCCAGTTGACATCCAGAAGAAGGTCAGCTGTCATCAAACCAACAACTTCGTTAAAGAGCAGCGACTGTGTTTTAATGTCTTCGTCACATATTCATGAAGACTTTTGCCACGCTTGAAGGAAGGCAACAGCTGTGCTTATCCTGAATGTAAACCATCTATTTATTTAACTACGTACGTTGCCGCAGTACTATATAATCATGCACGGTGGTAAATATATTCAAATATATTCAATAAGTAGCTGCAGTATGTAAGTAATTTAAACAAGATTCATCGTAGTCCCCTGATGAGGATGATTTCAATTAGCATATGAAGGAGGCCATCCATTTAGAAAAGCAACTGGATTTGTAGAGTTTTTCGAGAAGACGTTTCACCACATCATCTAAGTAGCTTCTTCAGCTTTAGGGTGGAAGTTTGAGGTTTGAAAAGGAAACTCTTGCGTTAACCAATCAGAAACTTGCTTGACTTGTTTCTGGAAACAACCAACTTGTGCAGCTAATGTCCATTAACGGTTACCTGTCATTGAGGGGGGACTGTTTGTCCCATTTCTCTTGGGCAAGGGGACAGGGACAAACAGTTAAGCAGGTTCCTGACGGGTTAGCCACAGAGTTTCCTTTTTAAACCTCAAACTTCCCATCAGTCCCCTGCGTAGAACTGAAGAAGCTACTCGGATGAGTGGTGAAACGTCTTCTAAGAAAACTCCTGTAAATGCTTTCTGGATAAACCATGACCTGGATGACTGAGGACATTCACAGACATCTGAAGGACCTGACCAAGACTCTTTCTTCTAACGTCATCAGCGTTGTCTTCTCAGCTTGCAGCACTAGCGGTGCTCCATTTCCCCAGCGTTTACAGAGTTTTGTTTGCATGTTTCCTGCCGCAGTTCCTCCAGGCAACCCTATCATCGACGGCCCCGATGGCGTCCTGAGCGAGGGCAACATGACAGAGATGACCTGCACCGCCATGAGCAGCAAGCCTCCCGCCACCATCAAATGGATGAAGGGAGATAAAGAGTTCCCAGGTAGGAGGTCTGCACGCACCGAGAGAAAATCACACACCAGGACGCTGTAACACAGTACAGTAGATCCTCCCGCTCATTCAAAGCTGAAGCCTTTGTCACGAACACGTGTACACACACATGATTACACGCGGCGTGTGTGCAGTGAACTTTCCGCCGCCTCTAAAAGGAGCTTTGAAAACACTTTTCAGCACATGAAAGCTCTCTGTGTAGAAGAGGAAAACAGTACATGCTTTGAAAATCGCTGACTCTGCCCATGCACACTCGCTTCAGTTCAACTTTAGGAGTCATGATGAATCCAGAAAGCTATTCACCTGTCACAAGTACAAGTGAAATTAAGTTGCCTAAATTGCTTTTTGTGTTTTGCTTTGTTTGATACACAATGAGCGTCGGCTCTGAGAATCACTCGACATGTGTGTTTCCCTCTCGAGAGAAAATCAGAAACTGAAATGGAGCAGTGGAGTGAGCTATAGCGTATAGAGCTATATCGTTTATATTGACATTAATTCAACTGAATTTAGCTAAAGGTGTCTTTAAATACATGTGGATTAGTTTCCTGCCTGCATGTCTTTCTTATCTTTGCATTTCCAAAAGGAATCCCTCTCTGCTTTTTGGGGTATAAAATTTCACTCAAAGGGTACAAAAGTACATCGATCAGCCACAACATTAAAGCCACTGACTGGAGAAGTGAAAAACAGTGACCATCTTGTGACGATTCAATGTTCTGTTGGGAAACTTTTGGACCTGGCATTCATTCATTCATTGGTGTGGATGTTACTTAGACATGTAGCACCCACCTAGACCAGACCAGGCACCCCCACCCCATAGCAATGACACTCCTTGATGGCAGCAGCCATCCCCAGCAGGATGCAGCCACAAAACACTTTAGGAAGAACAGCACAAGGTGTTGACCTGGCCTCCAAATTCACTAGATCCCAAACTGATCAAGTATCTGAGGGATGATCCACAGAGGCCCCTCCCTTCAAAGCCCCCCCAACTACCAACATCTTGTTCCCAGACACCACAGGACACCCTCAGAAGACCCACGTCCATTCTCTGATGAGTCACGACTGTTTGGAGGCACAAAGGAGACCTACACAAAATTAGGAAGGAAGTTATGCATGATCGATGTAGATTAGATTCGACAGGATGCAAACTTACTCTTTGCATATAGTTTGAAATCTAACCAGAAGTGCAAATAGCAAAATAATAGTGCAGAATTAGCGCAATAACAGTGAACAAGCTATGGCTATTGTCATAAGTAGTTTCCAGTAACATTGTTCAGGCCTGGAGGACCTGTGGCTTTACCTCAAGACAAAAAGTAAATTTTTATGAAATGAAGAAGAACCGGTTGAATAAATAGAAGTCAAACTGTGTGTGGTGATTCTCTAGCTGGCTATTAGGGCACTCTGGAGCCCGAGGCCTTTGCTAGGCATCTGTTTTTATAATGTAATGTGCCTCCTCTATCGTGTGGCTCTGCATTGTTTAAAATGCGTATATACATAAGTTCCTGTAGGCCGGGAAGCTGTGAAGTGTTGCAAACGTTTTCACACCCACATGCACATTTTAAGCCCCAATGCCATAAATACAAAATGAATATCTTTACGGCTGCTTTCTTTCCTTCCTGCGTTTGCAGGTTGTACATTTATTTATTTTTTTGCATCGGCGTTGCTTCTCTTTAAATGGAGCTTCCAATAAAGCAGTATGGATGTGCAGTGGCGGTGGCCAGAGCCTGTTGGCGCCCTGACAACTCGCATGCCTTCATCAAAGGTAGCTGAGCTTTAGAAGTCTGTGCAGAGCTCAGGGGGTGAACAGGCCTCCTGCCAGGCAGCTCCACCTCGCAGCCCAGACAGTAAGCTTCATAAAGACTTTGAAACAAAGGTCCTAATCAGAAGGCCCGGAGCAGCTTCACCTCTAAACTGTAGCACAAAAAAACCCCTCAATGGTCACCTTAAATCTGAGAATGTTCCAATGTACCAAGGTCAGGGATTGGATGTTTACATCACAGACAGTGACTTCTGATGATCAGTCGACTTCCTGCTCACCAGTGGCTACATTTGTAGGACATCGCAGCCGAAGTTAAAGCTTCCAAAAAGTCTGTTCATGTTTTATATACGAGCGTATTAATATTAATAGCCCAGAAAGCTGCTGCAGAAATCGAGCCGTGGGCTCCCCTTACCTTTTCCGCTCGTTACCGGATGCCGTTCAAGAAACGTACTTATACAGAAAGCTGACAGTAATACGGTTACTTAAGTGTATGTAAACACATTGACTAATGGTGTTTTTCTAGCTGCGCTCTTGCTTTTGTAAATGGGCTAAGTGAAATCTGTGAGCGCTCCGGAGCCGTTTGTCACTTTGAAATACTGATGCACTTTTCACGGCTTCCAGTGTCTCTCGCCAGTTTATCCATACAAAACCCATTCCCATTTATTTTAGAAGCGTTGTGCTGCGTCACCGTCTGCTTTTAGCAACGTTTCTCTGCCCTTTACCGGCATTCACAACCTCTTAAAACCGAGCTCATGCTCATTGTTTGCGGCGTAAAGCGTTTTTTTTTTTTTTTACATTTAAAAATGCCCTTCAAACCCACACCCGCGTTGTTTTCCTCGCTCTCATTGGGAATGGATTGGCGTTTACAGAGAAGGGTCAGCGCTCCTTCAAGTTCTCCAACGGGTGGATGCAATTTTTTGCAATAAAACTGAAAAAAAAAACAGGTACTTAACGGCTCACTTGTCACAACAGTGCATTTAGAGCGCAGCGTTTGCTTTTATCCGTTTTTTGGCCACAGGTTAGGAAGGTGCTAGCGGCTGAAGCGGGCAAGCAGCTTTTATTCTTTAACCTTACAAGTGCAACACGACCGGAATATCATTCCGATAGCGTGGCGACTGATTTGTTGGCGGCGGCGTGCTAGTTAGCTCCCGCGTCGACGCAGCCTCTTAAGGAGATGGTTCCGCAGCAGCGCCGTGAAAATAAATCCCGGCGTTGCTCTGCTGACGCTGGAGATGACAAAAGAGAGCAAAAAAATAAATAAAAAATGAAAGATGGGAAGAAAAAGAAATGACTCGGCGTGCCAGAGATCTGGCAGTAGGGCGGAATTACATAAATTGCCTTCAGCTGTAGCTCCTTGCCTGGCAGACTTATTCCTAATTAAACGTCCCCAGAATTTAACTTAATTACCTTAAGGGATAATCGGGCTCTCTTAAATATCATTTAAAGGTTGCAATTGTCATGCTTGCCAATATAAATCCAGCCATCTCTCCTAATACGAGCGGAGCCATTATCTCGCTATTATCTCTTTCCTCTTTCCTCCTGCTTGTTTAGTGATTTATTAACATATGCCCCGACACGGATACCTCCGCTGATATTACAGTAAAAGTCATAAGGGAGACAGGTCTCGCGGCGCAGGTCATTCTTTTCCGTCCTTGGTGGAAAAGACGGATGGAAAAGAAGAATAAAAGAAACAGTCGTCAGGGCGCCTCATTGACTGACAGGGACCAGAGCAGCCATTAGCCTCAAGTGCTAAGAGACAGCCACGGGGTGATTTCAATTACCCCGCTTTGCCCCCGCAGGAAGACTGGACAAATGGATTAAAGAATATTTTTGGGCAAAGTAAGCGATGAAATTGCAGAGACTTATACATTTAATACGACTCCGCGTTGCTCTCCTTCGGGTTCCCGCGAGACCCTCGTTAGACGTTAATGCTTGGAGATGTGAAACACGAGAGCTGGAAAGAGGACCGGCCCGTTCTGAGTATCTGCTCAAAATGCCTCTTCATCTTCCCGTTTGACCTTCCGCCGCCTTTCAGTGGCATTCATCTCTGCTGGCTCGACTCCAAAGTGCGAGTCTCCGAGAATGTTTTGAACGCGACGTTTTCCAAACCGAGAGCGATCGCTAATTCATCATCAAGGCTCACTTTACCTTCCAAGGGCTTTTCCAGCTCTGCCTGCATAATTCCTCACCTGCTTGCTAATTTTACACGAACGAGGACCGGGCAGCGGCATGATTAATACGCGCCGTGTTAAAAGTATAAATCAATGTTTTATATTATGCGGGGCCCCGGTGATAAATTGCGGGCGGCTCGTCTAATTTATGTGACTGCTGTAAAGTTAAAACCGCAACTAGCTGTGATAGCGCTCTCACCGCTGGCTGTAAGGCCTGGTCACGCCCAGATTTATATAACTGCAAAAACTTCGTAGTAGAGAGTTATCAGTTCAGAGGCAACTTAAGTCCACGGAGCTATGGCTTGTTGACGAGGACATTGTTTGAACTTTAGCGTTCAGGTTTGAGCTAAGTCAGACCTACAGGTTTATCCAAAAAAGGTTCAAAAAACCTTTATTGGATAAACCATGACCTGGATGACTGAGAACCTTCACAATCAGACCCACAGGTTCACTGTTTTTATGCCAATTCTGCACTATTTGTGCTATTTGCACTTCTGGTTAGATTTCAAACTGTGTTTTATTGCGTATGTAGATAGACACTCACAGCGTAGGCAACGCTTTGCGATCTAATCTGATCTACAAACCCCAATCTGCATAACGTTATGACACTTCCTTCCTCATGATGTAGGTCTCGCTCTGGGCCCATCAAACACAGTTGTGTCCAGGGGCCAGGATTAGAGGGAGGTCGGCCTACCTGATCATCCCAGCAGATCCGATAATTTGGGTCTGAGTAATTGGGCGGTCCACCTAACATGGCTGTTCTTTCTTTAGGTTTTGTGGCTGCATCCTGCTGGGGATGGCTGCTGCCAGTCAGGAGTGTCAATTGCTATGGGGTTGGGGGGTTGCCTGGTCTGGCCTAGGTGGGGTGCTACATGTCTAAGTAACATCCACACCAATGAATGAATGAATGCCAGGTCCAAAAGTTTCCCAGGAGAACGTTGAATCGTCACATGGTGGTCAATGCTGCTTTTATATACCTAAACCATGCTGCTTTGCAACTGTTTTAGTGAAACTTGGTCGACGTGTCGCAATTTTACTGGAGCGCTGAAAAAAAGTCGTGGCCGGCTCAGCTTTGATTTGTAGCGCGCCACAAGTCATACCCAAGTGTCAGGCGCCATTTTGTGCCATCATGTGTAGGAAAGCCGGTAGCGTGAACGCAGTATTAAATTAGAGAGCTTTTGTGCTGTTGGTTAGCTTGCTGAGGGAGGTAGAGGGGTTAGTTATCTTGCAGGGATAGTTTGTCAACTAACCCTGCAAGCTGTCACCGTGTCGCCAAGTTTCGCGCCTTTGTGAGGACACAAGTGCATGTAGTGTTGCTGCTTTCTGCTTCTAACCCACTCAGGAAGCCCGTCTAACTAAAACACAGGGAGCTCAGCGGACAAGCGCCCAGGATATTAACTGTTCATGAAGCCTGCGTGCTTTTTGTGTGCCTGCTACACACACCGGATGAGAAGGGATGTGAGAATCCACTGACAGAAAGTGAGGTAATTTGCTTCTGTGGAGTGCAACGTTAATTCTGCTCGTATCCCGGCGCCGCGATGTGCATCACCCCGGCACTCAGCCTCCAGTGTGTGGGCTTAGGCCGAACACAATGGGCATGTGTGTTTTGATCATGCTTTGCCCTCAGGAGCTACAGTGCCTCCGCTCGAACAGATTAATATTTGACGCTGAACATTCGGAGTACTCCGATGCCCATCTTGTGAGACTTCTCTGAAACGGGCCCAAGTCAGGTGTTGTACTACGCGCCGCGCAACAACAGGGCTCCTTTGTTTTTATCTCCGCCTCGCACAAGTGGACGGTGAGTCATCGGCTGTTTCTTAGAGATAAATGCACACGGGTTAAGGAGAAAGCAAGTGGCAGGAAGTTTGCTTTGCCTTATGTTTGATTTAGCCTTTCGCTTCCAGTTAATAGCACTCAACTGGAAAAGGTTGGCAGGCTTCATTTTCAAGAGTTTTCTTCGGGGGGCTAATGACAGATGGTAGGAAAGGGAGGATACGTGGGAAATGAGGTGGCAGCTCATTAATCATCTTTACAATTTAACCTTTTATGCTAGTTATACCTCATTCTTACACACCTTGTACCCCTTTCTAACCCACTTGGTGTTTTTAAAGCACGATGAATTGCTAAGCTGTTAAGAAAAAAAAAAAAAAGATTCGGAAACCCAGCGCTCGAATAAAGACGTCTCCTAACTGATGTTTCATGCGTCTTAAAAGACGTTTTGATTTGAGGAATCCCCTTCAGGTTCCCGTTTCAGGTGCTTCTGAAGCCTCTAGTGGCAATCATTCACGGCAACCTGTTCCTTTACACCAGCCACATCACACGGGTTTGCTTCCCCGGCATCCTAAAAAAGACAGCTGTCACCGCGGCGACGGCGTCACTCCATCGACTGAGGTGCAGCAGAGCAGCGGGTAGAGTGTGTACATATATCACAAATAAAATATGAACCGACGGTAGCAGCCGCTCACGTCAGCGCCGCCTCTTTTCTTCCTGTAGCAGCGCTTTCCGTTTTGCAGACTCTTGCCGCTTCCTTCGCGTATTTGTTTTATTGATGGGACACGGTCGCGCTTGTGCAAATGACTTGCAGGGAAGTGGGACAAAGGGCTGAAGAGAATCAATCTCACTTCCTGATTCTGTGCCGTTTGCATCTCTCCTGCTTGTTTTGCTATCCTTTTCATTGTACCTGAGAACATTTTATCTGTGTGATATTTCAGAGCCGCCAATAATCAGAGGAGGAGTTTGAAAAGCTTTGCAAAAGGTGGCTATGCAGTACATTTGGTTTCAAAAAGCCTAATGAGAGATTCACAGATGAGCGGAACCCTTTATTCACCTTATCGTACCAATCTCAAGGACAGTGTCCTCCACTGTACATACTTTTTGGAAGAAAGAGAAAAAGCCAAACAATGGTTGCCTTTGTCTGGCCTTAATAATTTTTTTTTTCTGATAACCTTGAGTACAAAGCTTTTTAACCGAGGTATTTAGTTAAGTAAAACTCGGGTGGCTGACCATTCAAACTTCTTCACAAAGTTACTCCCACAGAAATTAAGAATGCGTGAAATAAAGTCTCGACGCAGGTCAGGGTGAAATTTCGAAATGTTAACTTGCGATAATGTTTCCAGAAGTCTTTCACCGTAATAGCGCGCTCGCTCTGTGAGGTACTGATATTTTCCTTCGCTATGCCGGCCTAAACCTCTGGAGCTCTGATTGCCGTGCAAATCAACATACAAACATGCGCTGCAAATCAATTGAACCCCTCGAGCAGGAAGCCAACCAACCGAGCAGCAAAACTATGAGGAGTCATTTAAACGAGCGTATGTAGTTGAATCCAAATGTCAGTTTTTAACCTCTTAACTCCCCAACGGGACGCCTGATGGTGCAGTGGTGATAGCTGTTCCATGCCAGTTTCCTTCAGGTGCTGAGTTTTTCTCTTGCATAATCCAAATAAGTTGCCTGTAGGTGTGATGTTTTTTTGTATACCACCTGTTGCCTAGCGTGACCTAGGCTAAGCTCCAAATCCCTGTGGCCCTGGGTTGGTCGAGTTGCGATGTACAGATGGATGGATAGTTCAGATAATATGCTTACTAAGGTTCACTAAGAAACTTAGTTCTTTACCTACTAAAGTATAAACTATAAGAGACCATTTTCAGTTGTTGAGCCATTGTGATTGGCACAGCTGTTTGGACACATGATACCAGTAGAGGTTCTTCCGACTTTACTGCTGCATCATGACACTTTAAGCGTGTTGACTGATCATGTGACAATAACAGCCTGGACGCCTCCGAGAAGACAGGTGAGGAGTACAGTGGGTCGCTGCAGCAAACTAGCAGTGGTTCATCAAGTATGTGGAAATACTTAACTAAAGATGAAGCCCATACTACCGTGACATGTCACAGAAAAGGCATCGGCTAACGCTAGCAGAGGAACAGTCCAAAACCTCTCAATGACAGTCAGTTAACGACTTCACCAAAGAGAAGGAGGCTGCACATCAACTAACTGTTGGTGAATTTCAGCGTCAAAGTCATTACATCCTTTAGCTACGTTACCTTAGCTTACAACACGCGGTGAAGTACTATTAAACGCTATTGACGTTGCTGATTTATATAGGCTAAACATATCTACAGTGTTGATAAGCTCATTTCTGTTGTGTTCTATTAGTTGACATTGCTTCTGTGGTTGTAGAGCATGATTTTTATTTTTATTTTTTGTCCTTGATGTCAGTGAATGCACCACGCTAGAGACGGAAGTTGGTGTAGGACTGATCGTCTTCATGGTGTTGACGTGTTCAAGCTTCAGTTACCTTTCAGAAAACCCTCCATAGCTTCCCTTTGTGTGAGACGCTACAATATGTATTCAGGTCAAGAACATAGATTTGACTGTTGCAAAGCATTTCTTCCTGTTGTGTTCTTATGAGCGACGTCACCGGCGACTACTCGACTCGACTCTAAAAAATCCAAAGTCATTCAACCCCTGGTAGGCCAGTGGTTTCTAGTTGATGTAGTTATTAATCACTACACCTTCCAGTCTTTGTTCCACTTCACCCAAGTACTATAGAAAACAAAAATGTGTTTCTGGCCTGACTTTATCCACTACTAAGGCGCATGGAGGAGGTAAAGAAATTGTAGATAGGTCAAGACTCCAGCAGCACTTGCAGTGTATGGAACGACTTTATTCCACTGATGCATTTCGGCTCGTAGCGTTGTCCTTGAGGGGCTAAGATAAGATTCTTACAAACCAACAAGGACAATCAAAACCAAACTAAAATGCGCTTTCTGCAGACTTTTGCTAAAAGCGTATCCCGCATCCCTGTGTCTAAGCAACCTTGTTTTATTTCCCATAGGCAAGCCCAAAATCGAGCTGACCTACGACAAGATGTACACAGTAACCAGCAAGCTGACGTTCACCGTTAACAAGGAGGATGATGGCGTACCCGTGGTCTGCATTGTAGACCACCCCGCAGTCAAGGACTTCCAAGCACAGAAATACCTGGAGGTGCAATGTAAGTACTCCTGCTCGGCTATAAATTAGAAACCAGTGTGGGTATTTAAACAGCATTATGTTTTTCTTTCGCCACGTTATCTCGGAAAATGTCAGGAAGCAGCTCCATCCCCGCTAATTAAACGACATAAACGTGTGACTTTTCCCCCCCAACAGACTCGCAACTTAGGTGTATGACGTGTGTGGCAGCGACTTTGAGAGGAAATCATCTCTGTGCACAGGTTATGATGAATAAATGAGGAAATTGGGCTGCAATGGAGCAGAGTGTTCCATCTCCACTAATTAAATCACATAAATTTCTCACAAACTTTCATCCGTTCTGAAGCTTCGGTGCATGGCATCGCGACATTGGAGGGAAATTATGTCAGTGCTTGACGGGTAAAAGCCACGTGGGATGAAAATACAGATTTTCAATTCAAATCCGTGTATTTGTCCTCAAGGGGCAATTTAAAAGGGCATAAAAAAAACAAGAAAATAAATCAATAGACATCATTGTAAATGTTTTTAAATGAGTATGAGTTTGTATAGCTGCACCCTTGTCTATAAGTGGGTCAATGTTCAGTGTGCATTTAAGAGCTGGACCGCCCTGGACGATGAAGGTCATCTTCCTCCTCTGTGTCCTGCAGCCTAGACAGAATATTGCAGAGGGGTCCTGCTAAATCCTGCAAGCTGATTTTTCAGTCTGTAACCCAAAGCAAACACTTGCAGCAGCAGCAGCAGTAGTAGTCAGTCGGCACGTACCACCCCCCAACCAGGCGATACGTTTAAACCGCCATCAGAAACGAACGCCAATAAAGAAGCCCGCCTTGATCTATAAATTAATGTGAGCGATTGCTACATATGGTCTGGCAGGACTCGGTTCTATTATCTAACAGGTGCAACCTCTAATTAGAAAGGCTTCACAGCGGAGTGCCGAGATGTTACGTGCAGCTGTCCATGGCGTTTATCTTGATTAAATCATGTGAAAGTGACACCGGGGTTTACATACACGCAGCGAGCTGATTGGTTTATGCCTGGCATGCTGTTGTTTATGTGGAAGATCTCTTTACGCTTTATTCTAGAAATGTAGGGATGCAACTTTTTTTTAAACCGATACGATACCAATACTTGGATCTGAGTGCTTGCCGATACCGATGCCGATACTTCTACTACAAAAAAAAATGCAATAAACTGGAAGACAGGTTTTATTTTCTTCTCTGCTTGTTACAACAAATGATGATGAAATTAATTAAAAATTACTATAATTTTTGGTTTGGTTTGGCTGGTGTTCGAGTCCCGGAACGACTTTGCATGCAGTGTGACTTGACGAACGAATCCACTGCGTCGTTAAACTGAGCTGTGACATCGGGCACACGCTGCTTGTCCAAATGTCTGTAGTGAAACTTAAGGCTCAAACCTCATTCACCAGGTTGCGCATGTGTTTTTTTTACCTCGTCAAAAAGGCGGCATAACGTCCGTGATGTAGGGGCGGCTGGGAATCTCATATCATGGCTTGAGTGTGTTGAAAAGATGGCGAAATCCTACATTTTCCACAACCGACAGTGTCATCCAGAGCAATAAAATCTATATATCTATAGCCACCCTCTGATTACGGCCTTCGTGCAAAGCAGTTGCGTGCAATAAATTGGTATCGGTTCGTGGTATCAATTAACTTTAACGAGTATGAGTATATTAAAATAGTATCGACTTGCATCCCAATAGAAATGCACCACTGCAATCTGGCTTTTTATTTGTCCAAATAGTCCTGCTTAGTGGCTGCAAATACGTGAACGTTCCAGCTCTTATGGACGTCAAAGTAGCTGTTTGTTGCAATATAAAGCTATTTTTAGGGCGTCATAGACATGTATTTGTTCCTTTATTGTGAAATTCCATGCATTTCTGTAACACTGTTATAAATATACATGAACTACCTCAGCCGTGGAGCACGTAATAAAAATGTTAGGCCTCTGTAATGAGATATTTTTCTTATAAATACTACATTTCTTCATTTTATCCCTCCGTAACCTTATGCCTCGGCCCCCTGGCATGTCCTAGCATTCTATTTAAAATATAAAATCTCCTCTGTAGCTATCTGACCTTTCCCTGTGAGCGCGAGAAGAGGAGATCAGCTCATCTACAGAGGCAGCATGGCATTTTGCTGGCCTCTGATAACAGGGCGCTCGCACGGACCACCCGGCTCTGCGCCTCACCCCGCTTTTCGTGCAGGGGCCGCCGTTGTCGTGCTCGGAGCGTGTTTTAATGGGCACAGGCTGGACGGCAAGCCACCTTCTCTTTGAACTCTGTACAGTTTAGACGTGAGGCCGTTTTTTTGTTATTTGAAAAATGAAAATATAATTTCTAAGTTCTGATCCTCTCTGCAGTCTTCAAGGCTGTTTCCTGGAAAGCATTTGTTAATTTCATTTCACTGTGATACCAGGCATTTAACTGGTATTAATTCATTATATATATATATATAAAAAAACATCCCCCATTCAATTCTTAAATGTGTCACGATTTTGTGCATTTTTCCCAGAAAACAAAGGCAACACGATTCCAAATTAATGGAGCGGAGGGGAAATGTTAGATGAATCATAGTCATTTTCTGTGCTAATTTAAAATGCTGGTTGCCTCGAGAGCTCGGTGCAGCGCAGCTCGAGGAAAATAGCTGCAAACATTTTAAACACGAGCAAATTTCACATCACATCTGCAGCAGTCGGGACAAAATGAACGTAAATGTTTTAACTAAGCCGTGATAGTCACCTGGGGCCTCACGTACGAAGGTTGCGTACGCACAAAAAAGTTCCGTACGTAAGTTCAGCTGTATCAAGAGTGAAATGACCACGAACTTGCACGTGCCTCACGCCAACGCCATGGCTGGTGTACGCTGGCTTCTACAGCTGTTGATCCTTTGGCGACACTTAGATGTCAGACAGGTATATCACATTCCCATGCAATGCATCTGAACAAGTTGACATTATAGCGCAATTTGCAGCAAGAGCCGGTTCTCTGAATGTAATGGGAGCTATCGGCCACACACACATTGCTATAAAAGTGCTAGCACATGATGTAGTATTTTCATTCGATCAATGTTCAGGTCATATGTGATGCACAAATGCAATTAACGGTGGAGGCCAGCGTGCCAAGGAGTACATTTTTGCTTCCACTCCAGTGAGTAGCATCTCCGGTTCGCTTTCTGTGAAGTTCTTATTTTTTCCCGTCTTATTCATTCGTATGTCTTCATTTTTCTGGGAATCTCAGGTGCAGGGTCAAGTTAAATTTAATTTGCATATTTAGGTATGTACAAAGGTAATGCTTAAAAACCCTGGATCTGGATGTTCTACTCCTACACATTCAGTTCAAAAGTCTATGCTTAATGCTCACAAATCAAAATTTGAGTCTAACTTGAGTGCTGCAGCACTAAAAGTCTCTTTTCATGTCCTGATTTTCCATTTAAATTCCCCATACTGCCAGAATTCAGTTTCCATTCTACTCATATGTTGAGAATTTAACTTTACAAGCAACAGTGTTGCTACACTGGTTTTGCAGAGTTTTATTTTCAACAATCCAAACACATGCATGTTAAAAGAACGTAGGCGTAGCATGTGAGTACGAATGGTTTTGTCTTTTTGCATCAGCCCTGTGATTACCTGTCTGGAGCCTGTACCCTACCACCCCGAGGCCAGCTGGGATACGCTCCCGCTCCCCTCAGCTATACACAAGATAAGTGATCATGGGTGGATTAACCTTGGTACGATGCACGGCGGATGTACTCTCAAACGATCCTTCTCATGGACGCGTCCGAGAATCGCTGCTCCTGCGTTACACGTTTCAAAGGAATTTCAAACAAAAAACAACAACAACAGAATAAAGCCTACTTCTGCCATTTCTATTATGACATGCAATCTTGTTCACTGATTCGGTACGTGAGGCGATTTCCATTCCATTTCAACCACTCCACCGTGCGGGCAATTTGCGAGTGGAATTGAATGCATTGTGTAGCAAGGAGCGGCTGCAAAAGCCCAATGTCAGGGGACGGCGTAATTAAATAAACCTAATGTTTATGTGTATAAGCAGAGCAAGCTGTTTGCTCCGATGCCTGGATGTTTTTCCCTTAAGGTCAGCCCGGCTGCCGAGAGATGGATTGCGCCGTCTTGAGTGCTTATGAGGTGAGGCACACAATAAAGCAAATAATTCAGTTAGCATAATGATAACGGCCCTCTTGCATACTGTAGAGACGCTATTTCATTTCCATTCGAGTGGCTGGACCCGGATCTGGCAGCGCAGTGCGTTTTTCCATCAAGCAGAGACAAGAGAGCTCCTGACGTAACTACTCGCGGCTATCAAAACAACCTACAGAAGCATGGCGTCCTTCATGTTTATCGCTCCAAGATGACAAGGTCAGATGTTGGCGGGAGCGAAGAAGAAGTTGCAGGATGCCATGTAGAGCCTGTAGTGGAGGTGAAACCAAATGGCTGCTGTCGAAATCCACGCGTGCCCACTGAGCAAGAAGACCTGGCTTTCTGCCCATCGGCTGTCCATCACCGGATCTGAAAGCCAGCCACTGACAGGGTGTGATTTAGACAGATGGACGGCCAGACACGTGTTGTTTATTGCCGAGAAGGTCGGACAGCAGTGCGGGACTTTACCGCCGGCTTTGAAACCATAACTCAAGGCTCGAGACCCATCTCTCTCTCTCCCTCACACTCTTTCTGCAGGCTGATTAAAAATGCAAGCACCAAATGCTGCCGTTCAGGCCATAAAACCGGGACGGGAACGAGAATAATTTACATCACAATCGGCGAACGATAATTACACAACTCGGCAATAAAGCTCGCGTGAGACGACTCGACTCGATAGCATCTGATGCAGGGATGCGTCTGCGAAATAACATTTGTGGAATGGCGACAGATTATTGTGAAATGAACCGATTTGACATCACAGCCACAGCGATCAGAAGAACTATCTGCAGTTCATCTTCACGTTCACTTTGAAAGTCGATGCTAGATGGTCGCCAATCGGAATTTCAAGTAAATTGAGTGCTTCAATACATGTAATGTTGTAAAAGGTTTCAGTACGTCTCCTTTTTTCCACGTCCTGATTTTCCATTTGAATTTACCATATTTCTATAATTCAGTATTTATGTTACTCGTACGTGGAGAAACTTAGACTTAGATAAACACAGTAGCAGTAACACTCTTAAGAATACGGATAAAAGGAAGTTTAAGTTTTCTTTTTATTTATTTTTTTGGATATCATTATACGACCTCTTTCAAGTACCAATCACACGCATTATGTGACACAGAAAGTGTTGGCGCTCGGCCTCTTACGCAAAATGTTGGCGAATTCGTCAGTCATGCAACGGTACGGTACGGTGTCGCTGCACACAGTCTGTCAGTCCATGCCTATATGATCAACATGCAATGCAGCCTTATTTTATTAGTATATATTTTATTTTATTTTTTTAATTCTGGATGTGATATGTATAATGGTTAAGACTTAAGTCCTCTTCTGTGTGGCCCTATGAGCCTATCATGCCAAGAAAAAATGGTTTGGTTTCTTTTGGTCTCGGTCTCGAGCTTAACTAGTCTTGGTCTTGGTCTTGGTCTTGATACTCTCTGGTCTTGGTAGTGTCTTGGTCTCGGTTTAGGCGGTCTTGTCTACAAGTCTAGGTGATGGGCATTACTGGTGTCCTCTTCCTCCTGAAGTCAATGACCAGCTCCTTGGTCTTGTCAATAATACACCTAACTCATTTGACATAATTTAACTTTACAAAGCTAGTCACAGGTTATTACGATAAAACGGCAAACAAGGGTTGAATCGTTCCCCTTGGCCTTTCTCCATTCTCTACTTTTTTTTGTCCACTGCAGACATCAATCAGTACCTACCCGCTATTGTTAAGACAGAATAATTGGTAAAACTCATAAGTCGGAGCAGAACTTTGCTTGTGTTTGTTTTGTCCATGGAAAGACCGAATTCAATCGCTAACCCGGATGATAGATTGAATAAAACATAAGATTTTTGTCCAGAATAAAGGATCATCTCACAAAAAATAAAAAAATAAAAAAAGCTTTGATAACGCCAGCAACAGTCAGTAGTGCGGGAACAATAGAGATCCCATGGTTGGAAAGAAAAGCCCAGCAGAGACCTGGCAAAGCCCCCCACTGATTTGTCAAAACAACATTATTGCGTTTTCTTCCCAACTGCCTCGGCTCTTGAGCAGCATTTCCTGTTTTTCTCGCTGCAGCTTTATCAGGTAATGTCTTTGAGCGTTTGCCGGCCAAAGCTACGAGTGGTCCTCCCAACCTCCTCATTTGTTATCGTCTATTTTTTAATTCCGTCAGTCATATTACCCAAGGTATTAACAGCTTCCATGATGTCATGTCAAATCCACTCGGGCTAAGTTTGGATTCGTGGCACATGCGACTGCAAATGATAAAGTCACGATTCAGCAGCATGAACTCAACCTGACCTCGTTTGACACCGAGCCGAGGCAGGTCACGGATGTTTGTTGCTGCATTCATAGTGGGTTTTTAATCTTTAAACCTGTTGGGAACTGCCCTTCACGCTGCCTTCCCTGTTGTTGGTTTTTTTAAAAGCGGCAGCTATTTCAGATGTTTGGTCCAGATATTTTAACCGTCACAAACTGCCCTTTCTCTCTTTCGCTCTCTTTCTCTTCTCTTTCTGCTGGCATTTTCGTTTCCAGTTCCAAACATGCCACTGTTTGACCCCCCAACTGGAGGAGCAAACACAAAATGTCAATAAGTCATTCTCTGTTATGCTTAGAGATGCTTTCTCCTCTCAGCCTTCTCCCCTTTTGTGGGGTTCCTCAAGGAGCGTATTTTGGGCCCCTGTTTAGTCACTATAGACAAGTTCACTCAAGTTAGGATCACAGACATAAAGTAAAATTGATTTTAAATGTTGCGTGAATGATGCGCACCTGGATGTCCTCATATTGCCTTCCACCTGGAATGTATTCTTTTTATTTTCTGCTTCAGTAAAATTATAAATTGGATGTCAAAAAAAATGTTTTG
The DNA here is from genome assembly GCA_005024645.1 of Planiliza haematocheilus. Lineage (NCBI taxonomy): Eukaryota > Metazoa > Chordata > Actinopteri > Mugiliformes > Mugilidae > Planiliza > Planiliza haematocheilus. The sequence goes on from SRSE01000133.1 coordinate 2,542,577, forward strand.
CCGATGAATGACTCCAAGGATTATAATTCTACCTTCTGGCCCCAGCACTAGCAGAATTAATAAACACTCATCCGGAGCGGCTTTCTTATCTAATAATATAAGAAAAAGAGAAGCGCAATACCTAGTTTAAAGTTATGACACGCGTTTTCTTTAGATGGTCCCGGTGTGCACTAATACTTCGTCCAGCTGAGGCATTTAACAGAGATCAGGCGGCGTCTTTCATTTGCAGATCTCACAGGTCATCCATGCCGTTATCTCCTGCAGACTATCGCAGCGCACTTTATTCTAGTATCAGCAGGTGGAGCATCAAAAGGCTGCAACTTATGCACAATTCTGTAGGCCGGGATTATAACACATTCTAATTTTTAGATGTGCCTGTTTTAAGCCTGGAGTGGCCACGCTCTTACCTGTACCTGTGATCTTCATCGTCCCCATTATCTTGATCCCAGCGTGAGATCGTCTGGCAGTTCATATCGGCCAAGTGTCAGTGTGAGGAGGCAGGTTAGCACATGGGCTAATCAGCTAATGATTCACACAGCTCCACTGTTCTGCTTGAACAGGAGTGCTCCTTCGTGTCCCCTTTGATGGAACATGAACGCATTCAACAGACTGTCCTTACTGTGTGCATCAGAAGTTTCGATGATGTAAATTCATTCACTAAACTGAACATGAATCACGGTTTTGTTGCATGTAGGAAGGTCAAGACTCCAGCCGCAGTTATAGCAAATGGAACAACTTTAATAGACGTCCGTGTTTTGCTTCGTGGCCTTCATCAGTTCCATCAAGAACACACTGCAAAGGACATTTTATATAATATATGAAGTAAAGAAAAACTGCATTGTAAATGGAAACAACCAATCATGTACATGCATATATTATGTATATTGTATATATTATTAGCCAATGGGGCATGCACCTGCAAGGTGGGCACAGTCATGTGGCATCAGGCCAGCCCATCACATATATATCCACCAATCAGGCATAACATTAAAACCACTGATATGCGAAGTAATTAACATTAAACATCTTGTGACTACACAATGTTCCTCTGGGAAACTTCTGCACCTGGCATTCATTCATAAGGATGTTACTTAGACATGTAGCACCCACCTAGACCAGACCAGGCACCCCCACCCCATAACAATGACACTCCTCGATGGGAAAAACTAAAAAACAACATTGTGTTACCAGACACCACAAGACACCCTCAGAAGGCCCATGTCCATTTTCTGATGAGTCACAACTATTTTGGAGGCCCAAGGGAGACCTACACAATATTAGGAAGGTGGTCATAATGTTATGCCTGATGGGTGTATACCAGCCAGAAAAGTGTGGGTTGGGCATATAGTGGTTTCTGGCCTATCATGGAACCAGACATTCAAAAGAGAGGGGGCAGAGATAAACGGTAAAGACAATATATTGCATGTGGACATAATGAAATCATGTAATTCACTGTTTACGCTAACAGGTCTATTGCTACAGATCCATTTCAAGCATCTGAACCTTCATATTTATTTTCTGTACCAGTAAAAACTTTATCACAGAAGATGTAGAGCGTAATAAGTGAATATAGATTGTGTCTTGTGATCTAATTTGTCCTCTCTGTCTTTCTCTGTTCCTTACAGACAAACCGGAGGTAAAGATTGTGGTAGAATTTCCTCAGGGTTTGACCAGGGAAGGAGAGAACCTGGAACTGACGTGTCAAGCCAAAGGCAAACCCCAGTACGTCACGCACATGCAAGCACACGCACGTACACGCACGTAGCCACGTGACGTACACGCACGTACACGCACGTACACGCACGTACACACTTTAGCCAGTGAAAAATGGCCATGGGGATGGAAAGCTATCCTTCTTGCTTGCACAGTCAGAGGATGTGCTCGGGCTATTGTACAATAGGTTTATCCACATACCACTGCAAAAAGACAAAGGAATGCAGCAGGTATGTGGCTACATGGACTTCTGGTTTGGCCTTTCTTCAGTATGGCATTAAGCATGGACTGATTATTAATTGTCTGGTTTACTGGTAAATGTTTTGCTTCTTCTTGTTCTACAGGATCACAAAAACTCACAAAAAGTAATGTCCCATTTTTTTTGCGTCCAGGAAGCTCTAATGATCTCTGGAGTCCCCCAGGGCTCTGTACTTGGTCCTTTCCTGGTTACAACTTTATTTGTTTTACAAGTCAGTTAGAAAGCATTTCTCTAGTTCTGTTTCATGAAACCATTTATTATTTATGGCTCAAGATATTAAACATACTGGAGCCTCAATCACAGAGCTTACAGAGCCATAGTCTTAAAAAGAGACACGTACAGTAACTGCTTCCATCCAACGATGCAATTCGGAGTTGAACTGTGCTGGGTCAAAGAAGAAGCCAAACCAGCGACAGTAAATAACATTAGGGAGTAAAAATAAGAGCTTATACTGACCATTGGCTCTAAAACCAGAGATCTCTTTTCATTATACAATGGAGTTCAGCTGTTGAATGAGGTGTTTGCCTTTGCATAAATGCAGTCTTACAGAGGAAAGCTGTGAATGTGACGCAACCCGGGGCCTGACAATTTTAAATGCCTGTAATCACTTAATTGAATAGCTGCTATTTTCTTTTCTTGTCTTTTCCAGGACTTCCGAAGGGGAAGTTTGAAAATTGACCTGTAATTATGAAATACATCAAAATTAGTGTGGGATATTTTGAGCAAGGTATTCAATTACTGCTACTTTAAAGGCGGAGATCAGTGCAGAGCAGGAGCATTAATTACAGTGAGAGGAGTGGATCTCAGTGTCTAGTAGGTAGATTACAACGGAAAGAGCGTCCAGCTGGCTGGCTTTTTTTTTTGCTTTGTTTCTTTAATTTATGTTCTGACGATCTGAAAGGAAACTTTATGAAATCAAGAGAGTGCACTGATGGACTGGAGGCATGGGATGTGCACTGATTAAGCCAATTTTGTCATAAAAATTGAATGATTGTTTGGCCAGTTAGCTCAGTTGGTTAGAGCGCGGTGCCAAGGTAAGCGGGTTCAATCCCCGTACGGGCCATTGTTGGTTTGGAGAGCTGTGGTGTAGTGGTTAGAGAAGCAGCTTTGGAACCCAGGTTTGCATTAGTGGCTTTCACCGGTGCCAATCAATCCTGTGCAACATTTGGCCCCATCATCTGAAAGCCCTTGCTTGTCACTCATTAGACGATTATTTCACATGTATCATCTGTAAGCCCAGGTGTTGGTTTGTTTAGATGACGGCTCGTTGTGATAGGAGATGTAATGGAGTGCAAATGAAGCCATTAGGGTTGAGTAAAGCTCCGAGAGCCTCCGGCAGGAGACCCGCTGAACTATCCAAACATCAATCAATATGGCCGGTGCTGTTGGTATCAATCCCGTTAGTTTGTTGACAAGGCAGTTCAAATTTGAACAGAACAGAGCAATCACAAGAAGCAGGAATTACAGAACTGCAGTCGGTAATGTGATCAACATGGAGGTGTATTTTCTTTTCACGTAGAAACTGGAAAAATCCTACACCATTAAAAATCTGGTTTTTGTTTTTTTTTTTGGCAGATGCTGATCTGTAGGTTTAAAATGTGACTTTGAAAAGTTTGCAGCTTGCTTTTTGGCTCAGGAAGATGCCTGACAAAGCTTGGACTGACAACATTAACAATGCATTTTAAAGGCAAACCCAGTTTTATTTAAAGAAAAATAAAAATATTATCAGAAAATCCACTGAAGCTTTCTTGTCCCTGCCGACTGACGCAGGCATGCCTTGTTATACGAAAGACATAAACAGATAAAGTCTTCTTTGTAGGGACAAATGGAACCTGAGTGTCTAATCACACCCACAAAGGGCAGAAAAGTGGTTTATGCCGCAGTGGGACGTTAGAAAATTTCAATAGACCTTTTATTCTTTTGCCTCAAAACCTGTCAATTCAGGCTGACTTCAGGTGCCGTCGTTGAAAAGTGTTAAGTTGATTGGTAAATAGATTCGTTCATTTATTTGCAGAAACACACTTTAATATCTAGTTGAACCAAGCTTCTCCAATGTCACCAGATTTCTCTCCATCCAGTTCTGCATTCATTTTTCACCAAGATCTTGTATTGATGATGGTAGAGTCTGACCACTGCTCAAAGCTTCTCCAGCACATCCCAAAGATTCTCAATGGGGTTAAGGTCTGGACTCTGTGGTGGAACAATCCATCTCATGCTCCCTGAACCACTCTTTGACAATCTGAGCCCCATGAATCCTGACATTGTCATCTTGGAATATGATCCATTGATGGAATAAGCTGCTCATTCAGTATATTCAGGTAGTCAGCTAATGAACCTAGACCCAGATCATAGCACTGCCCCATAGCACAGGCTTGTACAGTAGACACTAGGCATGATGGCTGCATCACTTCATCTGCCTCTCTTCTTACCCTGATGCCCCCATCACTCTGGAACAGGGGAAATCTGGACTCATCAGACCACATGACCTTCTTCCATTGCTCCAGAGTCCAATCTTTATGCTCCCTAGCAAACTGAAGCCTTTATTTCCAGTTATCCTCACTGACTAGTGGTTTTCTTAAGGCTACACAGCTGTTCAGTTGTCTGATGGACAGTTCTTAACCCAGTTTTAGTAGTTTCTTCAATCTCCTTAGATGTTTTCTCTGCTTGATGCATGCCAATGGTTTAGACATGGTTGTTTAAGAAATCAGAAGCTACTCATTGCATCAGTCGGGGTTAAATAACCTGTTGCCAGCTGAAAGATAATCACCCATGCAGAGGCCTATTCTGTAGCTGAATTTTGCAGGTGCGTTGGACGTGCAGGTTCTATCATTTCCAACATCTGACAGACTAAATCCTGCCCCCAAATTCAAAGCTAATCCGAGGGTCTACTCTTGAACCGGCGTTTGAACCGATCCCAAACTGTGCATTGTTTTTCTGAGGGTCTACAATGCACCGTGTGATTCTCCGAAGGGCAGCAGGGCAACAACACACACACACACACACACACACACACACACACACACACACACACACACGTAGATCAAAACACCGTGTACTCGTGCACCACCCCTCCCAACCCACCCACAGTTTTCATACTTGGCATAGAGACAAGCTCACTACCCGTATTCATTTTATAAAGATGAAAACACAATCAATACAGTGAGCCGGGAATTGGAAGTCATTTTCATTAGAGCTGCTGAGAGTTGTGCAGTCATTACCAGCAGATAGCACAGGGGGCCCCGGCTGCAGGCAGCCATTTGTATTCTAGACGCCTGCCCTTCCTCTCTCCTTGCAACCCCATCTTACCTCTATCTCCGTCCATCTCCCTCCTCTGCTTTCACTTCCCCCCTCTCACGCCGTCCGCCTATCCAAACAGTTTTTCTCCCGGTTACGTCCCCCCCGCTCCATCTCAGGAAAAGTCTTTATATCGTATATTTGCTCTTTATTTACATTCCACTTCATCCGGAGAGCACTTGCAGTAGACACGGTGCCCTCTCTTTCAAGCCGCAGCCGTTAAACGCACTCGCCGTTTGTTTGTTTTGTCGTTGAGCTTCAGCTGCTATTTCACATTTTCTTTGCCCGGATTTTTCGCCTCATCTTTTTGTTTTTTTTGTTTTTTTCTTATTCTTTCTCCCCCGTTCCCATTTGCTTGCTCCCCGCGCACCAAATGTTTTCAAATGGAGGGAAACAAGTTAAAAACACCACAACAAAATGCAACGAGAGGGAGCATCAGCGCGCGCTCAGGGGAAATAACAGTAGCTGGCAGTGGCCATTGGAAGTTGAAGCTGCAAAATAGAGGCGTGTTTTTTTTTGTTTTTTTTTCTCTCCTTCTTTTTCTTTTCTCTTCACCCTCTGTGACTCTGGGCACTTTTAGCTCATTGTCATAAAAATGGAATCTGTCACCCTGCTATAAACCTCATTCAAGGTGGAGAGGAGAACAAAGAGCGACGCTTGGTAGGCACCCACCTACACAGTCACTCACATAAGCATACAAGCGTGGAAAGCATGCAATTTGAAGACAAAGCTGCCGCACAGTTATTGTTGCCTTCCACTGTACACAAAGGGCAGAGTGTCATTTCCATATTTCTGGATTTGTTAAGTTCCAGCGTTCTCAATTAGCATTTTTCTTTTCTTTTCTTTTCTTTTCTTTTTAGCGTTTAGGCTCATAATGCTGCCGTACTTTGTCGTGCGATGCACAGAAGTGGAATGAAGTCATTGTGCTGCGAGCCACAAATAAACAGTCTCAATTATGAGAGGGTTTATCCGTACTGGAAATAATCTTGCAGGTGTAGCCCTGCACAAATAATGTGTAATCTCGAAAGTTTACTTCTCACTGTATCTGTGACGGAGGCCCCGATTCAAGAAATGACAAGACATTAGATGAGCTTTTATGCACCAGTCAGCCACAACATTAAAACCACTGACAGGAGAAGTGAATAACATTGACCACCTTGTCACTATCAGTGTTCTGCTGGGAAACTTCTGGACCTGGCACCCACCTAGACCAGACTAGGCACCCCCACCCCATAGCAATGACACTCCTTGATGGCAGCAGACATCCCCAGCAGGATGCAACCACAAAAACGCTTCAGGAACGACTCAAGAAACATGAAGAACATCAAAAGGTCTTGACGTGGCCTCTAAATTCATGCACAATTGAAACCTACACAATATTAGGAAGGTGGTGGTAATGTTATGCCTGGTCAGTGTATAATACCGACTGAGTGGAAACTCTTCTTGGTGATTTGACTTGAGAAACTCCCACACTCTCTCACAAACAAGCCAACGTGACACGAGGACGAGGATAATGGGAAGTCTGGTGCTGCTTTTTTCGGAGGCTGAGCTGGAAATCCCGGCTCTCACGATGTCTCGACTCCGCAGCCAGCAAGCTGTCATTTGTAGAAACAGAGAAAGGAACAAACACAGGTGACTGGTCTCTCACAGAGGCGTCAATGTCGCGGCGGCGGCGGCAGTCTGCGACGACGGCGGCTCCGGGAGAGATGCGGCGGGGCCTGAAAAGATTTTTTCCAAAGGCCGAGCGACGGTCGTCCAAAGATCAGGGTATTGATGTGTGGAGGTATTCAACGCCTCCACACGGAGCACAGCCCCCCCCCCCCAGCCGCCGCTCGAAATGCCAAAATAAAAATAAAATTCACAGCTGTGTTTAAAGCTCAAGGAATAAAAATTCTCGTCGGCCCTTTATCTTTCCTCTCTTGATTCACTGAAGCTGGAATTAGTTTGTGACGGTTCTCCTCCAGGTCACGCTACATCCAGATCATTAACAGACCCTAGTCTACAGGTGTCAAACATACGGCCTGCAGGCCAAAAGCGGACCGCCAGAGAGGGTCTAATCTGGCCCGTAGCATGACTTTGCAAAGTGCCAAAATTACATAGAAGACTGCAATCTTTCAATGAAAATAGCTGCTATACCTAATTTACCCATTACCCATTTTGCCTTCGTTTCATCCCACATGTTCATTTCTGTACATTTTGTTCATTGCATGTTTGTTTCCTTTTGGCCATTGCTAATTCATCACAAGATAACAATTAGGTATAGGTTCCTGAGAAATACTGTACACTACCTGGATTTAACTAAGCAAATGAGTAGGTGCCTCCTATTGGATAATTACTGCATGGGTGATTATCTTTAAGATGGAAACAAGTTATTTAAGCCCAACTGATGCAATGAGTAGCTTCTCATTTCTTCAACAACCATGTCTAAAGACACATCCTGTAGTCGTCTGTTTGAGAAGAGTCAAATCATTGGCATGCATCAAGCAGAGAAAACATCTAAGGAGATTGAAGAAACTACTAAAACTGGGTTAAGAACTGTCCAAGGCATTATTAGAAACTGGAAGGAGAGTGGAGAAGCATCGTCTTAGAGGAAGAAATGTGGTCGGAAACAAATCCTGATTGGTTGTGATTGGCGATCACTAAAACGTTTGGTGAAATCAAATTGAAGAAAACAACACTGTGAAGAAATTGGGACTGAACAGCTGTGTAGCCTTAAGAAAACCACTAATCAGTGAGGATAACTGGAAATAAAGGCTTCAGTTTGCTTGGTGGCATACATTTGGATGGACCATAACCAAGCATTCAATATGAAAAGAAATGATCCTAACCAAAAGCACAGCTAATGCATGGTATAATTGCAGCTTTGTGCTTTTTTTTTTTAATTAACTGGGCAACGTGATATTTTTTCACTTTCCGGACACGGTGAAACAAAAAAAAAGCTCAACTGTTACTGCTTTAAATAATGGCTCTCAGTGTTATGTGATAATTGCCATAATGTGTGCTAAGGACCTCCATATGGTGGACGGTACAGCTGTGGTGTGGTGGTTAGCACTGATGCCTCACAGCAAGAAGGTTCTAGGTTCTCATCCAGCTTCCTCCCACCGTCCAAAGACATGCTGGTTAGGTTCATTGGTGATTCTAGATTGAATGTGTGAGAGAATGTGGTGCTATCCATTATCAGTCCGGTGCTCTTCTCAGGTTCCCTCTAATTGGCTTTTAACTGGGGTGCCTGTCTCAAAATAGAAAGAAATTATCCGCAAGGTGTTCATTTCATTAAACCATTTTGCACTTAAACGCGTAGGCGCCGAAGAGGATCATATGTATCCGCCTCCTTTTCTCATGATCTGATTGCGCTCTCCTTTCAGGCCACAGCGGGTGAACTGGATGAAGGTGGACGACGATGTGCCGTCCCACGCCGTCATAACCGGCAGCGACCTCTACATCGAAAACCTCAACAAGTCCTACAACGGCACCTACCGCTGCGTGGCGTCCAACGCAGTGGGGGAGTCGTACGACGACTACATCCTCTATGTCTATGGTACGCTTGTCCGCTTACACTTTATTATTATTATTTTTATTACTAGCTCACCTTTTTTAATCTAGCTCCCCATCTGCTCGTCCGGCATTTCAAGAACCTCGTCTACTTTTCAGAAAAAAATTTGCGAGAATAATTTATGTGTGGTCTGATGAATGATTTACAGCCTTGGTGAGCTGTTAGCTCTCACTGCTAACACCTGTAGCATACTAAACACTCACCCAAGGTATGCACATTGGATTTTAAATAAGGGCTCTGATTTAGTGTAGGTTTAGGACACTCTTAATCCGTTCCTGTTTCCAACTGCACTGGACTCCATTCAGAGAACATGCAGTCCTGAGGCTAAATCAAGGCTGACATTAGCACAATGGAGGAAAAGGGCCTTTGATAAGCCTTCAGTGTCCTTGTGACAGTTATTCTAAGTACTAGTTTAAAGTCCTCACTGTTAGCTTTCTCTCTCTCCTTTCTCTCGCTTTTTTCTTTTGGATATTTTAACGACCCGAAGAAAAGTTAACGTTCTGCATTCACGAACATTTTACGTGGTGGATTTTAAAAGGAACATTTTAGGTTCGACATCTTGAAGTTCTTGAACTCAGAGCGACTTAAATAGAAAACTTTAATTAAAAAAAGAAAAATAAAGTTTGGGCAGAGACGTTAAATCTATACCGATCAGCCACAACATTAAAACCACTGACATTGAGACAATTCAATGTTCTGCTTATTAAAACGTGCATCACCAACCTGGACCAGACCAGACCAGACCCCTGTGTGGTGGAGGCCCCCCGATTCAAATAAATACTTGGACATTACATGTGCTTTTATACACCAATCAGCCACATCATTAAAACCACTGGCAGGAGGAGTAAATAGCATTGACCATCTTGTGACTACACAGTGTTCTGCTGGGAAACTTTTGGACCTGTCATTCATTCATTGGTGTGGATGTTACTTAGACATGTAGCACCCACCTAGACCAGACCAGGCACCCCCACCCCATAGCAATGACACTCCTTGATGGCAGCAGCCATCCCCAGCAGGATGCAACCACAAAAACTTTAGGAACGACTCAAAAAAATAAACATGAAGAACAGCAGAAGGTGTTGACCTGGCCTCCAAATTCACTAGATCCCAAACTGGTCAAGTATCTGCAGAGGTCCCCTCCCCTCAGAGGCCCCCCATGGATCAACATCCTGTTGCCAGACACCACAGGACTCCCTCAGAAGGTCCATGTCCATTCTCTGATTAGTCACAACTGTTTTGGAGACCTACACAATACTAGGACTTGTTGGTCATAATGTTCTGACTGATCGGTGCCGTCAGGTTCAAAACTACTTTGGCTTTTTGCAGGAGGTTAGAAGTTAATTGGTAATAAGACACCGAAAAAAAGTAGTTCAGCTCCATCGTTTCTTTTTTATTACATCCTGATCTAAATCAACTCATCGCTCTACTTCATACGCCCTGATTCAGGTAAGAAAAAAAAGTCAACTCGTGTGTAAAGTGCAAAGTGTATACTGCATTATTTTCTAATGTTGTGTTTGTTTTAGCTGCGTCCCAGCTGGGGATCACCAGCCGAGTGTGTGTGTGTGTGTGTGTGTGTGTGTTCTTTTGACCGACGGCGCTCCCGTCCACAAACCTTGGGTTAATCCTCAGACGCCGCTTCCACCTACTTTCTTTTATTTCCACAGCCTCCATGTTGATCCGGCATCCCCCTCTCTTTCTCTTTAACACTCTCTCATCCTCATAAGCATTATCTCCACATGCTTTTGTGCTGCTGATACCAATAACATTTTCTCCCCGAGCATTGCATTACGGTCTAATGTGCTCATTTTCCCCCCGACCAAAATTACTTCACTATCACTTTTGGTGGACCCTGAGCCCGCAGAGAAATTATTTGGCTGCTATTGTCAGAGGGAATTAGCCGAGTGAAAAGGCTTCTTTTATTTTTTTTAATGCGTGCCTGATGGACACCAGCTGAATGGATGTTATTTACAGCAGAGCGAGCTGCTGCGCTAATGACGAGTGCAATAAAACAACGGAGGTACTGTCACAGATCAGGAAACAGCTCACTGCCACCTGCTATATTACAGCTGTTAGTCTTGGCTAACTGTGTGGTGTCAGCCTCTTCTCGGGGTTTAAGACGTTTCCCGGCGCTGCATTCGTTTCAGGGAGTGAACTAAAAGTGACTGGTGAGAAATAATCCAATCTCATTTAATCTAATGTCAGTTAGGGCTGGAAACGGTAAATAGCACTAAAGGTTTACATGCGTGCCTGATGAATATGAGTTGTTTAATGCACGCTCCCGTTCTGATCATGTGGTAATTGTGAATCATCGTGCTCTCTGTAAGGCCACTTCTGCAATGAGTCTGGTTCAGACGCTTCACTGTGGTGGAACTTCATTAATATGTTCTTGGGTTAGGGTTATGTAGAGGATCTTTCTTCAAGCAAACAAAAATAATTACATTTTGAGAGTTTAGAACAGTGGTTCCCAAAGTGGGGGGCACGACCCCTACGGGGGGCTGCAGAGCCATTGCAGGCAGGTCGTAGGAATGGAATTAGAGGGTGACAGTTTTTTGGGACTCCTGCGGGTCACGGAGCTGGAGTTAAATTAATAAATAACGCTGCAATCCGGCGAGTGCATCCAGCTTTCCCGGGACGGGATTTGGGAGTCTTTTTGTCGGGATTTTGCGGGAAGGGTGGGCAGTCATGTGATCTGGACATGACGGGAGTATTTTTGTGGGATCGGGATGGGATGGGAGCAACAGTTGATTCCCGTGTCACCCTCTAGATGGATTGAATGAATTGATAAAGAACACTGCTAGCGGCGGTGAGATGGACACGTTTCTGACGGGCTCGTGAAGATCGTCTTAGAAAGTTTGGGAACCACTGGGTTAGGGTTACGCAGAGAATCTTTCATCAAGAAAACAGAAATAATTACATTCTGACAGTTTAGATGGATGTAAAAAGAAAGCTAATGCAGCTAATGAGTAATTCTAAAATCTCAGTCCACGCAGACACATGGAGAACATGCGAACTCCACACAGAAAGAAAGGCACCAGTTGGTTGATGGATTAGAGGCACGAGTCCTATTTTAGTTCTGCCCTCTGTGTCAAATCTGTCCCAACTTTATTGACAACGGTAAATTCACAAATTTAAAGAAGATGACCTGTGTTTTCAACATTTGCTACCCGCATCCATTTTGACTAACCCTTGCTTTGCCACATTACTTGATCTTCACCCCATCCTGGGCGAACATGTGCAGAAAAAATAGATTCAATCCAGCCGGGGTGAAAAGATCGATCAAGTGTTTACACGGTTATTAGAAGCTGATATTTTCTTATTGAACAGGTTGAGGTTAAACATCTCATTTTTGATCCGATTGGCATTCAATTTTTAGTGAGACGCTGTCCATGTTGACAACGATTTATGTAAAAATAATAACTGTACGTATAAAATCAATAAACTTTCTCCTCAAGGACCTCAGGAAAATATGATGCTGGTAAAGTTAAAGTCTTAAATCTATAGGTGTATGCATTTAGCAAGTAATGCCGCTAGCATCTGTATCAAGCCTGGTTATTAGTCCATTCTAATATATTTATTACGCTGTGTCAAGCCCATAGACTGTATATAAATATGGACAACACGTCGCCACTTCCTTGCATTGGTCAAACTGATGCTAAATGTTCAATTTTACACTGTATTTTGTCACATCCTGCTTCTATAGCGTCAAATAACTTAAACAAAACTTGAGTATACATCAACATCATATTAATTACCTAAAATTCACTGAAACCATTCTTTAAAAACATTATTTGACGTGTATTTTAGTGTTTTAGCTTGATGCAAGTCCCGCCCACTAACATGGAAGGGGTGGAGCTTATGACCTGTACTGCTGGCAGCCACCAGGGGGAGCTCTACTTGCTTTGGCTTCACTTTAGAGGAGCGGTTCCAGCGTCCATCTTTAATATACAGTCTATGGTCAAACCTTTTCGTTTGCCAGTTTGCTTTTAACATTAGCATCCATTTCAATTCTGCAATTTGGCTTTCATTATATATCAAGTATAGTAACATTAAAAGATGCATTAGCGGATATGATGTCATACAAAAGTCAAAAGAAATTATTATTATTGTGTTGGAGGACCCTGCGCATCATCTTCAGTTCTTTATTTAACGATGGAACAGTGAATCCTCTCGGCCCACGAGACAGTTTGGCTCTGAGCTGCAGACAGATCGTGGATGTATAATGGGAGCTCGACCCCGGTCTCCAGAACCGCTCCTCATCCGGAGCCAAATAATGAATCCGTCCTCTCGCTGATGTACACAGAAAGTATTTCTCTCCTGTTTGGAATCATTTTAAATCTTCGGGATTTAAAGGTTCCCGACAGAGTCAGCAGTTTTACAGCAGTTTCCTGTGGTAGGCCACCGGCTGCAACGCTTCCCGCCGCCGTGTAGGTGTATGTTTAAGACAGCATATACACCGGCTGCTCTCCTGAGACTGAAAGAACCACAATCTCATGAAACACAAGTTACAATTCACGGTAGTTTAGGATTAGGAGGTGATCTGAATACGCTGTGTGCTTGCAATCAATCACGGCTCGCATAAAAAAAGCGCCAACAAGAGCGAGCGTTTTATTTTAAGCCATCTTGCTGCTCGCAGTTTCGGAATCCATAAAGAAAAAAAAATTATGCATGAAGTATAAATTTCGTGGCATTTTATTGCAGGCGTTTTGTGCGTCTTTCTCCCTCGCCCTGAACAACAGAACCCCGTGGCGAGGGCTGCGAGTTGCCCCTCTCTCATCCGCCCACGCCTCCCCCTGGTGAGAGAAAACACAAAGATAAACACAATAATGCAACATGTGGGCAACTAAAAGCCTTGCACAGGAAGAAAAAAAAAGAAAAATCAAAAATAAACAGCCGCCATTAGAACCACGGAAGGCCTCCATCCTTTTAGAGCCAGTCTTTTGATGACTTTGATGTGTTCGCAGGGCCCACACTGCTAATGTCTGCTGTAATTCAGCGGCGAATCTTGCCGAACGTTGGCCTCGCTAATGGGAAGACAGGAGGCTGAGCTGTCACGAGCTGATTTTCACATTATGTTCCAGACCTCCCTCCACTACCTCCGCGCAGGAAAACACACCACCTGCAGCTCCCGCCACGTGAAAGCGCCTCATGCAGGAAAACATATACAGCATGTACATCGCATTAGAGGTCAAGTGAGTCCGAGCGGCCCTTAGTGTTCCTCTCCGGATGCGTTCGCAGTTTGCAGCAACATGCGAGCCAGAACCCGAGCACCTGACGAACAGCATCCTGGTTTGCTTCCACCTCGTCTCTGGTGCTATTCATTAGAGGTGTGAAAACAAAAATGGACCGACCGCATGATTTCAGCATAGTAGGTATCATATTGGTGATAAATTCAATAGTAGATTTCTATTGTTAGGTCCATCAGCTGCTTTATTTACACTACCTTGGTAGCAAAATGGGATTTTTCTCCCTTTTATGGAGCTGGTGTCGCTTTCTGTTAAGGAAATACTTGAAAACAACCTTTAATAGTGAGAGTTTATTAGTTATGTGTGACATTCCTCATGAGCTTAGCTAAGGCTGATGTCTTTGTGACACTAATGAAGCAATGTAGTCTAAGAAAAGTAAATGATCCTGAATTAAAAGACTTTCGTCAAGGCCAAATGCATGCGTGCAAGGATCCCATTTTAAGTGCATTACTGCCGACTAGTCGCCGATCATGTGACAATAACAACTCCTCTGAGAAGATAAGTGAGGAGCCCAGTGGGTCGTTGCAGCAAACTAGCAACAGTTCATCAAGTGGGTGGAAATGCTTCACTAAAAGATGAAGCCCATTCTATCGTGACGTGCAGAAAATGTTAGCGAGTCCAGAAACAGAACAAAAGTACTACTGCAACTCTCATCTGAAAAGACATCCGCTAAAGCTAGCAGAGGAACGATCCAAAGCCTCTCAGCGGCAGTCAGTTATCAATTTCACCAAATGTTGCGGTAACAGAGAGAAGGAGGTCTGCACATCAACTATTTGATAAAGTTATTAGACCTTTAGCTGCAGCACACGGAGAAGGCTACACTATTCCGTCTTCCAACTCACTGGTGCTGAGGTGCTGCATGTTTTTATACAGACTATACGTATCTAAATCCAGAGTCGTCCAACCTCTAGTATAGAGTTGGACATAAGTAAATAATTCACACCTAAAAAGGATCTTCATCAAAGACGTCTAATGCAAACAGAAGTGGTATTAAACTTAGATTTATTGACTCAAACCAAGAACCTAAACCTAATGGTCTGGTCAGAACAACTGCCGTAGTAGAGCTGTAGGACCTGGTGGACCCAAACTAAACCCTCGTCAGAAACAAGGCCCCAAAAGAAAGACTTCCACCCATCAAACGTAACAAATCAGCAACTCAGATACGACAACAAAAATAGCTCCAGCTGCAAAGGCGGGAAGACGGACATGTGAGAAAGCAAGCCAAGGTTCCTTCCCCTATTACTGGCTCCTTCTTATTAACCTGGACCAGCTTCACCTGACGGGAGAGCGAGCGCAAGACGCCGCGATTGCTTTCCCTTAACTCTCCCGACCAGCGTGGGGGAAAGAAGTGGAGTCTGTAACAAAGACATATGCAAAATAAATTGAAGCTGTCCGTGAGCCGTTTGGAGTACAGACACGGTTTGGTTCTCTTTGCGAAGGTAACACTCTGAAGTTTGATCCCTGACGGTCAGAATCACTTTAACCGCTGCTGGCGTCGAGTAAAGGGAGTCTGAACAGACCGCAACTGAAGATTTGTACTTTTTACTTTACATACAGATGACTAAGCTTGAAGGTATTAGCTGGGGAACACAATTGGACCCCAGCGGTGAGATATTTTATAACACTGCATATTCTACGGCAAGTTTATGTCAAGGCCTTTTCAAAAGAAGGCCTTTTTAACGCTCCTTGGAAACTACAGTCACGTACCCGGGGTGAAAACGCTTCAACTCTTTTGTTATTCGCTGTTTCCAACTGAAGCCTGCCACTACTATTGTACATTGAAACGGTTTACGCCATTCGGTTCACAGTGCGATTAGGTTTTCAAAGACGTATGGCCTCTTACCCGCTTGAGCTCTGTGCATAGCGTAGGTGTGCGACACATCTTTTCAGAGCGGTGCAGGTTTAACCAACGTACCTCCAGGCTTTTTCATAAAGCAACATAAAACAGGAGGTTCAGACTCTAATGGTGATGAAAGACGAGATTCCTAAACCCATCCATCAGTCAAAATGACAAAACAAAAGGGAAAATAAACTATTTTAGACCGTGTTGTTCTGTAATATAAAGCAATAAGCTAACATCTGTCGTAAAAAACTTTTTAAGGTGTCGTTTAAATTAAAAACCACGAGAAGCCGCATAAACACGAGGTCCTAAACCGCACACTTGGAGTCTCCGCGGCGCCAAAACAGTTGCGGCCATCGGCGGCGTCTCCTCTAATGCATTTGATTCCTGAGCATTGTGACCCCTCAGTTGATGGAGAGCGCCGCGAGACCGCCTGACACTAACAATGTTAACAGCGGAGGGAGTGCAGCCTGCGCCGGCTCCAACTCTACGCCGCCTCTCATACTTCACAGGGTAAGAAAACACGAGCGTCAGGGTTTTCCTTTCACAGGCGAGTGAGACCCAACGCCGAGGGGTTTTAAGTTGTTTACAGGCTGCCGCTTACCCAATAACTGAGTCCTCTTCCTCCCTGCTCCTTCACCAGCGCCGGATTTTATTGCACACTATAGCGGCGCGTTTACCGACCCTGTTGCTCTCAGTCATATTCCTACCGGCTTTACACTTCCTCTCCATTAAAGCGGATGGGAGTTTGTTTTTTGAGTTTTTTTTTTTTTTTCCTTAAATCACTGTTATCTCTTCAGGAGTGTCCCAAAACATCCCGTTCGGGCTGCATGCTCTCTTTAGTTCGCTTAAATTGCACTTGAGTGGAAGTGAAATTGCGGGTGTGAAATGTTCCGAGGAGCAAAAAAAAAGTAATTTGTCACTTCCGAAACGAAAATTTGCAGAGAGTTTTATGTTTTGAATCCGGGGCTGGCTGATCTTTAGACTCTCGCAAAGGAGCATATCAGACTCAAACTCAGGCCTCGAGGAGAATTAAAACTTCTAAGATGCTGCGCGCGAGGCCAAACCACAAGCACAAATGGATCAAAGGGTCTCGCAAATGAATGGAGAAGCCAAGACGCGGCCAATTAAGAACATTTTGCCGAATATTTTCTTTTGTTACTGAAAGGAATAACTCGGAGGGAGAAGAAAGGCCCCCGATTGGATTATATGACGGGTGGTGAATCGGCTCATGAAAGAGGAGAAGAGAAGCATAAAAGCAAAACATGCCCAAGAGGAAACATCTGACAGAAGTTCAGCACCTGTATTAGTGCGTAAGAGTTCTGCTTAGAGCCGAACGCTGCAGAACATTACGCTAATGATGGTACATCAGCAGCACAACAGGTGTACCAATGTCAGACCACAACAGAAAACTAAATACTCTTTTAATCATCCCGTCACAGTTTGATTTAAAATCGGATAAAATGTTTATTTTCCGGTCTAAAGACACTTTCTTATAGATCAGATCAGATGCATGCTGTGGTCAGTGCAAAAACAGATTCCTAAGAAAGTGAAAAAGCCCCTTTTCTAGAAAATGTGTCCTTTTTTTAGTCTAAAAATAATAATAAGAATCTTGCCAAGCATTTTTCACATAAGAAAAATAATCTTGTTTTAAGAAAATATATCTAACAAACTTTTCTTAATGAGATTTACCAGCTTATGTCAAGCTCAGTTTAGCTAGTAACAAGGTAAGGACATCTTTTGCAAATTATCCCAACAAAGGAACAAGATTATGTTCCTTATTTTAAGATTCAGACAACTTGCGCAACTTCTAAATTTAAGAATCTTAAGAAACGACAGCAATATATGAAAAATAAAGAATTTATTGTCATTTTAAACAAGACAAACATGACAATACAGTTTGACTGATTTGGAAAAATGTATTAAACAGTTCTGTGTTGCCCACTAAATGAATTTCTTAACTTTTTAATAAGTTTTTGCCAAATTTCCATGAAAGTACACAGTGTTGTGCAAACCGAAAGCATAATTTTTCCAACCGTGATCATGGACGTGAGGTTCGCTCAGTCCAGAGGGAAATAACGTCGTTCACCCCGTTCAGGGAAAAAAAAAAAGAAGAAAAAAATACTAAGTTTTACGACAGCATACATCACGGCTGGTGCAGATGAAAGAGAAGCCCAGAACCACAGAGTCAACTGATCCACACAAACATTTGAGTTATTTCCTAATATATACAGTAAATGGTTGTTCAAAAAAGCAGCACAGATCCTGGCGTAAAAAAATAAAAATAAAATCCCGGGCTGGGGATGGACGGGCAGGTCAGTCAGAGACTCTGTTAGTTAGAAGTTACTTCAAAATTAAAAACATATGAACGATGAACTAGTTCTACAAACTAGGGCAACTGGGCGTTGCCGCCTCCATGCATTGGCCCAGCTTTATGGAGCAGTAGGCGTGGCAACTGGTCGTCGCCATCATGTCACATCCTGTGTCTAATAACTTACTGAAATGCTACGTTAGCAAAGAACAGACAAACCAGACACCAAAGAAGCAGCTACCACAGGTTTTTGTGAAGGTTGTCAGTCATCCAGTTCATTGTGTGTCCAAAAAATCTCAAACAAGGGCAACGGTACTTGTTTAAGCTTTTTTGGACACACTATAGGAGAATACAGTGTCCTCTAGTCTGCAGAGGTTGCAGTAGATTAAGTCAAGGTGGATTTCATGATCACATATATTTCACTTTGAGTCGCTTTTACGTTTCATTTTCAGTCGTTTAATGTTCGCTTTTGTGGCTACAGCGAGGAAAGGATGAACCAAGTGCAAGACACGGAGTCAGGAGAGGACTTCGGAGTCAATTTAGTGATGACTCACAAAAACAGAAAACAAAAGGCGCTAAGGAGGTAAACGGGTGAAATCCAACAAAAGGAGAAACTGAAGTAATCCAAAGCAAAAACTCAAACAGGTACGCAGCAACAGTAGCTCAACACACGAGTGTTTTACACACAAGGGCTGATGGGTTAGACAGATGAAAGACAAGTAAGTAGAATCACAGGGGCAGAAGAAGACAAAGACAGGAAGTAGTAAAGCAAGTGAGCAAATTAAATACTGTCAGTATTTAACAAACTGGGCTATATACTAAAGACACTGCACAATACTTAAATATATGCGTAAATGTGTACATATTCATGGGTTTTAAGGACTAGTATGTTGGATTTGGTGGTAATCTAATAGTAGGAATAGAGACGTTAGTGTGTAATCACCTGTAATCCGTTTGTGTTTGTTAGTTAAGAACATAGACTGTATATAAATATGTACAATGCGTCGCCACCTCTTTGCGTTGGCCCAGCTTTACGCCTCTAGATATCAGTTACCACAGTTGTACAGCCTTTCCATGTTTCATCAATCACCAGACCCGATGTTTTTCGCATTTTTAGGTGCAATTGCTGTCACATGTGCAAAGGTAGAGTGCCTCCCCCTTCAAGGCGCTCACGTGGAATCCTTTAACTCGCCGGCTTTAGCGGGAAGGGTTCCTGTCAGGCTGTGTCTCGGAGCTTCCTGCTGTCCCGCTCCTTTCGTTCAGGCCAGAAAACACTGATTCATAGGCCTCATCAGTAAACAAGGCCCGGTGACTCAGCAGGAGGAAAACCACATTCTGCCTGTCACATTTGAAAGTCAATGAGCTCCGGCGTTCTTTGATACACTGCACCAGCTAGCCGCCAATGAGGGAAAAGACAGTGTAGATTCAGACTGCCTCGCCAGGATTTCTTTGGATGTGTTTTTTGTTTTTTTTTGTGACGCTAAGGTTTTTAATGAGTTGTTGACGCTGATGATCCCGAACATCTGCTGGACCCTCACAGTTCATGATGGGATAAAACCAATTAGACAGCACCACCCTGAGCTGGAGTTTGTTGGCTCTCAAGCATGTGTGAATCTCATCAGTTCGAGCGTCGTCTTGCCAGCCGATTTCCCCCCGGATCGTTTCTCCCCGCCTTTGTCTGCGCATCGGTCTGAGCAGCCTTTTGTATCGTCAAGGTTGTCTTTAAAGAGCGGAAATGTCCATGGATTAAAAAAAAACAAAAAAACATACAGAACATCTGAACACGGATCCAGATTAAGTAAAGGCCTTCATTTGCATTTTAAAATTTGCTTCAGGCGTAAGTCTGAGGGGCTACATGAGCGTCTCTGCCTTGTGTTTGAAATGCTTGCTTTATTTTTCCTAGAGGATTTTCTAAACTGTGAATTTGGACTGTAACCAGGAACAACTGGCGCCCTCGGGGAAGGCTACTTTTATACAATAAACTCCAGTACCCTTAGGAAAGACATTACCCTTCTACCCAACTTTTATCTCTTTAATGTGACTTTGGGTGCGCTTTTTCAATTTGCGCTGGCTTTATAGTGAAGATGACTTCAAACATCGCAGATTACAGGTGGACATTCAGAAATACTGCCTCCAGTATAACTACCGCCAATGCTCGCTCAATAACCTTTAAACCTTTCATCTTCATCTTCTGTAACCGCTTGTCCTGTGAAGGGTACCTTTAAACCTTTTCTGAAAAAAGTCAACTCTTTTACAGCCTTAATCAGAATTTACTACTGTCAAAATATTCACATGAAGGGAACGGAGTCTATCGTTGCATCTTTTATTACTAGGTATTTATGTGGAAACAAGTTTAAGTTAAAGTCCAATGTGGTATCTATCTAGAAAATGTACGGCCGAAGGATGGTGTATTGGGTAAGACCGAAACATCAATGACCTTTTTAACCCAACAAGTACAACGCTCCGTGCAAAGGCCTATTATGTTACGTCTTCACATGCTCCTGACCACTATCCAGTACTCCATCCCTCTACCAAAAGTAATGAATTCATGTTTTAGAAATGAAAAAATACCTCACTGTATTAGAAAATAGCTTGTTCTGGGTCTTAAGTTTTAAGAACAACCAAATAGACTTATGCATTTGCACTACGCAAAAGGCAGAGAAAAGGAATCGAACAAGCATTGGAGGCAGCTGTGCCTTGATCGTATTTCTGAACATTCACCTGTAATCTGTAATCTTTGCAGTTATTTTCGCTACAAAATCCTGCATAAATTGAAAATGCGTACCCAAAGTTACATGAAAAGGATAAAAGTTGAGCAGATGGGTAATGTCTTTCCTGAGGGTGCAGGAGTTTATCGTATAGGAGTAGCCTTCCCTGAGGCTGCAAGTTGTTCTTGGTTCCTGTCCAAATTCACAGTTTGGAAAATCCTCGAAGAAGAGTAAAGCAAGCAACGCAAAGACAAGGTAGAGAGGATCGTAGTGCCCCTCAGAACTATGCCTGAAGCAAGTTAAAAACATCAATTGAAGGCCTATGTCATGTTTTTGGTTGGGAAAGTGCACCCAGGGATTCCTGCCTCCTAGGGTTTCATCAAATTTAAAAATGAGTTTTGATTTACTTTTTGCAGAGTTCGATTTTTGTTCTATTCATATATGAATCTCAATGTCTTTCATGGGGTTTGTTCCATATCTTTCACCAGCACGGTTAAGACTTGCAGCTCTTGATTGCGCATTCAAGCTCCGGCACTTTTTGATTTGTTAAATAGTTTCTTTAAGGTTAAAAAAGACATAAAAATGTCTTCTTTTGAGAAAAAGGTCAACTGTTGATTCATAGAAATGCTAATCTTGGATCTCAGAGTTTGCTACTTTTCCCTCTTTAGTTTGGGACCTGTCTGCAAACCACCCCACCAGGGGCAGGTGGGCATCTTCCTACAGGTCTTCCTCCAGTCACTTCAACCTAACAGCTGACCTGACGTTACAGATGGTTTGTTACACAGATCCCATCTGGGAAGCCGTCCTTGGAAACTGTTTAGAAAAGGGCAGGCGCTTGATGATTGAACAAACCATCTGTCCGTCAACGTCTACCAGAAGCCCGAGCAGCAATCCGAGGCTGGAAAGCAGCCACGTTGAGAGACCATTCTTGACGTCTTCGGCACAAAAGGCAGCTGCCGTCATCACGCTCCTTTACTGATTGGTTTCATACTTTTGTTTATCACCCACAAGCGCCCAGCTAAGAGCCTAAAAGATCGCACAAATCTCACAAGAATCGGCGTAACCTAACAGCAGGAACAGTTTGGGATGGGTGCACCATCTACAGGCAAAGAAAGTGGCTGCAGTTTTGTCACTTGTTTCACCTGTTGTACTGTAAAAGTGTTTCACAGGCTCACCAGGCATAAAAAGGGACCCTCCATAGCCTCAACTGCTAACACAATCCCTTCTTCTGTCTCCCTGACATCCCTCTCCGCTCCACACAACACATCACTTCACAGCGCAGATGAGCCTCGCTTCTTATGATCATCCATGAATGACAGATTTTTTTATTTTTTTTGCTTTTCCCAGCACCTTTTAATAACCCCACCAGGTTTTTCAGCCCCTTCCCGGGCAATCAGAGCAGCATGGGAGGTCTCTAACCAAGCAGCGCCGCCAGCGGCTTCATATCAGCGCAGCCCTGCCACTTCAACAGGGAAAATGTCACTTTGATATCTCCCCCCGGTCATTGTCAGGGTGGGGAGTCTAACCCGGCTAATGAAGTGAAAAGGGAAGAGCCGTGGGAGGGAAAACGGTCTCTGGTCAAAATCTGTGCACTCAGCCCCTCCCCCCCTTTGCTTGATGTCATCCATTTTTATTTTTTTTACGTGTGCATATTAATCCCCCTGCTTCTGTTTTGCTGCGGTGTCATTTTATTGTGTCATTATGTTTGAATTTACACATCAAACTTTTTGCTTCCCGTTCACCTACTTTGCATGCATTTCTCCTTGGAGGAATTAAGAACGCACCGGCACATTTGTTTGCTCAAGATCAACTCGCTGCAAAAAAAAACAAAACAAAAAAAACGAAACAATGACAGAATAATTCGCCGGCAAATGTTACTCATTAGGCTTTTAATCTCCGCTAACTACCACGCGTCTGCTAGCGCCGTCACCGCTTCATGTCACGGTGTAATTCCTGTGAATGAACATTAAAGCGGAGATTTTCCGACGAGATCTTTGATCGTCTGAGTCGGGAGGAGATGACGCGGCGCTGTTGACAGCATTTAAACGCGCTGAAACGTCTAAAAAAGCTGCAGCGGCGCTGACTCGCGCTCGGCGGGCTGACGGTCATGTATCAGCCGGGCCGTGCTATCGCTTCACACTGACTTTGCTTTATCTTCATGGCTTTTATACTCATTTGTTTTCCCCTCCTGATTTTTTTTTTGTGTCATGTATTTGTCCTCATCCAGATGCTCCCACCACCACCCCTAAACCCACCACAGCCACCACCACCACCACCACTATCATCACCACCACCATCTCCTACCCCGAAGCAAATCAAGGTACGGTACCACCCCCGCGCAACCTGCTTATCTGTGTGTGTCTATGAGTGTGTGTTTGTGTGTGTGTGTGCACTCAGCCCCTCCATGTATTTCCATCTTCATCCCACAGTGGCAGCCGTCCAACGTCTGGGTTAAGGTCACCCAGTTTCTTAACGGTAACACCTCTCAGTGATATTTGCAATTTAACGAGTAGAAATGAATCAGTGAGGCGCAAGCCAGTGTTCCAACAATGACCAAGTTTACATGGTCTTTAGTATCCTGGTTTTGAGGCTTTAAGGCTTTTGAGCATATCCGGGATATGGTGTTTACACGGAACACGGAGAAACCCGGTTATTCACATCCCTGTATACATGAAAAATACCAATTCAATTCATTTCAATTCAACACACACACAGTAGTCAACATTCTATATAGTAATAGCACAGAATTGCATGACTAGTAGTAGATAGGAAATTAGAGGATGCGAGAGAGGAGAGAGAAGAAAGAAGGACGTTTGGTGCATTGTCCCCCAGCAGCCTAGGCCTATAGCAGCATAACTAAGGGATGGTCCAGCTCTAACTAATAGCTTGATCAAAAAGGAAAGTCTTAAGCCTGACCTTAAAAATAGAGAGAGTGTCTGCCTCCCGAAGCCAAACTGGGAGCTGGTTCCACAGGAGAGGAGCCTGATAGCTGAAAGCTCTACCTCCCATTCTACTCTTTGAAATTCTAGGAACCACAAGTAGGCCTGGACTTTCAGACCGAAGTGATCTGTTGGGATGATATGGTACAATGAGGTCTTTGATGGCCTTGTATGTTTAAATTCTATTCTAGACCTTAAGGTCAGCCAGTGAAGCTAAAAGAAGCTAAAAGAGAAGAGAAGCTAAAACTGGAGTAATATGATCACTCTTGCTAATTCCTGTCGATGCTCTTGCTGCGGCATTTTGAATCAATTGGAGGCTTTTTAAAGAGCCATTTGGGCA
This sequence comes from Planiliza haematocheilus, assembly GCA_005024645.1. Lineage (NCBI taxonomy): Eukaryota > Metazoa > Chordata > Actinopteri > Mugiliformes > Mugilidae > Planiliza > Planiliza haematocheilus. The sequence continues at coordinate 2,566,780 of SRSE01000133.1, forward strand.
GCCAGACAGTAACCCATTTTCTGATCACTGCATGCTATCTGCGCATGCGTTTGTTACGTCTTTGGTTTACAACAGATTGTGCGGGTGTGACCGCAAGTTGGACTTTAATATGGCGGCATTTCTGTGTTTTCTGCCACCTAAACACATAGTTATGTTGAGTTCTTTCATTATTTTAAGGCAAAATTCAGTCTCTTTGTCGCTCCAAAGGTGAGAAATGCTCCAGTATCCCGGCTTCTATCGGAGTACTTCCGGGTGGCGAAACTGGTAAATGGGCATAACCCGGTTTCTGAATTCGTGATATGGTGTTTACATGCACAAACACAAAAACGGGATATTTCAAAAACCCAGTCAAAACCGGGGACACTAAAGACCATGTAAACTCAGTCAATAATTCATATATTATCTGAACTGTGGCCTAAACAGAAGCTTCTGTTAGCTCGGGGGAGGGGAAGTGACGGGTGGGGGGAGGGGCGGATAAATTATTTTGTCACACATACTGATCCCAAGGTCAAGAATGAGCGTTTGTGCTCAAGAACAGTTCGCCACTGATGTTCTGCGCTTCTGAGTGCAAGATGAGAAGATTGATAGCAATCTCATGACCGGTATTTTTAAACTTTGGTCGGAGTCAGAATGTTCTTTATGCCAAATTACGTTAACCGTGTCCCGGCTTCACCCCTCCCCTCCCCCCCGCTCCTGAAGACACGAGGCTGGTGAGTTCTAATCTCATTTCGCACAACTGAAACTATTTAGGTCTTCAAAAAGCAATGACGACCACAACGCGGCTCGCGTTGTTCGCTGATTGTTTCGACGTCATGCTCTTTTGGAACTCTTTAATTCTGCAATTCAAACCTAAGGTCGCTATCTAAGCATTGCACAGGCACATAAATAAAAAGAAGCTCTGTAATACATCCCATAGAAACAGGAGAGATAAAAATAGACTTAGGTGGATTTTAGACCCCCTCATTTACCATCGTCATGAATTATGAGCAATTACAGCCGGCTTCAAGGCACAGAGCGATGCGCCCCCCCAGCCCCCTACACATTTGGTTTGTCCCTTTCATTTTTTCTACTTTTACATGCGCGTGCGCGACGTGCGTGGGCGCTGGAGCTGAGAGGACAAATAGCAGGCCAGGGTTTTTATTTTGGTTCGTCGGCCCGACCTCTCTTCTCCAAAGCAATGAGGTGATCATACCTGCTTTGTTCCCGAAAATCTTTTCACAGCAGGGTCTCCAACGAGGGCCAGGTGCACCGAAATGTGCTGCAAATAAATTTAGTTTCTCCCATTAGCTTGCCGCTCTTTGCAGCTGCAAATAGCGGGGGCACGGGCGCGGCGTGAACTGACGAAACGTGGATAATTGCACGACTTTGGTAACCGTCCTATACCCTTTTTATTCACGCGCAAAGAACCACCTCTTCATAGGAAACACGTCTCTCATTCATAAATTCGTTTATGGATCATACGCTAGGTGGGGCGAGGGGCAGCAGCGGTGGGGTGAACAATAGCTGAACACGAGCACTTGAAAATTAGGCCCTTCTGAAATAATCAAATTTTATCTCGCCCTTTCAGCAACACAACTCGCGGCTATTGTGAGTATAAATCTCCGAAGGGCGCAGATAGAAAACATCGCTTTATGCCTCGACTCAGAAATCAGCCCGAGCTCCAAATGCAATCAAAGCCCTCTCTGACGGACCGCTCAATTGGAACAAATCTCACAAGGCTGGCAGAAATCACAGGCATTGTGCTTGATTATGCCATCTGATTGGATTAAAGAGAATACCTATCGATGCCGGCTGATTGATGGCTCCTTTCGCCGCGCATCGCGGAGTGCGGAGCCTGCGCGGGCCTCTTCTGATTATAGCTATTTTGACTGATTCACGCTGAGATCTCTGCTGATTCGCGAAAGTGATCGCGCTCATTTGAATGTTCCCGCGGAGAATAATGGGCGTACTTATAGGTAAATAATAATAATAAAGGCAGATCATTTGTAAAGACTGCTTGAGCGTGTCAGATGGTGAATTAGAAAGAGGCCCTAAAAGTCTTTGTTAGAGAACTGTCGCCTTTAAAGTTGAGTTAATATGCAATAAAGCAATTATGGAACAAATCAGGATTTTCCTTTGAAATGGCATTGGTTTTTCGTATTCCTTGCCACATACAGTATATTTTTTCAGAGTATCTTGTAGAACTTGACCCCAGCTTTGTGTTTTTTTGGTGTCACGCTCTTTCCCCGATATTGAGATGAGGGTGCTGTAGTGGCCGCACCGTCCATTCCAGGACTCCTTGTTCTGTTCCCGTCACGCTAGTCTTGCTAAACCCATCCTCATTATCAGCCATGTGTAGCAGGAAAAGAATATCTATTTGTAATTCTTCATAATCTTCCAATTACGATCGCCTGCGGTGGCTCTAAGCCCAGGGAGCGCCATATTCAACAAACCGTGTCCAAATTGGGAACACTGGTCCGACCCGCTTGAGATCAAATTGGGCTGTATGTGGTCCCCTGAACTAAAATGATTTCGACACCCATATGCTAGATGTGCAAATAATATGTGCGAGAACGTCCCTTTCAAATGTTCCAAAGCTATTCTTTGTACGTCTATACAAGCGTTCCCCATAAGCCGTGTTGCAGAACCCAAATCGTTGAACCTTGAAAAGCCATTTCCAGTGCACATGTCAGTAGCTGGAAGGCTATATTTGTTGTTTCCTGCAAACGCTATCATGCAGACGGTGGAGGAGGACGAGGAGGAGGAAGACGAGAATGCTGCATGAAATATGCTTGCAACGGTCTACAACCGATGAGTCAGACTACTGAGGATAGTTCCTTGTGACCGCGGCTGTGTGTTTTAGAGTGTTGTCGCATTTCGGGAAGAATTTGGGATTGATCAGACACCTCCCCCAGCGTCGGAAGTGCCTCGAACCTTCGCACAATACTGCATCTGTAACAGTCTTTTCAGTCTCAGACATGTCACCTACCGGCCTTATCTTCACTGCTCTTTGTGGCCAAAATGGTTGCCGGTCAGCAAAGCAACTTGTTGACACAATGCTTAAACTTCTGACTCAACAAAAACCCTGTGCATGTGCATAGATGATGCCACTGCACTTGTTTTAAATTATCTATCTGAGCGGCTCCCATGGGACAAGAAAGGGTAGTCAGTTTCCTTGTGCAACAAGTTGATTATTTTAAATTCCACCAGCACCTGCTGTAGGTTTCACTCACAGCTTGAATTGTTTTAAATATAACGCATGTTTGCAACCGGTTTAATTGCCTCAAATTATCTCATTGGTGTTACGTGTCCTATATAACACCGTATGAGTGATATCTCTGAAATAAAATAGTTAATTACTGCATATGTTATTCCTATATCTATAATATCAAGCCCATTTGCAAGGTTTTTGGAGCTCTTACAGGCTTCATTAGCAAACGTACTCTTTGCTATTGTCACATAACTTATGTTAACAAAAAGCTCGACGTCCACTTTTACATTGAACTTATATCAGAAATCTCATTTTCTGTGTAAAACCAAACGTCTTCTGCTGAAGATAATTAGAATCCTGATCAATGGTGGCCTCTGCCGCTGCTAGAAATCGCTGTACAGCGCGTCGGCAAGTCTTTTTTCAGTCCCCCTGCGAGCGGGACTTATATGTCGAGATGCGTGGGCTTCACCTGATAAAGCCAAGCTCACGTCGGCAGCGCCAATATTTTCAGGTTGAAACAACCCACTTACAGTTTCTGCCAGATGTCGTCTCTTTGCTTTCAACTGTCAGGGGCTTTCCATTATGACTGTGTATATAGATCGAAGGCAGCGGGCTCATATGGCCGTAATACGCTCTGCCAGTTGATTTCATTTACCCGCAGTGTGCAGTGCAGTTCAGAGACCTACTGCCAAATGAATCCATCAGAGTGGGATTGGTTGTTTTTTTTTTTTCTCCCTCCCCTAGCAATTTCCTATCAGAGACACAGAGAGTCCCAACACATGGCTCTTAAGTGCTTGGCAGAAATTGACATGGGGAAATTACTAAATTACTGTTTTCACTACTAAGTACATTTCTAAATTGCGACGTCTCGTTGACCAGCTCGTGCAATTACGGCACGCCATAAATTTCCACTCACAGTCACATGTCATTATTATTATATTTTTATTTATAGGAAAGACGTTTTTTTTTTTAGAAATATTGTTTCGGCTTCTTCTCCTTCGGTTTTATTTCCCATGTGCTTGGCTATCCATTTTATTTATTTTTTTGCCTTGAAAAGCATCATTCTGTGCCGCACACTCCTCAGGTGCAGCGGACCATTATGCTTTTAGTGGTGTCAGGGCCGAGGAGGTCTTTTGAGAACCGTAAGCCGACCCCGGGTGTACAAATGTGCTGCAGCCTTTGCAGGAATTCAACCTCCAACACTCCCATCAACACAACGGGACTAATGACTCCTTTATTGAACACAATGCAGAATGAACACTTGGACTTGAATTAAAAAAAAATGTGTAGCTAGTGCTAATAAAATCAGGCTAGCTTTACTCTTAATTAATGAAAGACCATAAATGGTGCTGACGGATGGTTCATTTAAAGGGGGACTACTATTTTTTACAACCTGGACCTTATATCTGGCATAAAATACGGTTGTTTACTCACCCATATAACTTTTGTGTCATTTGTAGGAATTTAGATCTGCGTATATCCATATAATGGGAGTGAATGGGGCACCGAAACACAGCCTCTAAATAACGCATTATCTGCCTCGAAACTTGCCAGTGCTAGCTTCTTTTTACAACATGGCTGAATATTTTTCCGATTCTGAGGTTGTGGGTGAACCATAGCAGTAGAAAATTACAGGTGAACAAGCCAACCGTTGTGGATGTGTGCAGTGCTCAGAGACAACATCATCCAGGTCAGAAGACATCATCTGTAGGTCAATCTACAGACCCTGGATGATGATAACAGGTAACTTCGGATTTAAACTAGCGTATCATAACAAAATTTTGGTGAAATGATCGAGTTTCATGGCAGATAATGTGTTATTTAGAGGCTGCTTTTCGGTGCCCCATTCACTCCCACTATATGGATATGCTGATCTAATTATCTCTCGAAGGTATATGCATTACACAAAAGTTGTATGGGTGAGTAAATGATCTTATTTTATTTATCTTATGCTAGAAATAAGGTCCAGGTTGTAAAAAACTGTAGTTCCCCTTTAAGCAACGCTGCAAACAGGACAACAACTGAGGGAAGGGAAGGGAAGAGGAAGAAATATCCATTATATTTGCCAGGGTCTTAACTTACGTAAACACCATCTGCTGAGGAATTTTATGAATTCAGATGTACCTCACATCCCGCCGACGTCGCGTCAGATACTAATGCAGGATATTGTTCCCACTTTGCTCAGTCTCGAGTCCTCGTCCATTTTAAAATTGGAGCCAGCCAGCTATAACTAATTTGATTAAGGTCAACAGCAGCACAATAACTGCCGCCATGTGACATAGAGTCCCGTGAAGGCAACAGTGAAATTATAGCGCTCAGCATCATGGAAAACACCGGTCCGGGGCCCAACAAATCTTCTTAATGTGAAGGTGCATTGTCTTGTGGTTGTGTTACTGCGCTGCGCGGCGGCCAGGAGGAGATGAAGCTCGTAAAGCAGGGCCGGGAGGTAATCAGCCTGCAGCACAATTATTTGAAAAAAGACCACCAGTAAAGACAAGTTTGTGACCGTTCAACCCATACATTTAAACTGCATTACAGCTGCCGGACTGCACGGAACATGTTCTCCGCTCATTGGGAAATTGCAATCTCTAAATTTTGATAATTATACCTAGTTTTAAATAACATGGAAGCTGCATGACTAATACTGGCATACAGAGCTAAATGTTTTTTTCTTGTAATGGGATCAGTAGTCCATGCATGCTAGCGTGCTAACCGTAACCATGCTAACACGTTGACGTTTATCAGCTTTAACGTTTTTCTTCATTTAACTTTGAATTGTGAGCATGCTAAGGTAAAATTTCAATGGAGGTTGATGGAACTGTCGTTACTGTTGGTCAAGAACTTTCAACTTCCCGATATATGAAAAGCCAGGGCCTATAAATGTCAACCTAATGTTCGCCCTTGCGGAATCCCCTTTAGGATTCGTCCTCTTGGGACCATGAATGTGATAAAACATCACGGCAGTCCCCTGCAGTTCTTAATATATTGCAGTTATTCCTACAAAAAAGGACTTCAACCCCAGATATTATGATGTATCTTGCATTTTAGAGCCTGTTTTTGTTGTTTGGTCGCGACATTTGCCAAAGGAAGTGATAAGAAGCTTAAAACGTAAATGATAAGCATCAGTATATGTTACTTAAGTGCCTCAGGATCTGGTCTGTCACCAGCATTCAGTGGTTCTGACAGAGAAATATATTGTTGAAAAGGAGGACATGCCATTTTCTCTATCAACAGAGCTCTGTTGGAGAAAATCATTCTGGGAAATGTAGGAAATCACAAACTAAAGCCAGAGCAGAAGAGGCAGGTCAGTGGATCCAACAAAAAAAGTAATCTAACAGCCAGCGGGGACACTCGGCAGCCCGTCGGCATTTCCAGTGCCACGGGGTTCCACCTAATGCATTTCTGCCAATATAATTATGATTGGCATGCGGCTATCTCTGCATGTTGAGCTGGATTTCATGTCACAGTGAGCCACCAAAGAGCTCGTGGGAAGCATGGCAACTAGTCATGGAGCTGAGTCTGCACCACGTCGGCGAATGTCAGCGAGGACACTGCCTCACTTGACCCGAAGCTTGAAGCGGAGGAAGGGAAGGTGTGCTGCTCGAAAATGGACAGGCAATCACACAGCTGCAGACATATTGAAAGGTCCCACATGGCTGCCACCCGCAATGTAATGAGGGCTGCCATGCTGCCTTTCTGTTGACCGAGGCTTACGGGGACAGAGGCTTCACATTAGATTTGAAAGTCAATAAATAATAATGGCGCAAAATAACACAACAGCAAGAACCACTTAAGAAAAGCAAATGAATAAATGTAATCCGGAAAGGTTGACTGATAAAGAGTGTGTCTGCTTAAAGGAGGTAAACTAAACCGCACCTGCCATTATCTCTATCATAAACACAGCAATTAAAGCAGCTCAAATAAAACTACTGAACCACCTGCAACTACATCAGTCAACTGCTACAACTACAAACAACGCTACTGTTGCCACTCAACCAACCAATGCAGCTGCAGCAACACCTGCAAAACACTGTAATCAGAGCAACTACATCAACTTCAACCAGTCGCTGAACAGGACATCAATCACTGAAGTTACAGCAACCCCAGCAACTAAAAACATGGCAACTCTTGGCAGTGTAGAAACGCCTGAAATTAACAACACCAACTGCTGCAACTAAACCAATTGCTGACATATAGCGGCTCTCCAATCACTGCAACTCCAGCAGTGCCTAAACCAAACAAGGCAACTGCTTTATCTGCGCCACCCGAGCATGACAACGTCCGCAGCTGAGACATTGCCGCAACTAGATACAAATACGGCAACTCTGACACTGACAAAGCCAACCACTGACACGACCGAAGCTGAAGGGTTAAACTGATAAATTAATCCATAACTGTCCTCAAATCCCCCTTCTGAGCCAGCCTTGTTTTGCGTCGCAGCAAGCTCACAGATGTCGTTGCTGGACTTTCTACTCGACAGTATTAACACATTTCCCTTCCAAAAATCAAAATAGAAATCAACAATTCCCCATTTTCTCCCGCTTTGTTCCTATGATTCATTTTCAAAATAAGCTTGGGGTCTCTCAGTCAATCGAGTTGCCGGTACAATTCAGTAAAAACGTGTTAACAGACCTGAACGGTATTTGATTTGGTTTTACCTAAAATATGCACTGCCAGGCCAAAAAAGATAAATAAATAAAAAAGTCTCCACCTGCATTTAACCAACCAAACAGGTAGGAGCCTCCTATTGGATAATTACTGCATGGGTGATTATCTTTCAGCTGGAAACAAGTTATTTAAGCCCAACTGATGCAATGAGTAGCTTCTCATTTCTTCAACAACCATGTCTAAAGACACATCCTGTGGTCGTCTGTTTGAGAAGGGTCAAATCATTGGCATCAAGCAGAGAAAACATCTAAGGAGATTGAAGAAACTACTGAAACTGGGTTAAGAACTGTCCAAGGCATTATTAAAAACTGGAAGGAGAGTGGAGAAGCATCGTCTTAGAGGAAGAAATGTGGTCAGAAAAACACCAGTAGAACTCAGGTCTATGTTTAATAGTGAAAGTAAGAACATTTCCACACGTACAATGTGAAGGGAACTCAAGGGATTGGGACTGAACAGCTGTGTAGCCTTAAGAAAACCACTAATCAGTGAGGATAACTGGAAATAAAGGCTTCAGTTTGCTAGGGAGCATAAAGATTGGACTCTGGAGCAATGGAAGAAGGTCATGTGGTCTGATGAGTCCAGATTTCCCCTGTTCCAGAGTGATGGGGGCATCAGGGTAAGAAGAGAGGCAGATGAAGTGATGCAGCCATCATGCCTAGTGTCTACTGTACAAGCCTGTGCTATGGGGCAGTGCTATGATCTGGGGTTGCTGCAGTTGCTCAGGTCTAGGTTCATTAGCTGACTACCTGAATATACTGAATGAGCAGGTTGTTCCATCAATGGATTCAACATTGCAGAGGCTTATTGAGACAACGCCACAGTGAATGTGTGCTGCAATCAAAGAAGGTAAAGGAGGTCCAACGAGTTGATTTTATTTTGGTCAAGCAGTGATCATTACAGTAAGGGTAACAGGTGTACACTCACTGCTAGGGTGTAACGACTTCCTTTCTCTTTGGGCCAAATTAGACTTCAGTAAACCAATAACTGTCAAGAACCCTGTTATGTCCCAAAGAATGTCAACACAATTAATATGCAACAGTAAATACCAGGCGTTATTGATAACTGGCTTCCTGGTTGTTGTGATAAAAGCCCGTGTGGGTAAATTGGTTTTTGCTGCTGATGTCTTCTAATTACTGTCAGAGTCATTGTGCTGATCCATAAACCAAACAGTCGGTGAACTTCTACACATCAGTGGCCTTTTCAGCCTGTGACTTGGACATGCGGTTTGTAGTCCCTTCGTCCTGAGGTTTCTGAAACGCACAGGTGCAGCAGCGGATGTCCATTTGTGTCAAGTACATGACTTTTTTAAGGACGAGATAAGGACGAGACGTTTTCCCTCTGAGAGTTAAAAAGCAAGACAGTGGTAAGTGGAGCAGCTGATGACGGTTAATAATAACACCAAACAGCTAATTGAATGTGTCTAGTGCTGCTTTGACAATGGGCGAGAGGCATTTAAATTAAATAACTTCCACTAGCATCACATTATTCCATTTGTTCTCTCTTTGACAGCTAACATTAGTTAATTTAGCCAGCGCTCCAGTGTGTCCGGCGCTGTTGTGCGTGACCGAGTCTTATTTTTTATTTTTTTCCCGCCGTGGACCCCGACTGATTCCTGCGTCAGATGTGCAAAGGAGATTCTAGAGTCAAAGTGTTTTTTTGTTTTTGTTTTTTGGTTGCAGCTGACAGCAAAACTCCCGGACGCCGTCGCACGTCGGCGGATTTGCGGCGTAATTGTCTCCAGCTGCGGCAGCGGAGAAGCTAAAAAGGTCATCAAACCGCGCGGTGGTGGATATCTCACCCGCGCAGAGCCCTTTCAACAATAACCCGCCGTTAATTTGTTTCAACTTTACTTGACTCGCCGCCGCGTAGAGCGCTCCCTTTTGTAAGCGGCTGATAAAAATGTTTTCCAAGTCATAAACTGTTGCATTAGTTCGGCTGCGCGGACGTTTCCTCTTGGTACTCTCTCATTTCTTCGCACCGGAGCCGCCGCCGCCGCCGCCGCCCCACGCACGATAACAGTCTCTTTTCTGTATCTCCTCGAGCAGCGGCCCACGCTCCCCCTCCGAGTGGAACGTCCGGTGTGTGCAGTGCAAAGTGTATTTTGTGTGTGTGCGAGCTTATGTTTATCTCTGCACTGCCTTTGGTTCCCTTTGATTTCCCTTAAGTCTTATGTCTTTTGTCATGTTCTGGTCTTCTGAATGCTTGCTTATGGGTGTCATTTGTTTTCTCCCCCCCCTTGCCCTGCCCTGCCCCGATTCCTCCCTCCCTCCCTCCCTCCCCGCCTCCTCCCCCACTTCTTCTTTATTTGCATGCTGTTCCTCCTGTTCCACACCTCCCTCCACAACTGCCATGTCCTCTCCTTGTGTGCTCAGACACTGCGCCCAGCACTGAACCTGCAGCTCATGGTTGGTATCTCTACTTTCCTCTTTATGTCTCTTTTTGCAACTTGTGAAGTTTTTCCTCTGCAGCATGCCGGCTCTTACTGGTGCACGACGCGCCGCGTGCCTTGCGGTTATTGATCCTGCTGATCGGTGCTGCCGCGCCGCATTTCATGTTTGCTGCATTTTTCTCCTGTCAGAAATATGTTTGCTATATTCAGATTAAACACGTTTTTCTTTTTAAAGTTTCTTCCTGCAGCTTCTCTCGCAGAATGCCTTCGCCAGCTAACCAAATACAGTGTTTCCCCGAAGGTGCCACAGAGGAATAGAGCCCACCGATGATTATATCGGCAGCATGAGATCATTTTGCACGAGGCAGAAGTAGACCTCATTTACCTGTTTTCATTTATCTGAATGAAGATGATACACATCATTTTCCAATTTCACCTAATTTGCATCCCCATCTTTTCTTTTTTTCTTTTTTCTTTTTTCATTATTTCGCGGCCGCAGTTTCATAATTCGTGCGAGCAAATTCACCGTCACAAGCTTCCCGCCGAGCATGTGCTCGCTCGGCTCCGTCACAAATTTCTGACCCCGCTCGCTCGCCGTAATGACCACATTAGCGAGCAGGCAGAGCGAATGCGGAGCGACCGGGCCGATGTCAACCCCCGCTTGCGGTGATCAGGTCACATCGTTTTATTGGGGTACATGAACCAGGGAAAGTTTCACACAGGTCGTCAAGAAAAACACACGAAATTACCACAAAACAAGAGGAGAGAGACAAAGATGTGCTCTACTTCACCCGGTTGGTAACATGCAGAGTTACATTTATGGGATTTGTTTGGTTGATTATCTTGTTGAGCAATGTGAGGTGAAGGCTTTTGCTCTTCCTTTGCATACCCCACGACAAGACACCAAAGTAAATGTAATAATTATTTGAGAAAATAGTGACGACACAAGTGCATGGTGGGTAGCACTGATGCCTCACAGCAAGAAGGTTCTAGGTTCAAATCCATGGGCCTTAATTTGTGTTTAGTTTGCATGTTCTCCCTGTGTCTGTGTGGGTTCTCTCCAGGTTCTCCAGCTTCCTCCCACCGTCCACAGACATGCTGGTTAGGTTCATTGGTGATTCTAGATTGGCCGTAGGTGTGTCTCTCTGTGTTAGCCCTGTGATAGACTGGAGACCTGTCCATGGTGGACACCGCCTCTTGTCCAATAAGTGCTGAGATAGGCTCCAACCTGAACCACGACCCTTCACAGGACAAGTGGCTACAGAAGATGAATGACTTTTCCACTTTCCATGTGTTTAGCTCATCCATCTGTGCATCTGTGCATAGATGCTATGTCGTTTTATGTTGAGGCGACGCAGATTTTAAAATTTGAAAGTGCGCCATTGTCAGAGTTTCCCTCGTTGCACGTACAAATTGACAGTAATTATAAATCTCATTTCACTTGTAACTCTAAATGAAAGCTTCTATAACTATTACAGTTACTGGTTGTAATTGTTATTTAGAACATAATTAGTTTGCTTTTGTGTTTTTTTTATATGGGAGCTATTAGACCTCCAGTTTCCACTAATTGATTTAATTAGTAAAAGAGATAATTAGATAATTTTGCTGCGTTGGACACATTATACACAAAACGAGACTTTGCTTTCAAGATACATCCCGGCATCTAGCACGTTTTAGTAATATTGTCTCATTTATCCATGAACTAATTGAGTTAATCATGTTATCACACTCGGTTAGAGTATATCACAGTGATCCTGGCGGGATATGAGGTAGCTGAAGTGCCTCCTGATGGTGGCGACTTCCTCTCTCAGCAGCAGGGAGGTTTCTTTCCTGTAAATTATGCCGGAAGCTTTTATTGGAGAGGCCGCAGATGCTTTGTTCTCCATTTTTTTTTTTCTAAGATGTGTGTTTTATGAGTTTTTGAATGCCTGCCCCAGATGTTCTGTCCCAGAGCATAATCATTTTTTAAATGTTGGTAATTAACTGCAGCGATGCATCATGAATATGATATTTGTGTTTGCTGGTAGTTTTAGAGATACTCCGGATTAAATGCGAGGAGCAGTGGGAGCGTAAAGAGAGATAATGGGACACATTTCAGGTTTAAGGCCTCGTCCACACGTACCTACCATCTTTTATCTGCGTCCACACAGATCCGTCTCAACACGACTCAAAACGCTACTTCATACTCCAGGCCTATAGGTGGCGCTGTTTCAGTTTCAGAAATTCACCAAAAACAGACAGGAAGAGGCGGAGCATGCGCATAAAGCTTAAGCGCTGTTTACAAATCGGCTTTAGAAGAAACCAAACTCAAGGAGAAATGATATTTAGCCCTAGTAACCATAATAGGCTCAATATCTTCTCCAGCAGGAACACGAGCATGTAGTCCACCATTGTTGTTGATGTTGTTAGGAGACGTCTCACGGGATATAAGAGGTGGAAGGCTACTCGAGACATCATTGATATGCTGTTGGCCGGAATCTTTTCACCCTGGGACCAGGTTTCAGAAAAGTTCTTTTTAAGACAATGCGTTTACAGGATTCATGTGGACGATCGGCCAAAACTATGCAAAACATCGCGTTTAAACCAAAAAGCGTCTCCATGTGGACGGGGTCTTAAATGAAAAAAATAAGACAATATGAATTTGGAACACGTGTTCATCTGACTGGTTAAGGTTAGATTTGAGGAATATGCCCCTAGATTTATTTATCTTTTAAATCAAATGAAACTCTGAAACGTAGCTTGAGCCTTCAATCAAAGATGACAATAAACTCTTTTCTTTTATGCTTCCACTTGCTCATTTTATCTGTTGCAGTGTCTCGGTAATTGCAAGCCAACCTTGACATACTCACGCTAGGTTAATGGGAGAGGTCACATTTCCCTTCCAATGCTGTTTTTTTTTTTTAAACATCAGGATGAGCAGCTGTCAGATTTAATGATCAAGCAGTCTTCCCAAGACTCGTTTAATGGTCGGTTCCTCTTGCGAGTTCTTTTTTGAGAACGCAGCTTTACATTACAGGTCTTGAGTGTGTCATACTCTTTGGGGACGTCATCCAGGTCGTGGTGTGTCCAAAAAGCAATTTAAAAAGGCAACTGGACTTGTAGAGTTTCTTGAGAAGAAGTTTCATCCGAGTGGCTTCTTCAGTTCTAGGGGCCTGGTGGGAAGTCTGAGGTTTAAATGGGAGACTCTGTGGGTAACACATCAGGAACTTGCTTGACTTGTTTCTGTAAACAACCAGAAACTGGCGCAGCTAATTTCATTTAATCACTAGACACTTACCTGCTGTTGAAGGGGGGTTGTTTGTCCCTGCCCTCTTGCCCTGTGAACAGTGCTATGAACGACATTTATCAGAGTCTCCAGTCTGAAGATATGAACGGGGTTGCAGCTTGAAGTTAAAACTGTACTGTAAATTGATGGCAGATTAAATCTCAGTCCACCTCCTCTTTTTAGAGATGGCTTCCTTTACTCCTCTCTCAAACCATCAGCTCAACTTCCCATTCATGCTCACACTACTTAAAAATGAAAACTATATGTCATAATATCGATATTTTTTAGGATAACCGAGAGCTCACCGTCTAAAACCGCGGCTCACTTTGCTGAAGAGCTACATTCATATTGAATGAGTCCTCACGTCGTGGTTTGCGTCCCGGTGCCAAGATTCGGTGCCAATGCGGGAAGCTGTGTGTCCTTTATGTAGCGTGGCAGCATTGAATGTAATCCAGGGTTTTCGCCGATATCAACACGGAGGGATTAACAGCTCAGAATCTACTCAAACCAAAAGAGCTTTCAATGCCTCTTTCAACGTTTGCTGAAAATCGCTTCTGTGTCTCAGAGTGAACTTTAAACTCATCTGCAGCTTCGTGCGCTCTCGGAGTAGCAATAATCAATATTTATGTAACGTTACAGCGTATCAAAATATATCATTATCGCATATCTCAGATGTAAAGAGCTTAAGTGTTACTGCAGTATTTAGCAGTTGCCGAACAAAATATTTCCCTCAGGAGATGATTGAGGGCAAAACCAGGGCGAAAAGAGTATCCATATTATTGTGTATGATTTTCTCTCTTCTTTTTTTTTTAACGTTTCCTGTACTGCTGTATAATTAACTAGGGTTTGTTTCAATCGAGGGGAGCATCAGCCACTGCTGTGAATTCTCTGTAGTTCTCTGAATAATGAATCATTTTGTAATGACTTGGATATCAAGCCTTGATTCATCCCGTATTGACACTGATGAGTCCGTGAACGGCAGCGCAGTCATAATCACATCAGCAGTGTACTGTACGCCCTCAGAGATGGAGGTCGGCAAGAGTCGAGAAGAAGAAGTTATGAAGTGAAACCATCGACTTAGCAAACTGCGACGCGGCTGCAACGGTACTTTTGCAGCTTTTTAATTTAGTCTTCAGGGACACGTTTCACCGAGGCAATGGAGACACAGATTCAGCTAATGATAATAAAAGATAAGCTTGATTAGAGAAAGTTAATAAGCATTCAGAATATCGATTAGTGGCTGCATTCGTCCTCCAAAACCATTAAAAATCATTTTCTGAAGAAAATTTGACCTCTCAGAGACACCGCTAAAGCAAGTGTTGTCATCCATTCAGCCTCTATCGGCCCACAGAAATGAATGGTCTTCTTTTTAATGCTCGGGTTAAGATTGGCCAGCAGCAAACTGGAGCTCTGACATCCTGAAAATGACCTTTAAGCTCAACAATCAAGATGGATCTTGATATTTTCTTAAAATTGGAGGCACCCATTATTTCCTCCTTCTACTTTCAAGAAGTGAAGAGAACCAGTCATCTCTCGTTTCCAAATTTTCTCAATGAATAAGATCACAAAATGCACCAGGCGTGCGAGATGCCTACATGGAACCTTTTATTTTCTTTTAAAACTCTTGAACTTGACGTTCAAATGCCTCAACCGTGGCTTGATAAGTGCAGCTAATCTTCCTCTCATCACGGTGCTGACAGTTTGATCAAGTATGTGTGTGAGTGAGAGAGAGGCAAATTGCAGATCACCTCGTCTGAAGGTGCTATGCGCAGCAAATGCAGTCATTTTGCCATAATAGTACACAACTGATGTTACTTGTAGGTGTTGTTGGTCAACCCCTGCTTCAGCCATGAATATGTTTACACAAGCAAGACCTCAGGTCACTGGGAGAGGGGCAGGAGGTTAGAGAAACTCAAGGCCACACCCAGTTGTATCCGGTCTGCAAGATAATTTATATTTATCGGAATTGATATTACAAATCCGTAATGCATTGCAGTAACGGGCAGGTACATCAATTAGCTCCACCCCCCAACTTTATTGACAAACTCATTGGTGTCTCATGGTTGCTTCTGCAACTGCTCAGCCTAACGGTAGAGTACGGAAGCGGTCTGAAGCGACACAAATCCATACGGTTGATTCATAGACTGTATATAAATATGGACAATGCGTCTCCACTTCCTTGCATTGGCCAAACTGGCGCTATTTTCTGGCGGGGAGACGGGTGGCGGCATCTTGCGACTTTGGAGCCAGTGTCCGATCAGTACGGCCGTGATATCGATGCCCCTCCCACACTTCCTCCAGACTCACTCGCATTTTCGTTTAATTAATGCTACGCTCTGCTCTACCTCCGCCAGTTACAAGGAAATGTTGGATTATACACTTATTTTTAATTTTTGTTTTTACAACTCTCATGGTTGGGCAGACCGCTTAACGGAGCAGTTGGCATGGCAACTGGTAGTCACCAATACGTCACATCCTGTTTCTATAGCGTCAAATAACTAGCTAAAACGAGAAAATTACACTTGAATATGCATCAGCATTAACTTAACTACTGAAAATGACAGAGACCATCCCTGAAATAAAATGTATTTGACGCGTATTTTAGTGTTTCAACAGGTTTTTAAAGTTTTAATCTGCAGACACACCTGTCAGATAGACAGAATGGATTATTTCACTCTGAAGTAGAACAAAATCAAAACACTCAAGCACAGCCCTGACCTAAGAACTGTACTAGAATACGGTGCTTCAGTAAATGTGCATCACCTCACACTCCCAAGTCGGCGAGGTGCTCATCAACGCTGCATTTTATAAAGACAACCTTATCTGTGAGCTAAATCACTTCAGAAAGCGGAGCAGAATTGCATTTAGCGCTGCCTCTGAGTGCCATTTAAAAATGGAATCGCTAATTTAGGCGTCAACAGCCTCCAATAACCCCACAAAGTTATAAAATGCTAATTTGTGTCTGTATTTCCCGGCCCGGACCGTGACACCCAGTCAGAGCCTGTTAGAGAAGCATCCGCGCTGACCACCTCTCGGATGCTGTTGCCATGGCGATGCCCCGCTTTTCATGACTAAAAGAGAGGGGAAGCTGAGACGCTATTGAGCTTGAAGGCTCTTCCCGAGATTGTCCATTTCCCTCTAAAATAGGCCAGGTACAGGGGAGGGAAGAGGTGCAGAGGGCAGGAGTGAGCAAATTAAACATGCAGCGGCGAAAATAAGAGGCTCTGAGATGAGCCGCCGGTGGACTGGAGGAGTGGGCGTCGAAACGTTTTGTTCTTATGAATTAGGCTGCGATGCTGAAATGAGAGAGGGAGAGAGACAGAGACAGAAACAGGGAAAAACTCAGACATAATGATTGATTTTATTATGCATGTGGATAAACTCCACTGCACTTCTGGCTGGGCAGAGCTGTATGAAGTATGAAGTCATTGTCACTTCAGACCCTCGGAGTTAAGGGTGATTATGCAAAACTAAAACTGTAGGAACGGCTGCATAAATGTTGACGCTACAGAAACGTAGGGTTCGCTGATGCATTGTCGACACATTTTAAAGGACAAAATAGCCTTGCTTACTTTTAGCAAAAAAAAAAAATCTTTGCAGGGACAAAAAATAGCTCTTTAAAGAAATAATCATTGATCAGTGTCCTCCAACCTTACTCAAAACTTTTACGATCGTTATGGCGCCACTGCTATAGATACCAACCATAGACGCCATTTTCACGGCGGACTTTGAAGGAAAACCTGGATATTGTGAGGAAAGGCTGCCCAATCCCGGAGCTAGCTAGCTGTTAGCTAGCCGCTAGACATGTCCGTTACTTTCAGGTCAGCAACTGTGATCGCTACCCGCAATAAAACTCACTGAGAATTGCAGCTGCGCAACCAGTACGTCAAATCCAGCATAAGCGTCAATGTCGACCCAATAAAATGGCAAAAATATACGTAAAAGATGTAAATGTAATTTGTTTTACTCACCAGAACTTAAGGAGCAATCTAGCCAGGAGTAGCGCTCATAGTTGCTGACCTGAAAGTGGTGGACAAACCCTTTTCCCGGCTGGGTAAGGCTAGCTAGGGATCCGGGATTGGGCGGCCTTTCCTCAAAATATCGAGCTTTTCCTTCAAAGTCCGCCGTGACAATGGTTTTTGTAGATACCGTTGGTTTCTGGTGGTAAGTTCAAGTTATTCTTAAAGATGCATCCATTCCTGTTTTGCCCACTTTTACCAAAAAGAAAAAAAACAAAAGACTTAAATAACCATTGCTTTGCCTTGTGGAGGATTTTCTTCCTATCATACAACCTCGTGGAGGTAAATCAACTCGCTATAATTATAATGTGTTTCTAGCGACAGTGGCAGCGTTTCAGCGCTGGATGTTCAACCATTGTTCGTACTTCTCATCTCACTTCCTTCTCCTTACTCTTAATGAAAGGCCATGTTGGTGGAAGATGTCAGATGCTGTAGCTGATGGCTAGCTGCACCGACTAATTTCCCATCCGGAGAGGTGAGCACGTCTGGAAAGGACACACCTGCCAACACGGCTGTCAGCCGGCGTGTGAAGGTAGTGGGATAATTGAGCCGCGCTTGGAGATCTAATAGCGGAGGGGAATACGGCGGCATAATGGCCACTTTGCTCACAGTGGGATTGAGGCGGGCGATGCACAGAACTTTTCTCTTTAATCCAAGGACTAAACTGTCACGTTTGGATGTCATTAAAGAGACAAGACATTCATTAAATGACTAAGACACAATGTGCCAGATTACTCAGGTACTGATGTGCAACAAATGTAGTGACTGCGTCCCCAGACTTTGATTACTGCCAACTTTTTAGAGAGGTTTTTACACTTCGTACACAACGTCTGTCACTTGATCCCCCGGCTCCTCGGCGTGCGCGGCGTACGTTCAGTATACAGTGTATGGAAGTTAATCGGAAGAGGCTTGTGTGAAAACTCTGGCAGAATTCCAAATAGATTCCTCTTGACTTGGAGACGGAGTCCTTGGAAGTCTGAGGGGTGATCTTGGGTTGACAAGCTATCAAAGGGACAGATGGTACTGCCAACATCACTGGCTACGTGACATATTGGTAGGTGAAAGGGACACTCTGGAAGGGCTTTGATTAGTTTGACGGTGGTGTGCATGCAAAGGAATTTGCTGGTTTGGTCATGGTGAGCTGGTTTGTGATATTTGGACGTAAAGTCAGAAACAAACGTTCATATATTTGATCAGAAATACCCTAAACACCCCTTAAAGCTTGCGTGAACGGGAACTGTTAATGGTGGTAATGTGTACACATCAAAATGTGAGTCAGAGGAACAAATTATGTGACTTATTCTTCTCCACAAAGGCTTCAGTTGAGGGAGATTGACACTTTAAAGTTATCTTGCTGTCCATATCTTTAACAAAAGACCTTTTAGCGGGAACCTAAATATCTCCTCTCCAATGAATCAGTCTAATGGCGCTCAGATGACACGTGCGACGACATCACTGTCATTCTTCTGCCTGTCGTCGCATGAAGCCGGTTTGATTGGCCCGTCAGATCTTTGCCAGGCGTCATGCTGGAGACTCTGAGTCAACTGCATTCACAAAGTGTTTGATTAGCCGTCGTTTATAATCAAAAATTAGAAGAAAAAAAAAAGGGTGCACGTTAACGATGCACTGTTTCGTCCCTGCGGTTTGTCGCACCGGTCGGACTGCAGAGAGGAAGCCGAGGTTTACGTTGACGTTATGTGTTTCTTCTTTCTTCAGCCGAACTAAAAGGCACACACGTCTTTTCGGCAATCTCAACCGCTGTGACGACTCCTACCACTTCAGCTATGATCTGCAGAGCTATTGATTTTTACCGCATCTCTAGTGAGAACAGAACACAGGACTGTACAGATCAGTAGTTTTCTCAGGTCTGCACAGTCTACCTAAAGACGCTAATATTGCATATCCTGTTTGTTTTATTTTATAAATGTATTTAACGAAGTAAATTTACTTGTAAATGTACTGTAATTAAGTCGTTTTTGAGTATCTGTACTTTACTTGAGTATTATGTTGGGGGATACTTTTACTTTCACTCTAATACATTTGTACAAATATTGTACTTTTTACTCCACTCCTTACTCACTACTTTTGAGCTTGAATACTCTAGATATTGAATGACTGAAAATGCAGGACTATATTCTGTCCATGCAAACAACAACAAAACAACAGTTGCATAAAAAGACATTTTTGCATAAAAGTGCATGCACAGGCAAATAACACTGTAGAGACGCCCTGTTTCAGTTTTGCAAAATGTGCACAGAAGGTTTATTTTTTAGGTCACAAGCGTTTTTGGTTTTGTTTTAGAAAATGACAGAATGTGATGAATTCTAGTGTTTTAATCAATGAACGTCATGTAGTTCACCCACTACCGAGGTGATTGTGTCCTTAAGAAAGTTGTTCTGATTTGACCATGGGAAGTTCGTTATGGATTTTGCGTCAGCGCCATACCGGCACTCTTCCAGCTAAGACGCGAGTGCTCGCACACAGAGAGATAGATGTGCTTGTATTAGAGGTTGGCACTCGGCGGCTTGAACCTGCCCGTAGGGGCCCTTTTCAAATGAGGCACATATGCTGCATTAATTAGTTTCAGACACACAACCGAGTGCGACAGGTGACAAACAGGGGTCTCCCACCCCCGCCCTCCAAAAAAAAAACGGACTCTTTCTCCTCTCATAACTCACCTCCTGCTGAAAGTAAAGCGATCCTCTAAGGTTCCGTCTGGCTTTCCATGATGAAATAAACAGGGAAGAGCTGAAATAGATGGTAAAGTGTAATCAGCGGTGATTTCTCACCTCACCTGTCACACTGTTGCGACACTTCCGATTGAGCAACAGCTGCATGGAGGTGGAATTTTTAAAGCGTGCCAACAAGTGGCGCACATTTGCATACTTCTTGCCTTTATTGTGATTTATTGTTGCTTCTCTTCGTGCCGTTCACCATACATAGAATGAATGAAGATGTCAAACTGAGCCACATAGCCTCTGAGGTTAAGACACATGCTTATTACCCATTCAAAATGTAAAAAACGCCTTTGTGCATCAGTCTTTTAAGTATACAGTAATTACCATATTCTCTAATAGCAGGTAAACATGACCAAATTGCCCCTTTTTTTCCTCAGTCGTTTGGAAATGTATTCCTTTATCTTTTGTTAATGTACTTGCTGTTGGTAAAACTGCTCGCATTAGGCCACCAGATGCACACGAACCAGTGCGATTATTTCACATTAATCCAAGCCGTCAATCATCCCCATCTGCCTCTCGGCTCAGCTACCTGCTGAAGTGACAACACCTGCGTCACCGTGGCAGCCTCGCACCAACTGCTCTCTCATTAGCTCTTCTAAGCACTTCTCCAACCTCTTGCCAGAACAGTTTAGCATATTACCTGCCGTGATTACGTATCGCATAACAATAAATGTCAGAGTTGTTGCAAAGCTTATTGATGCGACGCGTTAGCAGTCCCGGTTCTGCACAAAATCGACGTAAAGGAATCAATATTAAATATACTGTTTGTTTTATTTGGTCTGTTTATCATTTTATTCTGTCTGATTTTTACAGCCATCCTCGATCTAAACCTGCGTGTTGTGTTCTCATTAAAATGAATGCAGCAGCTGAACATATATCATATCGGATTATCTGGAAAAGAAAAACACAAGTGCACGCAGCATGGACTGCAGCTAGACTGACCGCCCACATCTTCAGGAGGTTTGCATTGTGATTGTTCTCAAGAAACGAGAGTCTACAGTCATGCTAGCAGCTCTTAAAGGCTGTAATTAGGCCCACTGAGCTAAATGCTAAGCTCGGGTCCTCTACCAGCTGATACCTGGGAGCTTGAGAGTCTTGCACAGCATTTTAGCTGCTGCACTCTTCGGGACAGAGATCTCAGCTGCCTTGACGTTCCACTTCTTTTCTAGTTCCTCTTGTAGCCGTTGGTATTTCTCGACCAGAACCAGCTAGCCAGGGTGGCACAGTGGTGTGATGGTTAGCACTGATGCAAGAAGGTTCTGGGTTCTAATCCAGAGTTTGGTGTTTGCATATTCTCCCTGTATCTGCATGGGTTCTCTCCAGGTTCTCCAGCTTCCTCCCACCGTCCAGAGACATGCTCGTTAGCTTCATTGATCATTCTAAATTGTGTGAATGGTTGACTGTCCAGGGTGTACCCCGCCTCTCGCCCAATAACAGCCGGGTAAGGCTTGCCTTTGACCTTTAGACTTCCAGTCCGTTCTCTGCTCAGATGTTCCTGCACAGTGTACCAGCAGCCTGGTTATTGTGTTTCATATAGGCCCTGCCTGCTAGCATCTCACACCCTGCCGTCATGTGATGGATTGTCTCAGGGGCATCTTTACGCAGCCTCCACCTAGGCTCTCTCCTGGTGTGGTGGTGGTGGAGCCCGGCCTCTATTGATCTTGTAACTAGAGCCTGTTCCTGCGCTGCCATGATTAGCACCTCTGTATCCTCCTGTACTGAAGTCAGCGGCACTCGAGACCTCTTAGCCTTTGTCTTGAAGCATGTACTTCATTGCTTTAACCGTCCACAGCTAAGATGCTGTGGATAAAAGACGTGACTGGGGAGGCTTGCACGGCCAACACTCTTCTGCTGTTGGAGCTCACCGTCCTGTCATGGCAGATAAGGCTTTTGGACGTTTCCCCCTAGAGTCTAACTCATGCTATCTGTGCTGCCTTCATCTAAGCTTGTGTTTACCATTTCCGAGAGTAGATATTGTAATTTAGTTGTGTGAAGTTTTCTTCGTAATTTTAGAATATATCTGAGGAGAGCGTTGATATTCCCAGCAGCCTCATCCTTTCTTCACTCCTGCACGCCATGAGTGAGTCGTAACTTAAGCACAAAGTACAGGTGTGCTCTGAGGAGGATCGGGATATCTCGGCTCAGAAAGTTTTGGCTCATGAATAAAATCGTTGTATAAGCTGAAGCAAAAGTTGAGGGATCACCAAAGCTCTTATAATTCATCACATGGAGACTCTGTGAGCTTCACAGCGACTCATCGACTAGTTGTCGAGATATTGCTCTCAAAACCCGCCGGCGGGAGTGGAGAATCATGAAAGGTTCATTCTCTATTGAACGTAAAAACTGGCAAACCCTTCCAAAAGTCATTCAAATGTTCGTGTCTGACCAACTGCCTGATTAGTATCCAACTGATCTGACTACCTCCTTTACAGTATCAGTAATCAGTGGCCTACATGGAAGGATAACCGTTGATGTCGACAATACAAATCGTCCGAAGGCGCTTTACAGAACCCGCCCTGAAGCCCCTACAGCACAGGTGTCAAACTGATCCGTGAAGGGGCCACTGTGGCTGCAACTACGCTGCAGTACACCTGACGTGGCTCAATCAATCAACTGAACCGCCTCTTGCTTGATTGGAACAAAAACTTGCCAGCCACACCCACTGCATGGGTGCTGCATGGTTGGGATGAAAACCTGCAGCCACAGTGGCCCGTTCACATATCAGTTTGACACCCTTGCCCTAGAGCAAACAAGAAAGGCGACGGTGGCAATGAAAAAGTCCCTTTTAACGGGAAGAAACCTCGAGCTAAACCCAGCTCATGTGGGGGGACCCATTGGCTTGAGGATGTACGAGTTAAACTAGAAACAGAGAGACCAGAGAGCAGCAGGACACACATCTAATTGCATTGTACTAGCACACAATGTATGGCTAGTAAGAGAGAGGATATGTCTTCGACAAGAGACAAGAAAGTAGAGGACAGGTGCTTAGTGCATCAAGGGAAGTCACCCAGAAGCCTAGACCTATAACAGCGTAACTAAGGGACGGTTCAGGGTAACCTGAACCAGCCCTAATTATCTTCGTCAACAATTAAAGTTGAAAACGTCCTTTTCTTTACTCAAGACGCCTCAAGTCGGTCGACAAGTCCTCACTCTTTGCATACCTAATAAAGACCTAATCGCACCGCGGGCGGAATTGAAATAGAGTGTACGCCTATTAAAAGACCCTTTCCTCCGCAGACATTTTGACTTGTCACAGCAGGGAAAGCACAGGTGGAATTAATGACGGCTCAGTTCCGTTAAGTGTCCCGGTGAGCGATGACAGCGGAGCAGCATGCACTAAAACAGGACCTCCCCCCTTTACTGGAATGCGCCCGATCATTAATACACCTACCGCGACTAATCAAAATGTCTGGCGTGAAAAATGACCGTCCCAGCTGTAAATGCGGGAGCCCGTAGTCAGGTGTCATTATCCAAGGGGCAAATCGAGCATGCTAATACCAGGCGGTAATGGGGTCTTGGCGTCTGGTAACCTTTCGGAAGACAGTGTTGTAACAGTGGCTGCATGATGATTTTATGTCTTTATAGAATATTATTAGTTGAACGCCACTTTATTATACATGTCACAGGACTGGAGAGGAAGGAGCTGTCGCGGCGAGTGTTTTTTATTAAAGACAAATGCCTCAGTTAGAATATTAATTAGAATATTAATCCGCAATGGTAAAATCTTGTCTTAGGTAGCAAGCCAATTGTTTTTAGCATTTATTTCTGCTGTGACCATTCTCAGGCTATGAATACGGCTGGAAATGTGGTAAAAAAAAAAAAATAAGAATATATCCCAAGGAATTTAAATTGCAGCTCCCTTGAATGCTCTTATTGAGATGTGATTGCAAGAGCCAAGTGTTGCCATGACAGCAGTTAAGTCTTGCAACTTTTCATCTGAGACCGTTGTCCTGGTTTTGTCGGTTCGGCTTGGCCCGACGATCACGGCGCAGAGAAATGCTGGATTACATCCTAAAATTAATAACATATTATTTAATATTCACAAAAATAAAAATGAGACCTGAGAGGAAATTGAAATTGATTATTAATAGCTGGTGTGTAGCCCTCCTTTTTCCTTCTTTCCTATTCTAATTTGAACTTCAGCCTTCGGGGCCGTTCCAAGGCTTTGGTCACTCTCTTGTGGCTTATTGTTTCCCCTTCTGCTGCCCTCAGTGTGGCAAACAAAGCTGAAGTTAATGTTTTTATTTCTCCATTTTAAACCCGGGGATCTCAAAAATCTGTCCCTAAACATAACCCTCTGACGCAGATTTCTCCAGCGTCTGAGGCCACGCATGGCTTCACTTAGCAGCACCGATACATTATCAGGCTCTAATGCGAGCCGTACGTGAAATGCTGCAGATTTTCCCTTTTCCCCGGCACCATCCATCCATGCACGTAAGCCGGTCTGAAGTTCCTTTGCGGTGAGGTTTGGATTAGAGGCCGACACCGAGCAGTCAGCCTCGCTGAAAGGGATTTCGCTATCGCTGCTGGTTTTTGTCGGTGTCGCTACACCTTGCAGAGATTGTGCCACAACATTGCTCCTCAAAGGAAACGGCGTGACGAAGCAGGTTCAGGGACAGTAACGACAAAGAAGACGTTTTGCATGACATTCACCTTAACGTAAAGGCACAGTCTTGTATTTATTTTTCGTTCGGCTATGCAGCATTGACGTATTGTCTGCAAGTTCAGATTTAGATCACTTTTCATTTTACATTCTTTTAAGATGGACTCAAAAAATACTTAATTGCAGTTGCGTTTGTTTACTTTAATGTACTCAAAGGTGGTTTAGGCTTCAGCGTCAAATCCTACGAGACCCTAATGACGTACCCTGATGTGCACCTCCCTACTCTGATTGATCTGCTTGGTAGTAGCGTGTTTCCGCTTTAATATTTCCAGCTGTTTCTCCATGTCTGCAATTTTTGTTTTGGATAAATAAAGATGGAACACATCGAGGAAAGGTTAACTGAGGAGTTTCCGAGATTTGTACGAACATTTGGACGACTCGTCTTCGGCGAAACTTTCAGTCGTCGTTGCTGAAAGTGAAGCAAGACTGTCGAAAAAGAACTCAGCGCAGACTAGTGTTTGGGTGGCATTGTTACAGAGCGAGCCAGAATTATGAGCGCATAAGTATAAACAGCTCACACTGGCGTAGGCTACGTACGTAGGTTACGGCGTCTATGTCCTGCAGTACCTGAATGAGCCTCTAGGTTGTGTTTCCTTGCAGGTGTGAATGCTATATGAACTCTGCTCTGGTCTGGTCTGACATAACCAACCAGAAGAAACTATCACGGAAAAGGTTTTTGGAGCAAATGCATTTACAAAGGTCTTTATGACCTGTTTTATTAGGAAGTCCTCGTTCCGTTCGGTACAAAACATCGGAGGCTCCGGATAACCCCAACTGTCCTCAAATTTGTTGGTTTATGGAAATAGTCGGCGAGTTAAGCTACGAGCGGCTCGTGTAAACAGCTCATTTCTGAGCGCGACCTTGACCGGAGAATGTACTACAGCCTGTTTACTGCCTGTATGTAAATGTAGCCATTGTCTTGGCTTCTTTTCCAGGATTAGCCTCTCATTTCCTTGGCACAGTTCCTTCACCCAGGGCTCTGTCTGCTGTGTACACAGATCTCCACAAAGCCCCCGATGTCATTTCACTGATACTGTTCTGTCTCACAACACCAGGATACACCGAGTCTCTTCTGTTGGTAATATCAATATGAAAAAGCAGAGGAGACACAGGACTCGGGGAGTGTATTTATTTCAACGCCGTGACTTTAACCTTGACAGGAGTTTGTCTTTATTTGGCTTCTCCTTGCCGGGCCTACGAAATCTCTCTGCCTTTTTTTTTTGTTATACACATACAATTAATTGTCAGTCAGTTACCTTGACTTCATCAGTGGACGCCAAAAAAGAAACACAAACAAGGCCTCTGGCTCTGCCTCTCACAGCCACGAGCATAAATCCTCAAGAGTTTTTCATCCGTTGCTGAAATGGCCGAGGCTGGAGGCAGCTCGGTGACAGCGGGGTGGGAGGAGAGTGTTAGTGGAGGTGTGGAGGGGAGCTTGATAATCACGCATGAGAGAAGAAAGGGCAGTCTGGTGGATGGAGAGAAGCTCCACTGGGCTTCTGCTTTTTTTTTTTCCTCCAAACAGTGTCCCCATTAACACGACTGATGTGCATCTCTGCACCAAGCCGCAAACTCATTTGGCCTTGGGAGCCATAGAGAGTCCTCATTGTGTTAGGATAAGTCACTCCTGAGACCACTAAAAGCCATTATTAGAAGGTGTTTATTGAGCTAGCCATGGCCTAGATACAGCTTAATATCCTGAGAACAGTTATAGCCCATAATTATATTACATTTTGGAATGAAGACTGACCGTGATTAGATAAATGATGAATAGCTCCATCAGATTAAAAAAAGAAAAGGTGCAAGGTTTCTGAGAAGATAATGCACCGTTGGCTTATTTTTGCAAGAACATGGAAGCTTCTCTTCTTTCGATTATATTGTTTGACACCAAAAAATGTATTTCATTACACAGCCGGAGGCTTATATTACACAAAAAGAGAAACGGGAATACCGGCTTCTTGTCTGATGTCGGTCTTCTACGCACCTCTCTGCCAGGTGTAAATTAAACAAACGTCTATCTCTTTTTCATCAGTACCTGCGTTTTTTTTTTGGTTTTTTTTACGGCTGGGTTTGAGCTTTCTATTTTAAAAGCAGGGCCCAGATGTTTGAGCCAGAAAGCGAATTAAAGCCCAAACGCTGGCGTTGTTTTCATTAGCCGGTGCCAGGGCGTAGCTGCTAATTAAAAATGCCATCTTGCTGCAAAACGAAATTAAAATATTTAAAAGATGGATGTGAATTTATAAGCAAGCGGCGTTTTGGTGTCGCCTTTGCTTTGTCTCGCTTAATGATGTTAGAGCTTGACTCCTGGCAACTGCACCGCCGCCGTGTTTGTTATCACACGGCGGAAAATATGTGTATAAGACTTCTAACCTGCCCGCGCTTTCTCTTGAACTGTTTTCGAAGCCGTGTGGGTTTTTTTTTTTAGCTCCTGGTGGCAGCGGTACTAGAGGCCCTGTCATGGTTGGCTAGTTTAATTTCTATTACTGGCAAATTCCAACTTTCAGCCCTTCGTCGACAATACACCTGCAACGACAGGCGTCACAACAACCGCGCTGAGAAAGAGCACGCCGCGGCTCGAGTCTAAACCGGACTACTAACCCGTTGCCTGATGTCAGCACGCGAGAGAGAGAAAGCAAAATAATGCGAGCACCCGGTCGTACTGGTTGTGCAGTGTGTGCTCCGTTGTGGTGTTCCTGCACGCTGTGTTTGTACGGACGCTTCAGCGGCGGCGCTGCGAGCTAGCCAGACGCGGGGTGTTGCATCATTTGACGACTGGTCCGTGCACAGGATGT
Organism: Planiliza haematocheilus; assembly: GCA_005024645.1. NCBI lineage: Eukaryota > Metazoa > Chordata > Actinopteri > Mugiliformes > Mugilidae > Planiliza > Planiliza haematocheilus. Next base: position 2,594,504 of record SRSE01000133.1, read on the forward strand.
GTGAACGGACAGAGGAAGTAGTCAGAGGCGAACTAGCTGCTGGAGTACCTGAACATGTCATCATCCACAAACAGCAGAGCAGTGATTCCCAGAAACAACACACAAAAGAAATCCACATTCAACAAGGCGAACTTGTCAAAAACCCTTTTCCTTCAAGTTCTTGGTGTTACCATTGTTATTCCCTTTAAGCCGTGACACACCAAGGCGCCTGGAGAGAACCCACGCAGAAAGGCCCCAGTCGGCCCATGGATTCAAACCCAGAACCTTCTTGCTGTGAGGTTGATTAAAGGCACAGTGTCGCCCCTTTATACAACCGTTTCATTGGTATATCTGTGACAGCATTACACAGATTCATCAACCTGCCGTGACGCATGTGTCGCCCTACAAGGAAAACAATTGTCCCATCAGTTTAGAATGGGATCATACGCTGCCAGTACGGTGTTGCCCCTTGGATGTCTTTGACATTAGTGTCTTCTATCATCAAGTCGTCTTCACATGAACGTTACGGAGTCAAACACTAAGAATGACGATGTGTTTTGAAATGGGGCATCTACAGCAATCATTCTTTAAGCTTATGAAGGGGAATTACCGTTTTTTTCAACTTGGACCTTATTTCTGGTATAAAATATGACCGTTTACTCATCCATATAACTTTGGTGTCATTTTGTGTTGTTTAGAAGATATTTAGATCCAGTGGAGCGCCTTGTATATCCATATAGTGGGAGTGAATGGGGCACCGAAATGCAACATTTAAATAATGCACTATCTGCCTCGAAAATTGTGCATTTCAGCAGTATTTGGTAATGATATGCTAGTGCTATCCCCCGTTGAGTCCGGAGCTACCTGTTATCTATCTCTTCGCGCATCTGCAGCGGTTTGTTGTTCTTTGGCAAGCTGTTCCTCTCTCGGCCTCCGCATCCTCCTTTCCACAAGCTCCTCATCCATACACTCTGGCTCAAAATGGTAAGGACGTCCATCATAAACAAAGTTGTCGTCCACAACCTCAGAACTAGAAAAAAATTGGCTATGTTGCAAAAAACTAACAGTAGCAAATTACAGGTAAACAAGCCGACCGTCGCAAGTGCGCTTGGCGCTCAGTGATGACATCATCCAGGTCAGAAGTCAATCTATAGACCCTGAATGATGACAACAGGTAACTCCGAACTAACGGACTCACATGAGAATAACACTAGCGTATGATGACAAAATATTGATAAAATGAACAGGTTTTGCTGCAGATAATGAGTCATTTAGAGGCTGCGTTTCGGTGCCCCATTCACTCCCACTATATGGATATACACAGATCTAAATATCGTCCAAACAACTCCGAATGACACCAAAGTTATATGGGTGAGTAAACAATCGCATTTTATGCCAACAAAATTTGAGGAATCATTGATAACAGAAACCTGAAAATAAAGGCAACTGGACTTGATAGATTTTCTTTTGAGAAGACGTTTCACCACCAAATAGGAAACTCTGTGTTTCTTGTTTCTGTTAACGACCAGAAACAAGATACAACTAGTGTCCATTAACTCCTAAATACTCACCTGTCGTTGAGGTGGGGGCTGAATTAGGAGGAGCTCAGGATTAAAGCCTTTTGAGATTGTTATATGTGCCTAGACACCATTATTCAGTGTAATTATCTTATTGGTATATATCAAACGTTTGTGATACCCTGGAGTTATCTTTTCTTGTAATGTTGCTTTAAATTTTTTATAAAAAAAATTTTTATAAATTATTTTCTTAATCTTAATGAGGACCACGTTTCAGGAAATTGGTAATGACCTTGCCATTATCAGAGCTCTCCTTTTGACTCAATGAAAATATTCCACGATTCGCATCACACGTGTGTAGGATTAATCTTTTCTGGCCCTGGACCCGCCCCAAACAATAAAAGTCAGGATGCGTCTGCTACATTTATTTTTAAGGATTGGATTTTTTTTAAATCCGTCTCATGCAAGCGCCTCCAAGTTTTTTGAAGCGCAGCGCTGACTTCTCTTTGAACAGAGAGCACCTGTAGCTGTGTTTTTCCTCTTACTACAACACATATCAACAAGTAATGAAGCCTTTTAAATCACGCACAAAAAAATAATAAAAAAGAACTGATCCGGCCGCTAAAGTCAAGTAGAAAAAACAAAACAAAAAAAACCACGTCTCTTGAATCCCCGCTAAAAGTCAAATGTCAAAAAGCTGGATGACAGTGTTTTTAATCATTCCATTTTCAACTTTATTCGACCTTTCCTCTTCTGTATTTTTAATGGGGCCGCTGTCTGTTTCAAACCGACTCAATAAAATCCCAGGCCCAGCCGCTCCGTATGTAAGCGGCGTAGCTCGCTGCCCGAGAGGCAAAAGATTTAACTGACATTTTTAAATAGGTTCAATGAATAGGTTCACCGGGACTTTAATTACATTCACTCTTTAACCAGGAGTGTTGTTGGCAATGGGAGTGGATCTTGACAAGCCAAACGTGCTCTTATGACACTCCACCCACATAGCGCCGCAGCGGCTCCTGATTGCGCCTCTGTCCACGGGCAGTATGAGCGCACCGGCGAAATCAGCGGCGCTTAATTAGCAGATTAGAAGATCCAATTAGGAGATCTCCTCTGTCTAAAAATCAAGCCTCAGTCAACATGTCCTGCGAAAATGGGAAAATGGATTCTCCAAAGGTGGACGTTTCTTCCCCCCCTGCCCAAAAACGGCTGCTCTTGATTGACTGTCGCCCGCGTTGTTTAGCCCCGTGGACAACTTGTTTGAAGCCCATTCTTGATTAGCCGCGTGCATTTCAAAGTTGGCACCGAGATAAGTCAAACAGCAACGATCTGATACAAAATTCTTCAATATCTTTTTTGGCTGGTTTGGTAATAGTGAGGCTAAATATGGAGGCTAACTAAATGTAAGAGCATGAGCTGAGAAAGCTGGTCTGGTCGGCCCTGACTTTAACTTTAAAGATGTTCTGAACGTAAAGCAGGGCTGCTTCTTGTGAAGTAGCATTTTACATTTTCTCATGATGCCTCCACATATGTTTTTCTGCTCGTGGTCTCTTTCCAAGATGAATTTTATTTTGCAAAATGAGCTGCAGCAACAGAGCAAAGCTACATTAAGTGCTTTAATAACCCATTTGGCCTCATCAACACAGAGAGAGACAGAAAGAGAGCTTTGTGGTGATTTAACAAAACTACTGCAAGTATTAGAACAGAGACATTACTCAAAGAACTGTAGTGTATAAACCGATCAGGCATAACATTATGACCGCCTTCCTAATAGGAACAGGTTTCCCTTGGGCCTCCAAAACAGTTGTGACCAATCAGAGAATGGACATGGGTCTTCTGAGGGTGTCCTGTTGTGTCTGGCAATAGGATGTTGTTAGTGGGGGGCCTTTGAGGGGAGGGGCCTCCATGGATCATCCCACAGATACTTGATCAGTTTGGGGTCTAGTGAATTTGGAGGCCAGGTCAACACCTTGAGATGTTCATGTTTTGGGTTTTTTTTAAGTTGTTGTTCCTGGAGTATTTTGGCTGCTGCCATCATGGAGTGTCATTATTATGGGGTGGGGGTGCCTGGTCTGGTCTAGGTGGGTGCTACATGTCTGAGTAACATCCACACCAATGAATGAATGCCAGGTCCAAAGATTTCCCAGCTGAACATTGAATTGTGAGAAGGTGGTCAATGCTACTTAGTTCTCCTGTCAGTGGTTTTAATGTTGTGGCCGATTGGTTTGGACTCCCTACCTGTAAATATAATTTAATGTTAAGACTTCTACTCCAACAGACTTTTCCTTCACAGTGGTGATGTCCTGATCTTAGCGACAGCTCTGTGTACTTTGGTTGTGTGAAGTCACCGATGCTCCAATAGCAGCAATCATTTCTGAGAGCCGTGTTCATTGATTCATGGCCACTCGGGAGGTTGTCAGACATCCAAACTATGCTGCCACACCATGTAGAGTTTTCCATCTGGCACAGGGCAGCGTCATGAATCTCTGTTTTACCTCTATTTTGGTCTCCACCAGCGTGTGCGTATCTAGGCGCAAGGTGCTTTTTTCACCAGCCGCTCGTCAACTCCGTCTTCAGTTGGTGTCAGTTTTTCACAACCGCTCTACAGGAACAGCACTGAAACATTTAGCAAATAAATCACCGAAGTGTTAAAGTCACAATTCTGAGACTGATGTGGATCTCAGATGCTTTCTATCTGCGACAGAAGTGACGTTTATGGCTATAGCTGTAATTTTCTTGACTATGCATTGCTGTATTTGCTAAAACAATGACCTGTGCAGCAGCTCGTTGCCTGTCTTCCCATGTGAGACACTGAGAACGGAAATGTACCGTATTTTACCCGGTGACAGTAATTGCTCATAAGTGATACTCACCGATATGACATGCAAATTGCTTTGTATGCCGTGACTGGGACTGAGTGCTTCCTGAAATTGACATCCCGGCAGTCTGGGATTACAAGCAGGACTCATTAAAAACAGAACCCAGACGTTCGTTTTTATGCTTTTTGCTTTGATTTAGACAGAATTTAGAACTCTTTATCTCGCTGCAGCACGGTGTCCTGTAAGGTGGGGCGCATTAGAAATTCAGGAGGGCTTTATAGGAGCGAGAATCCAGTCACCAGCAGGCCAGGGTTTACACCTAGCCCCTGCACGTTTAAGGCAAAATACAGCTTGACTTCATCTTGTCTGTGCAAATAAATCCACAAGGCAGGTTTAACTATTATACGAGGCTACGTGATATTATGCATGGACTGTTGATGTTTTCCTCCACCCCTTCCTTCGTAAATTAATTCAAACCAGGAAGGTTTAATATAGACTATCAAGAAAGATCCTCTGCACTTGTCCAAAGCCATCTCCACCGCATTGACCACACAAATTCACACTCTCTCTCTCTCGCGCCTCCCCCCAAAGCCAAAGCCCACATTAACATCGTAATAGGAAAGTGTGTTAAAGCACAGCTCCAGCGGCCTGACAAGAGCGAATTGGATGTCAGAAGGATTCCTGCTCGGCTTAATTGAATCTGCCCAGAACTAAAACAGAAAATCTGAAGTCAAAATAACTCATTAGATCTATCAGGAGATGTTTTGTTGAGTTTGACAGGTGGCACTGCACTGCCCTCCCTCCCCCCCTGCACCCGGCTTCATTCCCGCAGGTTTGGGTAATGCAGGTGAGCGCGGGTGGCCGGTAGCATGATGTTTCTCTTTCTGTTATTCGTTAATCAGTCCTGCTCTCTCCGTTTTCCGTGGGCTCGCTCAGCAAATCCCCTGTGCGGATGTAGGCTGGTGAAACAAGAGGAAGAGTTAGCGAGTTACCCCAGCTAATGGTGGCGGAGAAGGGCGGGGTTGGAGGTGGCCGCCGCCTGAACTGAATGCTAAAAATGGCCTGTTGTTCTTTGGCGTGGCGTCGCTTCTTCCTGTTTTCTGTATTTTCTGCAACGACTGGCTTTAACACAGGGAGGACATGCAAACTCCACACGGAAAGGTCCCAGTCGGCCTGGATTCAAACCTGGAACCTTCTTGCTGTGAGGCATCAGTGCTAACCCTTCACCGTTGACACTGGAACAGTCGGACTCAGACGTTACAAATAGAGTTCACTGAGTATAGCAAGTATGCAGCATATAAACCCAAGATGCCTCCAGAAAACAACTGAACCTGGAACGCATTAATGGTCAAAATCTACTGGTGTCATTAGCTTTAGCAGCTGCCTTCCTGATAATATGGTTTCTTCCCAGGATGTACATTTACATCCTTGCGCCTAACCTAACTCTAGACACTATTATTTCTTGATAGTCTATATTAAACCTTCCTATTATTTTTTGGAAACAAAGAATCAAACTAACCCAAACTGCACATTGTAATGAACGTTGTGTGTCCTTTTGAAGCATTTAGTGCGACAACGGTATTACACAGGATTAAGAGCTTGGTGAAGATCAGAGGAACACCTGTTTTTTACAACCTGGCATAAAATACGGTCGTTTACTCACCCATATAACTGTGATTCGTATTCTTTCAGGAGATATTTAGATCTGCGTATATCCATATAGTGGGAGAGAATGGGGCACCGAAACGCAGCCTCTAAATAATGCAAATAAAGCCTCTAAATCTGCCGCGAAACTCATTCATTTCACCAATATTTCATTATTAAACGCTTGTGCTATTCCCCGTTGAGTCCAGAGTCACTTGTTATCATCATCCGGGGTCTGTAGATTGACCTACAGACCCCAGATGATGTCTTCTGACTTGGATGATGTCATCTCTGGGCGCCATATGTACCCGCAGATTGCAAAAAAACTAGCACTCCCACTACACAGATATATGCTGATCCAATCACCCCCCAAAGGAATACGAATTACAAGTATTTCAAAGTTATATGGGTGAGTAAACCATATTTTTTGCTAGAAATAAGGTCCAGGTTGTAAAAACAGTGGTTCCCCTTTAAGTCTTTAAGAGGTAATGTTGATATCATAATCTTGGCCTTTCATTCTGGGATCAGTCGACATGTTTCCTTATTTTAACTGCTCAAAACAACTTTGCATAGCATTCATATTCATTACCGACGTCTGTGTTTGTTTCCTGCGTGGATCCTACTCGGTAAAACGAGAGAAAGTATTGGATTCATTTAGTCTGAACCACGGGAGCAACATTCATGACAACAGACCTGTATAGATATAGAGCATATTAGGCCGAGGGCGGCAGGTTACCGAGACAATCATGTCTCAGATGTTGTTAAATCAGTGCGATTAAAGCGCTATCGCTGCAAACCTCCTGCATTTAAATGCCTTGCATTAAGTATAATCTACATCTCTATCATGTTTAACTGTCTGACATCCCCCACAGGGATCCGCTGGCTGATTGCTATCCCCGTAATGTAACGAGGAGTTTTAACAGCGCTGTTATCCAGACTGACGTTCTTTTCTTTTCTTTTTCTTTTATTTCTTTCTACTTTCAGATTCTCGAGCTGGAGAAGGAGCGCCCAGGACGGTGGACCACGCCGTTATCGGAGGAGTCGTGGCCGTGGTCGTGTTCGCCATGCTCTGTCTACTCATCGTCTTGGGGCGCTACTTCGCGAGACACAAAGGTAGTAGACCTGAAACTGGAGCTTCACAGTCCACCCTCGCGTTTGTGCAGCGGTTATTATCTGCAAAGCAAAACCGCACCTTAGAACCAAAGAATATATTTAAATACGCTTCATCCTTAATCATTTTTTTTTTAAACAATGGCTGTTAAATGCATTTTTTTAGCAGCTTGCTGATTTCCAGGTTGATCAAGTGCAGCCTCTTTACTTTATTTCAATAAAAACCTCTTACTAAATCACCGGGTGGATGCTATCTGAATGGTGGAGACACAGCTATTAAGGCTAGGGGTTACTGATGATGAGGAAAATTACATTCTTCACGCAGTCCTGCTGAATAGTATAACAAATCTCGTATGCCGGCCTCATAACGCAGAAATAATTATAATCTATAACGAATTTCACACTTTGGTATTTCTTATGCAGGAGGAGGAAATGGAATCGGCTGCATTAAGCACTTTAGAGCGGAAGTACTTTAAATGAGGCAAATTAAAGGTGCAGATGATTCTTCTGGAGTGATATTAAAATCAGTTTCCCCTTAGATTTATCTCCAAGCTAAAAAAACTCTCATGTAAACATGGACGTCCGTGCATGCGCTCAGGCCTCGGCCCGGCTCAGGCGGCTGACTCCGGCCCTGATCCCAGCTGTCCGTCAGCAACCGTCGATAAAGTTTAGCCGCGCCGCTCGGGTCCGACGTGCCTCCTGCGAAATCAGCCGACCAGATTAGTCGACAAAAAACATCCTGCGTCCGGCTGACTGACTGATTTATTAACGCCGAAGGCCTAGCGCGACGGCGGTGCAGCCTCAGTGCCAGGAGCAGAGAGGAAGACGGCTCCTTCTGGCAACTTATTTCTGCAGCTTGATCAGTTCTAAAAAGATCTGCACGGCGTAGTTTTAATCAGACGTCTAGAGAAGACGCAAACTTGCAGGTTAGTCCAGTATATTGGGAATCTCCACCACAGATCACAGGTTACATGTGTCATATTCCCCGGATTCATAAAACCCAGCTTCACTTTAGTCTTTTTACAACATGTCAAATTATCCAAACGCTCATTTATTATCACCACACCTGATCTCTGCCTTCTTTTACACAACCTTATTCAAATTAGTGGACAAATCTACATAAACTATAAGCTCTTAATAAACAGAAACGAGCTGCCTGTTTCCCTCTAAGGCTGCTCACACAACACATTTCTATTATAAAACAGCAAGGAGGTGGAAAGTATACAAATAAAATGGAGGCCACTTTGACTAATTGTGCGCGGTATGAAAGGTAATCTGTTTACGACTTTTAAGTGCCTGGAGGCCAGGTATGAATATTCATGGAGGAGTAATAATAACAATCACAGGAAGAGAGATTTATTCTTTTCTGAAGCAGTCACCGAGAAAAATTAGAATTAGAAAAGAATTATTAATGTTTGACTTTTAACTTCCACGCTCCCGTAAATACTCACCGACACCTTCACCTGAAATGACCCGTGATCTTTGATTGAGGAGAAAGACTTTGTACGAAGCGAGGCTGCGACGCCAAAAGACTCCATGAGATGTTGGATATTGACTGATACAGGTTGCATACTTTTGTTTTTTTTAAACAGCTTTCAAAGTAAGCGTGTTTTTCTCAGCAGGGTGGGAATGTGGCGGCCATGGAATAATAAATCACTAAATAATTAAATGCAGGCGTGCCTGTGCCATTGCGAGCGTACGTGTTGACTCTTTGCGGCGTTTGTCCTTTTGCCGATCCTGGTAAATTGAAACGCTTCAGGCAAAATTCATTTTTTTTAAGGCTTTCAGGTGTCCATCATGAAATAACAGCTAAGTTTAGTAAGTTATATACTGAAGCTACATCTGCTCTCCCGTCTGTGCAAGAGAGAAACTGTGCATCATGGTTTCGACTTGGAAAGATGGTGTGGATCCATTCGCAGGGCCTATGTGACTTACATGAGAAACAATGAAAGCAAAGAGCGGCCTGACATGGCCTTAAAATATAAGTCAGGTATGACGTTGATGGGTTCCTTCATATGAGCTTAAGGTTCTGCTCAAAGTTTCATCCTGTTAAAAGGGAGTTTTTCCTGCCACCGTCAACTTCATGCTTGCTTTCTGGGTTTGAGGCCGGGTTCTCTAAAGCCTCGAGACAATTAGTACTGTTATTAACAACATTAACCGATCAGCCATAACATTAAAACCACTCATAGGAGAAGTGAAGACCATCTTGTGACGATTTGGTGTTCTGCTGGGAAACTTCTGGACCTGGCTTTTATTATTGGTGTGGATGTTCTTTAGACATGTAGCACCCACCTAGACCAGACCAGGCACCCCCACCCCATAGCAATGACACTCCTTGATGGCAGCAGCCATCCCTGGCCACAGAGGCCCCTCCCCTCAACCCATAGGCCCCCAATGCCCCTAAACCCAAGTCGAGTACCTTGCAGCTGGATAAAGACGTAAAATCAAATGTTTCTTTGTCTTTTTGGTGGCGACCAAAATAGAGGTAAAACAGAGATTCATAACGCTGCCCTGTGCCAGATGGTGAGTTGTAGTTCTGACTACCTTCCAAGTGGCAATAAATCAATGAATGCGGCTCTCAGATACGGTTGCTGCCATCTTGCACTGGTGACTTCACATACCACCAAAGCATGCGGAGTTGTCACTAGGATCAGGACATCACCACTGTGCAGCAAAATTCATTGGGAGTAGAACATCGCCCACCAGACCAGGCACCCCCACCCCATAGCAATGACACTCCTTGATGGAATCAGCCATCCCCAACAGGATGGACTCAAAAACACTTTAGGAACAACTCAAAAAAAACATGAAGAACATCTCAAGGTGTTGACCTGGCCTCCAAATTCACTAGATCCCAAACTGATCAAGTATCTGTGGGATGATCCACAGAGACCCCTCCCCTCAAAACACCACAGGACACCCTCAGAAGGCCACCGTGTCCATTCTCTGATGAGTCACCACAAGGGAGACCTACACGGTATTAGGAAGGTGGTCATAATGTTATGCCTGATCGGTGTGTATATATAAAGTTGAAGTGAATTGAACACCTGCAAAGTGGACCAAGTTAAAATGTCGCATTTGTTTCCTTCAAACAAGTGGGTGGGGAGGATTTTTTCTTCCACACATTTACCAGCGTCACCTCGATCCCGTGTGCTTATACTTTGGCACTTTCCTCATTCGATTTAGAATACTGTGATCATTACCGGGCTGTGAAAGAATGTGAATAAATCTTGTAAATTAGGTTTGAAGAGGCAGGCGAGTTCTTCTTTTTTTTTTTTTTCCTTTCTGAACTTGACAAGGTTAATTTGAAAGTGTGAGCCGTGCTCTTCCCCGCACTCAGAGCCTTGATTTTCATGTGCCAATCTTAAACGGAAAAGAGGGAAGACGCTGTACGGTGTGAATGCCGGAGCTCGGCGTACGCACGGCCGAAGGATTAGCATAATTAGATGGCGTGAGATGGAGGGGCACATTTTAATCTTGTTGTATCACCTAAGCAGCAGGTTATTATCCAGTCCGTGACACTGTCCTCTTCCTCCTCCTCCTCCTCCTCAGGTACCTACTTCACACACGAAGCCAAAGGAGCAGACGATGCGGCGGACGCAGACACAGCCATCATCAACGCAGAGGGCGGCCACACCAACTCGGACGAAAAGAAAGAGTACTACATCTAATCAAAACAGGACCCCTCACTCTGGTGTCTCCTTTGGGACGCTGAGCTGTTTTTTGCGGGGGACGGGGATGGGGACAGGGACGGGTTGGGGGAAGACGGAGGGGGGTCTCTTGGCGAGAGTAGGGGGGTCGGAGAGCGGCGGCGTTTTAGAGAAAGGCCTGGTTTTAAGCCGTTGTTTAGTCTAGTCTGCAGATGTAGATGGAATGTTTCGTGTGTTTGAATAAAAACAAAAAAAAAATCCAAATCCAAAAAAAAGAAAATTCAAAAAAAAAAATGGACAAAAAATGTTGGGTTTCAGTAAAAAACGAGAGACGGGGGTGGGTTGTGTGTGGGGGGGTTTGGGGGGGGGAGGGAGGGGGGGAGGGTCCGCCAGACGTTGCCAGAAATCACTGTAGAGAGCTTCACCATTCGACACCTCCCTAACTGCTGGTACGAATTTTAATTCAGTTCAACCATTTGCAGAAAATTCTGTGCCTTGTTCCAAATTTTCTTTTTTTGTTCTCTCCATACTTTGCATTCGTTTTTTTTCACGGCGATCCTCATTTCGCGTCACCCCGTCGCTTTTTTCCCGCCCTCCTCTCCCCTCCCCCGCGTCATCTTCGTAAACCATCAACGTGCTGTTGGCTTTTGTACAGGGGGGAGGGGCAAAATCAACCCAGCCACTTTAATTCATTTTCTCTAAATGTGTCTGCTCAGCCTCACCCGCGTAACAACGACGAAAAAAAAATAACTCTTTCCAGTAAACTGTGATTTTTGTCTCAAGCCATTACTTCCCTCTGACGTTTTGACGGCTCCAAAAAAAAAAATTGTAAAAAATGCATGGTACGCTTTACATATCACTGTACAAAGGACATAAATAAGAAACAGCTTTGTTGTACTGGGCCCCCACATAAATAACACACACATATATATCACAAAGAAGGCAGCAAAGGCAGTTTCATCACCTACAGTTTGTTCTTCAGAGCAGATACGGCTGTCTCTGCGTTATTTCTTCCTCACCGCGCTGCCATTTCAGGATTTTAAATTTCTCCCCGTTCGGTTTTGTTTGTCCTACTCCTAACTTTGGCCGAGTTGGAAGGCCTCTTCTCCCGCCGGCTTCTGTTGAGTTTTAAACTTTTAATAAGTTCCCATCTGCTCTCAAACGACTTCTTTGTTTTATTATTACAAATGGGGAAATTGAAATTGTTTTAATTTTTTTATTTTTTCTCAGTCAAATCAATATCCCTCAGTAAAAAAAATAATAATAATATATTAATATTGGCTGATCAGCAGGAGAAATGTGCTGGTAACTTCACGGAGAAGAGAAACGACGGCAGAATAACGGTCCTCCCGTCGGCGGGTTCATGTCCTCCCGCAGAAACACACACAGTTAAAATCAAACCAATGGAATCACAGCTGTATTGTACACTAATCCTTGCTAAGAAACGTTTCTGTTTTTACAATTTACTAGAATTACAGTGGAGTACCTTGGTGTGTTTTATTGTAGCGCGCTCATTGTGAGTTCCTGTCAAACTGTAAAAACAAGTTTGAGAAAGTCTTTGAACTGCAACGCTCTGAGAGACAGGCCAAGTCTTTCCACTTCCATCACGCCACCTTGATTTGTCTGCTCTGACGTGGCCGTTTTTTTTTTTGAGAGAGATTTTATTTCATTTTTTTTTTCTTGCATGTACATACGAGCTAAGCCCCATTCTCTTCGCTTCTCCGTGTCGCTTTTTTTACGCATCGCCTGCCAAAACCCCAACGAGAGTCGTGTTTTGCTGCGCCAGCTGGGGAGCGCCGAGGATGCCAGGAGTAATTAATTGTTCGTAACACAACTTAATGCACATGTTGTGCTCCGTGTTGTTTAATCCGCCGTTTGCATTAATGCCCCCCGGCTTCTAAACATGGCAGCGAGGGCGTGCCGGTGGCATCGTTTGTCATTGTTATGTGTTCACGCAGCAAGCGGCGCGCTTAATGAGTCCTTTCTCTCTGTGACGGCTGTGGGTGGATTTAGGTGGAGGTCGAGGCTGCGGCGGTGCACACCTTCAGAGTGTGAGGTTTTGAATTTTCAACACTTTATAGGCGAGAACGATAAGCGTACCATCAACAGCAGTGGCAGCAAACAACGTGCATTCGTTTGGTCTTGTATAGACGTTTTGTCGCAGCACAACATCAAAAATTCTAATGTTTTCCTTTTTTTCAGAAGTTTCAGAAGATTAATTTTTACACAAATAGGTCTTATGGATATAAAACCTTACTTATCAAAATTTTTGACAACTTCACAGCACACGCTCGGCACAAAGGATCCCACTGTAAATGCAGAAATAAATAAAAAGCTACTGGAGGTCTGCAGATCATAGAAGAGAACAGGAAACTTCTTTTTAAAGATTATTTTTAAAATTTGCGACCACCACCTTATTGGAGATATTTCTACGCCGCCTAGGTCGAGCCTAATCGATGCTAGTCTGTTGTTGTTTTACTATGAATGAAACATACACGTTTTGACAGTGGCAAATATATTTTCTTCGTTTGATTGCCAATGTGGTGTACATTTGTTTTTAAATGTACTCTATTTCCTCAAATACAGTATAATCCGGTAGTCGATTATAAACCAGGTCTCCAACAAAATAATGAAGGATGGCCACCTAATACATGCCTAGAAAAAAACAAGACTGGATAAATCCCTGGTCAAATGTTTAAGTTAAGCAGAATTGCTACTGCTTTATTATCTAAATTCATCTAAAACAATATTTCCTGGTTGTTGCTGGAAGCTGAAACTTTTACAAGAAGTGTTTGTATTAAGAGCTTAATACAGTAAGTTTATTTTGGATTAAAAAAAAAAAAGAAAGATGAATGGACTCTTTGCTAACCGCGTTGCTTGCCGCGTGTGCACCGGACTTTGCCGCCATGCATTTGATTGGGTTAAGTCGACGTGCGGCGCAGATCGCGACACATCACCGACGTGATAGCTTTAATATACCATAGTCATACGTGAAGACGGCGTTTGGCCCGTCCACATTCTAATTTTCGGAGCTCGTGGTCGCCCCGAGGCATCAGACTTGTGAACTGCATTGTGCAAAAACTTTCATCCGTGCGTTTCATTTTGTTTGCGAAACACATCCGGTGGAGTGGGTAGAGCTGTGGATATATTTTTAGCTTTTTAATTGGATGTGGCAGTCGTAGTTGGGAGCTACGGGAGGGATGTTGCAGACAAAGGTCAAAAGACGCTCGGTCCCAACTCTCTCCGTCTGCTCCTTCTGTAAAACTTGAGTTAAGTTAAGACGTTCTGTACTCACAAAGGAATTACCACTAAGTTAACACTGTATGCTGATGACACTGTTTTGTGTTTGTTCAATGGATGGGTGGGGGCGGGGCGGGGTACAGACTAGGTTAGATGTTTCACGGTCTGGTGTCTGATTAAACTATTAACTGACTTGTTATCGTTGCTTTATGAATCACAGAGCAGATGTCACTTCATATGTAAGACTGAGATTGTGTGATTTGTATTCTACAGTGAGCACTTTTTTCGCTTCAGTGACATGTGGCAGCTTTCATTTAAATCTGACTTCAAAATATGTACTTGCCAATAAAGGAATAGAACTGAATATTGTCTTCTCCCTTAAGGCTGATACATCAATATCTTATTTGTGAATATGAAACCTTTGTTTGGGTTGAAAGTGTTTCCTCCAAATGTTTTACGTTCAGTAAATGTTCCCCCCAAAGTTCCCGTATAAAACATTGACAAGAACACCACGATAAGAGAAGAAAGTTACACTTGAGCGTATTTAATTATTCAGAATTTGGAGTACACCAGTAAAGTTTAAAAAGCGGACCATGAGGTAGTTTTCTCCCCATTAAATTCTTTTGATAACGCCCTGTCTCAGGTTCATGCGTTGCTGACCGGTGTGACTGCATCTCAGGTAGAATGCAAAGTTTAGGCCCCACCTATCAACGACATAGAAGTACAATGCATTCATTAAGTCAACTATAACCTTTACTTTAGGTCCAAAAGGCAAAATTGGTGAGATATTTTGCATATATGTTGTACATGTTTTATGTATTTTTCTTAATATTTGGTGCACTGTAAAAGATGTGTTAAGTATTGCTTTGTGTTGACATAGGTCATAAAGAGTACAATTTATTGAATGAAGCAAGATCAGACAACTTGTTGTGGCCGTACTACTGTCACGTTCGACGCACCACCGCCTTTTGACGCTCGTTTGATTCCCAAAAAAAAGGTTTTTGATTGTTTCACCAGTCATTGTTTTCAGATTGATTCTTTTTGTCTCTCTGCTGTACTTGGGAAATGTTAATGTGTATTAATGGAGAAAAAGGAGTTCCACATTCCCATACACATTTTGTATTGGTTCATAAATAGACATTTTTACAAAACAATGAAGAGTTCTTGTCTTAATAAAAGAGAAAAGATATTAATGTCCAAAATAACCAGTGTTGGTATTGTTTTTTTTGTTTTTGCCTTTTATTTTAGATGTTCATACATTAAAAGGGAATTACCATTTTTTTTATTTTAATTTTTTTTTTTACAACCTGGACCTTATTTCTAGCATAAAATACAATCGTTTACTCACCCATATAACTTTGGTGTCATTCAGAGTTGTTTGGATGATATTTAGATCTGCGTGTATCCATTTAGTGGAAGTGAATGGGGCACCGATACGCAGCCTCTAAATAACACATTATCTGCCATGAAACTCGTTCATTTCACCAATATTTTGTTATTGTACACTAGTACTACTCCCCGTTGAGTCTGGAGTTGTCTGGGGTCTCTAGATTGACCTACAGACCCCCGATGGTGTCGTCTCTCGGCGGATTATTGCATTATTTGGAGGTTGCATTTCGGTGCCCCAGTCACGCCCACTATATGGATATACACTGATGGAATTATCTGCTGAAGGAATACAACTTACACAAAAGTTATATGGGTGAGTGAAAGTATTTCCCCCTTTAAGGGCCGTCCAGTTTTTAAAAGTGAAGCTATGTCTTTGTCATCTATTTTAAATTAAGTGCCTTAAACTTTCATTCTTTCTAAAAGCAAAGACGTCCATTAGAAAGTGATCCTACTTTTCACCCAGTACCTCGGTAAACATTTTCCTAATGACTTTATGGTCTCTAGTTTCGAGTCTTCTCCAATACGGCATGATTTCCATTTGCTAAATCACATTAGAGTAAAATAAAGCAGGTCTGAAAAAGAAGCTGAAACAAGGGCAGCTGGACTTGAACTGAAAGACATTTCAGCGCTCGTCCAAGCAGCGTAATGAGTGGCTGACTCCAAGAAACCCTGCAAGTCCAGGTGCCCTTGTTTCAGCTTGTCCTTCGGATAAACCTCAACCAGGATGACTGAGAACCACCACAGACGAAGCAGGGTATGGTTTTGAGTGTGGTTACCTTGTGAGTACCTCGAATCGATGGGTGACGATGAGGGTACATGAACTTCTTCTGTACATTTTAAGGATTAGCACGCACCACCCGAGTACAATGAACAATTTACCTAACTACAGTCAGCCAGCTCATGTAAAGACTGTTGTGTGGAAATCTTCAGCGATGTTATCTGCCGTTCAGGCTTTGAACGTGTCACTCCCCACAGAGGAAAGCTCTGCACAGCATGGATTGTGGAGTGTTGACAGTAGCTTCCTGGTCTCTCAGGGAAACATCGTTTCAAGTTGTGTCGCATGAAATACTGTTGAGTCAAGTTCAAAGTTTGGTTATCTTTTGTTGTGCAGTGAACATTACAGCATTATTACCTCAGTCTCACTTTAAGATGTCCAACAAATGCACCGCTCCTGAATATCATTTAGATTTAGACGAGGAGACGGGGAAATGGGAACTTGGATGACTTTTCACTCATTCTTTGGCGATACTGAAAGCTCTTTCTCAGCCTTGACAAACGCGCACCTTGGCAAGTACGGATGTCATGAAATCTTCATCAGATGCATAAACCAGTGTGAACCTGGAGGATAAAACAAGCAGTCCTAATTAACACAAATGAAGGCTAATACCCCGAGGAGCTCCATGAAAGCCAAAATAAATTTGACAAGGTTTATGCTCTGAAAATCAATCTCTGCTTTCCTGCTTGATGAGTGCAGTGAACCTTTTAAAGAAACATCTTAAATAAATGGAGATGCCGTTATTGATCCCAGCATACTAAATTGAGTTGATGGGAGGTGAGCGTACCAGTCAAAGAAAAATGAAGTTCTCCATTCATATTTAACGGCCGTGAATCAGGCTTTACGTTCAGACGTCGACTCAGTATTCCGTGGACGACTTGAGAAGAAGGCGATATTATCTTTTTAATTACATTTTCACCTCGGGCTCTCATTATACCTCAAGTGCTGTACATAATGAGCCAACATCTTAAATAAGTGAAGGTGATACTGCTATTGATTAGAAAGCGAAACCCGAGGCGAGCTATCAGTCATTGAAAATGTGCTTCTGAGCTCATGTTTAATGTGCGTTCCAGTTGGTCTCTTTCAGACTCGGTATCTTCAAATAACTTCAACAGAAAGAAATCGTACTCATTACACTTTACCCGACTCTGCTCGCCAACGCCTGCTCTTAATTCTGGTCTGGCTTTATTATTTTGCCGTGTGGGTCCTTGGTGATGGTGTTTTGTCAGCACCGGTGAAAAGGTCTGTAATGCAAGCCTTGTGTTCTGTGCGTTAACCTTGCAAGCTCAAAAGGTTAATACACATATCCTGGAATGAATAGCACATTATTTATCCATTACACACGCACAGCAGCCGCATTATTATTTGACTCGTTGCAAGCCAGGCGGCATTTTTGCTCCTGATCTAATGAACTCCGTTAAAGAGCGTCCTTGTTACCAATCACATGTTATTCAGGGATCGGCTATTTAGCGCCTACCCAGAGGCCATTAGGATTATGAGGCCGAGGAGAGGCTCTGCCAGGCAAACCTCCGTCGCCTTGTATCAACAGGTGATCATGAATGATTTACTGATTGTGAGGTTGTGAGGGGCAGGAAAGAGCAGAGACATAAACTCTTGTGCTAATGGCAGCCCTGAGGGCTACTTAGGAAATTAGGCCACCCATAAGGGCAGCAATTAAGCTACTTGTCTTTGCCCTGCAAAACTTCCCATTTATACAAAGAATGCGTTACATCATCTTTTCATATTAACATTTAATATAAACAAAGTATTCAGGAATTGTGTTCTAAGGTACAAAGTAAATGCCAGGACTTGAGAGAAGCTAAAATTAAGAAGAGGTTTGTGGTCGTGGCTGAAACTTGAAATTCTGAAATGAAATCCGGGGACATTTCAAACTCGTAGATGAAAAATAATTATAAGTTATCAGGATGAAATGTGGAAACTGGGAAAATTACTGTTTCATTTATATATTTATTTACTTATTATTCATATTTAAACAATAATAATCAAGTGTAACAACAGGAATGTGGCTCTCAACATTGTTGTTAGCATTTCCTAAAAGTAATAAAAGGAATAAAGTAATAGTTGTAGTAACAGTAGTAGTGGTAATAGCAGGGGTCGTGTTAACCGAATATTTTCCTTCATTGACCGTTTTTTTTTTTTAAAACCGTTGACAGAAAAATCTGAAGGCCATCAGTCATTTTGACAGAATGCCATTCACAACCCTGACCACTTGGTGGCGCCTGACCTTATTAATTGGCTCTTGTCTCTAATCGCAGTTTTCGTTACAAACATCACAGAACTTTTGTCAGAGCACGATTTCCTGGTACACCGATTATAGTGACGCACACGTCAGAGCTTTGCTAACCATAGACATATATATGTATGTCCATGTAAATGCGGCTAATGGCTACCAAAATGGAGGAATCGGACGAAAACCGTTGACTGTATATAGTAAAGCACATTGCTAGGACTGATGGAAGGCAAGTCCTAGCACCCAGGTCGCAGCTTTGACAGACAATGAAAAAGTCTAGCACAACCTCTGAGTAATAGAGTAATAACTACCGTAATAACCGTTCTTCTAGTCTACATGCATTTTTTTTTTTCTCATTCATGAAATGCTAGTTTGGGGACATTTTCAGGGACAGCTTTAGCCAGGGATAGGTCACCCAAAACGGGGACTGTCCCCAAAATTGGGGATGTCTGGTCACCCTATGCAAGAGGGAATAGGCTATGAACAAAAAAGTTGACATCGACCAGTCTCTGGTAAAAACTACAGTAGAAAGTAATGCTTTGTAACAATGAACTCTATGTTCTTGACCTGCATTCATATGCTGAACTGTGAGCTGCAGGCATGTATAGACTGTATAAAAACAAGCAGCATCTCAGCACTGTCAGTAGCACTTGATAGTACTCTGCAGCATGTTGTTAGATGGGATAGTGTAGCAGGTGGCACATTTCTCTGGGTTTCTCTGGGTCCGTGCAGCTAAAGGTGTAATAACTTTAAATAAATTCATCATGAAGTTGTTAATTGACTGATGTCCAGAGGCTTTGTAGAAATTTAGTTTAGTAGTATTTATCTTTAGTTAAGTAGCTGTTGTTGCTGCATCTAACTCTAACCCACTGGGCTCCTCACATGTCTTCTTGGAGGCGTCCATGTTGTTATTGTCACATGATCGGCGACTAGTTGGCTTCCTGCTTAAAGCGTCACAGCACAGCAGCAAAGTCGACAAATCGACTAGTCTGCACGACCGCTAGTGATTCAACGCTGCTGATTGATGTTTTTTCGTGGCATTTAAACAAATACATCTTGTCAGTTTATTATACTTAGCTTGTTTTTATTTAAACACTGAAGTTGAAATTTCACTCAGGTTGAAGAAATATTATCCGTATATAAAATAGGTAGATATTATTTGCCCCAGAGGGCAGTGAGATTTAAAAAAAAAACACAGCTCCAATTACCAACTGGAGAAATAGTCTCAAAGGGTCTTTCGAGGTGGCTTCTTTTATAGAGGAGACAAATCTTTTCTCATGCTTCAAGTCACTTTTAGACTTTGTCACTTTTACCTAAGATTGCAATCTTCCCCTTAATTAAATGCCGTCAGTGCCTGAACAACACTTTCGTCTGAACACTGAATATTTTGCCAGTGGAGACGACAAAAATTTTGAAGCTTGAAGGGAGATCGATTGAAAAGACGTGCAGAGAAACTATATGAAAATATATATATTTTTTAAATAGTCATTTAATTTAGTTGTGCACACATCTTTAATATCAATATAGAAACTCCTGTACTGTATAGTTCAGTCCGCACACTCTGAAAGGATATTGCACAATTACTGTGTGATTGTTTTACTACGAGCGTTTCTTGAAAAGAGAACATTATTTCCTCCATGGCTGATTTGTACTTTATTAAGCCTGAGGCACAAGAGATGGGTAATAATTAAAAAAAAGAAACTGTCTTTCTTTTCTTGTCTCCACACTGAGACAAGAACGCAGCATTTTAATAAAAGACAACTGATGAAGACATAATCACGGGTCATTCAGCTTCTTCCATCTTCTTCTGCGGTGCTATTTTTAATCTTCTCGATTCTTTCAGCGCAACCTCCGCTCGCCTTCGCCTCTATCGTCATCACCAGTTCATTTCATCCTCCCTGTGCTACAGAACAGACCCCAGCGTGAAGCGTCCCAGATCAAAATTAGGCTACTTTTGGATGCCGCATCTCAGGAACCAATTAAAACCAAAATACGTTTGACAAATTTGGCTTCAGGCAAACATGCCACACAACCGGCACGGCCCATTAAATCACGTCTCTTCACTGAAGTTAATGTTGAGACGGAGTTTGGTGGCGCGTCGGCTACTTTTTTCGGAGATGATGAACATTTCTGAAGCCCTGCCAGCAGCGACTCAGTGCCAGCGTTCATCTGTAGGCTGCAGCTGCTCTCATGGCTGTTGCTCTTACCTTCCTCAAAGATTGTTTTGCTTCTAGTTGGGAAACACATTGGTTCATATGCAAGCAAGAGATAAAAGAAAAAAGACTTGATTAGATTAGATTAGATTAGATTCAACTGTATTGTCATTGCATATAGTCGAGGTAAAATCCAGTTTAGCAAATAAAGTGCAAAATTAACCCAATAAGATCTCAACTTATACACTGATCAGGCATAACATTATGACCACCTTCCTTCCTAATATTGTGTATTGGTCTCACTTGTGCCTCCAAAACAGTTGTGACTCATCGGAGAACATGGACATGGGCCTTCTGAAGTTGTCCTGTGGTGGCCTTTGGGTCCTATGGGTTGAGGGGACTTGGACTTGTTCCTAAACCTTCCTGCCAGCGATGGCTGCTGCCATCAAGGAGTGTCATTGCTATGGGGTGGGGGTGCCTGGTCTGGTCTAGGTGGGTGCTACATGTCTAAGTAACATCCACACCAATGAATGAATGAATGCCAGGTCCAGAAGTTTCCCAGCAGAACAATGAACTGTCACAAGATGCTCAATGTTTTTGGCTTTTCCTGTCAGTGGTTTTAATGTTGTGGCTGATCGGTGTAGATACATATAGTGAATGTTATTAAATATATACAGGATGTCAGATTTCTGTTAGACTGCAGCTTCTTTGGAACCTAATTTGCACACTCCAGCTGCTAATAGAGAGATCATCTCCACACATCTGTTATATTTAATTCCCGTGTAATTAAAAAGACACCTCATTCATAGTCTAAATTTAGCCTTGATTTCAAGTCTGTTGGGTTTTTGGTCATAATGTCTTCCAATGATGCCTTCAAATGGGTCACTTTTTACCTTTTTCACAAAAACAGTCCACATGAACAGCCCAATCTTCCAGCATCTGTGACCTCGTAACTGGAAATTTCCCCCAACATCCAAATCGTCCAACCCACCGCGACTTTACAATTCTCACACTGAAACTGCTTCGACAGTTGCCTAGCAGCTGGTTTTTATGCGACTCACGGCTCGACGTCACAACACAAACTTCTCACGTCGTAGCCACAAGCTCTCAAGTTCAGTTTTATGTATACACTTCCAGTGCTTTAGCATCCAGGCCTCCACCAACTCCTATGGGGTCACAGTTGGTCTAGCTACTGTAGCTACTAGCTACTTTGCTCTTGTTGGTTTATAATTTAAATCTGCTGACCCGACTCGTTACCACATCGCAGAAGCCTCCTGTCAAACACAACCTGATTATTGTTATAACACAGACGCTCCAGTTTGAGTTGTTAAAACAGCACCTTTATGTGTTTGACTCCAGCGGAAAATTGCTCGCCGCCGTTCAGCGTTTGTTATGATTGTTTCATATTCCGCTGCAATTTGTGCTCAGTGGGTCATTGTGATTTTCAGTTGGTCATTTTTCTATGCTTGTGGGTTTTTCTTTTTTTATCTTATTCTCTTGACTTGTTGGATGTATGAGACCTTTTATTAATTTGCCTACATGGGTGGGTATTGATTTGATTCAGTCTTTAACAAACCCGCACATACAGATATTCATAAAAGAAGGAGACCTGAAGAGAAGGTGGAGATTTAACCTGGCGACCCTGAGAGGCAAAGACAAACGCTAGCTCATAAAATCTATGTATAATATAGCACAAAAGAGCTCAAACAGCCTTGAACTGCTTCACTAATATTCTAAATGAATGGGCTGAGATGGAGCCACGTTTTCAACCTTGTCATGTTGCTTGACGTTTAAACTAAATGTCCAGAATGAATGAGATTATTCCACCAAAATACACACATGGTTCACGCCACCCCTCCGATCAGGCCAGTCTGTACAACTTGAGGTGGTTATATGAGGCATTTTTATTCTGGTTATCAGTGTTAAATTAATAACATTGCTGTGTTACGATTCTCATCTTCCGGACAGCAACACGTTAGCATCTTCTGTTGTCATTCGTCATTTTAAAGGTGAAGCTTTTACTTCTACCTGGCATTAAAATTCAAGTACGACACAGAGTCGCGTCATGTGTAGAAGTTCTCAGATGATTCTGCAATTGTGGGGTGAATCAGGGATGGAGAAGGGCAGGAGTACAAGAATCTAGTGAACAACTTCGCCTCATGGTGCGAAGCGAACCGCCTTCTGATCAATGCAGCTAAAACCAAAGAGATGGTAGTGGATTTCTGGAGGTCCAGACCCTACTTGCGGCCTGTAACCATCAATGGAGAGTGTGTAGAGGTGGTTCAGACCTGTAAGGTACCTGAGTCTACATCTGGATAACAAACTGGGCTGGTTGGCTAACATAGACTCAGTGTACAAGAAAGGTCAGAGACGCCTCTAGTTCCTCAGGAAGCTAAGGTGGGTTAATAGCTGCAGGAAGCTGCTGGACATGTTCTATCAGACTATCGTTGCCAGCGTCCTCTTCTAACCTGTGGTGTGCTGGGGAGACAGCACTAAGAAGAAGGACACCTCATGGTTGGACAAGCTGATACAGAAGGAAGACTCTGTGGTAGGGGACAAAGCTGGAGTCCCTAACATCGGTGGTAGATGCGAGGACCTTGAACAAACTCCGGACCATCATAAACAATGTCCACCACCCTCTACAGGACAACTTAGTCAGGCAGAGAAGCTCGTGCTCCACGGACAGGTGGAGGAGGTTCTGTCTATCCAAACAAATGAGATAATTCAAAAAAGAGTAGCCAGTCATTATATACCAATCACAAATACAAGCTCTGATACAGAAATCAACTTCTCGTAAGGCCTTAAAACTGCCTGCAGCTCCATGTACAGCAACTGTTTTGCCTGGTACACCAGAAAATGTGCACTAACCTTCTTATTAAATACAGCTGGCGTTGGGGTACATGAGGCACCCGGTTGAGTTTTCTTGCAAACAAACATACATGAGTTATCTTTTACATTCAGCGCTGACATGCTGCATATTGATTTTAGCAGTGCAGAGATGTGCAAACTGTCTTTACCGAAAGTCCACAATAAAAAATACGATGCTTTTTAAAAAAGCTCTGTGACTTCTCCACAGTGCCACATGTGGAATGCTTTATGAATTGTGCTGCATTCAAGTGCTGTTGTTTCTCCACCTCGACGGCGTGTATATTGAAACAATATGGACGCCACACACAAAATGCGCTGTACTCTTTTCGCATGGTGAAACACCTGCACCTGCTCAAAAGGGCGCTGTTAGATAAACATTTGCCGAGAATGGATTTGTACACCATGTTCTGTTGTGCACCAACAACTCTGCGAGTCGATATTTCTTGTTGTTCCACCTTGGAGGGACACCATGTGACTTTCCCTGGATTATTTTCTGACATGAACGCATCTAAAACTTTGGGGTTTCTTAAGCTACGACTGAAGGTGTTCATGAATATGCGTCCTTGTCTGTACTTCTGTTCATATGGACTTGTAATCCAAGTACTGCTCCAATCAAAATTAACTTCTGATCATAATATGGTCCAAATACCCACATCTGTTTTAGAACTGCTAATTTTATTAAGGATGCAACAGGAGGTTGTGTGGACCTAGATAACCCAGAATGTAGTTCAAGTACACTGCCCCTTTGTCCCACCCTCCAATATCAAGTCCAAAATAAAAAAGTACACAAGTTTTTGTACAAGGTATTGGTAAATGGCTTGGCGCACCTCTTATTTTGCCAATGAAAAGCTCCTTTTAATCTTAGGACATACAAGTTGAAGATGGCTTCACACTGGCTCTAGTGGTTCCTGCAGGTTTTAATTGTTTTCATAAAGTGCAGTGTGGTTTGTCCTACTCTGTCTTGATGGGATAAGATTGTCATGCTTTAGGGTTTTGGCATGTTTTCTGCAACTTCGTTTGTTTTTTCTTGCGTTTCCTGTTTTATTTTGTAATCGGTTTTACTTCCTGTGTCCTCTGCCTGCATGCTCCGCCCCCTCATTGGTCTCACCTGTGTCTCATTATTCCTCGTTATCAGCCCTCGTATGTGAGTGCAAATACATCCCTGCCTTTCTCAGGTTGTCTGGGATGTTACCCCCGTTTGTCCTACAGTTCTTTTCCTTGTATACCTGAGCTCACATCTTACTTTTGCCTGTTTGGATACCCTGCCTTTCCTGCAGCACCTTATGTTCCCAAGTCTGTAAGATTTAATTGAAGTCATCCTGCCTTCCCTTTGAGTCCTGCATACTTGACCACCAGAACCTAACAAAGATGCTAATGAAACCAGGATCTACGCTTCATGAGCATCAACATGTCTACCACTGCAGCTAGCTCAGGTAAGGCTGCTTCAGCTCACTAACTTTTCTCTCAAGGGTCGTTTTATGGACGGCGAGTGCTTAAGAGGACGTGGTTAAAATTCCAAGCAATAGGGAATGCCAACATGGGAAGTGAAATTGTTAACTGTCAACATGGTAGCATATAAAACCCGACTACACAGAGCAAGTAGAAAGAACAAGCAGTAAAAATACTTATGTATTTTGTAGTAAAAACTAAAGTAAATGGACCTATTTTTGCAGTAATTCCTCACTACGTACTTAAATATTGTTTGCTCACTCCAAGAGAATGGTTTACGTCTTAAACCAAGTCACACCTATCATGATACGATCCCAATTTTAATAAACCTCCCATTTCCAATCAAAACTTGCCAAATTGTGTTGCTCAGCGCACAAACTATTTATCCCTCGCTGATTACTTTGCTTCTCAAAATAATGTGTTTGTGCAAGATATGCTAAAGACGTCTCGCAGCCTCAGCCGTTCCTTTACACAGCTTGCTTATCTAAATATTAGAGAGGTACCGCACTAAAGGCTGACAGTGCCGTTGAGTAGCGCGGCCCTGCAGCAAATATTACCTTTTGTGAAAAGAAATATTCTGAAATTTGTTGACAAGGAGTCGGAGCAGTTTTGCGTCCAGACCGGGAATTAGCAGCACCGTTGTATTGAATTATATTGTGAAGTGCACCCAGTGTCTTCTCCCCCCTTACATAAGAGAAGTGTGGGTGCAGCGACAGAAACAAAACCTAGGTACATCACAGCTGAAAGGGAATTACATGGTGTGTTGCGTGTCGACTCGACATGTGCTCACCCACTGAAAGTCTAAATAAAGCTGAGGGGCCTTGGTCACAGGTAGACAAAAGGCTGCGGTTCAGTCGCCTCCTTCATGACATTGAAGGCCTTACCATGTTTAATCCACGGATTTCTTCTGCCTCTGGGTTTAATACATCTCCTGCCTTTGCCTGGCAGAGGGACTATAAACTACCCTTGCAGGAAGTGTGTGTTTTTGCTACATAAGGACTTTTTACTGCAAAAAGACCAGAGCAGCCAGTCATGTTAAGGAGGCAGTTTTGCTGCTGTAGGGTACAGAGAGGAAGCCTAAGGCCGTGCTCATGATGTAAGAGGTAGTATCTCAAACACGAGTCAAACTTAATCTCGGCTCCAAGAACAAGTCAGTCGTCAGCAAGTTGTCTTGGGTTTGTCCTTAAAATGGCCTGAAGAGTTCGGTCTGAGTGTGAATTCAGGTTGAGACGGGGGACACTTGTAAAGCAAAGCAAATGTAGTTTATTAATGCATGTCACAGAAATCTGGAGTCTGAAAGCAAACCAGTCTTGTAACCATTGACTTTTATCTTATTAGTAATGTACCATCTTGTGACGTGATCTATTGTCCTGTCCTTTGTCTTATGTTTTTGTGTTACCTGCCTATAGACTGCGGATGCACATTAGCATTGTTGCTATAATCCGTCTCCATCAAATTATAAATCCATTTTTACATTTGCATTTCTCTGATGCCAAATGACTAGGAACTGATCCACAGATGGTGTTTACCAATCAGTTGTGTAAGGAGCTAGTGGCAGCTGTGGGCAGATCGTTGGTGTTATGATGGGTCGAGGCTAGTTTAACCTTTGGTGTACAAGAAGGTTATGTAGCCAAAACCAAACCCAGGAAGTCTGCTAGCAACACGCTTAGCTACAAAGTGAAGTCAGAAATTTGCTTTATATGTAGATGGGGCTTTAGAACAAATAGTAGCAAGAATCCTCTACAAACATGCCAGCTAGAGGGCTAACTTAACTGCTTGCTAGCATCTAAGCTCCGCATGGTTACGTCCTATTACGTCCTGTGGTTTATGGTTGGTTTAAGTTAGGCCTGTGATGGATGGTGATAGATGTTCTTCCAGTCACATGCCAAGTATTCTTGTATTCGTTTCCATACTGTGCCCTAGGACGACTTTCTAGATTGTTCTGTGAAACTTTATGGTCCATTTTGAACTACTACTACTACTGTAGATCATTGACTGTATAGCTGTAGATCCTCAAAGCTCGTCAAAAGTGAAGCCAAAGCAAGTAGAGCTCCCCCTGGTGAGTGGCTGCAGTATAGGTCATAAGCTCCGCCTCCATTTTATGGGATGGGACACGTTTCTGTCATTTTAGGTAGTTCATATAATACAGACCCATGTTCAAGTATAAGTTTTGTTTTGGATACGTTTTACTTTTTATTTCCTTCAAACTTTATTGGAAAATCGTGACGTTCTCAACCACGTAGAAGGACCTTTGGGACAAAAATCAACAATTAGAAACGACAATAATGAATACAATGAAAAGATAAAATGAAAACGTATACATTATTCCTCTTTAAACCATGTACCATATAATTTAACAATTTGCCAGTCTGATTCCAAAGATGGTGCCGCCCGTATCCCTGGGAAAATGGCATCAGTTTGGCCAATGAGATCTGATCTAATGGCTATATCCAACAATGATTCAGTGACAGGTGATTCTACACAAAGGAAAGCAATAATGTATATATTCCACATCTGCTAATAAAACCACATAAATCCTTCATACTGACGTCTTGATGAAGGAAAGTTGACTTTATCTCAGCTAATTGGTTGTCTACATTATCTGAACTGGAATCTTTCTCAGCAGATGCTGTTCAACATATTAGCGTGGTTAGCCGAACGTGTGAGTCAGCCTTTAACCGTTCATTTATCTCCCCGAAAGAGCACTTTCTAATTGCTTGTTGGCCCTGAGCTAAGCCAATTTTCTTTGCTTCAAAAAACAAAAAAACAGAAAAATTCAGTTTTTTTTAAATACCATCCAGAAACCTGTGCCAAATAACTAAACAACCTAATAACTACGTAGACAAATGAATAATACCGATTGTTATGCGCTGTAAAGATATGAAAATATTCAGTATCGTGTTAATTAAAAGCTAATGCCAAGCCATTTGTCTTCCTGTGAGAGACTTCACATAGTGCATGTCATTTATTAATCTTAATATTTATTTATTTTTGAATTTTTCTTTTTCATTCCCACTCTAGACGCCAATCTTCGTCGTCTCTTTTGATAACCGCTAAATATCAGGGAGACTGTGGCAGTTTCTCTCAGTAATAAGCCTTATATTCATATTGAGTTTATTAATGGTTTTATTTAAAGAGTACTAACAGATATTGTGTTACCGTTGAAGGTGTAAAAGTGAGATTTTTATTTTTTTTATCCCTCTAACCTACTTATGAGATGTGTAAATTTTGTTCTAATGTAAGTTCAACAATACTTCTGCCTGTTGGACCCTCCATTCATTGCCTCTCCTTCTGTGGCTCGCCACACATTTGAGTCTGAAGTAGGCGTCAGAGCGCCTCTTTGTGGACGCATTAGGAAGTGCGCGACCACTGGCAGCCCAGAAATAATTCTACAT
Organism: Planiliza haematocheilus; assembly: GCA_005024645.1. Lineage (NCBI taxonomy): Eukaryota > Metazoa > Chordata > Actinopteri > Mugiliformes > Mugilidae > Planiliza > Planiliza haematocheilus. The sequence goes on from SRSE01000133.1 coordinate 2,622,740, forward strand.
CAGGGAACTTAGTGACCAAAACCAATCAAAAACGACACGGTGCAGGTATGCATCCTCACTTCACCCTCGCTTCCTTATAAAGTGCACCTACTCTGACGATGACAGAAGTCCAGATTGTCGTTTGATCGAGTGTTCGGTGGCGTTTCTTTTGTTTGTTCGTCCCATGATTGATGGCTTTTACCGCTCTAAAGGCACAGCCGCTATGAGATAATTACCCACTCTGCAAATGATTGTAATTTGAGTTGAACATTACTAATTGGTGTCACTAAATGTAAAGATTTTCATTAGCCTGGGTGTAATTAACCATTTTGAATGATCTGCCCGCTTTTTCTTTTTATTGACATACAGCAGAAAACATGAGATTTCTGAATATCGGCCTAATGGATCTTATTAGCCATGTCCTCTAGACCAAGGTGAATTAATCAAAGCAGACTTGATTTATATACCCCGCCCCTTCCTTTCTTCTTCCATCTCTCTTCCTCTCTCTCTCCCTTCCTCCCTGCATTTCCTGCGCTCTCTCACACCGAGGCGGCTGGGGGATTCATTTGTCTTGCTGATTAATGATGAGAACCATATCCTCCACAACACCAGTAAATTAAAAGAGATTGGGGACAGAGAGAAAGAACATCAAGGTCCATTCATCCCAATCAAATTTCACAGTAGGTCCAATTCATCCTAAGCTTTATTTGTATTGTCTGCTACACAAACACGCGCGCATTCACAAAGCACAAGTCATTCACTTTCTCCTCCCAAACCGACTCTGGCAGTCGGGCTGGCAACTTTCCAGGTGCACGCTCATTTTTCCCAGCCTTCGGGACACAGCCGCGCTCATTGCTTCACTGCAATGAAAGCAGTGTGTCTGTTTCAGACAGTAATTGTTCATGAGCTGCAGTTATGGCTGGCTGCAAGCTCCGCCGTCTCTATATGTGCAGTGGAAACCTGGTAGGGCTTTGGAGGTTCTGGATCGCTAACAGGCCAGTGATGTATAGTGTATAGAGAGTGTAATGAACTGTGTCCAAATGAAGCCTGTTATCATATGTGAACATTTGAATGCTGTGGACATTTGTGAATGTATGTTGTGTACAAGAAAACCTGAAGAATCAATTGCTAAATCATTTTAACATAAAATCTGTCATATTTTCCAATAAAGATGAACGTTACAAAAAAGATTCTGTGTCCTGATCATGTTGACGTCTTCTACAAAAGGTCAGATTTCCTTGAGTTGAAGCCGTTGTACATGCGACTGCAAACCCCTGAAGAGCATTGCTAACAAAGAAGCAATGTGACAGCAGGAGATGTGGCATCAAAAACATCTGTTTATAGAATAATAATAATATTTCTACAGACTCCATGGTAATATTTCTCAGGCTAACCTAACGGGAATCATCAACGTCATTTGGAACAGTCTCTGGTGACCACGAATGTCTCAATCCAGACTTCTTGACTGACAGTGGCATCACTTGAGTGACTTGCATCTGTTGTAATCACATAATAATTCAGTTGTTGCCATTAATCCCAACAAAAAACTTTGTGTTCGTTGCTAAAATTCCAGTATTTTCATTTACATGCTGCAGGATTCTCTGAAATGTTTCTTTCCTTCAACCACCTTTTGAAAAAAAAAAATGTCATTGCGAGAGTTGCTGACATCCAACAATCTGCTGTCTTGAGTAATGTCTTGGAAATTCATTGCTGGTTGGTTTTTATACCACAGCCAGAGTTGGCAATGACTTGACAAAATAACTTGCATACTTTCAGTAGTACTTTCCTAGTTGCAGCTGTTTTGGAGACACAAGGAGACCTACGCAATATTAGGTCATAATGTTATGCCAGATCAGTACATATATCAAGAATGCTCATAAAACCAGACCAGTATCTGCAAATCTCATATGCATCAAACAGAAAATACAGCTTCTGGACGTGGAATTTGATATAACATATGCATGTTTTTCTTTCCTCGCCAAAAAGTCCAAATGTTTGCTTTGTGGTCGTGGTCCTTTCTTTTACTTCAGTCTGATATTTAGTGTGATATCGGTTCAGAAACCTCCTCTCCATCTCCCTTATAGCGTTCTTCTACAGCACACAAGATTAAACCAGGTTATTATCCTAGAACTAAGCCCTTCATCTGCTGGAAACCTCACATTATCCTCCCCTAATATATCTGTCTGAGCAATGAGTCTATGCATAATAATCCCTTTTAGATATACATCAAAATTTCTCTTGCATGCTCCCAGTTACCGCTGCAGCTTATATGAGCAACTCCACACTGTTTTTATAGTCGGTATTTGTTTTACGGTTTCCATTTCTTTTAGACATAATGTTTTGAAGTAACAGCTTTTATACAGTATTCCCTCGCTCCCCTCTCTATCATATTACGGCAGCTGTTGCAACAAACCATTTCCCAACATTAGGAATCAATAAGCTTTCATCTTGCCGCCATTTGCTGGACGGACTGACTGCTCGGCTCCCAGCAGGACCAAGCAGCGTGTGTGGACAGTAATTCCACATTGTTCAGGGACTCAAACGGGCCCTAAATTTTTCAATTATGCCCACAGTGTCTTGGCAGCCTCCCAAAAGGCATCTCAGCTGACTGTCTTCCAGAGGAAATAGAGGGGAGTTCTGAGAAAACACTCGGGTCACATCTCCCTAATTAATGCCGCTTCCTTGGGCTGTTCTTAAATCAACACCAGGTTTGTGCTTCCTCCTGTGATGTGTTCATTCCTTCTTTTTCACCTGCCACTGCCTTCAAAGTCACCGGAAGCCTCGTCTGGGTTCAAAAGACGGGACGGTCGCACGGGAGTTTTGAAAAACGTGCACCTCTGCTGAGAAAACAGCAGGAGGGAGCCTTACGGTGTGTGCCAGGTTCGTAACCCACTGACATTCACAGAATCATTGATCTCTGTGGAAAAATATGCTCTAATTAAGAAAGGCAGGGATGTGAGGAATATTAAATCCGCAGCAAACAACTTTAAAGAGCCTTGAAGAAGACATTTAAATGTACCTCGGGTCCGCCTGACCAGACGCTGGATATGGTGCCAGTGAAGCCGCTAATGCTGATTGTGACTGACGGGTGCCCTGATGCGGGACCGACTTCTGGTGGACGTTTATTCAAAGCAGCAGCAGCAACAACTACATCAGACTGATGAGGGCTGGAGTTATTCTAAGCTGTTGGCCAGGGTTGTGCATTGTTTAGATTTGTGCATCCTAAATCACTGGCACCGGTTGGGTTAGGTAGGATCTGTACCTATTGTCTGCACCTTTTTCCATTTGTTGGCCCTCTGATTGGTCTGCTGATCACCAACTAGAGGTCTCCTACTCTTCGTTCCATCTTCCGATGTCACTGTTGCCGGGTTTATTTTGGCTGTCCCCTTAAAGGGGAACTACTGTTTTATATAACCTGGACCTTATTTCTGGCATAAAATACAATCGTTTGAGTAATTTGTAGTCAGTCGGGAGATATTTAAATCTGCATATATCCATATAGTGGGAGTGAATGGGGCACCGAAATGCAGCCTCTAAATAACATCTGCCACGAAACTCGTTCATTTCACCAATATTTTGTTATTGTACACTCGTACAACGCGTGAGATAACGAAATATTGGTGAAATGAACGAGTTTCGTGGCAAATAATGCATTACTTAGAGGCTGCATTTCGGTGCCCCATTCACTCCCACTATATAGATATACACAAATTACACAAAAGTTATGTTGGTGAGTAAATATTGTATTTTATCTTTGTTATTTGCGTGGTCCATTATCATGCATGAATGATGTTACCAGAGGTAACATGGGTGTGAGAAGGCTAACGCTAGCGGCCGTGCTAACATGTATGGTTATTTCCTCAGAAGAACGCACACTTGTCAACTTTTCAAGAATCCCAATTATGAGATTCAAAGCTAACTTAGATCTACAGAGTTTTATGGTATAGACCCCCATGCTGCTCTGGTCAGAACTTGACAAAAGGTAGGAGCCCTCTGGTTGATGGTCATCACATCCACCAACAAAGGTTCAGCTGACTGTAGGAGGAACAAGAGAGATCATTCTGATGTCAAGTGACCGTTCAAATGCACAAATGTCTGAAATGCGGCTCTGTTCGGTTGTTTGTCGCCTTTTCTAGCTTCCCAGTAAACCCTATCTTTGAAGTGGTTTCCCTTTATGAATGATGAATACAGATTACTGCCACCTGCTGGCAAGGAGTATTATTTCCTCTAATGTAGGTAACAGTTGATCTTCATTGCTTTAGCTAGTCCCTTGATCTTGGTCTTGTGATGGTGAATGTTTCTTTAAAAGACATTGATGCCGTCCTATCTCTTTTGTGAATATCTAACATCTTTTCAGTAACATATCAAAGCTTAACACACTGATTCATTCCAAGATTAAAATAAATGGCATAATAATACTCTGCTAGGGCTGTTGGTGGTCGTCACCGTGAAGTTGCCAGGTTTGGTGCCATCGTATTTAACAAACCCACTGTTGGCCAGATAAGCTGCAGCGAAGACACAGCAGGATCGAATCTGAGAATCTGCTCCAACTTTGTCAAAATCATAAATAAATACTTTTTTGCAGTTTTGTTGGTGAATGGCTTAAACATATGAGGAAAGATTGCGAGCATTAGGGGGATTGAGACCAGATTTATTTTTGAACATGGAGGCGAACTAACTCCTGGCGACGTGAATGTCTGCACCACATTTCATGGAAATTAATTTTTCTAAAAGCCAAACATGTCAACCCGATGATGGAGAAGTCGGATGATCACCGATGACTGGATGAACTAATCTCACTAATAGTTGTTGGCGTATTTCAGTGCAGAGCAACCAAAAGACAGATTGACAAACTGTCCACACCAGTTATAGAACTTCCTGCATGGCTTAAATTATACAGATTACATTTTAGACATTACAATGTCCAATACTGGGTCTAAATGAATCTCAAAGGATTACGCTAAAGTCTTTACATAATCTGTCTCTGACGTCTGTAATATTAAACTTTATTGACTATAGACGGGATATTTTAAGCTCTTCTCTTTACTAAAGAAATCTGTGAAGGTTGCCTTTGCTTAAGCTTTGCTTTTAGGCTATATTAAAAGAAAGCTGCTTTGATACTGTTATTTACCACAAGACATAAGAATTCCATTTTATTCCATTTATTGTGTTTTTCCGGGTACATCTTGGTTATTTCTTCGCTGCACTGCTGTCATTTCTTTTATATTCTAATTACTGTTTACTCTGAAGGTTCGAACTCGGCGTGTTTTCAGTTTGCGCCTCATCCTTCGACAAGTGTTTTATCCATTCTGCCAATAAACAGACCTTGAACCCCTCCGCCACCTTTTCAGACACAAACCCATTTGTTTTTTTGTTTTTTTGTGGGTTATGTTGAGGGATTTATCAGCAAAACGCATATTGAAGCGGCCGAACAAAAGACATATTTCAGTCATTTCTCCTAAGTGCTGTTAGCCTTTCGCTACTTCGGGCACCTCAAGCTCTCATTATTTGGATGTTGATTTGACCTCTTTTTGCAAAGGAAGGACGAAGTTTTGAATGATTGAGACGGAGACTGCCCTTTCAGCGATGCTCGGAGGAAGTTCTTTCAATACAAAGGGCATCTCTGCTGCGCTTCCTGCTAACCTGGGGCCAATGTGAGAAGGTAACACAAGTCGGACCTTCGACGCATTTATTTACATACCACTTTGGTCAAGGAGCATGCTCTGATGCAAAGTGAGAAGATAAAAAAAATAAATAAAAAAAAAATACAGTTTGATACCTCCAGTACTCATCACGTGCACATATTGAGGGAATATCAAGTGTTTTGCAGAATACAATGCAAAATCCATCATTAAATTCATTATACAAACGCTAAACTAGCCAGAATTTATACTTTTGTTAGTGATGCTTGCAGTGGGTTCCTCGCCAATCACAATTTTGGTCTTGCCCTAAATTGGTGACATTTTTGGGAGAGGATATTTGACGTCCCCGGGCAGAGCTTACATTCCTCCAAATCCACCGTCGGCCATACTCCTACCCAAAGTAACTTACCCATGGCAACAAAGCAAGTTTTGCCGTATTCTACGTTGCTAGCATGGAGGCTAATGTTGTTTGACTGGACCAACATGTGATCATTCGGTCAAGGAAGTGCTGTTTAGCTTAAAGCTCGAGTAACTTTAGGTTCTTGCTCATTGGTTCAAGACATTTCAAGATGTATGAAGCCCTTTTTTTAACAGTGGTAGACAGTCTTGATATATATCCAGCTTTAGAGGAGGATTAAGCTTCTCCCTGTATGCCATATTCTCCTTTAGCAACAACTTAAAACAGCCTGGATGTACCATTTTGCATTTTTGAGCCGTTGCTATTAACAGCTAAGCTAGGTCACAGCTGTCTTTTGCAAGCATGAGCCAATACGGGAGCTGGGGGACAATAAAAACCGGCTTAAGATTAGATTAAGTTACTCAGGTTCATTTACTAGTTTGCCAGAGCTTTCAACAGTTTCCACCTGCCTTCATTAGCGAGTTTGCTCAGTGTTTGCGGCCTGGCGTTCGTTCAGCCCCTTGTCCAGGATCCTTGTGGTTTCCCTGATGAAGTGTCCGACCACATGCGGTGGCGGAGGCGGTCGGACGCCACAACATTTCCTCGTCGAGGGGCTGCGCCTGTCTTTTCCCTGCAGACGTTTTCATGTCACCCGAGTGGATTTGCTGCAGAAACCTAAACAAAGTCATAAATGTTGCACGTCGTTGATTTATTTATTATCTGTAACCGCTCAGAGAGTAGCGGAGGGAGCTTGAGCCTGTCCCTGCTGATGCTGGGCGAGAGGCGGGATACGAATCACCAATTAACCACCACTTGTGGATTGTGGGAGGATCGTGAGAAAACCCACGGGGGAAACATGCAAACTCCACAAAGAAAGGCCCCAGGCAGCCACCGGCTTTGAACCCAGAACCATCTTGCTGCGAGGCGTTCATTTTTTGTAATTTCAAGCAGACCAGGTTGCTGTGAGTACGGTGCTGTCACCACAGATGGAAAATCTAACAAAGCCACGTTCCCTTCATGATGAGATGAAATGGCCTTTGCTCTTCACTGCATTATCCCCAGTATCAAACGAATCCATGTTCCTGATCCCATCTCTTTTGCTCCATCTTTTAATAATGACATTGGGCTCATTTCATTAATTTTTTTTTTTCGTGGACATATTCGCTGAGCGACCAGCGTCTGGCTCGCGTTGCCGCAGCAATCCACACCCGGCCCGTACCGAAAGAGCAGGAACGTGGCGAGTGAATCACCGATTATCAGATGTGTTCTCATTTGGTATCTGCTTCGAGCTCCACTACCGCAGCCAGAAAGACTAATACCACAGATGATGGCACAGCACTCAAAGCTCAGCAGTACAACAACAGGGTGTCGGGGGTTGCAAGCTCGACAAACATTGGCTTCTTTCTACCGGCAGAACACACGCATTGAAACACACACACCCCTCCACTATCCAGCACCATCGCCGCCGCCCTCGACGCCGCTGCCTCCAACATGTGCTATTTTGCCAACTGCAACCCTGGGCAAGATAATAAGATGGCTAGCAGACATTTTGTCAATATTTCTGTCTTGGCTCAGAGTGCGCCTGGCCCGCTGCTTACTGATAGATGTGTTGACTGATTTTTTTTTATTTTTTACACAGGAGCCTCTGCCCTGTTTTGCCAGACTGCAAGAGAGCAAGTAGAGGCAAGTGTACAGGGAGGAGAGAAGGGCTCACTAATGCAAAGCAGTTCATTAAAATCAGGCACAAAAGCATCTATCAGGGGGGATGGATGCTGCTAATCAGTGCCTGTGGTTAGTCCAGCAATATGAAAAAAAAAAAAAAAGATGGTGCACTACTCAGCTGCGATCTTGTCTGGGGAGCGGCGGAGTCGGTTGATGCTAAGGAGCCGTGCAGATGATTGATTTTTCCAGAAGAATGCTCTGAGACCCTGGTCTGCCATCTGATTAACATACACGGCATTATTCATATCATGAATATACAAGGAGCCAGGGAACAAATAAACACTGACATGCATCCAGGAGCTGATAAATATTAAATGGAGCACACATGGCTTCAGATTTTACCATTTCATAATTTGAACACGCGTGCTGCGAGGCCCCTAGCCAAGGTCTAATCTCGGGTTTGAACAGGTTGAGCAGCCATGTGAGGAGACCAAAGAAAATAAAAAATAAACTTTTCATAAACATCATTTTTGTGCTCCAGTTAGGTGTCATGAATTTTCTTTCAGGGTCTGGAGGTGCGCTGTGTCTTGCAGTTTACACCGTTGCATATTTAAGCTATGGACCATAAACTGTATATAAATATGGACAACGCGTCGCCACTTCATTGGTGATCGATTTTGGAGCCAGAGTCTGATACAGTACAGTTCCTCTAGAGCAGGGGTGTCAAACTGATCCACTGTGGCTGCAGGTTTTCATTCCAACCATGCAAGAGGACGCCTGAAATGACTACGTGAAGGTGGTTCAGTTGATTGACTGAACCAAATCAGGTGTGCTGCTGCATGGTTGGAATGAAAACCTGCAGCCACAGCGGCCCTTTCACAGATCAGTTTGACACCCCTGGTCTAGAGGAACTTGCATTTTTGTTAAATTAATATAAATTAATACTGCGCTCTGCTCTACCTTCACCAGTTACAAGGAAATGTTGGACCCATCCTTAGTTTGGCCCAAGTCCCACCCACTAACATGGAGGAGGTGGCGCTTATATGACCTATACTGCGTCCAGCCACCAGGGGGAGCTCTACTTGCTTTGGCTTCATTTTTGAGGATCAGTTCAGCCGTTCATCTTTATACAGTCTATGTCATCTATGTAGACATTATGAACAAAGTTATACATTACGATGACGTGCTAAGCTATATTGTTCTCATCAAACTTATGTCGTCCTCCTTTTTTTAACTGAGTAGTTGCTCCACTTTGACCCAGATGTTTTTTGGTGCGCATAGCCTTTTATTCTGCATTCACACTCGGCTCAACGTCATAAAAAGCTGAAGTGCAGGCACCAAGTAACTGTTGCCCAGATGCTCGTTGTCATCGGTTTAAACTGCTGAAACAGTCTTCATTGTTTGACGTATCACCGTGTCATTGGAGGACTAAAAATGTGAATACCTGCACTTTGATTGGTTGTGTCTTACATCTGTCATTCAGCAACAAGTCACCCTGGAAATGTCTTGCAGCCAGCTGCCTTTTCAGCCCCAGTCCAAACATCGCATTATGCCGTATTCACTAACAGCGAGAACGTTACGGTGGAACGGTTTGTTAGATGTGAGATTATATCATCTGCCAAGAGATTAATTTTATGAGCTGCCTCACCAACCGTGAAGCCCTTGATATCTGGATCCTGCTTCGGCCAATGGCTCAATAGCCAAAACAAAAAGTCCAGGAGACGAGGTGTGACCCTGTCAGCTGGATCTATTCAAAGAGAATGCCGATGAAATCTGCCCATTAGTAGTGATCCCAGCCTTGGGTTTATGGTACAGGGTTCTCACCCACCCAATACAGGACTGATCAAACCCAAACTTGGCCAAGACTGTAAAAATTCTAAGCTAGCCAAGGTTTTTTCTGCATCTAATGTCACAGCTATACTGATACGGATCAGTCCTTGCTTTTGTTAAATGAATAATATTAAGGAAACTACATAAGTTATTGGCAAAGGAGCATTTCTGAATAGAGCTGTTTTGATCTTGTGCTTTGGCAGGAGTACACTGAGCTTATTCACCAAGGCCAACTTACTTTTGATTTGTGGCACGCCCTTCACACAACGTTAGTCATCATCAACTCTGTTTCTACTTTTCTGGGAGTTTTCTTATGCTATGTTCACACTACGATCCTCAACGTTATAAAAGGGCCAAGTGTGACCAGCTGCATCGTCTCTACGGGCTGCATCCGTTACTTAAAGTACTCTGAACAAACCGATTCCTACAATCATGCTATCAGCTTTGGTGAGGCTGTGCATAGATGGAAAAGCAATGAATACAAACACAACCATGCAAATATTCATAAAAACAACAATAGGGTTCAGTTCTCAGCAGCTTCAAAGTTGGCCATGTTCACCAACTTTGCACAATAACAATTTGCAGATATTTGATCATTAAACCCTGGACGTAGCTAGCATCGTATGATACTTGTGTGAAATAAAATAATTACTTTCTTGGATGTAAAACAATGAAATTACCAAAAATAATTTCAGTTTTATTGAACCTCCCTTCCAAAAAGCTTTGTCGTGTAAAAGGATGTGAACTAAACCTATTAGCACAAACACTGGCAACTGTTTGCCGTCACTGTTTGGACATCACATTATCTGTGCAAACACACACACACACTGAAACACACAGAGCCGTATGGAGCCCACTGTCAGGCGTTCCAGCAGTGCTGCTGACAGTAATTGAGATAATGGCGCCTCGTTCATTAAATTTGTTTCTTTAAATCCTCCTCCTGCACATCTTTGTTTTCACAGCATTTCTCATTGGCTTCCTCCCACTCAAGGCACAAGTGAGAACTGACAAGACAAATGAGACGCCACCGATGTGTTATCATTTGAAAGGGGTTTTAATTACAGAGAATTTTTTTTATCACTTAGTCTTATCAAAGGTACTTGAGGAGACGTCGACATCTGCATCGCTATGTAGTTATGAGTCAATCTGAAATCTCTTACATTAAGCCATTGTCATAATATGCACACGAACATGTCAAGCTCTAGCTAAGAGCAGCTGCAAATACGAGGCAGCTCATATTGCCTTACAGATGTGGTTAATTCTGTTCCTAATCTAAGCAGCGATATTATGCTCCTTTGTGTCGTAGCGTAGCTGGATATTAGCTCACACTTAAGGACATTTATAGTATATTACTGGATATACAATTCTATATTAAAGACATGAGATACAGTCCTCTGCGCATGCATCAGACAGCGATCAATGACGCGCATCTAAACACCACATTCCTCGTGTTGAGACTGTAAACTTTCTTTTTTCATCTGGAGAATCAGAAACTTTTGCTAGGCTAAATGAACAATCTGAGCCCCATGAATCCTGACATTGTCATCTTGGAATATGATCCATTGATGGAATAAGCTGCTCATTCAGTATATTCAGGTAGTCAGCTAATGAACCTAGACCTGAGCAACTGCAACAACCCCAGATCATAGCACTGCCCCATAGCACAGGCTTGTACAGTAGACACTAGGCATGATGGCTGCATCACTTCATCTGCCTCTCTTCTTGCCCTGATGCCCCCATCACTCTGGAACAGGGGAAATCTGGACTCATCAGACCACATGACCTTCTTCCATTGCTCCAGAGTCCAATCTTTATGCTCCCTAGCAAACTGAAGCCTTTATTTCCAGTTATCCTCACTGATTAGTGGTTTTCTTAAGGCTACACAGCTGTTCAGTCCCAATCCCTTGAGTTCCCTTCACATTGTACGTGTGGAAATGTTCTGACTTTCACTATTAAACATAGCCCTGAGTTCTACTGTTGAGTAAGACGATGCTTCTCCACTCTCCTTCCAGTTTCTAATAATGCCGTGGACAGTTCTTAACCCAGTTTTAGTAGTTCCTTCAATCTCCTTAGATGTTTTCTCTGCTTGATGCCAATGATTTGACCCTTCTCAAACAGACGACCACAGGATGTGTCTTTAGACATGGTTGTTGAAGAAATGAGAAGCTACTCATTGCATCAGTTGGGCTTAAATAACTTGTTGCCAGCTGAAAGATAATTACCCATGCAGTAATTACCCAATAGGAGGCTTGTACTTATTTTCTTAGCTAAATCCAGGTGGTATGTTTACTTATACTGTCTTATAGGTCAGATTCTTGCATTGTAGCTTTGAAATAAGCACGTTCAAGCTATGGTTATGGTTTGTAGGGCCATCCGTCCACCTTGACCTCCTCTTTTTTGCCTATTTTGGTCTTTTATTGCTATTTGCAGGCTGTTATTTAAAAGTAATCACGTGCCATTTTGGGTGCATTTGCTGGACTAAGTGATGCCGTCAAAAAATGCAAAATTTCTTCACACACCACATCAATGCAAGTTGATGTACAGCATGTCGACAAACATCAAGAAACTCTAGTCCCACGTGGACTCCAAATCGCACATATCAAACACAGATTGTACCTTGTATTTTAACTGAAATGCCCACAAATTGGAGAAAATGCGTCCTTTACGTGTACCGGAAAGTCATCTTGAATCATTTACGTAACTGAAGCTTAAAGTTTCATAACGTACGTGCCAGGAAAGTTGCATCTAAGACGAGAATCCTGCTCTGCCTCAGACTCTAGAGAGAAACTCAAAGTACCAGTATTTCCTGCACTTGCCTAGGTATCTTGTGTATGCATCACGGAGGTTATTAGCCCAACGTCTGGGGTTGTTGCCTTTGAATCATTAAGTAAAGGGTGAGTGTTTGAAGCTCCTTGATATAATGATCCTTGGCAACTCTGAGAGTTCAAAGTAAATTGGCAAGGGTAAAAAAAAAAAAAAAGCTTTTCTGCCACTGAACAAAATAGAGAAATCAGCCAACTATGTTTAATAGAATTTTCATCAGTGCTCAACCAGTCTCTCAAATGGGTTATCTAAGATAATGGCTGCACGGGTTCATTACCTCCTTGTCAAATTAAATTTCTTTTTCTCCTCCAGGCAGATTGGATAGTGATTACAGATCTAACCAAAAGAAGGTTCTTTTACTTTCACACTATAATACTGAGGGAAGGGCTGCAATGACGGCAAGATTAGTCTATTTCATCTTAAGGCTTTTGTTGTTGGTTGACCCGTTCACGCCACAAAGAGAGTTGGTGTGTGAAGCTGTAGGTCCGTGGATTCTCTTTGTTTGCCTCTTTTGTTTTTCTTTGTGTGACTTGCGCCTCTTTAAAGTGTCTTTAGTGAAAATCAAGTGATGCGTATCGCAGCAAGCAGCGCTTTCTTAAATAAAACTAAATCGGCAGAATCGGCTCCCTGGATCGTTGCAGTTTCTTCTATATAAACAAAAAGAAATTAAAATGGGTAAATGGTGCATAGAAAGCAGAGGGAGCCTGAGAGTCTATGAACTTGAGTAAAAAGAGATGGTTAAAATGGAATCCGTGTGGAATAACTATCCCAAAAACTAAGGTGAAACAAATTCAACTGGACTTTATGTCACTCGTCAAAATAGCCTCTTTACTTTACCACCTGAAACTCGATGACTGAGGTCGCCGGCACCTCACCAGAAACTCTCCTGTAATTGGGGGACTATGTTCTTTCCCCCAATTAGTGGTTCTCTAACGACCTGGTAACAGCCACGGTCCCAGACTGGTGGGGAAGGAGGTGAAACTTTCTGGGGACAAATGTTAAGACTGGGCTATAAACTGAAGACAAATTATGTCTCGGTCCACCCTCCTGTTCAGTGAGTTGGGTTTCTAGAGAGGGAGAATCCACCAACTCCCAACCAGTCTTTTAGAAGCGAAGAAGCTACAGGGGTTTTGGATGTACCATGACCTGGAGATCAGGTTGGCCACTTGAGGCAGAGTCCAAAAGAAAGTCAGCACCACATGCATCAAATCCAGCAGAAGCATTGATGTCGACACAATAAAAAGGCAAAAATATACATAAAACATGTAAATATAATTCATTTTACTCACCAGAACTTAAGTGAGTGCACGGTGCATGCATGCATACATTACAGTGTATTATTTTATATATTTATAGATAGAGAAATCTGAAGGCAAATAGTTTTATTCCTTGCCACCACAGCTTCTGCTTTCAAATTAAAAGCAAAGAAAAAAATAAAAGAAAGGATATTGCTTTAAGGACCAGCTGAGATCCATAAGCAGATATTTTCATTTTGCAAGCACGAACCCCTGCATGGCAACTTTTCTCTTCCAGGTATACTTTTAATTTCCGTCCACATTTCCTTGGCAGCACATATAAAAAGCATTAAGAAAGACCAAAGTCCGAGGCTCCTCTCCTGATGAAAGAAACGTAAATGCCTCATATTGGAGTGAAAATAAAAGGCGCCGTGTTTTGCCACAGAGTGGGCTTCGACGTTAGGAAAGGACAAAGCAAAGAGAAAAACCGAAGCAGCTAAAAAGCCTCTGAGAACCCCCTTCCAAAATAAATTTTCTTTTACCCCTCTGAGAGGAAGAATTACATCAGACCGTACCTCTCAGGAAGTGCAGGATCTACAAATAGATGGCTTCAAAGAGACGGAGATGCCACCTGTGTGACGAGTGAACTTTAAGCATCAAAGTGGAGTGGGTGGAGCGTGTTGTGTCCAGAAGGCAATTAGCATTTAAATATCGGTTGTTTAATTCAGTGGTGTGTGAATGTTTTGAGGTGCCAAATCTCATCACTGAAAAACACATGTTCAGAAATGCAGAGGAGGTGCCCTGAGATGGGTTCAAGCTCGTTTCAAGCGTCCAGCGACGTCATGTTAACATAAAAGGACATTTTCTTAAAGGGGAATTCGTTTTTTTTTTACAATCTGGACCTTATTTCTGGCATAAAATAAGATCAGATAATTTACTCATCCATATAACTTTGCTGTTATTTGGAGTTGTTCGGAAGATATTTAGCTCCAGCAGAGTGCTGCATATATCCATATAATGGGAGTGAATGGGGCACCGAAACACAGCCTCTAGATAACACATTATCTGCCATGAAACTCGTTAATTTCACAACTGTTGTTATGATATGCTCGTGCTATTTCCCATTGAGTCCGGAGTTACCCATTATCATCATCCGGGGTCTGTAGATTAATTACTATTCATGTAAATTACAAGTAAACAAGCTGACCGTCATGGGTGCAAGCTGCGCTCAGAGATGACGTCGTCCAGGTCAGAGGTTAATGGGTCAATCTACAGACTCTGGATGATGATAACGGGTAACTCAACTAGCGTATTTAGCATATCAGGACTAAGTATCGGTGAAATTAACAAGTTTTGGGGCAGATAGTGCGTTATTTTGAGGCTGCATTTCGGTGCCCCATTCACTCCCATTATATGGATATACGCTGATCTCTGCTGGATCTAAATATCTTCCAAATGACACAAGTTATATAGGTAAGTAAACGATTGAATTTTATGACAGAAATAACGTCAAGGTTGTGTTAAAAAAAAAAAAAAAAAAACTGTAGTTCCCCTTTAATAACACGCCCTGCAGAAATGTTGTTTTTCCAAAACTGAAATACAGGAAACCTCAAACCATTCACCAGTTTTGTAGTCAACGTCCATTTTGTCTGTCACCTAGCAACAGTAATTTCACAACCTTCGCTGACTGAATACCAAGCCTATAGTGCTCTTGACCTCTCAAGTCAAAACCACCTTTTTTTCATTTCAACGCCGTGTTACTTAAAGACAATGTTTCAGGAGGTAAAACTGGAAAAAAAACAGCATCTCCTCATTTATACTGAATCATAATTACAGCTGCAGTAACAATTTTCACACATTGGTGACATTATGAATTCCTCGCAGTACATCTGAAACGCTCCATATTATTATTATTTTTCTTATTTTGTAGTAATCAAAAGTCCCTGGGCTGCCAGTTCTGTCGGTGGTTTGATAAATGTTTTGGGGTTTAATACATCTTTGTGTCGGGTGCTGCACTATAATTTAGGTGTCATGAACCAGAACGGTAACGTCTTCTTCAATAGACAAACATTTCTTGAGTGGTTAAAAGACAATAATGATAATAATAATAATAACAATGAAATGTCTTTCAGAAATAAGTGGAGAACTGGAGTTGAGAAACCAAACGTCTGACTGAAAGTACTCTGCAATTTCACTTTTTCTTATCTTCTATGTAATTTTATAAAAAGAAAGCAGTGTGTTTATCAGGATTTTCTAGTTTCAGAATTTGAATATTGTTATAATCTATATTATTTTCATACAAACACGTGTAAGATTGCACAGCTATCTAAAAGGATGCGTCATGTTAACATAAAAGGACATTTTTTTAAAGGGGAGTTTTTTTTTTTACAATCTGGACCTTATTTCTGACATAAAATAATGATAATTTACTCATCCATTTTACTTTGTTATTTGGAGTTGTTCGGAAGATGTTTACCTCCAGCGGCGTGCTGCATATATCCATATAATGGGAGTGATTGGGGCACCGAAACGCAGCCTCTAAGTAACGCATTATCTGCCACAAAATTCGTTAATTTCACCAGCTTTGTTATGATACGCTCGGGCTATTTCATGTTGAGTCGGAAGTTACCTGGTTTCAGAATTTGAATATTCTTATAATGTATATTATTTTCATACAAACGCGTGTAAGATTGCACAGCTATTTAAAAGGAAGTTCAAATTAAGGCAACTGAGGATCTTTAAGACATTTCTTGAAGCCGTCTATGTTTGTTTGTCTCTTACTGTGCAAATTATTAAATAACATCTTAACTGTTCACCGTGAAGGATCTCTCTCCTGATTGGACTGAAGAAGCCACTTGGATGAGTGGTGAAACATCTTCATGAAATCTCAAAGCTCAAACAGTGACCTATGTTTGTTTGTTTGTTTTTTTTGTTTAAGATCTATTGATAGTCCTCAAAGAAACACTGCACAAATAATCATGTCATTTGCAGAAGGATTATTAATCCATGGGATAGAGCCATTGGCGTACAATGGAGTTATCACAAAAGTTAAATTATTTCCAGAAAAACTTGTCTCTTCTGATAGAAATGTGTTTTGTGACCATAGAATGAGCAGTCAAACGTTGTGCGAGCCAAAGGTGGCAGACTAAAAACTGGACTCGGTCACTAAATCACCACTGAGCACTGAATCGATATTTAACAGGTGTACAGAGTGGGCAAGCTATAAACTATGTCGTATACAATTCAATTTCTTTATGGCTCTGCGACACCAACAGCTGTAGCCAGAGGTGACATGTTTTCAGGTTGTCCTTGTGTGTACAGACGTCCAGTAAATCCCTGTAAACACCATAGACTGTATATAAATATGGACAATGCGTCGCCACTTCCTTGCATTGGCTAGCTAGTTTCTTCTAGCATCTTGCGAGTTTGGAGAGAGAGTCTGCACGGTGTGGTCCGAGAGTACCGCGATAACGATGAACCGACAACAAAGAAATGCTTTTACAGCTCTCACAGTCCCACGGGACCGGTTTACAGAGCGGTTAGCATAGCAACGGGTAGTCATCATTATGTCACATCCTGTTTTTAATGAATCTTTTAGAAAAGCATGCATCAAGATATATTAACTAACCAAAATGACTGAAACCATGCTTGATTTTTTTAAATTTGATTTTAGTGTTTTAGTTCAGCCCAAGTCCCGTCCACTATGACCTGTACTGCTGCCAGCCACCAGGGGGAGCTCTACTCGCTTCGGCTTCACTGTAGAGAAGCTGTTCCTCTATCTACATTTATACAGTCTATGGTAAACACGACATCTCAGGAATGAATCGAGAGAATTTCATTCAAAGTCACGGTGACCTCATAAAACACATATTCTGCCAACAATCAAGTCATAAATCCACAATCTTCAAATTCAAACATTCACTTTGACTCGAGCACGAACTGATTTCGTTTTTGGAGTTAAAGGGTCACTGTGACTCAAACACCTGTTTGCTCATAACTGAGCACATTCATATTCTAATTATGACAAAATGTCACACGAGTGTCTCGTAGGGTGAAATGATGTTGGAGTTTTATATCGAGCAGTCGGCTTCTCTGCGATATCAGGCCGTCCCACACGTTTATTAAATTCCTCAAGTCTTCAAATGCGAGGATTTCTGTACTTGTCAACGACTCCTTCCACCCTGGCCACAATCTCTGTTTGACCTCCTGCCCTTTGGGAGGCGATACAGGTTTTTAAAAACTTGCACCACCGGAATATTGAGTAGTTTCTTCCCCAAAGCCATTCAATCTCTCAGTAAACGCACTCAGATCTGCAATATATTTAATATTTATTATAGTCTTGGTTTCGGTATCATGCATACAATGACAATAAAGGTTATCTATCTATCTTTTATATTTTCTATCTGAAGAGACATGATGTGAAGCACAACTTGACGGCGGCACACAACCCAAAAGATAATTCCAGTTTTTCCAGCTGAGCATCGCTTCTCCTTTCCGGCGTTTTGTTTAGTATTGAGCACAATTTACTTTCAGTTCAGCGCAAAAGCGGCTCGTACGAGCGCTGCCTATTAACTTAATAGCTCGGCGCCCGCCTGTCTGCAGCTGATTTAGCACATCGTGATTGTTTTTGTGGCGTCCGCAGTCACTCACGTCGCCTTTAGAGAGGAAATGTATGATATACATCACAACTGAGCCGACAATGACACTTTCAGTCACTTTGAGAGAGCTCCCGTGAAAGAGCCGCTGATTTGGTCATTGACAATCATGGTTGAGAGGATTCAGTGGGTAAAAAAAAAATGCTTGTGTACATTTCATGAATACAAATGCCAGAAATGACTGGATGTCTAAGTGAGGGGAGTAAAGTGGGTTACAGGATGTCAAGACTCCAAGACGGTGCAGCCTTTCTGCAGCTTCAAGCCAAAGTTGTGATTAAGAAAAGTTACCTGTAACAACAAAAACTTTGCAATATTCATACAGCGCAATACGCATTTCAGAGTTAATTCTCGTTTCTTGAAATTTAATGAGGCCACGTTGCTAATGAGCAGACGCAGCTCCGGCCTCAAACAGAGGCAGCGGAAGCGGTTCTCGTGTCTGGTTTTTATCTGGAGGAGAGTCTGATCCGACCGACATGCAGCTCAATTCTGTCAGGATTATACATCATCTTGTTTACAAGTGTTCGGTGGAGGCTTCTCCTATTATTAGTCGGGGAAGTGTGAACGATGCGGCGTGTGTGTGTGTGTTTTTATCCTGGATCTCACGCTGAGTGGTGTTGCCGAGTGGCTCGACGGGAAATATGTTCAACAGGAAGCAGGAACGCAACACCACCTGTGTGGAGCTGCGAGCCGCTGAAAATGTGCCTAGTTAATATAGCTAAAGGGGATTCCTGTTTTTAAGAGTCCCTGTCTGGTCTTCAGTTTGGAAATTATCCAACATTTCTGCAGCTATGAACTTGGTGAAGTATGTCAATTAGAAATGAGTTGTTCGCCTCCAGAAGAGAAAAAAAAGAAGTCGCATCAAACCAGTGGCAGGGCAATCAAACGTACCACGGCTTAAAAAGTTGAATTGTGACTGTGCCGTGACAAGTTTCTCCAGTTTTTGATTGCATTTCCCAAAGTGACACATCCACTCGTGTTGCTTACTGAGGAGATGATGAGCAGCAGGTTATCTGGGACTCAGCATGACGGTTGCCTCTCCGCAGATATCCTGATTGCTTCATGTTTGTCTGCACGCCGAGGGATATGCCTTCACAGCCTGTTAGACAACTCTTGCTCCATTCAAAACACCCAACTTTCCTCTAAAGAACAGATAGTTCCAGTCAAATAAACAAGGTTTTCTTTGACTCGCACACTCAGGTTAGTTTACAAAGGATACAGAGAGCTGAGGCAGGGGAATGTCTTTATTCCCTCCGAGCACAGAGGCCATCTTTCTCTGACTTGGGATTTTTATTTGCAAAGAACAAACAAATCACTATAGAAACGTGTGTAAACAATAAATCACTGTAATTCTTTCTTCTCCCAAGCTTCCTCTGCCAGAGCACAATGTCTACCTGTTGCTAGGACTGCCTATTTCAGGACGGAGACAGATTTCAGGAACAAATGTCCGAATTCTCTGTTATTACCCTGGATTGCATGTACACAGATCAGGCATAACATTATGACCACCGTCTGGTTGCATCCTGCTGGAGGATGCCTGCTGCCATCAAAGAGTATCATTGCTGCACCCAATACACCCAATTACATTGGAGCTGTAGGATATATAAGAAGATTATAGTGTATTATCATTTATATTAGGATTCAGGAGTATCCACTCAAGATTCATAGCTTTATTTTCCTCCTCATATATATGATGATCATGTGATACACTATAATATCCTTATACCTACAGATCCAAAGTAATGCGTCAGTCACAGCTGAGGCTGCTCTTACTCGTACCCAAGAGCATTGCTGACATCTTGTGGCTAAATAGGTGTCAGTTTCACTTCAGTCATTTATTTTATTAGAAAGCTAAATTTTATTTTAAACAATAGTTAGGATAAAAGCATTCGGTATTTATTTTTTTAGGTAGACAATACTCAGGGTATATTAATATAAATTCAGCCTGTATCAAACGTGTATCTTGTACACCAGACATAATTTGTAACTGTTTAAAATAATCTTTCCTTTGTTTGTGCATTGTCTTTGGTTAAGTTCGGCATTTCACAGATAAAAACAGGTTTCTATTATGGAGCAAATTAATTATGAGAAAACTACTATAAGAAGTTAACAAAAATAAAGAAATTAAAATGCCGATATGGGCACATATTGCATGCCGAATTGCAGGGGGCCTCCCAAACTTTGATGTGAATCTGTGAGTTTATTTTTGAAGGAAGTGTATGTTTGCAAAACGCATAAGAAAACTTGAAATCCTTAAGTTTTTAAATGAGGTTTGGTGTTGGGTATAAAAAGACACTTATTCCGTATTTGTAGCTGGTTCCGTTGCAGAATGTGTAGATTAAAACTGTTAAACCACTCCGAGGTGTCCTTGTCCTGATGTTCCAGCTGTTGGAGGGACCTTTAATTGGGGGTGCTGTTGTTTCTGTAACGCCATGATCAGATCCTCCGCTCGGCCAATCACAAAACCTCCACCAACCTGCGTGACGAGAAGCCCGCCGCTCACTGGCTCGCGTTTACGTGACGCAACGAGGAAGTCGGCGCTGATTGGACGGGAGCAAGGAAAGGCGACCAATGGTATTTCAGTGGCGTGCTGCCGCTGCTGTCGGACGGTGAAGTTCCTGTAAGTTTCAGGTCGCAGGTCAGTCCCCAGGTTCTCCTTACGCCCTCCACATTCAGCCATGGACCTGGTGCTGAACGTCGCCGACCACTACGTCCTCACCCCCTACGTGTACCCCGCGTCGTGGCCCGAGGACGGAGCCCTGCGGCAGATATGCAGCCTCCTGGTGTTGACCAACCTCGGGGCCGCGGTCCTGTACCTGGGTCTGGGAGCCATCAGCTACTACTTCATCTTCGACCACAATTTAATGAAGCACCCGCACTTCCTAAAGGTATATGTGGTTTATAATTGCTCTGGTGATGTGGTGGTGTTGGCACTGAAGTGCGCAATGAAATGACCTTTGCACCTGCAGCAAGAGGCGGACAGCTCATCAGAAATACCATAAATTAATATAATTATTTATTATTGTTTATATTAATCAATGTTGCATGAGTTTTATTTCATTTTTAGTTGTTTAAGTCACTTCATTCACACCCTTGTTGTGCCAATACTACTTTTTTGTGTACTCTTATGTGTGTCTGTGAAATTTGGGTTATATAAATAACATAAGTAGGTCACACACACTTTGAGTCTTTCTTTTCGTTTACATTTGCAGTTTTACATTTGTTTGCACTCAAAGGAAGTAAAGAAGATCACGGTTCAGTGTCTTCTTACTTTCTACTTCTTACAGTCCTAAGAAACGTCTTAGTTGAAATGACTTTATATCCTTTTAATCCCACTGAAATATAAGTTCCTAAAGGCACATTATTAATTAGGTAGGGTATGTTAGGCAGCAGCTTGTCCTCAAAGTTGATATTAGAAGCCGAACAAGTGGAAGGATTTGAAATCATTTTTGACCAGGGACAAACTGATGGACGACTGGATCAGAAAACATCTCCAGAGGTGTAGCTCTTGCAGAGGTGGCACCGGGTCAATATCTTATCAAATGCGGTCCAGGCTCACTGATGCATGTGGAGAGCAAAGACTGGTCCATGTGGTCCGATGTCTTCATCAACAATTCTTGAACCAAAAGCTAACGGCAGTAACTTGTCTTGTGTCCTTGAGCATCAATTACAGCTTGACAACGTCTCATGTCTGCTGAGTCGTGGCATTCCACTCTTCTTGGTGCTCAGGTCATTGAGGTTCTGGGGTTCAGGGTTACGACCCTCTACATGACAACTCAGCCGATCCCATAGGGTTTCAATGGGATTCAGGTTTGGAGAAAGTGCAGGCTACTCCATTTGAGGTACCACAGCCTCCAGAGGTCGTTCCCTAATGACGGGACCCCGATGAGCCGGGGCATTGTCATCCATGAAGATGAAATCAGGCCTGTGTTGCTCATGCACAGGCACAATGACTGGATTAATGATATTGGCCTGTCACCGTACTATTCACAAGGTGTAGGGCAGTTCTCTATTGACTAGACACACCTGCCCAGACTGTAACGCCAAAACCTCCAAAGGCTTGTCTGGTGAAAACCGTGGCTGATGCATGACGTTCTCCTTGACGTCTCCGACAGCTTTGGCAGCCGTCATTGCAAATGGTCCCTGGCCTATGCAAGATGAAGACACCCGTGCACGTTGGTGTGGTCAGGTAGACTTGCAGGTCGCCCAACACGCAGACCATGCTGATGTAAGCAGTTTTGAATGGTCGGACACTCATGGTCGGTGCCTGGAGTTGAGTGTCATTCATCATCCGGTTCCGCAGGGCACTGTTTGAAGCCCGTTTGAAGCGTTGCGATGGCCAGGTGCTGTTGATCAATTTTTAGGTGTCTTGGTCTCATGAAGCAAAATGTGAACAGCATTGTAAGTCACCGTGTTAGAGAACAGCATGCCATGCAACAAGTGCTGAAAGACCGAATAATTGGACACGTGCATTCAACGGTTTAGTCAAAATAAGTTCATCTGTAAAGGTTATAGTGCCTTTAAACTGCATTCAATTTTACCCCAAAGTCAAATATCCCTAAGGCTGTGTTGTCAGGGACACCAATCCAGGTGTACATGTTGACCCCTGTCCACTGCTGGAACTTCTAGACAAATCAAAAGTGGAGGTAGGAGATCTAGTCTGATGAATGAGGCTTCCTTTTAAATCATGTGCAGGGCCTGGTTATGTAGCTGAATTATTCATGTACCCAGGGTGAAAGGGACACCTCCTTTGTCGTTGCCATTGGGTTGTGCATGGCAACAACGTTCAAGTGTTGCTATCAAAGTATCATCCACGTAAATGCCAGGACCAAGGTTCCCCAAAAGGAATATGGTGGTTTTAATGTTGTGGCTGTGCAGTATTCAACTTTTGTTACCTCTGTGTTCAACCACTTTATAGCCATAGCTTGACGTTATCCTTGTATTTGTCTTTCAGAATTTGTATGTTCCGCTCAGTAATCTCGTAATTAAACCATATTAGCCTCCTTGTTCCGTCCTTCGCCTCATGTTCTCATATTACCAATTCAGTTTCTTTCCATTTTAATTTATTACAGCATGTGTTGTACTAAATCTGTTCATTTGTTTCGTCCTCCTTAGAATCAGGTGCGGAGGGAAATCAAGTATGCGATGACCTCTCTGCCCTGGATCAGCATTCCGACCGTGGCCTTGTTTTTCGCTGAAGTTAGAGGATACAGCAAACTGTACGACAACGTCAGTGACTCTCCGCTCGGTAAGCTGAACGAGAAGCTTTGTCGTTTCCATGAATTTGTCTCGATTGCGAAACGTGACCCCCACCTCTGTGTTTGCAGGTTGGCCGGGGCTTTTCCTCAGTATGATCTCTTTCCTGCTCTTCACGGACATGTGCATCTACTGGATTCACCGCTTCCTACACCACAAGCTCATTTATAAGGTGAGCCCACTGCAAGTTTAATTCACGCTTACTTTGACCATTAAAAAGGTCAGAAAGTGTCGTGTGAGTAATTGCTTTTGCACATTTTCCCAGAATACCTGAAACTTTCTATATCTGTTCAACAATTCACTACATGTTATAAGGCTCTTTTAGGCTACTGCTGGACATACGCACTTAGCCAACACCATTGCGAGTCGTTTCTACTTGCATTGTTACCAGTGTAAACCAAGTAGAGGAAACCGTTTTGTTTCCACTTCCTGCTTCGCTTTCAACAATGGTGACTGAGGCTTTCACCGTACAAATGTTTGTATCTCCGAACGTCCCCAGTTAACCTTTCCTCCATCTGTCTTTATTGATCCAAAACAATCGATTTGAAAATTGTAGAGATGGATAACCAGCTGGAAATACTAAAGCGGGCGAATCACAGTACTTGCAATTGGCGTTGCCTTGGCGCGTAGTTACATAGGTGTTACGCCAGGTTACACCGTTATGATCTGTGGGCGTCAAGCCTAAACTGCTATAAGAGTATAAAAACACTCTGGGAGAGGTGCAAGTGAAATCATTATAACAACACCATATTGGCAGTTAAGTGCAAATTATCGTAATAAAAAGTGCGCTAGCATGAACGCGCCGCCTGTGACACATTAGGTGTTTTTTTTTTTTTAATCTGTTTAGTTTATTTTTGCTCTACTAAAAACCTCATATATAGAAATGTATTGATGTGGACTGATTACAATAACTGTAAAACAACAAATGGGTATTTCTTGTTCTGTGTTATTTTGGCTTTAAATTATCAAACTTATAAACCTTTGAGTTGCCAATTAGTGCTCCATAGACAAAGAATGGTGCAGTATTTTACAGTCTTGCATTGTTTTCTGTAAAATCATTCAAAATCGCAACAGTAATTCTCATAAAATTAGAAAAGGCTGTTGAGTATCAGTCACATAAAAAATAATATGTTTGCGTTAAGCTTTTAAAAAGAACCAGATGTTTCTAGATCCCCTAACAAGACATTTTTTACAAGTGCCAATTATAAATCAATAGAAACTGGTGCCAGTAACGTTTTATGTCAGAGACACCAAGTTACTGATTGACTAGTGTTGACACTTTGGTGTAATTACATAATAATGACAAATGAATAAGTTCCGTCCCATAAAGTCACATTTAGCAATAATTGAGCAAATATAATAACTGATATCTCTGCTTTCTCAACGCCTACAGCTGTTCCACAAACCTCACCACATATGGAAGGTCCCCACTCCCTTCGCCAGTCACGCCTTCCACCCGGTAGACGGCTTCATGCAGGGCCTCCCGTACCACATCTACCCCTTCCTCTTCCCCCTTCACAAGGTGCTCTACCTGGCCCTCTACGTCTTCGTCAACATCTGGACCATCTCCATCCACGACGGCGACTACCGCGTCCCCGCCGCCCTCACGGACGTCATCAACGGCTCGGCCCACCACACCGACCACCACCTCTTCTTCGACTACAACTACGGCCAGTACTTCACGCTGTGGGACCGCCTGGGAGGCTCCTACAAGCACCCGTCGGCTCTGATGGGGAAAGGCCCCCACGATCTGATCCGGAAACTTCAAGCGGAGGGAAAGTTGGGAGATGACCGGGCGACGGAAAACGGCAAAGAGAACGGACACCCTCAAAGAAAGGTCACACACAAGGAGGAGTAACAGTAGGGGGGTTATTATTAATTGCCGGAAGCGATCATTATTTTTGTACAGACAATGAGCTGCACTCGAAAATATATTTTAGAATAATAATTTGAGTCCAGTTATGTGCCAAATGAGCCCTTGTGAGATTTTGAATTCGGTGCATGTAAGATGCTGCCCCTCGGATTGATGTCATTAAATCACAAGAAGCACATCTGGATCTGGAACAAGAGCTAAGCTTGGCTCAGACTACAGGAGTTTCTGGCTGATTTATTCCCTGATTCCTCGACAGTTGGAAAAGGAACTTTATTCAGACATGCACTTTAAATCCTTTACTAGTTTCTAGACTGAACAAACAAGCATTAGCGGTTTAACTTTATGTATGTGATGCGACATGATTTTTAAAACTCCTGTAGTCTGAGTCGGACGTTAAGTGATTTTTGTATATCGGTAAGGGCAACACGACCAAGAAACTTTGGGCAAGTTCAAGGAGGAACATCAAAAAAAGCTGGAGTTGTTGACGGCATTGGTGTCTTTGAATGAGTGGACGCTAACATAAAGGCCTGGTTAGCGTAGCATGAGCTATGTCTAAAATGTTTGACATTAGCAGATTTTTGTTGTGATTTAAAAAGTCAAACTAAATCAGTCTTTTCAGAACCTTCCCACCATGTAAATAATGCAACCTATGCAATGCCACTGATGACCAAAATTAAATATTTCAGAGAAAAATGTGAACTAATAATAGGTGTGCACACCCTTTTTATAACTATTCACCTAGCCGTGTTCACACTCGTCAACCATTTTTAGGGCTCAGAAAAAGATGTTTTCTCTTTTCAAGCATTAAATCAAATCTCACATCAGAATATTACAATAGACCTTCTAGCAACTGTTGAGCTACTGTCCCATGGTGACATTAACCTTGTGTTTTGAGACATATCTGAGAAATCTAACCTTGATTCTTCGCTTCCAAGCTCTTCAAGAGGTTAACACAGACGGACAACATCATATTTTCTTAGTGTGTGCTTTACAGCTAGAACTTAATTTATTTCCATCAGCTGAAAACACTAGACTGACATGAACACGTGTGTGAAATGTATGTGTTGATGCCATAGACTGTATAAAGATGGACGGTGGAACTGCTCCTCAAAAGTGAAGCCAAAGCAAGTAGGGCTCCCCCTGGTGGCTGGTGGCAGTATAGCTCATAAGCTCCGCCTCCTCCGTGTTGTGGGCGGGACTTGGGCCAAATTAAAACACTAAATTACAAGTCAAATACGTTTTTCAAGGACAGTTTTTGTCACTTTAGTTAGTTAATATAATACTGATGCATATTCAAGTGTCCATTTTCATTTTTGTTATTATTTGACGCGATAGAAACAGGATGTGACATCACTGGGACCAGCCGCTGCCCCTTAGGACTGTGAGATTTGGAAAAAACAATTAAATGCATAAGTATACTGTTTAATCCAACATTTCCTCGTAGCTGGTGGAGGTGGAGCAGAGTGCATTGTAAATTAAACGAAAACACGAGTGAGTCTGGAGGAAGTGTGGGCGGGGCATCGATAACTAGCTCCACCTGGCTCCACTCTTGGACCGTACTGATCAGACTCTGGCTCCACACTCACAAAATGGCGTTGGCCATTTTCCTGGGGACAGTTTGGTCAATCCAAGGAAGTGCCGACACGTTGTCCACATTTACATACAGTCTATGGTTGATACAAACTAAGGAGAAATACATTTTGGATTCTTTTTTAACAAAAGCAGAGATAAATAAAAATACAAAATGCAAAATTTACTCCAAAAGTTTTATTTTGGTTTCAAAATAGTAGTAGTTTTGAAAAAGAACTTGCTGACAAGCTTTGTCTGGAGCCCTCGTCCCACAGTCCTCATCAGCATTATTCAGTTGTCACAGACATTTATCTGTTGTTATCTTCTAGTTTTCTACACTTTGTCTGCAGTTTCAACCAAATTACAAACAAACTTGATCTGTAATCTCAAACAGCGTGTCTCTTAAGGTGCAACCTACTCAGTTTGCACTCAACCCGTCTGTATCTACTAAAGAAGACCTTATTTTGTGGTTCAGAGCTCTAGAAATATTAGACAGTGGGCTTTGAGTCGGGATTGTTCTATGAAAATGGAATAATTACGTTTTATTTTCTGGTTTATTTGTGGCATGAAACAAAGTGAGTTGGCGTCAGATCTCATAATTATAATGCATATACCATTTTAAATCATAGTGCATCAATTATTTTCTAATAAAGAGTAACACATCTAATAAACTTTACTCTTCTCAAATGTACAAAGTGCGAAATTCAGCAGGCGAAGTTTTGCAAACTTCATAGGTAGACTCAGTCTGTTGTTGTCTTTTCAGCTTCGTAGCTTTTATAGAACAGAACCACAACATGTGTCTGTTTGTCAGAGCAAATGTGATTTAGGGAGAGATCATAACAACAAAGAAAAGACTTTTTCTACACATGCTCGTTCGGTGTTGATGGACGTGGTCTCAGCAGAAAAGGAAGGGCGTCCAGAGGAAGGATCGCATGGCTGCTCCCGCGGCAAAGCCTGCCAGTAGTCCCATCGCTACGTTCTCTGCGAATCCATCAAACGGGTCCCTCTGAACGATCACCTGGTGGGTTCCTGCAAGAACGACAGAGGGGAGACGCATTTAAGGTCGGTGTGTTGGGTTGGTACGTTGACGTTGGCGTGTTTGGTAAAGAGTCAAAAGTGATTCTGAAATGATTAGTTAGCTCCAGCATTGCCACCTGACGTAAAGGGACACTAATAAATTAAACCATCTCTTCTATTAATATGTTCAGTGCACATAGATATTAAACCGTCCTTGCCCTGTTCTTTGTTCAGTCTGGAACAAACTGTTTCCCATATGAATGTGTGTAGAGAATCTTAAAGCTCTATAAATTAAACATCATGTTTACTTTTATTCCTAAACTGAGCACAAATGCATGTGTTGAGTCCCACACAAAGTACAGTACGTGTCAGGCTAAGTGCGGACAAGTATAAATAAAGTACAGCAATGCAACTTAACAAGATAATTGGCACACATATCACTGCTGTCACTGCTGGTACTGTTCAATGTCATTGATCAAAAAAGACAAGCTGTGTAAACTAAGAACTATTAACAAATACTTGAATATCACTGGATTATTAACGTCTGTATCCACAGAGGAAGATGAGCCTGACGTACATTCAGTTGATGTATTTGTTGGCAGTTTCCGTAGCTGTTTGTACACAGGTCTTTAAGTACTGGTTCTTTCTTTTACTGTTATACTGACTTAGTCACATTCACATTGAACTTGACTAGCCAAAAGAACCCAGTTAATAAATACCAGACACATTTTGGCTAGTTGGAACAGTGGTGAGGTGGTTAGCACTGATGCCTCACAGCGAGAATGTCCCAGGTTTGAATCCATGGGCTGACTGGGCCTTTTTCTTTCTGTGTGGAGTTTGCATGTTCTCCCTGTGTCTGCGTGGGTTCTCTCCAGGTTCTCCAGCTTCCTCCCACCGTCCAAAGACATGCTGGTTAGGTTCATTGCTGATTCTAAATTGGTGACAGCTGAGATGGGCTCCAGCAGACCTCACAACCATAACAGGAATAAGTGGGTACAGAAGATGAACGAATGAATTAATTTTGGCATATGCAGCAAATCACAGGCTCCACATACTACCTGTGTTGCCACCTTGTAAAGAAAGACCAGCTTCAGTTAGTACTACTTTTTCCTTATTCGTTCGTGCATCCATTTATCTCCTGTAGCCACTTGTCCTCTTGAGGGCCACCTAGGGGGACTGGAGCCGCCTGTCCCAGCTGTTATTGGGTGAGAACCTACGGCCAATTCAGAATCACCAATGAACCTAACCAGCATGTCTTTGAACGGTGGGAGGAACCTGGAGAACCTGGAGAGAACCCATGCAGACACAGGGAGAAAATGCAAAGAAGGGCGCCAGTCGTCCAATGGATTCAAACCCTGAACCTTCTTGCTGTGAGGCATCAGGTCTAACCTTATTTACATCTAGTTTGAGAATAATGAGATGATCAGAGTGGTGGAAGATGGGGTTTAGGAAGATGGTGCATCAGTTCAACCTCTTGTTTCATACCTGGTCCTGCTCCAGGTGTGATGTAGACCGTGTGGTAGCGGTTGATCGGCACAGCCTCGTAGGAGTCATCATACGGGTCATATGTGAACACCTAGAGAAGGAGAAGAAGAAAACCTTTAGCCAAACACGGACTCTGACTTCACCGATCATGTTTGAGCTCTCACAGAGAAACCCACGAGGACTCACCGGGTTCCTCCTGGTCTCCAGCAGAGTCAGCTTCCACGCTCTGAAAGGGAAACAAACAGGAATGAGGGGTTTGATGGACGGTTGTGAGGAGGAAGGAAGAGCAGGCAGGTGTGAAGCGTGAGTACCTACATGGATTCATCTTCACTGTTGGCGCACAGGTTGAGTGTTGAGCCATCTTTGAGGTAAACTGCGATGAGATTCTCCCTGGGATTGCTCTCTGGTGGAGGCACGCCTGCCACAAAGGTAGAGGAGAAGCTCACCCACAGATCTGCACGTTTCCATCATCAGCTCTCGCTAGCAAACATCAGGCTTTGGCCACTTTGATTAATGAACATTTTGAAATGAAGCGTTGAGCCGTAATTAGCTCCCGCGCTTTACCTCCACACTCCAGACCGGACTGCACATCTATGCACGTCGTCTTGAGGCCGACGCGGATCTCCAGCTCTCGCCTGCTTTCGTTCTTGTAGAAGCAGAGACTCCCGTCTATCCAAAGGTCGCACCAGTTCAACTTCCAGCGTTTCAGGATGGACGCTAGAGACGAGATATGGGGCCACGTTAGTCTTTGGGAATAAACTGTTGTAATAGACTTTAATGGCTAAAGAAACCCACTAATGCACTTGGGTTTAACTTTTTTGTGTTTTGTTTTTGTTTTGTTGATCTGGATCTTCTCCCCCAGCTGATTCATCCCCAGCCTCTGTCCTTGGTAAGCCACTTAAAGACCAGGGCCAGGGACGATTAAAGGGATTACACACACCGTAAAGACTAGCGTTTTGTAACAGTTAGTTTTTGCTTTCTGGAAAATGCAACGGAGCCATGAAGACATAAACACTGCAGAACGTACGGCTGAATTCATCCATTAGAAGAATTCAGCTCAACAAGCGCATTGACCAAACACGTTGACCCCTTAATAACAAGATATTTTAATTTTTAGTTTGCTCATTAACTCCAAATTCTCCTGTTCTATGTACTATGATATTAAAACACGTTTAATATTTATTTGATTGAATGAGAAAATGCCGATTTCAGGCTAAAAAAGATCCAATATATTCTTTGGTCTGTAGCACATTTAATTGGTTCTACCAGCTTGGTGGTTAGCATCTTAAAACAGGTGTTGGTATTTGGAAAGTTGTTGTTTTTTTACTATTATTATTATTGTTATTAATTAAAAAGTGTTCTTCTAAAACATTTAAAGCCTCTCATTAAAGTGGCTCCTCTGAAGTATGGTCTGCAAACATGCACTGCAATAAAAAAAAATGTGTGTAAATGTGCATTTTTGTTAGATTTCTGCATATTTTCCTAAGAGGTAATAATTAGTCGAAATGAATAAATCATAAGAAAATCCAGCAGGCCCGGGGGGGTGACCAATGTTATGGATCTGCTCGTGAACTCAGATGACCCTGGTTCGACTGCAGGCCTTGGTTGCACGCCGTTACCGACGGTCTGTCTTGTGCGACTTCATGAAAAAGCACAAAATGCCTCTTCCAAAAAGTACCTTTAAACCTTTCAGTCTCTCACCCTGTCTGGACCACAGCTTCGGTTTAAATAAAAACAAATTAGAGAAGTGACAGAAATAGAAAATGCACTCACTCTGTCTCCAGAGCCAGCCAGACCTCATCAGCGCCATGTTTCTCAACTGTTGTCCCCGCTGTTTTTATTTAAATCTAATAATCAAGAAGAAGAAAAAGAAAGTCTATGAAACTTTCTAATAAAGCACCTGCTTCTGTTTATATTCCCTCTGTCTCTGACGGTGCTGCTGCGTTAATCTGGCTCCCTCCAGCACTGATTTACAGGATCATTCTGGATTAGGAGACCACGCCCTCTCATCCCGTCTCATCCCTCCCTCTCTGTTTTTCTGGACTGATTTCTCGTCCTCTCTCTGTTGCACTGTTAACTAACGTTGTTGAACATTCATATTAAATACCCACAAACCAAACTCTTGTCAAGCCTTGTCCCATCGGTCCATGCGCGCATCACGTCTGTAGCTCTCACAAATTAAGCCGCGCCCTGAAATAACCTGCCCAGGATTAGCCTGAGAGCCTGCAGGTCAGTTCAGACTGAGAGTCTCCCCCGGCGGATGTCTGCAGGTGATTCACGGTGACATAATTTCCTTTTATAGAGTCGAGAAAGTGCTAGCCTGACTTGGCAAAAACTTAGTTACAGCTTTTCTTATTCCAGAATCAGAATTATACGCGGCGTGAAACAACATCTTGAAGGTCCAGAGGTGAAACCAGCTGTTTAAACTCCACCTTCATCAACGTTCCTCTTGTTACAGTTTTTCACATAAATCCAGTTGCATTACATCTAATTTATTTTTAGCACCATTTTAAGCTGTTGTCTTGGTTTGTAAACAGTCTGTGCAGAGGTCAAATGTCAGATGAAGAACTGCCTATGCATGTAATCAGTCTGATCACTGGGACATGTTGACTGCTGTCTCTCATATCAACATCCAACAGACGTACAAAGAATTCATGTTAGAGGCTCGTTTGTGTTTGACCAAATTGCTTTACTTGTCATTATACAATTGACCTAGCCGCCACCGTGGGCCAACCTGACCCCTAGCACCCAAGTTTTTTGATGATGATGATGGTGGAGGAGACCGGAGCACCCGGAGGAAACCACACAAACATGGGGAGAACATGCCCGTGGTTTTTCTTCTATACATGTTGTCATCTTTGCCCGCTACGAAAAACCCACCGAGTGTCTGTTTTTAGAGTTAAAACTCTTAACATGACTCATCAGTCAACAACAATGAAGTCACAACCTGAAGGCTTTAGGGTCCTGTTCAGAGTCCTCTGTCGATGGGGCTCCTTTTCCATGTGTCTAGCGTTGGTGGTATAGTGGTTAGCATAGCTGCCTTCCAAGCAGTTGACCCGGGTTCGATTCCCGGCCAACGCAGACTTTTAAACTATCCCCAAGTTCCCCCATGAGGATGAATCAAGTCTTAGAGTATGAGCGCAGCTGTGATGTAAACAGAAAAACCAGCCGTTTCGAGAACCCCAAAATCATCGCTTTCTCTTCATCTTAAAAAGTTTTAAATGTTTTTCCTGGGAAAATTTGCCTTAGTTCGTGTTGTGGGGTTTCAGGAACTAGTTTCTGTAAAGGTTTCTGGTTTTCCAAGACAATTTTGATTGTTATTGTTGAATTGGGGAAGGCGACACAGTGGTGCAGTGGTTAGCCCTGAGGCCTCACAGCAAGAAGATCCCGTGTTTGACTTTCTTTCTTTCTGTGTGTAGTTTGCATGTTCTCCCTGTGTCTGCGTGGGTTCTCTCCAGGTTCTCCAGCTTCCTCCCACCGTCCAAAGACATGCTGGTTAGGTTCATTAGTGATTTTAAACTGGTCGTAGGTCTGAGTGTGAATGGTTGTCGGTCTCTCTGTGTTAGCCCTGAGATAGACTGGAGACCTGTCCAGGGTGGACTCCACCTCTTGCCCGGTTGTGGCTGAGATAGGCTGCAGCGCCCTCCCCTCACGACCCTTACATAAAACATACTCTGTGGAATCAGTCAGACAACTCATAGATTATTTAAATGTAGGATAAGTTTTTATTATGTACACACTTATGAGCGATTAAATATATACATAGCAGACGCACAAGGCTCAGACCCGTAAAGAGATATATCTCAGCGGTGGCTGGTGAGCGTCGATACCAACTCACCAGCCACCAGAGGGAAGCCAGGTTCAGCCCAAAGGTGGAAGCTTTGGTTGGATGAGAGGCTTCTGAAAGAATGAATGAGAATGAGCTCTGACGGCTTGAGTTCAGTGGAAGGAGCTTAATATGTGAGAGACATAAAAAAAGCTCAATCAACATTCACAAGAACTGATTTTTATCTGCACATAATAAGAGACAAAGGCAACTTGGTTGGTCGTCACATTTATCCTTGTGTTTAACGCTGTCGGATACAATAGAAGTTATCTGCAATTAGCCTGCATCATGAAATTGATCAGTAAAGTTGAAAAATAAAATAGATTTTATTGTCATTGCACATGAGACAAGATAAAATAAGATAATCCTTTATTTATCCCACAGTGGGGACATTTGCAGCGTCATGCAGTTACAGAACAGTGCACACCAGAGATAGATAAGTAAACATTAAATAAACACCGAAAAACATAATAACGCAGCTTGGCATCTGACCAAAAGTGCAAATAGCAAACCAGGGAAAAGGAACTAGAGAGAGATGAGAGAGCGAGACACGGTAATCTGCTGTTTTCCTCCTTTCTACTGCAACCCACACGTTGCTTCCTGTGGGCAGATGGCTCACACACTGCTAAACAAAACTCATGTTAACCCTTTGTTTTGTGTAAAAGGGTTGCAGAGTTTGAACCATGTGTGGTAATGTGGATGCTCTAAAGCTAACAGCCAGGGGGGGCGTAGCGTCAGGATAGGCAAATCAAGTCATCATTCAAGACCCTGTGACATCAATAATTGAAGAAGGAGACCGTCCGATGACTAACTGCTGGTATGTTTTGCAACCAAACACCACCTTAACCCCATGTAGGCCCTTTCCTTAGGAAGCTGCCCATACTTCATACACATTATCTGGTTAAGTCTGATATACTGCCATCTGGTGGCAGCATGTGGTGTGTGATTTTATAAGTGAGAGAACTGGT
This sequence comes from Planiliza haematocheilus, assembly GCA_005024645.1. Taxonomy (NCBI): domain Eukaryota; kingdom Metazoa; phylum Chordata; class Actinopteri; order Mugiliformes; family Mugilidae; genus Planiliza; species Planiliza haematocheilus. Next base: position 2,656,954 of record SRSE01000133.1, read on the forward strand.
TCATCCACTGTCCCTTTGATACTCTTTTTAATGCCTTAATTGTCTATAGGGCTGTTAAATATTAGCTAAATCAATTTAAATTATGAAAATCTAATCCAATATTCACATCCCATGTGTCTATCTATGAAAATATATCTTCTAATTTCTGCTATTTAGAATTATAAATTATGTTTTGCCATTGATAGTGGCTTGATTTGCCCTGTTTGTTTAACATTTAATTTTTGGTCGTCCATAAAAAATGATGATGAATTGGCTGACTTGCTTTGCTCAAACTTCTTATTCAGGTAAACAGAACATTTGCATTTCTGAATGCAGTTTTATTGAAATAACAGGATAAACTTTATTGTCCGTGCAAGCAGTACAACGAGAGTTAAAGTCAGTATTTACTGTGCGTTAATATGTATGTTATTAGCTGCAGTTCACTATTTCCGTTTATGCTATATATTGCAAAGATAAAAACAATAATTTAATATTGTTTGCGGTACTTTTGCGATACAGATGCATAAATATTTGTCATGTTTCATTTTTTTATTTGAATAACAGTTTTCGTCTTTTACTTTTTCGTCTTCTTCTTCATAACAATAATAATATAATCAACGGCGTAACGTCGTTGATATGACGTATACCGGAAGTCAAATTTGAAACCACAGCTGGAGTGTTAATTTTATTTTCTTATTTATTTTTTTAATATTATATTTTTTATTTTTCTCTATTAGTGTCTTTTCTTTAATCGATTTTTAAAAAATAAACTTTACAGTAGGAAGACGAAAAAACAAAAAAGACATTTAAACTACGTAACTTCCGGTGAAGGAGGCGTGTCTTAAGCTGTCAACTAACCGTAGAACAACAAAAACAAACACAACGCGTCGCCGAGGGGGTTCCGGGGACGGTGAGTGCAATAGTCTCCAAATATACCGTATCAGTTACAAAATACAACACGAACAGGAACATGTGCGGCTGATTTCGGATGCACTAAGAAAGACTCGACCGTAGCAGCTGCCGAAATGTTTTTACCTTCACCCGAGCTGAAGGTAAACTTGGCTAAACTGCTGCAGAGCGATGACACTTACTCAAGGTTGGCAGCACCATCGTCGGCCCGTGCGCTCCTAAAAATACTTAAATATGCACCCTGACACAGTTAAAATGCCCAGCTTATTCTGCTATTTGTGCGCGAGCGATTTCACGCAACCAGGCCTCGGTCCTAAGCAGGCAGACCCCCAAACGGCGATAGCTATCTGTACCTAGAAGACTGATTCGCCGGAACCCCGTTTAAAAAAACACCTGGTTTAAGATGCCATCGCTTACCAGGAAGTGACTACAAAATATATCTTAAGACTTTTGACCTCTCACGAGTGTTCGTGGATTAACGTTTAATTCGGCGTAATTGCCTATTAATTATATTTGTGTTTTTCAGATAAATAAAATAATAATTTCGAGTGTGTTTTGCATTGTCGTAGCTGAACGGTACCGCTGGGGGCAGTAGAGAGCAGTCTTTAAAGTTTAGCTTTTATTGTGGAAAAAATGACTTCCTGTGTGTGGTGGGGGTTAGGGTGACAAAATGCTTTAGAACAAAGCATTTTCTTTTTTCTAAGAAATATAACTGATAACTCCCAAGCTAGAACATAATATGGCGGGGGAGGGGGGGTTAAATGGCTGAAGAGGAGATCTCGTCAGTCTAACATATGTTCATCACACCCTTTTAAAAGGCTTAAAAGATAATGTCAAGGTGCTGGGCCCCGGATAACATATCACATATTGTTTTGGAGACAGGCACCCAGCTGTCACTCCACCTTTCTTTTTGTGAGCTTTGTATTGCAAGTTTCACAGCTTTTCACGTGGAGTGAAGGCTGTCTTCCTGTGTGGCCTTTTCTTTTATTTATGAAGTGCGTGTTATCTATGACAATTTATTCACATAATCTCCATCTTGTCCTTTTTTTTTTTTGCTCTTATTCTAATCATCGTTTTCTCTCAGCAGGGACGAAGGCATGTGATCTGATGCATCGCTGAAAACAATCTTTCCTTTGGTCTCCGCTACATCAGAGGTAGGAATCGTAACGAGAAACGATCCATGACAGAAACATCTGACAGGGTCCGGACGCGACGCTCAGACGTTTGGCAAACACACCAAAAAACCCAGAGAGTTTAAGATGATCGGGACGAGTCTGTCTGAAACTGATAGGGCTGATCGGGGTCGAAGGAAGGGCTGTGAGTGTCTGCTGTGTTTGGACAGACAAGGTCGAGGTTATATGCTCTGATAAAAAAATAAAAATGTATAATGTAATATTAGTGTGTGCTAGCAACTGTTTGGGGCTTAACTTATGACTTATTTAATCAATAGAATCATTGATTCTGTGATAAAATGGTGGAAGCATTCTCAATTATGTTCCCAAGTCCAAATGTTTTCAGTCTACGTTAATATAAAATGTGAAAATGTGACCTGCAGCCAGATAATTATTTGTTTTTATCCTTGTAAAAGTGCATAATAGTTTTATTTTTTATCAATCTACAAGAGCTAAACAAACTCTTCTTCTTCTACCTGATGATTTGAATAGTCTGTTAAGACTTTACACACAGCTTCAAATTCATCTCTTCAGAGCTCAGGGTAACGTATTCGAATGTTGTCTTCTCTTGAGTCAAACTAGAGAGACGAATGGTCCACAAGCTCCGTATCCCGTCAGTCAAGTTGACTAATTGACCGGTGAACTAACAGTTTCTTGACGGAAATAGCAGCAGAAACGATAATCGTTAAAAGAGCGAAAATGGATCTCAGTCAGAACAGGTGGCTGGGCTTCACCGGGAGGAGCGCTGGTGTCAGCCGCGCACCTGCTCCCGTCAGTGCCGCCTCGCCTCTCGTGTTTCTGCCTCTCTGTCTGGCCGGTTATTTTGTCATAGTCGCGGATTATTTTTAGCAAATAACACGGAACGCTGGAACAAGAAATGTCTGCAACAGAATGAAGTCTGACGTGGTTAACAGTTGTAGTTTTTGCTCTAAATCCTGTTCTGCTGTTTTATCTTAATGTTCAAAGCCTGACCGCCGCAGATACAGCGTGTGTGCATATCAATTAGGTGCAGATTAACATGGACATGTCACAAAAACTGGGACTGTTTTTGACTTAGCCAAAGAGCTAACTTCTGTTTTCTCAAATATTGTTAATGTTATTGCTTAGCATTAATTTTTTATATATATATTATTGTCAATTTCTCAATAATAAAAAAACTAAATAGACAAAATGTGCAGGAATTTGGCTGTGAAACAGTTACAAAGATTCAGGACATATATAAATATAGTGAATAAATAGAAATTTGTCGATGTACAACAGTGCAATGTACGGTTACAGCTTGGATTAAGGTGCAAAGGTGCAGATAACTGTCGGGTTAGAGTCACTAAGGCAGGTGAGGTAGAGTCCCTGTGTGATGGGCAAAGCTCTTCAACAGTCTGGTGGAGCGGATGATCTTCAGATGATCGTGGTTCCGAATGATCAGTTTTTCAGTGCAGATGTGTACAAAGTACAGTTGGCAAACAAATGAGGAGACAGTATAAAATGGGTCACGCTATAAGATAAGAACACTACAATCAGCCGCTATCGAAGATGAGTCAGGGTTTACGGTGTGTGTGGCCTCATAGGAGGCAACAACGGGTTAAGAGTTCATCCAAAGTTTATCAATATGATTTGTGCTCAATGAAGTCTACTAAAAGGTGTTTGAGCTCCTGTTTTGGGGGCGGGCATCATGAAGAGACATCAGAGTAAACAGCTAGCGACTGGCCTTTTCCCCAAACACCCTTATTCTCTTTACGCTTTGATTTTATTTACGTATATATACTGTAATTGTTGTAGCTTCTAATCCAGGACGTCGTGTGACTGCAATATCGACAGTTTCTTTGTTATATCTGCTCAGGGCTGGAACCATGGAGGTGTCCTCTGATGAAGAGGAGGTGCGCACCTTTGTCAAAGTCATCAGCGAGAAGTACAACCCGGAGAATTTCCCGTACGGCCAAGGCATAGGCGTCGTGATTCTGCCCAGCCCTCCGGGATCGCCCGTCAAAGGTGAGAGGGAGTTATTTCAGGCTCGGCCTTATCAGGCGTTTTTTTGTGAAGTGCTCTCGAGCGGAGGGTCGAGCTGACATTGGTTTTCCCAGCTTCAGATCGCCTCTTCCTGCCCAACATACTGGTTCTGAATGACTGTGGGATCAGTAAAGCCGGCAGCAGGTCGGACATCGCGACCTTCTGCGCCCACGTGGTGGAGCTGGACCTGTCCTTCAATCAGCTCAATGACTGGGTGGAGGTGGGTGTTCTTTGCGTTTGGAGCTTAGACCGGAAATGCCCAGTTAATATATTATTATTATTTGAATGCATTATTTGGTTACACTCCTGTTGAAGTGTAATCAACATGCGAACTGGTTGAACTCATCACAAGTGGACGTATCTGAATCTATTTGAAGACACATCCGAGATTTAACTTAATTATGGATGCATTAAGGTCCAATCTGATCACATTACTTTGGAAAGATGAACCTAATGCATCCGGGGCCTCGCTGAAATTGCGTAAGGGGAGATTTACCACATTCATTTAGCGCCGTAATAGGAAAAGCTGCTTTAAAACGCATTTCAAATGATAAAAAAAAAAACAGCTTTCAATAAATATTTGCTCATAAATTAGCTAAGTAACTGATACACAAAGAATCCAAATCAGTTAATGACCGAGTATGTGCACATATTGGGGATGTGACTCCGGTAACTTTACTCTCTTGTATATAAACACACGAACTTCAATAAATGAAACAAAATTGAAGCAAAAAAAAAAAAAAAGGACGAGCCAGCCAGGAGTCGAACCTAGAATCTTCTGATCCGTAGTCAGACGCGTTATCCATTGCGCCACTGGCCCGTGTGCCCCACAAGAATTTACAGTAGCTTTTCAGTAGTGACTGTGCCCTTTATTTACTTTATTTACTATTACATTTACCTGCAATGGACTGGTAACCTGTCTAGGTTGGCAGATACCCCCATAAACATATATACATAGACGCCGCATCGACTGTGGAGGGACGTGCCTAAAGCGCCGCCATCTTGGTACAGGGCTAGCAGAGGCAGCGGTGCATGAACCTACGAAGGAAAGAGGTACTCCTCAATCTCAGAGAAGAATTATTCGCTGAATTTTGGACCGATTTCCAAACGTATTGATCTGTTAGATAGATAGATAGATAGATAGATAGATAGATAGATAGATAGATAGATAGATAGATAGATAGATAGATAGATGGTTGTTGCATAAATATAGAAATACCGGGTACATTGTATCGCACATTACTGTTGTAGGTTAAATTTGAAAAGTCATTCAGGCCCTTTTCTTTCTGTCCTCCTCCCCCCAAGTGAGTGGTGGTTAAAGAGTTTGATGGCACGGGGGACAAAGGAGTTCCTCAGTCTATTAGTCCTGCACCTTGGGAGGAGCAGCCTCTTGCTGAAGGTGCTTCTCTGGCTACTGATGGTCGTGTGCAGAGGGTGGGTGGCATTGTCCAGGATGCACCTTAGTTTTTTAAGTGTCCTGCTCTCTGCTACAGTACCCAGAGGGTCCAGCCTTGTGCCAACCACAAAGCCAGCCCGCCTGATCAGCTTCTCCAACCTGGAGAGGTCTGTCTTTGAGGTGCCCCCCCCCCCAGCACACCACAGCGTAGGTCAGAACGCTGGCGACCACAGACTGGTAGAAGATCCCCAGGAGCTTCTTGCAGATGTTGCAAGAAGCTCCTCAGGGGGTACATCCTGCTCTGGGCCTTCTTGTACAGCTTGTTGTCCAGCCACAGCCCAAGATATTTATAGGTCTGCACAACCTCCACCTCCTCCGCTCCTATCAGAACTGGTCTGGGGTTGGGTCTGTCCCTCCCAGTTCCTTAGTCTTAGAGGTGTTGAGCTGTAGATTGTTTTTGTGGCTCCAGACAACAAAATCCCTCACCAGGCTCCTGTACTCCTCCTCTTCGTCGCCACTGATACACCCCACGATGGCTGTGTCATCTGCGAACTTCTGGATGTGACACGTGTCCGAGTTGTAGCAGAAGTCTGTCACACATGTAGCAATGATAAAAATATGGTTTTACTACCCAAATACAAATTCTACTTAATGTTATCAGCAGACTAGCTTCTGACAGAGGATTGCAAAGAAAAGATGCCGGACTTGAACTGAGCGATTTATGATGACTTTTATTGTGTAGAAACACCATTCCTCCATAGATGTAATGCACTGTAGGAGCAAGTGGCCCTGTTCCAAGATGGCCGCCCTGTAGGCACGCCGCTCCAGTAGACGGCAGCGCTCAATGAGGGGTCTACGTATATATGTCTATGGGTACACCTGCATCTGGGATAGGCTCGGGTCTCTAGTTCGGTGCAAAGGTGAATTTATATACAGTAGCATAACAGGTGTGCTTTACCTGAGCGTGAGAGAGAGGCTTCACTGCTCATTACCGTACAGATCTTAAATGAAAGTGTCCCAGTGAAGCCGTATGCATCATAGCGGGGCTCCAAACTTTAAACAGCTAAACGGAATGAGTCTGTTAATATTTAAAAATGTGCATGTAGGGCCATTTACGCACAAAAATTGTGATAAATTTCATCGATAAAAGTCTGAAAATGTTGGGTTTTCAGTGCATCCCTGTGTGCATGTGAAAGATCTGTGCCTACGCCACTTTTTTGCTGCATTTAGTTTGTGATTTAGTCAAAAGCGCTGCAAACCAGAGGTGCAACACACTGTGCGTGAGACCCTCGTGATCGGGGCAGCTGGGCGATTTAAGTGCTGCCTGGAGGCAGATGTCCCGCCGGCTGTGTCAGCTGGCACACCTATTAACACTCGAGCTAAGTGGCTCAGACTTGATGGAACAAGAAATAACCAGAAGTTGTCCTTTTACTCACGAGTTTTTACGTTTTTCAAATGTCAAGTTGAACTGAAACTAAAATCATTATAGTCTGAAACAATCACTTTGTTTGTTCCATATCTGGGTACAAATGAAAATAAAAGAAAATGTGAGTACAATACAAAACGCCTTGAAAATGCACATACTGTAAAAATCTATAATGATGACATCACAGATCCTCGGAAGTTCATACAGAATTTTCTTTGCTCTCACAAATGTTTTACTTCATCATCATTTACTGTCTCTGTGCAGATCTGCACCATCGTTTCCAACATCCCTCACCTGGACTTCCTCAACCTGAGCATGAACCCTCTGGGCGGCATGGAGCTGGAGCCCAGCATGGCGGAGGTGTTCTCCAGGGTCCGGCGGCTCATCCTCATCAACACGAACGTCAGCTGGGACACGGTGCACGCGCTCACTCGGCATACACCGGAGTAAGTGATGACGCGTGGAGACGGTTTCTTTACGCCTTCTCCACATTCGCAGTTTCTCAACCCGTTCCCTGCGCCTCGTTTTCCAGGCTGGAGGAACTCTTCCTGTGCATGAATGGCTACAAGACTGTGTCAGAATCCAAGACGTCCTGTCCGTCGCTGCGCCTGCTGCAGATCACAGACAACCGGCTGCAGGAGTGGGCGGAAGTGAGGAAGTTCGGGGTGATGTACCCCAGCCTGAGCGCCCTGGTGCTGGCCGATAACAGCGTGGACTCTGTGGAAGACAACAAGGAGACGCTGGAGCAGCTGTTCCCCAACCTGCGCAGCATCAACCTCAACAACTCAGGTCTGGATCGTGAAGATTGTGCACGTTGTCACAGTGATACCAGCTTTAGCCTGTTAATCTCATATGCTCTTATTTTGTTCAGGTCTTAGTAAGTGGGAAGACATTGAAAGACTGAATTTATTTCCAAAGCTGGAGGAAGTCAAAGCTAAAGGGATTCCTTTATTGCAGTCTTACAGCACACATGAGAGGCGTAGCCTCCTTTTAGCACAGTAAGTCTGAAGACGCATGCACATAATGCAGGATAGTGGGGTTACTTATCAACTTTAAACTACATGTTAAATGTCTGACACCGACTCACTAACCTGGCCTGCAGGCTGCCGTCTGTCATCATGCTGAATGGGAGTGAAGTGTCGAAAGGTGAGAGAGAAGATGCTGAGAGGTTCTTCATCAGGTACTACCAGGACTATCCAGAGGAGAAGCTGTCTGAGAGGTACACACACGCACCAGAGGTTGAGCTAGACTTTTTCATTGTCTGTCATTTTGACTGAAAAGAAAAAAGATTCAGCTCATGAATCTAGACGTCTGTTTAATCGGCTCGGTTGAGTTCTACTACGTTTGACGGCAACTCGCTTACACGCAATACGCAGAGAAATGAAACTTAACCGACTACTCATGGATCCCCATGTAAGCGAGGAGAGTCAGCAGCCACTTACTCAACCAACAGAAACCTACTCTTAACACACTAATAATCAAGAGGAGACAAGAGCCAGTTAATGTGCTCACTCGCCACCAAGTGGTCAGGGGTGTGAATTGCATCTGTCAAAATGACAGCTTGCCTTCAGACACATATCTTTTTAAAGCTAATTGTAAAGGAGGATCTCTTTAGTGATGCATGAACTGATCACATGTGAAAAGGAAAGGGAATCTTGGCATTTCCAAAAACTCCAGAATTGGAAGAGGAGTATAGATTAGGACGTCTCTGAGTAGGTTTTTAGGGCGGGTACTGATTCCTTAAAGAGACGTTTGAACACAGTGATTTCATCTCAAAGTGATTAAGGTGCGTTAACCCATGTAGGATTTCTACTTTTCTTTTTTTTTACGATTTTTAGAATTAGATTTTAAATTCATGTTTTACTTTAATGATTAATCTGCCAGCCTATCCTAGCTGTCATCGGGCGAGAGACGGGGTCCACCCTGGACAGGTCTCCAGTCTATCACAAGGCTAACACAGAGAGACACTCACACCTACGACCAGTTTAGAATCACCAGCTTGTCTTTGGACGGTGGGAGGAAGCTGGAGAACCTGGAGAGAACCCACGCAGACACAGGGAGAACATGCAGACTCCACACAGAAAGAAAGGCCCCAGTTACCAGATGGATTAGAACCTAGAACCTTCTTGCTGTGAGGCATCAGTGCTAACCACCACGCCGCTGCGCTGCCCAATCTTGACAAGGCCTGTGTCTCAAATTCCTAATATTTCTGTCAGCCGTTATTAATAACCCCAAAGCTAGGACATGGAGGTGTCAACACTCGCCGCTGTCACCGCAAACACCTGTGAAGTTGCGACAGCGGCAACAGCTCGCTCTTTGTCCTCGACACTTTTTTTTGCAGTGGTGGCACGCAGTATAAATTTTTGGGAAGCCCTCCTTGTCGGTTCCCGGCGGCCGAATAATTGCTCACCAGCTGCATTCCACTTAACCTCAGCAGAATGTTGGGGAGGGATTTCTGAAGGAAGGTGTAGTCCCTGACTGGGGGAAACTAACCTTTGGGAGACAATGCCACCAGTCTCTCCGTGCTCAATGCGTCCTTTGTGCTGGGAATTCTCTGATTGGAAAACTGATACACTAGCTAGCAGGTTGATTTTTTACTCTGTCAAACCTTAATTTGAGAGATTTGTTTTCTGATGTCACTGGAGTGGTCCCAGCACTTCTGGCCATGAGCTGTTTTTTTTTTTACATATTGTGTTCAAGCCTCCATCTGCCGTCTAAAGAATTATATTTCATTCATGTTTTGTGCTCAAATCCATCTCTGATTACATTCATTTTCATTCATATATACGTTTGCGGTCCTGGTCCGGTGCCAGGCCCGAGGTCAGGGATCACCACGACTGCATGTGGGGCGTTACGTGGGTGTCGGACACGCTCGGTAGCCGCCGCTATCCCCATTCCCTTTCCGACGGGGCCGTGGCCTCGCTACCCCAAGAGATCAGAAAGACTGCAGGGCGGGTCACAGCCTCTCGGGTGAACACATCCGACACGGCTTTGAGTAACCGTAAACGCAGCCTCGAAAACCCGCGAATCGCTGATAAAGATTTCTACACCTCAGCAGTTTATTTAAAAAGAGAACTGTGGACGATCTAGAAGCGGAGCACGGGGCTGAGGAGCGAGTAAACGTGAAAATGTTTTTGACTGGGCAGGAAGGATTAGCGGTGAGGACGGAGTGAAAGGGAGAGCAGGGTTAGAAAAAGAAATCTGAGAGTCAGAATATTCAGTAGAATGAGTAGAGACGGCCTGAAAGGGGGACCGGACCTGGATATCGAGAGCCAGGCTTTGAGTGAAGTGGGAAAATCAACATTTTAACTTCCTAAGCTGGTCATCTTTCAACCAGGAGCTGGGAGAAATCAGAGAGCGAGGTACGATGAAATGCCAAGAGAGAAGATCTGGGCTAGATAGCGTCTCCAAAACCTCTTGTTTCTGCTGCTACTTTCCCGGCCATTACCGAAGAATGCCGAAAAGACAATCGGCGTGCTGACTTGTTATCACCTGCGGCAGTGTTTGTCCCATTAGGCCGCGCTTACCACCCTTAAATGAAGCCTTTTAGCTAAATGGCCTCTCTTAGAATGGCACTTTGTGCAGCGTGGCCTCGGACGAGAATTCCCAGGGTGGATGGCAGGTTTTGGCCAGAAACCCCCGGGCCGGGGGGACCGGCTTTGTGGAGGGGTTTTTGGGGAGGGAAGTGAAATTGCTTTGATTGGCCCAGCTGTTACAGTAGCTTTGAAAGCGCAGGCCTTTTCTCCTGGATTTTATTTAATCGTTCCTGGGTCCTTATCTCGAGCACACACTCCCCCGAGACGGCTGCGAGCTTTCTCACGGCAAGCAGGAGGCCAGGCAACTCGGTGTTCCTCTGCCTCTCAAACACGCACAGTGTTTCCATCCACCTGTTTGTTTGGACGGTTAATTTGATTATATAACAACGTGAGTGGAAGCACTTGAAATCTGAGGGGAAAACTGAAATGTCCACATGGACTTTTGTGCTTATTTTGACTATAAAACTGTCCCAGTTTGCCCAAATACCTGGAACTGCAATTTACTGCACGTTAGCAGAGTGTAATAACACTTTGTGGCCTATGGTAGTAATGGCACCATATTGGCTGCAAAGCGCAACATCTCTGCTTTCATAAAAAGAAAACAACCACGTAATTATGGCAATCCAAAACGTGCGAGCGTGCTGCACATTCGGTTTTAAGTTCTACTTCACCAGAAAGTGCAAAACACAAAGAGCAGCCCTTTTTCTGAATTACCACTTATCACAATGCCTCAAAGTACATGTGGATGATGCTGTCTTAGGTGGGAAGCATCAACCAGAAGCACATATTTTCACTTAAACGTTTTTTTAGGGGTTTATTTATTTTCACGCAACAACAGAGAGTTGCACATTAAAACATTTGTCTATCAAAGAGTCGTCAAAGCACTGATTACTGGGTGGGCGTCAAAGAGATAGTCTGCAGCAAAGGTGTAAAAAATGGTCTGTGTAAAAAAAAAGGAGATAACTCTTCCTACCAGCAGGTGGCAGTGATGTGTATTCATCATTCAAAATGGGAAAACGGGAAGAACGACTATTAGCTGTGAGGCTAGGAAGCTAGGAAGAGCTACAAACCAAAAAGGTAAAGAGGTGGCCTCCTGAAACATGCTGCTTAGTTGGTCTATAGTTCATTTATTCTAGATGATCATGATGTTGAGGAAACGTCAGCGTAGACATTCAGATGGGTTAGGGTTTGTTGTTGCTTTTGTTCTGAGCTGATCAGACGCTCTCCGACACATAGCCGACTCTATGATCAAAAACCCAAAAGCACAACGGTTGAGAACTTGCTCTTCTTTCTTCTTTAGGTACCACATCCTCGTATCCAAGTATGGCCAACTGGCTCCACTGGCGGAGGTAGACCTGAGCCCCCGCTGCACCACGGTGGACGTTCGCTGGGGCGAGAGGGTGGAGGCCGTCAGCCTCCGTCTCGAGCAGACGGTGGGCGACCTGAAGAAGCAGCTCAAGGCTCTGTTCCAGCTGCCCACCAACGGGATCAGGCTCTTCTACATCAGCCAGGAAATGTGCTCCGTCTTCGGACCTGAGGAGCTGAAGTGCGGCTGCAGGGCTCTCCATTCCTACAGCATTCGCGACGGGGATGAGATTCTGGTCGTGCCCAAAGTCAAAAGCCGCTGCAGCTCCTCAGATCTTTGAGTCGGGAGCTTCTCTGGTTTGTGGATCAATGGGACTAGATTAGAGAATGAACACTTACTGGATACTAAGCTTTGGCTTGAGTCTATTGTTTTTAGATGAAAAGAAAAAAGGATGATATTTTTGTCAGTGTTGAATGTAAAGACGTTTGCTGTCCGACATTTTTAAAGGAGACCCTAACATGCTCGTTTCCAGCTCTGCGTTTTCCACGTTTAATATGAACGTCCAACATTATCATTTTTATGCCAGAAAGTGAGGAAAAACGTAATACGTCCCTTTTAAAGATTTCTATTTTGCCTTTTTTTTGATAAGGACAGTGAAAAGGGAGACGGGATATCCGGGAAACAGAGCAGGGGTGCCGGCAATCGGCCCCTGCACGCGCCCAACATTATTGAACAAATTTATGCAATAGTATATTTGCACATCCGGGGGGGTTCACGTTCACAAAGGTTGAGTGAAAGCTGCACATTTTGTAGTAGTGGAGGCGGTAGTTTACATCCCTCTTATAAAAACTTTAATAGAAATTCAGACCCAATGCAAATAGTCTCTTTAAGGAAATGTTGAACTGACAAGTTGTACCCTAAAGTTTGAAACTAAAACCATGTTATAGTGAAAAAAAACAAATACCAAAGTTAAGATGGAAATTGGATCTCAACAATACCCACAGTGTTTTTGCAGCGACTGGTTTTGAATAGCTTTTCTGCAGAGTGATCGGCTGCTCTTCTACGTTTCATGCTCCTGTTCATTGTTGTGTTGGAACATGCAGTTTGGGCTCATTGTAGCCCAGCACAGCTCCCTTAAAAGCCAACACAAGATTTTCATGTGACCTTTCATTTTCTAGCCGTTGCCAAGAGTTTGTGAATTGGGTACTTTTATGTGTGGGGGGGGGGGAGGGAATTAATAATTTGCGATTTATGCACATTTTCATGCCCATGACTGACTCAAAAGAGGCTCTATTTTTCTAACCTTTATTTAAGCAGAGTGGATTTACTGATAAGAGTGTTCTTTAGCGGGAACAAAAGTGTGCACAGAAGTGACTTCCCTACTTCTACTTGTTACCCAGATTAGACCATTTCACGTGACGAGCTAAATATCCTGAGATAACCCCGCTGTGGGATGTATGAATGCCATGTGTTGGGGATAACCTAGATCACACTGCTACTCCTCAGTCAAGACGCCTTGGCAGAAAGTCGAGACAAGCCTGAGGTGAGCGCTTGGGTCCGGGACAGAGAAAAGAGTGTTGATGCTCGAGTTACCGCGGGTCTTCGGGCTTGTCCGGCCGATGAATGGGGCAGCTCTCTCTCTCTCCGTCGCTGCAGAGGCAGCTGAGAAACGTTGAGGCCCGATCTGTATGGTAACCACACACCAGCTGCTGTGTCACGGAGACTTCCGTTGCATTTAAGTCGGAATGGGTTCACCAAGCAGGCTCCCTGTCCTCACCCGCTCGCCTCAGTCTCTGCTTGACATCCGTCTCACAAGATGTGGGGTTGTGAACTTCTCCACTGGTGAAGCCAAATGTTGATTAAGGATTTTAAAATTAAATAGTCAGCATAGACCGTGGCACGTATTCTCACATACAGCGCAGTTTCAAAGCTTAGGCACCTTTAAAGTACTGTGGGACTAGACGCCGTAACCTACGTACGTAGCCTAGGCCCGTATGAGTCATTTATACTCGTGCGCTCGTCAGTCAGTCTGACTCGCTCTGTAAAAACTCCACCCAAGCGCTAGTTGCCGCTTTTTGTTTCTAATTACTGCTTCACTTTCAACAACAGCGACTGAAACTTTAGCAGAAATATCCCCGAAGAGTAGACGAGACCTGAGGAACTCGTCTTCGGCAATATTTCTCCACCTGATCCAAAACAATCGGAAATTGTGGAGATGGGGAGGCAGCCTGTAAATGCTAAATCAGAAATACGCCACTACCAAGTGCACCAATCACAGCTCTTGTGGTCTGCGTCGCCACGGTGCGTAGTTACATTTCTGAGGAAGTGTACGTCAGGCTACAGCATTAGGGTTTACATAGGGTCTTGGCTTCCGCCCAATAGCTATGGCGTCAAGTTGACGAAGTAGCCTACACCACCTGTTAGCATTACAACCAGGTATCTTACAGGTTGTGCTACAACTTTCACCTTTTTGAATTCTGATCCTGCACTGTTAGACCATCGAAGTCTTTTGGTCAACTTCTCCATGTCTTATCATTTGTGTCTTCAGACAAACGAGTGCCGAGACATCTTCCTCTGTCCGACAAGTGGTCGCATACTATTTCTTTTGGTCCATATTATGCTGTTGTCCTTGTTGTGAACTGATCGCACTGTGTCTCGACCAACAAATGAGCAGCAGCATTCCCGGTAATGGCAGGGCTCTGTAGGAGGGAAACATATTCCCCGGGTTTCAAAAAAGGAAGGGGTCAGAGAACAGTGGACACAAAGGCTAAAGCTGTGATCATGGCTACGTGTTATCGTTTATCAAATTCCTGCTGTGAAAACCAACTTTCAGAGGTTACAGTTAAGTCTGACTTCGAGACTCCACACAAACTGAACCCAGGTGCATTCATAGAGGCTTAGGTCACAAACATATGGTATTATTCGTGAGCTTGTTGTCTACAGACTATTAGGATTACATTGCGAGACGTACCTTTATGGACGTAGGCATGAATAATTTGCTAATGTTGACGAACCCCAAGCCTTTTACTGGAGGGTTATATTGTTTTACACTGGGCATGCTATCAACGAACATCAGGAAGCTTGCAGAAGTTATATTGGAGTGCTGTGTCATGTTTGGAGGTACTTGGGTTTTTCTTGTTTTTAGCACACTTACGCCAATTATACCTTCATGTGAAGTTTAGCCCTGTGCTATTGAAAGCGTGTGAAAATGTGTTGTGGTGCCATCGTCCTGTGTCAGCGTCGCTTCTCTGACACAGACTTTCTTTGTGTAGTAGATAACTGGAGATGTCCTTTTTTTGTTATATTGACTTGTATTAACCTTGTGATGGGGAGTGGTTCAGTGGAAACTAATGGGGTAAGCGTGAAGTGATTTCTTTTGCGTGGAAGTGGGTCGTTTGGTTGGTTGGTTGGTTGGTTGGTTGGTTGGTTTGCATGTTCCGGTATTTCTTTGTGTTTGCTTCAATATTTCATTTCAGGGAAACAACGTTGTTCGTGGGCATTTGTAATTTTGACGTTATTATCTAAGGTTCCCGTCACTTTCACTTCTATCCTCCTTCAGCACCAAATACTGAATTTATTTACAGATTTTTAAAAAGGTTATGATAAAAATAATAATAATAATAATAAATCTCTAATGCAGAATATGGTGTTTTCATTTTTGTCATGTTTGCTGTCTGTAGTTTCTATTGTGTGTCTTCAATTCTTGTTTGCTTTCTTCAGATCATAATGCTATTTCTATACCTGTACTGTAAAATGAGGCTTTCACTTCTTTTAAAGAAATAAATTATAATTATTCCAGCTCACTGGAGTGTTACATTTTTATGTTTCGGCGTAATATATAACATAATTAAAATGTTCCCCTTGCAATAATGATATAATTGCATTTTGTGCCATTTCTATCGATGTTTCTGATGTCTGTTGAGCTTATTTCTATCACATGTCTTTTGTAATGTACTTAAAGAGAGTTTGTGGGTGTGACCAATCAGGCATAACATTATGACCACCTTCCTCGTATTGTGTAGGTCTCCCTTGTGCCTCCAAAACAGTTGTGGCTCATCAGAGAATGGACATGGGCCTTCTTAGGGTATCCTGTGGTGTCTGGAAACAGGATGTTGTTAGTGGGGGGCTTTGAGGGGAGGGGCCTCTGTGGATCATCCAACAGATACTTGATCAGTTTGGGATCTAGTGAATTTGGAGGCCAGGTCAACACCTTGTGCTATTCTTCATGTTTTTGTGGCTACATCCTGCTGGGGATGGCTGCTGCCATCAAGAGTGTCATTGCTATGGGGTGGGGTTGCCTGGTCTGGTCTAGGTGGGTGCTACATGTCTCAGTAACATCCACACCAATGAATGCCGGGTCCAAAAGTTTCCCAGCAGAACAGTGAACTGTCACAAGATGGTTTAAATGTTGTTTACTTCTCCTGTCAAGGTACCAAGTTGAAATATTTTTGGCCTTCTGCACTCCCTCAAATGGCCTCATATTTACAGCAACAAAACTACATTTGCAAACCTTATTTCTCTAATGATTTCAACATCCTGATTGAAAGACAAGGTATGGAGCGGGGCACTGCTCGTGTTTCAGGCAGAACGGACCGGTGATCAACGTGCCCGGCTCCGTTTCGCGGGCTGAATGCTTGGCCGTGGAGAAGATGGAATTCGGCAGATCCTCTCTCTTTCTGGCAATCGAGCTGCAAACAGTTCATTCCATATGTGTCAGGTGGTGTTGTGTTTCTGGGGCATTCCCTCTATACCCCCCCCTCCCCTCCTGCTCTACCAACAGCATGGCTCTAATCCTGTGTGGGATATCTATGCCACCCAACCCTCAGCCACCACCGTCACCGTCAGGACCCCTTTCTCAGGGGTTGGGAGTTAAAGGATTTGGTCTTTCAGTCCCGAAAGCTGCACTTAACATTTTAATGGGATCTTCTTTTTTATCTGGAACGTTATCATAGATTTTAGTACATAGGCATTCGTACCTTAGTGACTTCCTTGGAACCTTCAAGTTTAATCTTTCTCAGTAGTTTACATTGGGCATATCCAGTTTGGGAAACGACTGATTGTTGATTGACTTGATATCTTGAAATTCTATGTATTGACTTCTGAATTTTTGTGACTTATCTTGTCTGGCATTCATTATATCCTGAATGGATAGTTTCTAATGACGTAGATAATCCTCTGATACTGCATTCAGGTGACTATTAATCACTTTGGCTGTAGCTCCACCACAAGGTTGACATTGTTTGGGTTTTGATTGCTAAAATGGTGCTGACTTTTTAGCTAGCACCTTCAGAGTGCCTCTTCAAACATTTATGCTAAATGTAGCACCGCAGAGATGCTATGATTGGTTCCTTGGTGAATTAAATATGAGTATTGCCAATAAATACAGGACACTCGCTGACAGTTTCTTGATCACTGGTGCAGTACATTCCGAAAATGTGCTTGCATTTCCCGTGTGGATCCAATGAGCAATGCATCATTCCTAGAACATGAACATGGCTTAGCTAGTGTCACTGAACTGGACGATTTCACAAACGTAAGGTCAGGCAGAGGTTGGAAGATGGATGCGGTTGCATTGTATCGCTCGTAGTTAGCGCCTTGTTGCATAAACAAGACCTGGCTGTGCAGTCGGTACTCCGATCTACCCCTGATCTGCCCCATTGCATTATGAAGTGGTGACTAAGGGCAGGGGGGTGGCTGAACGGGTCCTATTGTGTGCTGAGGTGAAGGAGTCATCGGGGTAAGAAGGTTTGGGTTACTGGTAGGAGGTCCACCATTGTTAATGGAGAGGAAGGAGAGGAGGGCAGGGCAGAGCCAACTGCTGGGCATCAGGGGTTGAATTAGAGTGGTCCACTCCACGGATTAGGTGACTACAGAACAGAGCTCAGAGGGTATCCAGTCCAGGACCTTCTTTGTGAAGGTCAGGCTTGATGGATTCTTCAAACCTTGTGATGCTGGGTACTTTGACCCTGTTCCCACACAGTGTCCTCCCGTTGTATACACACCTTTGATGCAATTTATGTCCCTTGTGAACAATTTTAAATTTGCCATCAGGAAGAACTGTATTGACCTTGTTAGTCATGACAAAATGTTGCCCGGGACCTTTTAGGTTTGTATGTCTGGGACAGATTTTGTCAATGCAGTAGCCAATATCACAAGAGACAGTGACAAAATGTGAGTGGATATGGATTAGAAATGATGATTATAGGTGTCTGGTGTGATTCCCATTGCAGCAAGGCCCCGGGTATTGTGTGTTACGGCATATCTTAGCACACTGATTGTCTTGGCGGCTTCCATGTCATTGAAATTTGTACTGCCGCACTTTCTTCATAAAACACGTTCACCTAGAACATGTCCTGGGATCACCACCATCAAAGAAAAATTTCCTTGATGGTGGTGATTCCAGCTTTCTCTTCATTTCAGGCCTCAGTGGTTAAGTGAATCGAGTTTTACAAGGTGTTACTTGACGACACCATGAAGCAAAACACTGGAGTACCCAGGGTGAAAATGACTGCTGTTGTAATCACCTTGTGACTGAAGGCACTCAAGAGGCTGCACTTCAGTACACGTAAAGAAAAGACCACAGTGAGAAACTTTTTCAAGTGATCGTTAATGTAGGACTAGTCCAGGTTAAGGCTGACTGCCCAAGAAGGGCTATCATTTCCCATCGTGTTTTCCCTTTCCTAATTAACTCCCACTGAAAAGGTGCGCAAGAGTGCAAACACGAGAAACCTGGCGCATCGACCCATCTCGGCCGACTTCTCCGTCCTTTCCCAAAGCACAAACCCTACATTGGGAAGCTCCCTGAGCCCACTAGGTCATGTCCAAGTGTTGATTTTTTTCTTTCTTGTCCCTCTTTGTGCGACATTCCCTTTGACAAGTTGCTTAAGAGTATGTGACCATTTACACAACAAGACGTGGGAGGTATAAAAGAAGACTCCGCAGAGAGTCTGAGCTGTGCTTAATGGGTAGCCCGGGCCCTGCCCTCAGTTCTGGAGCCTTTCACACGTCTTGCTCCCTGCCTATCCAGTTACTTCCACTGTCCTCTGGCAACAAAGGCCCAACTGACTGCCCTCTCCTTCCCAGACCCTATCGGCGTGGATCCACATGAGATTTCCCCACACTATCTCTCCAGCATCTATGGAAATGAAGTGTCTTGTATAACCTTGTAAATGAGGCCGTTCCTAATTAAAAAAAAAAAGGAGAGGGGGGGTACAAAGAGTATCCAAAGTGACTCATGTTAATTCTGTAACTCAAGCTTCCACGGAGCTTGAAAACTGAGGTTTTTGTCCATAAATGCTCCCACAGTGAGACTGTACTACATTAGTGAGTTTGTGCACTGAGTGAACTCTGGCAAACTGAGGCCTAATGCAAAGCCAGTGTCTAAATCAACCATTTTTATATAAATTGTCACAGAATATCTTTTAATATCTGCTCCTTCAGACGGTGAGTGAAACGAGACCCGGGCTTCGAATGTCGTCCTTCCAAAAAGACAAAAGCCGAAGGGTTTTCCTACCAAATCTTCCACGAGAAGAGACACATTTTATCATCATCTGGCACTTTGCTGGTGTTAATGACAGATCCTGCCCAAAAGGCTTGCATTCATCCCATATGAGAGCCGCTCTTTGTGCACAAACATTCCTCTTCTCCCGCATTTAAACATCTTCCCTTGCTTTCCCATTTCCCACCATCATTTCCAGATCTCTGACCTCCTCTTTCCCCTTCTTCCATGTTGCTCTGTTTCCACTCCCTCTCTACCTCAGATTCCTATGCTGTCCCTCCCCTCTCCTCCTCACCCCCCCTCCACCCCTTCCTCCTTACCCAAACACTGATCTCAGATTAAGGTGAACACTATCCCCTGTAAAGTTTGCACCTGCTTCTTCAGGCAAAGTTCCTTTGCACCGCTTTCCAACGCCAACCTTTGAATATCCACACTTTAGCCCTCAAAGGACATCGGCAATTTTAAAAAACGCAACATAACCCCCCTGGATTGTTGTTGCCCCTGCTGGTAATCCTGTGGACTTGGAAGCGGATATCCAGCTGCCCTGCTGACCTTCCATCACTTCCACTGCCTCACTTTACCCCCTCCATCACTCGGTGCATGGTCCTCTGCTGGATGGGACGCTGCTGTGCGGAGATTGCCAGGTTAGACTAGTGAGGTGCTAGATGTCCATCTTCTAAAGGCAGGTGAGTGCATATTCCATCAATAGTGGGATTTATTTATGACTTGGATTGTTCAGCACGTGCAGTTTTTTACGTGATTTACGTGAGTTTAGAAGACAAAACTGCAATACTGCCTTTGTGTTTACCAGGGTTGGGGTCACAAAGTCCTTTAATGAAACTGCATGTTCATGACAGCTTTTATTTAGTTATATTTTTATCCTAAAATCAACTTGTGAACCATAAAAAAGTAAATGATATTCAATGTAATTTATTAAAACTCACATTAATCTATCTAGACATCTATCTGTTGTGAAATCCATGTAAAACATGCTTCAGTGCGGAAATTAAATGTCTCATGTTGCTTCTTTGACACAGAAAGAGCTGTGTCTCTTTGACAGTCACTCCCGAGATAAATAAGTGTCTTGTTCCGCCTTTATCTTAATTGCCCCCCTCTTAAAAGCCACTAAAAGGAGGTACTGCCAGTCAGATAAGGTGGTGAGCAATGAGAGTCAAAAGAGCAATTGTGGTAATCTTTCTGCTGACAATGTATGATGAGAGGCCGATGACATTACAGCGGACCTCTCTCACCAGTGCCCACTAACCTTGGCACACCTGGACACAATTTAACATCGGCCTGAACTGATTTCACACATTAGAGAGAGGATGGAGATTTCAGAGAAGCGTCCAGTTGACTTCACAGTCCTCACATTACTCTCTGTTACACACTATTTTTACTTTTTGAGATTTTATTGGCACTGGCGGTGAAATTGGACCACCTGCTAGTGTTCTTGTGAAGTGTCTGTTTAATGAAATCTGCCCTTCACATCTACAATTATCTTTATTTAAAATATTTTTGATTATATGCACATGATAGGAGCACATAGAGGAAACCCTGCAAAGCACTATACAAACTGAACTCCCAGTGCATTTAAATATCTTATTTTACAGAAACATCACATTTAAATAGTGGTTAGCACTGATGTCGCATAGCAAGAAGGTTCTGGGTTTAAATCTGCTGGCCGACTGGGGTTGGGTGGGTTCTCTCCAGGTACTCCGGCTTCCTCCCACCATCCAAAGACATGCTTGTTATGTTCATTGGTGATTCTAAATTGGCCGTAGGTGTGACTGTCTCTCTGCATTAGTCCTATGATAGACTTAGACCAGTCTAGGGTCTACCCCGCCTCTCGCCCCAATGACAGCTGGGATAGGCTCCTTTTTGACAGTCTAAATTACCTTAAAGCAACTTGTTAACACCCCTGTTAATGATTTGGGGCATGGGACCTCAGATGACTTTCTCATAGCTAGCAGGCCAGCTAGGCTAATAATTAGCTCATCTCCTCCATGCTCCAACACATTTCCTTGTAATCAACCACACATTAGAACAGAAAGAGAGAGAGTTGGAGAATTTGTAACAGGTGTTCTTTCCAAGAAAGATGGGAACTCCCATGAAGACTAAGAAGGGACCAGTGTTCACGTTAATGTGTAGGCACTTTAATCATTATTGCTAAAGCTTTTGGAGTTTCAACCCATTATTCCAAAAAAACTGCTGAAACAAGGGAAACTGAAGTGGCAAGGTTTCTTTAAGATGTTTCATCCAAATACCTACTTGAGTTCTAAGTGACTGGTGATGAATCAGGATTTTAATGGAAATAACTGGGGGTGTTGCAACCTGAAACTCTTATGACTAAGGTCATTAATGACCGTTACGGACACTAGCGTGACTAGGTCGTTTTAAACCCTAGACATGTGAGTTACAGGTGGGGCAACACCACCCACTGATGTTCCTATTTGAACCCTGACCATCAGTCATCCAGAAAAAAGAAGCTGAAACAAAGACAATTGGATTTGTAAGATTTCTTGAAGACATCTTGTCACTCATCCAAGTGATCGCCCAAGACTCCATGTCTAGGGTTCATCCTTACCTGGCACCGTAATCAAGGAGGCAGTTCTCCCAGGGCGAGGCTCAGCCATTGCACTTCCTGCAAATTCCCCAAATGTGGGAATCTTGAGTGCATATTTTCTAGTAGTGGGGACTGCATTTGGACTCTCCCCTGATTTTGGACCATTCAATTTCCCTTGTGGATCAATAAAGTTTATCTACGTCTAAGTCTAACGATCTAGTCAAGCACGATGTTCCCATTTAAACTCCCCACCAGTCAATTATAACTAAAGAAGCTGCCTTGTTGAGTGTTGCCCTTGTTTCAGCTTGTTTTGTTTTTTTGTTTTTTTTGGATATGCCACGACCTGGATGACTTAGAACCTTCACAGATACCCTCATTCATTAAACAATTAAGTTCCCAGTCAGTGCCATATGGTGACCGTATAATCTGCCAAACTGGCTGTACATTCGAGTTTGCCAGTGGGAATCTTGCCAAGCCAAGGCACTGAACAACCCCAAAGGGCCACAGCAAAGACCTTGGCAATTCAAACCTACTCACTTAAAGCCATTAGTGCCCCAGTGTTTACGCTCCTCTCGCTTTAGCCAACAAGGCATGGATGGGTCCCAAACAGAAGTAGTAATGAGGTCCTAAGCAGCCTCGCGGCTTCAGACACTGAGACGCTGGAGCAGAGTGGGCCAGTCCAGTCAGCTGCAGGGAACTGAGGCACAGAGAGCCCCGTAGTCCACTGTTGCCGAATCACATGGGACCGTAAGGCAAATGTGATCCTGATACATTGTTCTGGCATGCATAATAGGGCCTTTTCAGGGCTCCTCAGGGGAGACCTGGGAGCCTGATCTTAAAGAAGTAACGTGACGGTGGTTTGATGGTTCTCCCTCCTCTCATCTTTTGTCCAGCAGTCTTGTTTATGAGAAGTTGTCCTGTGACTCATGTCTTCCCGTGTTTCCATTACGGGAAAATGCAACGCAGATAAAGTAACGCAAGTTTAAAATCACCTCTCATCTCATTCCCTCTCCATTTCTTCTTTAGAATGGTCAGGCCAGGCTGTCCAGTCGTTCTGCTCCATCTCTTCACCATCTTTGCACAGATAGGAGGTACGTATATCAATATACTTCAAATTCGGCAACAAGCAACCCAATTTACTAATTTTCTAAAGTTGGAAATCGTTATTTTCCTCTCAGCCCGCACTCAGGATATCTTGTATCCATATGGACCTGGCCATAGGGATCTGGAGACGCCCAAGATGGACGATGGGAGTTCTCCTGAAATTACTTTGCTTATCCCCTTTGTTTTCTTCAATATCCCCTACCGTTCCATCTATGTAAGCTCAAGAGCGTATAATTCATCAATCATCCCTTTAAACCAATGTATCACACTTTCTGACAACACAACCGTCTTCTTTGTGCTCACAGGTCAACAACAACGGTGTGATCTCCTTCAACGTGCAGGTCAGCCAGTTCACCCCGGAGGCTTTCCCCCTGAGCGACAGCAGATCGTTCATCGCTCCACTTTGGGCCGACGTGCACAACGGCATCCGCGGAGACGTGTACTACCGAGAGTCCACCGAACCGGAAATACTGGAAAGGGCTTCGCAAGATGTCCGGAAGTACTTCAAAAACCTGTCCACGTTCACAGCCAACTGGGTGTTTATTGCAACCTGGCACCAAGTCACGTTCTACGGAGGAAGTCAGACAACCCCGGTAATGTCTGAAATGTGCTTAATTTTTATTTAATTTCTAGTCGTTCATTTTAATGCAGCTGCAGTTAGTCGAGAGGAGCTGGTATATTTGAACACTTAAAGGCTTTTAGTGTCAGATGAGAAGATCTGCATCAATTATGAACAGTAAGTTCTTGGTATTGTTCCAACATGACTTTTATGTTCACACTTTAAGCCACAAAAGCTGCTCATTGACGTTTTGTTAAAACTGGTGAAAGTATATAACTGTATTAAGCATTGTAACAAGTCTGAAGAAGTCTGAAGAAGGTATATGCAAAAAAGGTTAAAAAAAAAAGGCAACTGGACTTGTAGTAGCTTCTTCAGTTCTAGTTGACTGCTTTGAAGTCTGAGTTTGGTGAACTGAACTGAAGAAGCTACTGATGAGTGATGAAACGTTTTCTCTAAAACTTTTGAACCTTTTTTGGATATACAATGACCTGGATGACTGAGAACCTTCACAGACATCTGAAGAAGGTACAATTTAAATTTGGGCAGATTTGTAGGAGACAGGTTTCCAGTTATCTCCCATTTGATTTTGTTTTAATGCCTTTGTGATTCATGTCTTAAATACATTTCAAAGCGGTGCAGAATCTGCAAACAAACACAAAACTTTCATTTTTCAACACAATCCTGAGTATAAACTAAGACATTTCAGGGTGTTTGGTCCATTGAATCAGAAACATAATTTGAATGGAAGACAACAGTAGTTCCCAATTCCCAACTATTGCAACATGTGTGACTACAGTACAATTTAAATTTGGACGGATTAATAGGGAATAGGTTTCCAGTTATCTTCCATTTGATTTTTGTTTTAATGACTTTGTGATTCATGTCTTAAGTACATTTCAAAGGGGTGCTGAATCTGCAAACAAGCACAAAACAAACCTTTGATTTTTCAAATCCTGAATAAACTGAGACATATTTGGTCCATCGAATCAGAAACTTAATTTAAATGGAAGACAAAAGTAGTTCCCAAATCCTAGCTAGTGCAATATGTCTGACTACAGGTTCATTAACTCAGCAAAATGTAGACAGTTTTTGAGTTCATCTTGTGAAGAACATAAGTGAAATTTTATAAATGTGTCATTTCTCTTCCCTCACTGTGTTTCTTCATTTCTGTTATGTTTCCTGTTTCTACCTTTTAAAACTATTCAACCCTCTTGTTTGATTGAAAGGTGAACACATTCCAAACTGTACTAATCTCAGATGGCGTGGCCTTCTTCAGTATGTTCAACTACGGGGAAATCACATGGAGCACGGGAACGGCCAGCGGCGGCGACCCTCTAACGGGACTGGGTGGGACAACGGCGCAGGTATTCTCACAGGATCATTTCTAAGATAATTTAACGGTTACATACGGAAACATTTGACCTGACGTTTCTCGCACCTTTCCTCTTTTCAGTCAGGTTTTAATGGCGGAGATATTGGTCACTTCTTCAACCTGCCAGGATCGCGCTCAAACGATGTCGTGAACATCGAACAGACGACCAATGTAAATGTGCCTGGGCGCTGGTTCTTCCGTGTAGACACTGAACTTATAGATCCTGCCAACGGCTGCAGCTACAATGGCAAGTCCAAGACTCAAACACTGATAATATTCTTCACACAAGTTGCAAATTAGCAGTAAAAGCAGTCAGTGAAGTACTTAAAACCTTGTCTTTCGTGCATCCTCCAGGGCGTTTCTACAGACGAGGGGAAATCTTCTGGCTGTCAGACCAGTGCTCACAGCGCTGCCGCTGCCTCGACGCTAACAACGAGGTGCAGTGTCTTCAGGCTCCATGCGGTCAGCTCGAGACCTGCGAGCAGCAGGAAGGGGCCTTCTACTGCCAGCCCACGCGCACCAGCACCTGCGTGGTATTCGGGGACCCCCATTACCACACCTTCGATGGCTTCCTCTATCACTTCCAGGGCACCTGCTCCTATCTGCTGGCTCGGCCCTGCTGGGACATGCCGGGCCTGCCCTTCTTCAGCGTGGAGGCCAAAAATGAAAACCGCGGGGTGACCTCTGTCTCCTGGCTCAGAGACGTCACAGTGGAGGTGTATGGTCACAGAGTCATGTTACCCAAAGGCAGCTTGGGAACAGTCCAGGTGAGATATCGCACTGAGCAGATAAATAATATTAAAATTAATATTTGTGTATGACGCCTAACTTCATTAAGCTTTCCAAATGTCCCTCTTTAGGTGGACGGCTTGATGAAGACTTTACCAGTCCAGCTCCAGCTCGGTGCTATCAGGGTTTACCAGTCTGGGGTGGCTGTTGCTTTAGAAACCGACTTTGGGCTCTTGGTAACCTATGACGGCCAACACTACGCGTCCATCTCCCTACCCAGCTCCTACTTCAACAACACCTGCGGCCTCTGTGGTAACTACAACGACGACCCTGCGGATGATCCCGTGCTACCTGACGGCTCTCTGGCAGAAAGTGTGGTCGAGCTGGGGGGCGGCTGGCGAGCGGAGGACCCAGACTGGAGGTGTACGGATGGATGTGCGCAGAACTGCAGCATGTGCGACCCCATAACTGAAGCTTTCTACTTTCGCTCAGACTACTGTGGGCTCATCAACAAAACTGATGGACCTTTCAGGGACTGCAGAGCTGTAGTGGATCCTACGGCCTTCGTGTATAGCTGTGTGTACGACATGTGCAGCAACAGGGATAACATCACCACGCTGTGCCAGGCAATCCAGGCCTACGCGCTGGCCTGTCAGGCCCTTGGAGTCACAATACGACCCTGGAGATCTCGCACCTTCTGTGGTGAGATTAAGTTTGCATATATCCATCGATTTACGTACATTTACTTAGCTGTCATCTGATTATTTTCTGTTACTGGTCCTCAGCTTTGTCGTGTCCGGCGAACAGTCATTACCAGGTGTGCACAAGTGCCTGTCCAGCTTCATGCTCGGACCTCACCGCCCCGTTGTACTGTGCTCATCCTTGCACTGAGGGCTGCCAGTGCAACCAAGGTTACGTCTTGAGCGGCAGCCGCTGCGTACAGCGCGAAGACTGCGGATGTGAGCACAACGGCCTCTACTACCCCCTCAATGCCACTTTCTGGGCTGGCCCCAGCGGTGAAGAAGGTGAATGCACCCTCCGCTGCACCTGCGGGCCTGCTGGGGAAGTCTCTTGTTTCAATGAGTCCTGTAAAGAGGGCGAGGTGTGTGTTGCAGAGGTGGGCTTGCTGGGTTGCTACCCTCGGAGGGAAGGAGTGTGCTCAGTCGCCCAGAACTCGGTGACATCCTCTTTCGATGGCACCTTCCTGCAATTCCCAGACGACAGCTCGTACTACCTGCTGAAGCTGTGTGGTCCTGTGCCTGCTAACGGCTCATTGGTGGAGGTGAAGATAGGCAGGCGCCTGGTGAACAAAGGCCCCGCTTGGAAAAGACCTGTTGTAGTTGCAGTGGCTAACGTGGAGGCTCAAATGGGAGGGATGGATTTTGATATAGTGAAGGTTAGTATTGTCTAAAAATCAAAAAACCTTATTACTTCTTTATTTTGCCTTCAAATACCTCCCGACCTTTCTGTCCACCAGGTAAACGGTGAACCAGTGATGCTCCCATACGTGCATCCTATGGAGACGATAATGATCTACCGAGCGCCAGGCAATGCTACAGTGGTGGAGTCCCGCGGTCTCCTTCGTGTCCACTACACGCGGCAAGGGTTCCTCAACATCTCCCTTTCAACCATCTTCTACAACGTTACCTGTGGCCTCTGCGGCGTCTTTAACAGCAACGCCACTGATGACCTCCGTTTACCCAACGGACGCCTTGCGGACTCCACAGAACAGTTCACGGAGGGCTGGCGGTCCATTGCCGATGATCTCACGTGCAACGGGGACTGCGATGACCTGTATCGCATGTGCACAGACTTGCGTCTTTACCAGAGCCCTTGGATGTGCGGGAACATCAACGACCCGGGGAATAGCTCCTTCCTGGCGTGTCACCCAGTGGTCAACCCCTCACCGTTCTTCAGGAACTGCTTGTATAACATGTGCGTGAGGGAGGGGAACCGCTCGGCTTTGTGTTCCTCGCTGCAGGCTTACGCTACGGCCTGCCAGGATGCTCAAGTGGGCCTCGCTTCCTGGAGGAGCGCGACCAACTGCCGTGAGTAGACGACTAATATAGTGCAAAGATGCAAGATGTTTTAACAGCATTTTGATATTTAATTTTGTCCACACTTCTATTTTTCTTATTTGTTTCTAAATATAAAACATCTAACCCGTAACAAAAACAAAACTGCAGCACTGAATCACTTATCACCAGACCATACTTGTCTCTTCATTGTTCCTAAATAAATCCACATCTTCATCACAGCCGTTATAAGACATGTCGCAGCAGGTGAAGCAAATAACAAACCGTGTGATTAGTTTCACCTTCAATTGTGTTCACTGAAAAACCTGTTCCGTCACTCATTCCTTGTAGGCTTACAAAAAAAAAAGCTTCTTTCATTACAGGCTGCAGCTTGGATTCACAAGAGTTGCTCAGATTCTAAAGCCAGTGCAGTTTAAAACATTTCTAACCGCTATGTACTTCAGCACATTTCATGTCATTGACTCCCATCAATTAGTGGCTTAGTTCAATTCTTGTTTCTGGTTTTGTTAAAAGCTCATGTTGGTCTTTTGAGGTACACGGCTCACTGTGACTAAAAATAAAATATTAGTTTTTAAGCTTAAATATGCTGAGTATACACCGATCCGCCACAACATTAAAACCACTCACTCAGGAGATGTAAATAACATTGACCATTTTGGGACAAAATCATGTTCTGCTGGTGTGTGGATGTTACTTAGACATGTAGCACCCACCTAGACCAGAGCAGGCACCCCCACCCCATAGCAATGACATTCCTTGATGGTAGCAGACATCCCCAGCAGGATGCAGCCACAAAAACACTTTAAGAACAACTCAAAATCCCTCAGATGTTCCCCATTAACAACCAACATCCTGTTGCCAAACACCACAGGACATCCTCAGAAGGCCCATGTCCATTCTTTGATGAGTCACAACTGTTTTAGAGGCACAAGCGGGACCTACCTTCTTAACCTTTCTCATTGCAACTGTTTCCAGTGTGCAAGATTTAAGATTGTTCTCTCGTCTCTTCTCTCAGCTCTTCCCTGCCCAGAGAACAGTCACTTCGATGAATGCACGAGCGCTTGCCCTCTGACCTGCGCCAACTTAGACGAACCCGAAGAGCCGTGCCCCCTGCCGTGTCAAGAGGGCTGCCAGTGCGAAGATGGCTTCGCGCTGCGGGACGGCCTTTGCGTGTCGCGCAGCGATTGTGGATGCATGAGCCACGGGCGCCAGCTGGCCACCAATCAGACTTTCTGGACGGACTGGGAATGCCAGGAGCGCTGCTACTGCAACGGCTCTGACAACAGCGTGTACTGTCAGCTCGCGCCCTGTCACGCTGAGGAGTACTGCCAGGAGAATGACGGCCTGTACTTCTGCCAGCCACGCACCGAGGCGCTGTGCGTGGTGGCTGGTTATGGACATTTTCTGCCGTTCGGCGGCGTGCCCTTTGAGCTGCAGAGCTCCTGCACTCTCAGGATGGCCACGACCACGTGTGGGGGAGAGAACATGGAGCACGTTGCCGTCAGTGGGACTTTTCCTCTGTTTAAAATTGCAGCTCGTAATGAGGAAAGAGACACGGGTCAGGCAATTTGGGTGAGGGGCTTCGTGCTGGAGGTCTACGACTATGAAATTGAAGTGTCTCGAAGCTACAAAAACACTGTCACGGTAAGTACCCTAATCCAGAGCCCGTGAGAGTACCTGTAATGTGGAATGAGATCGTGACCGGTTTTTAACACAGATACAGTGTTTTTTTCATGCCCTGTGAAGGTCACAGTTGTTGCATTAGTGAGGACACGTTATTTCTAATCAAGCCGATAGAATAACCGGGCAGAGGGTGAATTCCTCTTTGATTGGCTTAAGGCGGATCTAATTTCAATGGGCATCTTTTATCGGGCTGGATTTGGCTCGGACAAAACCCCGACCCTGAGCGACATTTGGACCGGGTTCACAAACCGACTAAAAGATCTGAGGAGAAACAGAAATGACTTACACACATCAGCGACGCACGCACGTACTCTAATTCTCTTTCACTCTCTCTTTCTTAGCCGTAGACGCTCTTTCAATCGGTCTTAATAGCGTCCATTCATCCTTTCATCACCTGGGTTTCCCCACATTCTTTGAGCAACAAGTCAGGTAGATTAGAAACTCTTTTTAGAAACTGTTTTCTCTGCAGAAGCGTGTCTCTGGAACCAGATTTATGTCGTGTCTCTTCACTCAGGTAAATAAGGAGCGACTCTACCTCCCTCTGAAACTGGGCCTGGGAAAGGTCAACATCTTCACCTTGGGCATGCAGTTCATTCTGGAGACAGACTTCGGCCTGAAGGTGGCCTTCGACTGGAACACCCTCCTGCTTCTGACTTTGCCCCGCGACCTCTACAACGCCTCCTGTGGCCTCTGCCAGGGCATGCCGTTGTATCCGCCCACCCTCACCACGGCCGACTGGGGCATGACCTGGGCGGAGAGGGACACCTTCTGCCAGGTGGGCTGCGGAGACTCCTGCCCTCGCTGCGGCCTGGGAGAGAAGAGCGCGCTCAGTGACGCCCCTCTCATGGTGGCAGACGCCAACACCAGCGACAACGGCGTCGGTGAGGTCAACACGGGCATACGTTTCCACATCGGAGATGGACTGTACGTGTTTGTGGAGCCCGAGGCGGTGAGGCTGTGCGGGTTAATTGTGGATCGGGGAGGCTTGTTTGCACGCTGCCACAGCAAGGTGGCGCCGGCGTTCTTTTATCAGAGCTGCCTGCAGGACACCTGTTTGGATCAGGGAGCTCAGGATACAATCTGTAACTGGCTGCAGATCTATGCCAGCACCTGTTTGACCCAAGGAGTTCCTGTTACCGGCTGGAGGAGTGACACGCCTTGTGGTGAGTGCTGCAGCTTCACAACATTGTTTGGCTCTGTGTGTGTGCACTGTGACATATTTCTTGACTGACATCCAGAGCGGTGCAGGTTCAAGCAAGGTTTCTGCACACGCCCTTTTTAAATGAATGGAATTTCACAGTGTTTCATCAGAAAGCTGTGCAGAAAACAACGAGCCTCACAGTCTGCAATCATGATTTCTTCTGCAGAAAGTAGATCCAGTGAAAGCCATTGAGTGCATATTAAACCTTAAGTAGTGTTACCTGTAGAATTTGGCACCGGCTGCCGCCATCTTGCCTGACATTGGCTAATTCGTACCTAGGCAGACAGTTAGTTCTCTGTTTCTTAATTTCCCCTTTCATGCTAACTAGGCTGCTAAGCTAATTTCAACATCTATTGGTCAACCTATGTGGATTTAGTTGCTTTTGGGGCCAAACTTGAGAAACTACACTTAGCTGTTAGCTTTATTAATCGGCCTCAGAGCTTGCTGCTTGGTGGAGCGTGCAGATATTTCATAAGGGGTGCTAGGTGCTTATGCTAGGCTAACCTGGTTCTAAGTAAAGTAACAAGCCTGATGTCAAATTATCTTGTTTCCAATAAAATCTAACTTAATTTGCAAATAATAATCAGGGGAAAATTGTGCACTGTAGCTGTATAATCACTGGCTAATGCTAATATCTGTTCCCAGTCCCCAGCTGCCCACCTAACAGCCATTACTCCAGTTGCATGTCGGTCTGCCCGCCTCAGTGCGCCCCAGCCCGTGGCCAGAGGGACTGCAGCCAGGACTGTGTGGAGGGCTGCCAGTGCGACCAGGGCTACGTGCTCAACGGCAAAAACTGCATCCTGCCTCAAAACTGCGGCTGCTATACTGATGGCAAGTACTACGAGGTCAGTCTCACGTCTAATCTAACGTGTGCAGCCAACAACTGCGTCCTATTTGTATTGCAAACCTGCATTACAAAGTTTGAACCCTAATTTTTTTATCTTTCAACTAAATCAACCATTCAAACATGCTTCATTTCAGCCCAAGCAGCTGTTTTGGAACAGCGACTGCACCAAACGCTGCCAGTGCATCGGGCGGAACCTGATCCAGTGTGACCCGAGGCGCTGCAAGTCGGAGGAGGAGTGCACCCTGCGGTTCGGGGTGCGCGGCTGCTTCGCGCGGCGCTCCCAGCACTGCGTGGCGTCGGGCGGCGGGGTGTTCAGGACGTTCGACGGGGCGTCCCTGCGCCTGCCGGCCTCCTGCTCCTTCGTCTTATCCACGAACTGCCACAAGCTGCCCGACCTCTCCTTCCAGCTCATCGCCAACTTCGATAAATGGAGCACGCCCAACCTCACCACCATATCCCATGTCTACCTCTACATAAATGAGGAGAATATACTCATCTCTGGGAGCACTGTCAAGGTGAGAGGCCCCTTTTGGTAGACATGGAATAGCTGCTGGAGTCTTGACCTTTCAGCACTTTCTTTTCCTCTTCCAAGTACCTTCATGGCAAATAAAAATCATTCCAGGAATACAGTTTTTTCTAGTAGCCAAATAATGGAAAACTAGCTGACTTGATGATTAAATGACTGGAGAGAGGAAACGTCATCTGATAAACTTTGTCCAGCTGCTTCAGTGAAAATCTAGGAATTGGTAGAGGCCGAATTAGAGCTAGGAATTGACTGAACATTGGACCGGAGAGCTGTCAGGTGGTCAAAAACAAGTTAATATTGGTGTTTCTCTGCGTCTGCAGGATCTTTGAACAGCTTTTTTTGACTCGTCAGCCAGTGTGTGCACCTGACCCAAACAAATCTTGTTGTAATGCAGCTTTAAATCATGCGTCTTCCCAAAGGAAGCACACCGTGGCCATTCGCTAACCTCAGCTGCTAATCCATTCATTATTTCTTCTTCCATAATCTTGTTTTTCTTATTCATATGGTTTAGTTACTTTCTGTTGGCCATAAGCCGCCCGCTATCAAAGAAGCCTTTGTCAGACTAAAGAAACCGATCTAATTCAAATCTCTGAAAAGGTTCTAACAGTCCAATTTACCAATTACGTTGGCACTGATAGCCTATTAAAGCTCCTCCAGGTCTGGCTTCAGTCTGTGTCATTCCCCTCTAAATGCAGCTAAAGACTCTCTGATTGCCTTAAACTCTAGCTCCCCAAAATCCTGCTCGGTCTAAGCGGAGCCATTGACTAAAACGTTTTAGTGAGCTGCCCCTAAGAGCAAAATGTTGGCATCATTTGTAAGGCGGCCCGGATCATATTCACCAGAACAGAGCTAATTACAGCGCCATCTCAGATTGTCATAATCTTTGCTTGGGGGTGCCTCTTTTATTTCTCCATGAAATCTTTTGTGAATGTGTTATCTACTTATGCAGATGACTCGCAAATTTCCGTTTCAGCCCGAGGCGATTGGGTTTCACGTTGAAGCTCAAACACCACTAATCTGTTTTTAAATCTCAGCCACGAGAAAGAGACGGAAGTTTTATTTAAGTGTTGTCAAAGACTAGCCCTCAGCAACTTGTGGTTGCACCTTTACTTCCCTCCACATTTACACTATTAATGAAGCTGAAATTATATCTGACCTGAATTAAACTTGTGCTTGAGTAACAACATATTTGAGTTCTTTACTTCCTGTTGGGTTCAACCCTAATCCTAACCCTAACACATAAAGCTGTGGGGTATCTGGGACACTACGTATGTTTAGCCACTAAACTAAATGATCAAACTTATTGTTCTCTGTCTTGTCTCAAACATCTTAATGTCTCTTCCCAGGTCAATGGTACTCCGGTATCAGTACCGTTCCTCACGGGGCTGATGACACGTCTGACCACGTCCGAAGGTTTCATCGTCATCGATACGCCCCAGGACATCCAGGTCCGCTACAACCGCTTCAACACCCTTAGCATCACAATGGGCCAGCGGCTTCAGAACAAGGTGTGCGGCCTTTGCGGGAATTTCAACGGGGACCCCAACGACGACTACATCACCTCCAGGGGCAAGCCGGCTGTCAGCGCCCTGGAGCTGGCCCAGAGCTGGAAGACCAACGGTATGCAGAACAGGTACGGGACGCTCAGAGTCTAACACATGTCATAGCTTGATCATTTAGAGAAACTTAAGTGGTTTTTCTTTTCTAGCTGTGACGAGACTCAGTACGTGGCTCTGGCCCAGTCCTGTGACAACACGGCCGTCCTGGCTCTGCAGGGTGAGGACGCCTGTCAGAAGCTGACACAGCTGAAGGGCTTCTTCCAGCCATGCCACGGCCTCCTGGATCCCCGGCCCTTCTACCAGTCCTGCTACTTGGACGGCTGCTACAATCATCGCAAGGCTCAGGTCTGTGGATCGCTGGCAGCCTACGCCGAGGCCTGCCGGTCCATGGGCACCCTCACCACCAAGTGGATCACCCAAGAGAACTGCTGTAAGGACACTGTGAGACACCAGACGTGTTATTCACTTCAGCCACAGTTTGGCTTGTTAGTCAGCGTCCTCTACATGCATATTCAATACATTCCTGTGCGTGTGAGACAGCTAACGTTGTTTGTGGACCTGTCTTTAGCAGAATGGATCTATGACCCCTGTGCAGGAGAGATCTGCACAAACTTCACCTGTGAGCTGGAGAACGGAGGCGACCTGTGCGGCTGTCCAGAGTTACCCACCAGCAACGGAGGTGAGCACTTCACTTAACTCTTGTCTGTCCTGCAAAAGAGAGGCCAGTGTGTCCAAAGGCTTACCCAATGACAGCTGGGATAGGCTCTGGGTTCTACGCCGAAACCCCCGCCATCCAAGAAGCATGCATGCATTATGTGTTGACGTCTGTCCGTCCGTTTCTGCCAGGCGATGACGACATCATCCAGGCAGAGGTGACCTGCAAGCACGCCAAGATGGAGGTGTCCATCTCCAAGTGTAAACTCTTCCAGCTGGGCTTCGAGCGAGAAGACGTCAGGATCAACGACGACCGCTGCTCCGGCATCGAGGGAGAGGACTTCATCTCCTTCCACATCAACAACACTAAGGGTCACTGCGGCTCCATCGTACAGGTCGGTCTACTTTCATTTGTATTCCTTCTTGCCTTCTGAGTGTTGACTGTGTGCATTACTTTGCTTTCCAGCTGGATCGCATTTCTCAGACTACTGGAGTGACACTTTGTCCATGTGTCACTCAAAGGTCTTGCTATAAAAATATGTGTAGCTTGGTATAAGCTTGGTTGTTTATGTCCACATCCACTGCTTTCAGTCTAAGCTAAGTATAATGTCCCAGTTGGACACAAAATGCTTGCTGGACTTTTTTGACAAAAACACAGACTTGCTTTCTTTTTGGTCGTGAGATAAGGAGCGCTTACAGAGTTCAGAGCTATAGTTTGGCTGTGATTACCCTAGCTGAGCATAAGGGCCGGAATCAGTGAGGAAACACGCCTTAAACACCTCTAAGCCCCTGTTCAGACATCAGTCCTGAGAAACCCATTCAAGAGACCATCTTAAAGTACATGTGTGAACATCGCTACCACCTTTCCAAGGTTTAACCAAAGTGGCATTTGACTAAAGAAGACAAACCCAGATTATAAATGGGAATCATTACAGCCTTGACTGGATTAAAACGTTTTTTTAACGACACATTCTTTTGCTTCTTTTGGTTCTTTTGGAGTTTTGCTTCATTCATTCAAAACAAACACTGTAAATTTGACATGTTTAGTACCCAGAAGGTTTTTCAGAAGTTCATATGTGTACATTATGAATACAGGATAGCTGTTTTGTGTGGGTTTGAATCCATCGGCCGAATGGGATTTTTCTGCGTGGAGTTTGCAGGTTGTCTCCAGAGGACAAGCAGTTATGTTTTATAACTGCCTTCATGTCTTTATGCTAAGCTAAGCTAACAATATGCACAAGATTTGCGTCTGGATTGAATTAATTCAACACTCTTGTTAGCTAATCGGCTGTGTCTTTAAATCTGCTAACGCTGACTCTGGCTACAACCGCGGACAATCGTGGAGATTGACGTCTATCACCCTCGTCTATCAAAGACAAAAACCAACCATGAAACTGTGAAATACTGATTTATAACTGGATAACTCTTTGTCTGTCCGACAGTCGAATGGCACACACATCATGTACAAGAATACCGTGTGGATAGAGAGCGTGAACAACACCGGGAACGTCATCACCAGAGACAAGACCATCAACGTGGAGTTTTCCTGCGCCTACGAGCTGGACCTGAAGATCTCTCTGGAGACCGTCCTCAAGCCCATGCTCAGGTCAGACAATGAATGCACACTAATCACCTACTATATATGTGTATAAGCAACGAGCAGGACATAACAGCTGGCGTCTTTTCTCATCCTCCCTTTCTCCTCCAGCGTAATTAACCTCACCTTGCCGACCCAGGAGGGAAACTTCATCACCAAGATGGCTCTGTATAAGAACTCCTCGTACCGCCACCCGTACAGGGAGGGGGAGGTGGTGCTCAGCACTCGGGACGTCCTCTTCGTCGGCGTCTTTGTGGAGGGGGCGGATGAAAACCAGCTCATCCTCATCGTGAACATGTGCTGGGCCACGCCGTCCCGCTACAGCAGCGACAGACTCCGATACATCATCATAGAGAGAGGGTAGGACGGAGACGCAGGCGAAGAACCTTAAAAAGCCGACGTTAAATTAAAATCTGTGCTCAAAATCAATGCTGTAATCACTGACATTTCAAATAATATAAAGAGCATCAAACCACTATGTTTTAAGGGGGAGTACAGTAGGTGCAGAGTCCACTTAATTTTATTTCTGACATCTTTTGCAGCTTTACATCTAAACTTTACACGTCTATAGACTTTGCATCATTGTGGATCATTGACAATAGATTGGTTAAACTATATCAAAAAACACGAGTCTTGAAGTCAGACCAATTTCCCAACCCACAAAATTTTTGTGTCTCTTTTGGGAAATGTTGGGACGTGGTTATGCTCCGGGCCGATCAAATCTACCTGGCAACAGCGTAGTCATACGTGTCATCTGAGCACCGCAGAGTTTAGGTCTCATGACGAAACTGTGTTTGTGGGACCAACCTGCAAACAACTCTCCTTTTGCATGTTGAAGTATACAGTATATATTTTTATCTCATAACTGACTCCAAATCGTGTGCTACCAAACTCAGATTCTGAAAAGACTAGAGTCTGTGTATACCAGGCTACTAAATCACAGCTGGACAACATGTGCAAAAAGTCCCAAAGGTTTATTGTGAATTATGCAACTGATTTATTGTACGTGGGCAGTAAACTGACAGCTGCAAGGTAATTTATTTACATGTGAACTAAATTTCAAAGCTGCTCTGTGGATTGTAGGAGTGGGAGCAAAGTGAACACACTGACTGGAGACACCACCACCCTCTATTGTGGGAACTTCCAGGGAACAGAGGAGTGGATATGCGCCGCAGTGCAAACATATTATCCAGTAAATGTCAAATGAAATGTAATACAATGAGTGGCATCAACTTTCCTGCATGCACTTGCAGTTTTTTTGTTGTGCAAGAAGTTGCACAACAAAACTCGTGCTGCAGAAAGACGATGGGACAAACGGACGCCTCTGTAAAAGACGCTATACGTGTTGCACTGAAATCTAAACTCGCGGAGGAGGCTGTTTGAATTTGAATTACAAAATAGAAATTGCAGAAGAGAGACACACGAGGCCCTTTTGTGTTTAATTTCCCATGTTAGCAAGTAAAGCCTCTTTTAGGGTACTGCGGGACGTGGACGGCGTGACCTACGTACGTAGCCTACATCTGTGCGAGCCGTTTACATTTTTGTGTCCGGAAAGCGCTCTGCAACAAGTCCACCCAAACACTAGTCGTATCTCCGAACCTAGTGATCCAACGCGATGAATTTGAAAAAAGACGGAAATACTAAAGCGGAAAGCTGCTACCAAGCGGACCAATCACAGCTCTTGTGGTCTGAGTCACCGCTAGGGTCTACGTAGGGTCTGCGTATGCTACTACAACAATACAACCAACGACAGTGTGCAGAACTTACGAATATTTCACCACAGATTATGGTGAATTATGTCCCTTGAGTCGGCTACAGTTGAAGTATATTTATGTTTTAGTATCCCAGTTAAGTGAAAAGCCTGTAGGTTGCACACAGTGCTGTGTTCAAAGGCCGATGTCCTTCCTTTTAACACTCCACAGGTGCCCAAACATTAAAGACAACACCATCGGCATGGCGGAGAACGGCGTGTCCCTCACCTGCCGCTTCCACGTCACCGTCTTCAAGTTCATCGGGGACTACGATGAGGTCCACCTGCACTGCGACGTCTCCCTGTGCGACTCGGAGACAAACGCCTGCAAAGTGGTGAGGAGCCCCGCAAAAAAAAAAAAAATCTGTATTAAGTCGAGGCGATGAAACTGTTGCTGAGTGTTAATGCGCGTGAACTGTGTGTGAACCAGAACTGTCCGCACAAGAGGAGAATGTACTCGGAGGACAGTGACCATAAAGAGCACATACTGAGCGTGGGACCCATAAGGAAGAGAGGTAAGCACGATGTGGCATCCCACAGGTAGTTTACCGTCATGAAGGAGCTGACAGGGACTACATATGTTCATCATCTTGTCCGACAGCTGCTCGGTCACTGATGTGGTTCTGATGTGTCCTCAGAGGCCGACTGGTGCGAGGACGCCAACGGAGGCTGTGAGCAGATCTGCACCAGCAAGGGAACCGGACCCGTGTGCAGCTGTGTGACGGGGATGCTGCAACGAGACGGGAAGAGCTGCCGGAGTAAGGGCCGCACACTTCTTCACACATTTCTGCCTCCATGAAGCATTTTCTGTTGAAAGTTACCACAGAAACACGTCCTGCTGGCACCGGGCACCCCCAATGACGGACGGAGCGTTTAGGAACAACTCAAAAAAACACGAAGAAGAACCTCCAAATTCAGTAGATCCCAAAATGCCCCTCCCCCGCTAACAACATGTTTCCAGACACCCTCAGAAGGTCCATGTCCACTGTCTGATGCTTTTTTGGAGCCTACACGATATTAGGAAGGTGGTCATAATGTTATGGTGGAGTTTAACATAATTCGTCGCCCTTTTTCTTTCTGCAGCTGTGAGCTCCAGCCGCCACCTCGCCCCTGCTGTTCCCCTGCTGAGCGCCAGCGCCGCCATGTCCGTGCTCCTGCCCCGTGTTCATACTCTCCTCCGGTCCTAACGCCTAACTGCCCCCCTCCCCCCCCTCCTCCTCTATTCCCCCTCCCCCCTCGCTTGCAGGGCGGCAAACGCACGTCAAACGTCAAAAGACTTGAAGATGCACAGAGCATCGCCGTTGATTAGCCAGTAGATCAGCTGTGTTCCAGCCAGACAATCGAGACAATCACACACTGTACATTGACAAATTTATGAACCCACATATCACTGATACGGTCCGAAGGTGAGTCGGCTCTTTCTAGAATGTGCGGACGGTCAGTCACTTTCACTTTACGCCTTGTTGTCACTGTGTGTGTGTAGAGTTTATCGTGTGATTATAACATTTTTTTTTTTCCTAATGGTTCAAAAGTGGTGCAAACCGTTTTTATTTTTTTTCTTCTTTGTAGAAAATGAATGTGTTACTGATTCTACCACTAGATGGCGCCAATGAAAGACAATTTCCAGGCACATTGAGTTGAACTTATGGTGTTTAAAATAAATCACACAGTGGCTGTTAAGAGTAAGAGAAATCAGTGAATTTACAACAAAGGTAAATCACTAATATTTATAGTGAAGAGCTGAAGTAAACAGAGTTGAAGGACTCGTGGCTATGCATGTGTTGCAGAACTCAATATACGATTGATTCGCTGAAACTTTCCTGCAACTTTTCCACCTACTTGCATAACTTTTTATCAGTTTCTTGAATTTTAAAACATCCCCTGCAAGGTTTTTACGCTTTAGATCACTTTAAACCACATTAAAGTTTCTAGAGTTTCGAATTAGGTCAATTGCCGGCCGTTAGAAAAAAAAACCCTTTGCACTTAATTGATCTGAAAGTTAATATTTAGCAGATTAACTCGTGATTAAAACAAGGCTCTCATCCAGCTCTGATAACAGTCATTATCATTATCATATCACAAAAGACGGTTAATATTAACCGACAAAAGTTATAATTTAATGCTCTTGAGAAAGTAGAACAACTTGACTGCATTGACACTTCAGATGAGACACCCAGACACAAATCTAAAACGTGAATATAAATCCTTCTTCCTTCTCGTTGGGCAGAAGAGCTACCTGCTGGCTTTAGCCACAACAGAGCTGATGCATTTACTTGATATTTGACCTTTCAGACTTACAAAGCAAACAAAACCTAAACCAGCTTGTGGCAGAAAGAGGTTATGGATTATATATGGAGAAAGCTGTTAGGTGACGCATTATTTCTTGACGTGAACAGCTGGAGAGTGCAGCGTAAATCAGATGAGAAGTTCATGAATAAAGCGAATATTTATGTGCCATAAGTTCGGTCCCTTGCAACGTAAAATACTGTTGTTCCAATCACCTCATCAGCTTTAGTCTTTGTTTGCTTCCTCACGATCCGGTCTCTCGGCTCCGACTGATTTTTCTGCTTGTGAACAAGTTCTGGACACGTGTGGATGCAAGAGAGCACATAATGGATTCTCGAATTATGGTTCGTTTTGGCCCAAATGTCTTCAAGCGTTCTTACATTTTTATCGAATCACGCGGTAACAAGCAGTTTCTCCACGGGTAGGCCTGTTTCCCTACCTTCTGTGTACAAATGTACAGTCCTTGTCAGTTTGGTGGTTTATGTCATGACTTTTTTTTTTTTTTTTTTTAATCAGTATCTTTTCTTTTTTGAAAAACAATGTTTAAACCAAAAGATGTTTTATCCTTTGAGAGCAGCACCAAACCTTCCATGAATAAATGAAGAAGTTCTCAATGTCAGTGTGAATGGAGTTTATTGGAAGACGGAGTTATTATTTAGTCCACAAAAAATAAAAAATCTCTTTTAAAAAAAACTAAAAATGTTAAATTTCGCAAAAATGCTTTAACTTAAAATTAAAGCTCAGTTTTATTTTACTGTTTTTATTAATATAATATTAATTGTAGTTTGTGGTGTATGTCCATAATAACATAATTATTGTACTATATCAACTATATATAAGTATTTAGAACATTTTCAATAAGATTATATTTGTCTGAAATGATGAAATATCAATAAAATCTATATATTACCTTTTAAATATATTTTAAGTATAAAGTTCTCTCTAACTCCATTAGGTTGACTTTGCATTTGTTTGCTTACGACTGATGACAAATTAATTTTGGCATTTTCTGAATAAATGATCACAATGACCTCGGTTTAAAGGGTGACGAAAAAATTCGTACGTTCTCCTTGACGTCAGATCATGACCTGGAATTTCGTGAAGACAATCAAAGCACCACCTTTAGGTCAAACTGAGATTAAGTCATAATCTTGCAGGCTAATTCAAACCATGAACTCTCAAAACCAGGACAAATTCTCCACATTTCAGTGTTTGGCAGGAAGTGAACGTCAGTCCTCGCAACTGTCTCCTAGCAACACAGCGCCATGTAAAAACACAGTGTCTCATCCGTCCACGCCTTCCTGCGCAAATGTGCATTCCAGGTCCCTTCCAGGTGCAGTGAACCGTTCACGCCTTCGAGGGAATGTCGTCATCCGCCGACGTTTTGGGGGAGTGTGGGTGGAAGAAGGTGGCTTTACCGTTTAAACAACGGTTAACACCTTTGTACGCCCAAAAAAGCTTTTCTACGGTTAATGGTTTAAGTGCCACCCTTTATGTCCTTTAACAGCTTCACATGTATCATACACCCTCTACACTATGACTATCATGTACTCTTATACGTGTCTTGTCGTATGTTTTTTTTTTTTTTTTGTTCTGTCTCTCTACCTGGACAGCCTCAAGCGTTTTGCTCAAGGTTTATTTTTGTTGCAGATTGCCACTGTCGCCTTTAGCCTCTGGGTTATGTAAAGCATAAAGAGACAATTTGGATTGTTATTGGTGTTATATAAATTTAATTAAATTAGACTTTGAGATTCATCCCGAAAGCGCACACAGTCGTTACACATGACGTAAAAATCTAAACTTGGAATAGTAAAAATGAGCAGTAAGAAGACAACTGGATTCACCAGATAAACATTGTATGATTAAAGACTTAAAGAAGAAATTTCATGAAGTGATGATAAAAGCTTTCAAGCATTTCTGAATGAAGTCATACTGCACTTTATAGACAAGATGCCTAATTGCGCTTTACGTCATGAAACCCCCTAAAAGAGTGACTCAGTGAATGTTGAATGTTAACACTCAGCTTAAGGGGAACTCCTGTTTTTTTTTACGACCTGGATGCTATTTCTGGCGTAAAATATGATAGTAGCCCATATAATCATCAGCCGGATGATGATAGCAGCTAACTCCGGACTCAACGGGGAATAGCACTAGCGTACGATGACAAAATATTGGTGAAATGAAAGAGTTTCGCAGCAGATAATGTGTTATTTAGAGGCTGTGTTTCGGTGCCCCATTCACTCCCATTATACGGATATTACGTGGATTTAAATATCTCAAAATGCAAAAGTTATATGGGTGATTAAACAACCGTATTTTATGCCAGAAATAACGTCCAGGTTGTGAAAAAACTGTAGTTTCCCTTTAAGGGGCTGCAACTGAAAGTGGAGACCAGCTATCACTGGTCATTATAAACGGTTTATAAAAGGCAAAACAGCCACAACATTATAGGAGAAGTAAATAACATTGACCATCTTGTGACAATTCAATGTTCTGCTTGGAAACCTTTGGTCCTGGCATTCATTCATTCATGTGGATGTTCCTTAGACATGTAGCACCCACCTAGACCAGACCAGGCACCCCCACCCCATAGCAAAGCCATCCCCAGCAGAACGGTTTAGGAATAACTCAAGAAAAACATGAAGAACATCTCAAGGTGTTGACCTGGCCTCCAAATTCACTAGATCCCAAACTGATCAAGCATCTGTGGGATGATCCACAGAGGCCCCTCCCCCTCAAAGACACCTCAGAAGGCCCATGTCCATTCCCTGATGAGTCACCACAAAGGAGAGTCTACACAATATTAGGAAGTGGTCATAATGTTATGACTGATCGGTGTAGCCTCTGCAGCAATAGAGTGGTGACTCCTTTAGGCCTCGCCAACCATTGTATAACTGATTTAACGTATTTAGGCTCATGCAACAAGTAGCTGCAGGTGCAGAGGAACGAAACAGCTGCTCTCTAACTCTGGCCTCACGGGAAAGTTTGTTCTTGTTAAAACTGAACTCTTAAATCATAAAGAGTGCACAACAACACCAGAGACTTTCACCCAGACACCAGGCTGAGGACAGTGGACATAAACCTTTTTTTTTTTTTTCTGCCTAGAGTTCAGAGTTGAGCAAATATTTGCACTCACTTAAAATGTCCAGCTTGTTTGATGGATATCGAGGATTTTATCTCTCGCACGAGTGAATCTGAAGAATACCAAGAATTTCTGCCAAAGACTTTTCGCTGGACTACGCGAGTTAACAGCTCAGACGTAGAGACCGAGGTTGACAGCAGATTAAAAAGAAAAAAAAATATCCCGTTTCCTTTCACATTAACGAAGCTCTAAGTGCGAGCAGAGGACATTTGGAAGCCGGCAAAGCAAACACTTCTCGATAAGGCTTTAAAATCTTTTGCCCGGTTTAAATGCAGCTCCGGGGGGAAGCAGACGGAGTCATCCCGTCACATTTCCCACATTCAGGCCACCGATTACATAAATGCAAAAAAAAAAAAAAAAAAAAAACGCCCGCTGTTGACATGTTACCACTGAAAACATGGCCTCGTTCCCCTCCCGTGCTCAACCTGTTGTGTGGCTGCGGTTACATAAGGTATAAGGTGTGTGTAGCTCTGGGTGTGTGTGTGTGTGCACTGTACCTGAATCATGCTCTATTTGACGTGCATGTTGGTGATTGTCTTTTAACACGCATCATCGCAAGTATTTGTAGAACTTAAATCATTGTTGTGGTTCTTACGTAAGTTTTTTTTCCCCCACAGGAATCGCACAAGTCAGGATATATGACTGTTCCCAGCAAGTTATTTACTTTAAAAGGTTATTTCTGCGTTGCTCTTTACCCGTATTCTTATATATAACAATTCTGTGTATTTATTTCTGCAAGAAGATGTAGTTTTGATGCAAAATCAGGAAACAGTGTAGTCTATATATATATATATATATATATATATATATTCTCCAGATCACTGTTTTAAATTTATCATTTTCTACATCTTCTGTTGTCACCTACACCCTAGTTAGATAATCACATCTTTAAGATAAAGGTTTTAAAGTCTTTCTCACGGTGTAATGGTGCTGGTATTCGATTACTCGCCGCTCTCTATAAAAGCGAGTGACTCAGTGTAAAGTTTAGGTAACCG
Source organism: Planiliza haematocheilus (assembly GCA_005024645.1). Classification (NCBI taxonomy): domain Eukaryota; kingdom Metazoa; phylum Chordata; class Actinopteri; order Mugiliformes; family Mugilidae; genus Planiliza; species Planiliza haematocheilus. The sequence continues at coordinate 2,700,783 of SRSE01000133.1, forward strand.
CAGAAGTTGTAGAAAAGGGTTCCCAGTGTTTGCTCAGACATGATTAGAGCTCCAGGTATTCCCTCGCCGACATGTGTGCATACGGGATGAGCCTCGCCTCAGGGCGGAGGAGAAACGAGGTGGTGGTGCTTGCTTTGTTGTGGAGAAAGGTGTGTTTTCATTATTTTATTGAGCAGGACACCTTTATACGAAACTGGGAATTGTTAGATGTGGTAAATAGATGGAGAGATTAGATGTTTATTTCCATTGTGCAAACATACACAAGAGTTTGGGATGCATCATCAGTACTGCTCCTCTGGTTCACGGCTTGTTTCAGCCTTTCACACTACGCACCCTCACCAGAGGCGTCCCAGCTACAGGGTGATCAGTCCCGAGCCTGCGTCCCATGCCCAATTGTTCGTGTTCCGGACATCTCACGGGACTAGGCATGGCAGGGACGTCCTGTTCCCTGAGTCAAGCCTGACCGCATGCCTTTTGGTCTGATTCCAGGGGGCCCAGCACGGGTTCTTCCGCTTCATTCAGAGCCACTGGCTGCTTCTCTCTGCTGGATGGATGGATGGATGGATGGATGGATGGATGATTGATGGATGGATGGATGATGATGGATGGATGGATGGATGGATGATGGATGGATGGATGGATGGATGGATGGATGGATGGATGGATGGATGGATGGATGGATGGATGGATGGATGGATGGATGGATGGATGGATGGATGGATGGATGGATGGATGGATGGATGGATGGATGGATGGATGGATGGATGGATGGATGGATGGATGGATGGATGGATGGATGGATGGATGGATGCAGCAGAACTGCAACTATTCTTTCCTGGGGTCCGACATATAATACAATACAAGACACAAAAAAAAAAAAAAAAAAAAAAAAAAAAAAACAGATAATAAAAAATTAAAATAAAAAAGGTGACATTTATTTTCAACAATCCTTCAAACTCTTAAGCAATTCATGCATTCCACGTTATTCCATTATTTCACTCAATTTCGTATATATCCAACATCCATTAATCTTCAGATATTATACGTATTTTAACCATTCTACATTATTCATGGTTAGGATTCTGTATGTATCCCTTTAAAAGATGGTTTTTCACTAACAGTTTAAATTCTCTTGTGCAAGTAGTTTGTCCAAATTGTTTGGGTAGTATGTTCCAGGCATACATAGCTCTGTACATTACTGTTCTTTTACTGTAATTCGTCCTTATTTTTGGGAGTGAAAACTTTCCATTGGCCGCATGTCTCGTTGTATAACTATGACTGCCTGAACTATACTGTAGTTTTTTGTGTTTTTGTTACGAGTACATTTCTTACAAATATCAGTAATGAATAAAACAATCTGTCACTGACCATCAACCAACCAAGATTTCTATGCATTTTAAATACATTAGTTCTGATATCACAGCCCAGCACAATGCGAATTGCTCTATTTTGCACTTTTTTAAGTTTATTAATTGTGTCTGCTGTGTTTGACCAGACTACTGAGCAGCAGTCAAGATTTGACAGAATTAGAGCTTGTATTATTAGTTTAGTTAAATAAATATGCTTTGCATCTTCTTATGACAGAGATGCCACTTCCCATTTTATTAACAACCATGTTAACCATGCGTTTTCCATGTAAGCTTGTCATCAATGACAACTCCCAGCAGCTTGGTCTCCTGAACCTGATTAATACGCACTTCTTTAATTTTTAGATCTAACTGCGGATTTTTACTAATGCTGTGGTGAGAGCCCATTATCATACAGTTAGTCATACATTATCATAGATGGCTGGATAGACGGATAGATAGATGGACTGATAGATCGACAGACTAACACATAGATAGATAGATAGATAGATGGATAGATGGACAGGTATATACCAAACATTCACTCCACGCCCTCTCAGTCTGTTTAAACAGGGCCGGTCTGTTCTGATTACACAGGAGACGTTTTTATTCTTCCATGCAACGAAAAGAAAACAGTGTCGACCTAAATTCCTGCCTGCCTGTGAGATCTGCATGCAGTTCATTTTTATGACCTATGTGGTCTTATGTAACGCAGTATCCACAGGTGATCATTTACAGTGGCTCTTATCAAAATGTACAGTACATCAACGCTATCTTTATCTAATTAGGCTCAATCTTCCCATCTGATAGTTCACAATGTCCCTGTTTGAAATACCTGCACGACGCTGCAGGCATGCAAGCCTTTAACCTTTAGCAGTAGTCAGTTCATTCTTCGAGTGCAATTAGATTCATGAAAGTCCTGAAGGTTAGCTCCTAGCTTGCATTAGCACAGCAAGAGTCTAGTTTTGCAGCAGCCTCAGGTAGCTACTAAACCTGACAACAACTCGGGTGAATTTTCTTGCACTGTTCATCAACACGACAACGTGTGCAGCTCATACGAGCAGGGACACACCTGTAACTCCTGAGAGAAGTCCTCGGTGGTGCGTACGTGCAGAACATGAAACCTGCAGAACGTTGTGTGACGGTTTCACTGCACATGCATCATCTTTTAAATCACATAAAAATGAATCATTACCATTTCTATTCCACTGATATTATTATAACCTTTATTTAACCAGATAAAAAACCCATTGAGATCAAGACCTCTTTCACAAGGGTGATATTTATGCTTCCCAGAGAATGCAATGGCTTTGACGACCCTAGCGCAATCATGAGGTTAACATTTTAGTTTCTAAGCTAAATATTTTTTATATCTATCAGACGGATTGCCATGATTCATACATACATCCTCCCCTCTGGTTGAATCCTAATAATTTTGGTGTTCCTTTGGCTCCTCCATTTTGCACCAACCCCTTCATGACACACTTTAAGAACCCATTCAGTCCACTAGCTTGCTGATTTGTTTTGAAACCTCTGCTTGAACCAACAGATGTACTTTTGCTCATTTTCTGTCCTCAGACATAAAAAGCAGAATAGCCCAATTGCCTGTGACTAACGACATGTCATCCACGGCCATAAACAAATTTGATGGTACATGAGGCAGTATAAAGAAAGACAAGGTCCAGTTTCGATGGGCAAAGTCTGGGTGGTGACATAAGTCAAACAGCTACTGACATGTCAGCTAGAAAACTCGGGTTGTTTCTTTTTCACAGTGTAAGAAGTTTTTTAATTTGTTAATACGCAGAGTTAGATGTTACAATTTCCTTGTGCCAAGATGCCAGGCAAAACACATATAGAGGCCCTGTCCAGCTGAGAAACCCTAACAAACCTACAGTCAATGCGTTAGGAGACGATTAATCCTACAATCTAAAAGTAAATGCTGCTGGCTTGTACGGTCCGCTCAGCAGCATAGAAGATACCTGGCCTAACCAACAGCAGTATGAAGCATGGCATTGGGGTTTTCAAGTGGGCACCTCCCTTCACCAGTGTTTCGTTAAGAAGGCTCAACAGTAAATTCCACATTTCGCAAATGTGAAGGGCCAAAGTCTGGGAGGTGACATCAAACAGCTGCTGACATGTCAGTCAGAATACTCAGGGCAGTTTCTTTTTCACACTGTAAGTTTTTAAATAAAATGATTATCTTTTTTCTTGGCTATCTTGGTTAACCCTCGTGCTACCCTCCTGCATGCTCTGTATCTGTCTGTCCATTCACTTGGGGTCCCAAAGACCCCAAAGGTAGCACAAGGGTTAAAATGATTAGGATTAGGGTTAGGGTTCGGGTCCCTTAACCGAGAGACTTGTACTTAGTCTACGTGATCACCAATCATTTCAAACGGCTTAATAATTCAACTACTGTAATTTTCTTTGTAAGGACGGGCTGGTATGTTGACCAAAGTTCCACCAAAAAATAATCACCTCCTCTTTGAGCTCTGGTTTGTTGAATGGTTGAGCGGTGGAACCAGCTGCAGCTTCACCACCTGCAAATCTAAGTTATTTTTACCAATATATTTTATCTTTAAAGCTGGGTGCAGTAAACGTATAAACCAAAACTGTGAGCAGTGACTTAAGGTGTTGGAACAAATGATCTCTTACAGATGAATCACCCCACCTCAGGTGAGTCTGGTTGCTATTAAACAAGTTAATCCTGGTCTGATAAAGCTACAATGTAGGCTTAATAAAAAGAAAACAAAAGTCTGCCCAGCTGAAGCTGAAGCTGCAGCGAGGATCTGTCGTGTCGGTAGGGCGCAGGCCGCATTCTTCTTCTGCGGATGTGGGTGGTGATGTGGTTCTGCAGAAAGGGATTCAGTCGCTTGATATTCCTGTTGGACTTGATGAGTACTCCTGATGAGCATTTTATGAAGCACTCACTCCATGACGCATTTAATGTACATTGATATTATTCATGGAATGCCTTTACAGTACATGACAATACTCTACTACAGTTGTCATCAGCCTGCCGGAGGGTCTAATCTGGACTGTGGGATGAATTAGCAAAGTGCAATAATTGCATAGAAGATTTTAAGTGGAAATTTTTACAATAAAATGAACTGCTATTCATAGGTTTTACACAGTTTTAGTAAGAGTTGTGGACATAACACAACACTGAGAATGAGAACTAAACAGAAATTGCACATCTTTTTCTTTAGAAATGTCCGGTTGTTTACATTCTTTGTAATAGTACAGTTCTTTCAATGGGAATTACTGTTTTTTACAACCTGGTCCTTATTTCTGGCATAAAATACGATTGTTTACTCACCCATATAACTTTTATGCATTTGCAGTCATTAGGGAGATATTTTGATATGAGTGTATCTCATATAGTGGGAGTGAATGGGGCACCGAAACGCAGCCTCTAAATAACAAATTATCTGCAACGAAACTTGTTAATTTCACACATAATTTGTTATGATACACTAGTGGTATTCCCCGTTGAGTCTGGAGTTACCTGTTATCATACCTGTTATTATGATCACGGCAGATAATGCGTTATTTCGAGGCTGCGTTTCGGTGCCCCATTCACTCCCACTATATCAAAATATCTCCCGAACAACTGAAAATTACATAAAAGTTATATTGGTGAGTAAATGATCATATTTTGTGCCAGAAATAAGGTCCTGGTTGTAAAAAACAGTAGTTCCCCTTTAAATGTGAACACTTTCATAACGTTCTTATTCGCACTAAAACAAGGGAAATATTGAGTTATTTTTAGCTTAATACACTATTGTGTTACTGGTCCTGCCCTCTTGAGATCAAATGGGTTGTATGTGGCCCTTTAATCAAAATGAGTTTGACGCCCCTGACCTAGATTTTGCTCTTTACCCGTAATGGTTTCTCAGTTTTTTGAAGTATTCACTCAAAGACAAATTTCACACTGAAAATTTTACATTTTCTGAATGAACTAAATGTAACCTATGAATTACATTTACCCCCCTCCCCCAAAAAACTAATAATCGCACCTGTCCAATAACCTTTATGCTTCATGAAAGTATGACATTATGTGGCAGTATCTCTAGACTTTGCTCTTCAATTATAATGTTCTCTCAGTTACAGCCACAAGATGAAAGCCAATGGGGGAGTTTGTAGGAGCTGTAAAGCTTTACAAGGTAGATAATCAACCCTCTTATCAGAGTCAGACACTGTTTCTGTGTCAAATCAGAGGCCACAAGCTTAAAGTCAAGGTCAGCAAGATTTTCTGCATTTTTTAGGGGGAGTAAGTCCGATGAAGGCTTTCATGGTCTGCCAACAAATCACATTTTCTGTCCAGCATCTGAACTCCTTCAACCACAAGTGATATTCTTTTTGTGTAGTAGCTCAAAAAAAAAAAAACCTGGTCTTGATTACGTCTTTGTTAAAGAGTTGTGAGTCAAACACAGTGAGATTAGACAGTCAGCAGAAATAGTTTGGTCTCCTGCTTTTGAGTAAATGCTGTTTCTTAAAAAATGTTCTTAAATATCCTCAAAACTCGTTTGATCTGTTTCCAGCTCTCAGTTAAAATGCTTCCAATGCAGTTCCTGCTCTATCAGCACTGATACGCTGACTGAAAGAAACTCAGCTCTTACCCTTGACACAGAACTATAGAGCACATAGTTGTCTCTTTGGAAAGCTACGAAAGAATGTAAAAGCCATTAACTTCCACATATTTAACTGCTGCTATTTTTGCAGATATACAACCACAGTGTACAAATGAACAGCTCATGCAGTATACAGTATTTTATTCATAATAAAATGAATCAAATTTAGTTTTAATGATCTGGAGCTGCATAATAACTACAACAATAACTGCAGATTTAGTGCAGAAAAAGCGCAACATTTCTGCGCAAAACTGTGTGAATTACAAGTCAAAATAGCATCAGGTTGACTCTTAAACCCCATTCTTAATGACATGCCCAAAATAATTGAGATATTTCACTAACTACAGTTTATTTCTATAATATCTAGCTGTGTCAGCGTAAATGGAGCTGGAATAGAGCTCACATTCAATAATTCATGACTACCTAACACAACTTAAGGCTCATTTATGGTACTGCGGGACATAGATGCCGGTACCTACGTATGTAGCCTACGCAGGTGCAAACCATTTATACTTGTGTGCTGGTCAGTCTGGCTCATTCTCAGAAAACTCCACCCAAACCAGTCGGGTTCATATTTGTTTCTACTTCCTGCTTCACCTTCAACAATGCCAACTGAAACTTAAACCGAAATTTCGCCAAAGTCGTACAAATGTTTGCATCGTTGAACCTCCTCAGTTAACCTTTCCTCGATCTGTTGCACCTTGATTGGTCCAAAACGATAAATTCCGAAAATCGCGGAAATGGAGTTACATTCCTGGGGAGGTGCGCGTCAATGACGGCGTTTGGGTCTGCGTATGCTACGGCGTCAAATTGAAGCAGAAGCCAAAATTGCCTAGAGATTTGAATGTCCCTTTAAATGATGCAACAGCATCCCGAGACCTCCAGACAACCATGATGCAACACCTCGTCGTTACCTACAACAGGACTGATGCCGTTAAAGTGTGTTTCATTCACATTGCGTACGCTGCCACGCTACACGGCTAGCTGAAATTCCTCAGAAATCCTTTGACAGCGTAGCCTCGAGTATTTAGCCCAAAACAGGCCCATGTATTTATGAAACAAACATGGAGTCATTACTTCAGGATGTAATGTAAAGAACTGCCCTCACAGTACGGGTAGTCAAGTACCAGCAGAGGCACTCAAGCGTTAAAGTTACCATGTGATGAAATTAGTGATTTCCTCTAGTAAAATAACGAATCAAGGCCCAAAAAGTACATTTATATTTCAGACAAAACAAAGAAACAACAACAAAAAAAGGCAGAAAAGTTTAAATTACGCATTAATCACCTCACGACCCTTGAGCATTCACATAATGACCTGTTGGAAGACGTCCGCCCCATAGTTTGGAAACCGCTGCACCAAACTAAGTATGCAAACATACATTATTGGCATGCATTACATTTTTTGTTTGTTTTAAGTACATTACCTCCAAGAAAAGTGTTTGAACATCAGGCTCATTGTTAAAGTTACCCTTACATAAGCAATCAGTTATGTAAGTATAGAAGGAAAAAGGTCATGGAAGTCAAATTTAACTTTAGTGAAAATGTACAGAAGCACAGTGTATGCACATTCATCTGTGTTAGGTTACGATTACTTACTGCTGCATATTAAAAACAAGAAGAGCAGTGATATATTTTAATTTAAAAATCCAAAAGCAGCACAGAAGTCTGACATTTTCTACTATTTGACAATATAACTGCTGCAATATGGTGACAAAAACACACAAGATATATCACATATATACTGGAGAACTTTTAATTTTGTTGCTTTAAGTGTTTAATATAATAATACAACTGTGCTGTTGCTTCAGTGAGGCGTTTGAGTGCTCCTCTGCTGCTCTTTGAACGCATTCCTCCCCTCAACCGATGCAGCAAGCGCATAGTTGTGCAGTTTCCTACGGCGCTTGAAGGCAGCGCCTATCTTTTCTGGAGTGGGAGGGGGCGTTCACTGCACGCAGTAAAAACTCCGACACATACCTCGTCTGTTACACTTCAACCCAGGATTGTGTTGTGCACAGGTCGATACCGAGCTCATCGGCGATTTATTTCCACCGACTTCATTTTTATTTTATATATTAAGAGCCCGTGAGACGGGTTTGCATTGGGTAGCACTAAAGTCTCCCGGACAGCGCACAGCGACATTCAACAGCGTCAACATGCCGTCTCTGCGACACTCATACACCGTGACATCTCCGGAGGATCTGCCCACCTTCCCCCTGGACCAGCAGGACCTGCGCCGCAAGAACCATCCCCTGTCCCGGACCGCGCTGATGTCCACGTTCATGGGTCTGATCATCAACCAGGCCAAGGTGAGTCCGGCACCGCTGCACCTCTGCACCCGTCTCTTTAACGATTCCTGCATCTTGTAACATTATATAGTCATTTTTTTTTTTATTCTTTACTGGATTCATACAAGTTTATAAGTTTTTAAACACTTGTATGTTGAACTGTGTTTGTTTTGTTTTTTTTCTGCACGGGCGTAACCACGGATTTAATTCGAGGGGCCCCAGGCCCGACATAGAGGGGGGCAACAGTTCTGAAATTAGATTATTTAAGTATATGCTGTTTTTTTTTTTTAAGGACAGGATAGAAAATTGCAAACACTCATCCATTACCAGTGCAAATACCATAAAATAAGGGATAATATCTCAAAATACAGCACAGGGACTTTCCATTGATTATTTGTAGATTTCTATGATTTTGCAAGCAAAAAATCTCCAAATACGAGAATTTGCAGCTTATCTTGGTGATACTAAACTCAGTGTTTTGCATCTATAAATTAAATTATTGAGCCAAAGAGGCATTCTTGGGTTTCAGGGGGGAAAAGGTGAAGGTTTCAATTTTGTAGGAAACCATTAACAGCGGACTAACTCATAATGAAAATGATCATTACTGCTAGAGCCACGGTTTGACTTTTTGACCCGAGCATGGTGCCAGATGACGACACAAAGGATTAGGATCAGTTAAGGATTCATCCTCAGGGTATCACCAAGATCTAGTAAAAATGTCACTTCAAGGCAGTGAAAACTAGAAGTTGTGCATGATGCAGTGACAAAATTTGAGAATTTTCTACTTATCTTAGCGTTAGTAAACTGAATATTGTGGTTGTATCACTGCAGTTTGAGCCAAAGAGAGAGCTTGGGCTTTGGGAAATGGTGCAGTCCATTTCTTTAACACGGATAATGAAATAGAGCTGCAGACATGAATTGGAAATTTGACCTGGTGGTGGCGCTAGATGGAAACTCAGAGGGTCACCAGATTGATTCAGATGAATCCTCTGGGTATTACGAACGTCTCCACCAAAGTTCACGACAATCCATCTTGTAAAGCTGGAGCTGGAGACCAACCAGCCGTCACAAAATACTGCGCTGTCACTTTAAGATCATGAAAACCGGCTGAATTTGTGAATCTTACTGGAAAATGAAACTTTCAAACCTGACGGGAAGCCAAAAAGGACGTTACGGAGATCTAATTCTGACCTTCATGCAATTATCAGCCCCCCACACACACAAAAAAAAGAAGCAACACAGTGCAGGAGAGTTAAGAACAGTGGATGCCTGCATCAGAGCAGCAATTCGAGTGTGGCATTCGTTGCGTAATAGGAAGGAGAGCTGCTGATAAGGAATGTGTCCAGACTGTCACCTTATCACGCGCACAGGACATTTTGTTAAACTGCCCCCGGGCTGCACATGTTTGCGTCCGTGCTGTTTTTTTTGAAGCGTCAGCCTGAAGTCAAGGGCCCCGTCACCTGTCGATGCCACGGTGGATGTTAATGGGTTATTTCTGTGTATGTCTGAGCTGACATGCAAGTTTAGTCCTGACAAATATCTCCAGCTTTAATCAATGGATTACCATGAACTCTGGTACAGATGTTCCCGACTCATCTAAAGGTCAGAGCCTCCACGACGCCCTCTGTGGGTTTCCATATAGTTTGAATGTTTAATTTCACTACGAAACTTCTTCCTTATCCACAAGTTAAAATAGATTTTACATCCCACAGTGACAGCTCTGCATCTGAGTTTTCCTCTAGCGCCACCATCAGGTCAAAACCCCAGTTTATGATTGCAGCTCTTTAATCATCAGTTAATCATTTGCTCTATAAAACAATTATTCTTCCTGCAAATTATCATATTTAAATATTAAATTAATTAATTAAATAACAATATAGTTGCAACAAATCTACAGCCAATCTTTTAATCATCTTTGGTGAAAGTGCCCGTGTTTGCTTTGTATCTGCTGACGTTAGCATGTTAGCATGCTAAACTGAGATGGCAATGCCATTTAGCCACTTTAGCATTTTAGATATTAACTTTTTTATCCCCCCCCTCAGTGACATTTTTTATTTATTACACAGTTTTAGGACCGTTTAAGTCTGAGTTGAGGCGTTTTCCCAGCTCCGCAAAGATTCATTGTTTATGCAGTTTCCAAGGGAGTGGCACGGCTGGCACCATGTGTGCAGAGGAGTGGTCCTTTCTCCGTCACATGGTCTTGACCAGGCATGCATAGCTGCTTCGGGACATTGCGTCCTTTCTCTCTCTCTCTCTCTCTCTCTCTCTGTTTGAAGTCATGCCATCTCGGTGGAGAGCGTTCCCGTTCACGGCACACAGATTACCTGAACGCTTCCTCGGCTTTTGGACGGGCCTTTTAAATCAAACGCTGCCCGCTGAGCGCCACCGGAGCAGTGCGGCAGATTGGGACTCGCACACCATATGGTCACCTTCAAACGCTGCAGAGAAGAAGAGGAAAAAATAGACACCATTTGAGCCAAGAGGGCTTTTAATATCTTACAGTTCTATTCTCTGAAACAAGCTAAAACTCCCCTTCATATCTACTTTAAACTGCCTTCTTCTGTTACGTGGAATCAACTCGTTCCAGATCAGATACTCTTATTCTGCTCGCCTCTGGACTCCTCCAAATTGCACCTCATATCTCAGCGCAGATATAATCCACTCACCCAAGATAACAAATGTGCCGTTTTTGCATCTCGACGCACGGCTGAGATTAAAGTGCAACAAGTACCTGCGCCGGCTCAAGACAATGAGTGCAAAACGGGAGCATCTCAAGTTACAGCTCGGTGCGCCTTCGTTAATGCTCCCGTCAGCGCGTCGCCGCCCTGACGCCGCCGCCGCTTCCACGCGGATCTCCTCTGGCGTCAGCAGAGGCGTTGATGCGTGTCACTTGCACCCAGTCATCATGTTACCCTGTCAATGTGCTCCTTCATACGGGACAAGCTACGGGCCGCGGGCCTGTTAATGTCATCGCAGGAAAATCATTCACCAGTTGGATTTCCTGCTTTGTGCATTCAAGTGTGTGGTAGGGGGGGCTGTAGCGTATCCCAGGTCTCCGGTTTATAAGACAGGCAACCATTCGCATGCACACTTGCGGCCAATTTAGAATCACCAATGAACCAAACCAAGTCTTTGGATGGTAGGAGGAAGCCGGAGTACCATCTTGCACCCTTGCAAACTCAACCCGAGACCCGCTGCCCCAAAACTCAACTCAAAACCAACTCAGCGGAGGTTCAAGTTGGCCAAAATGAACCCCGGTCTCATATCTTAGAAGCCCTAGCCCACATCGATTCCGGTTTCGTTCGTCCTTATGTCCCTTTGAGCTACTTGTCGTTTTGCCAGCTCCCATTTTCCTGTCCCTCTTGGAAACATCACCTGATGTTTGCCCTGTGTGGGCAAACACAAAGAATGAATTACAGCAGTGAGAAATGAGCAGATCAAGTGTTTACATGGTTGTTAACGCGGCTGTTGAGTGGCGATCAATCAAAGGTGTGTTCCGTTGTGGTTTTAGAAAGTTCTCTGAGGGCCTTTCCACCCTCATTGTGGAATTTTTTAATTAATTTTTTTGTTCCTACACATCAGCGGTCTCTATCTATCAGCTGACGTTCAGCAGCTTCTCGCGTCGATGATTAACGCCACGCTTTGCTGTACGACAGATACGCCCCAAAACTAAACCAGCTGATCCGTGACCCGGGCATCGATGTGAAACTTCACATTAACGCCGGGGATGTGCGGATTCTCAATGGAGCTTTTCTCCCGGGCTTGAATCACATGTTGGCGTGATTGTGGCAGCCACGACCCTCACATGGGAATGCAGTGAATGAACGCCATTCTCCCTGACGAGGTTTATTCCCACTTGAGGAATGTAACGGGGCTGCGTTGAGTACATTTTTAGATGTGGGAACTTGCGGCGTGTGTGTGCACATGTTTACTCAGAATATAACCCAAGCTCGTTGTCTGTCTCTATAAAACTTTTATGTGCTATTTGTTAAACTCACCATCCTCCATTTGTTTTTCTATCTTACAGAACAAGAGTCCTCAGGGTCTGGTGGGTTTGAAGAACCTGGGCAACACCGTAAGTCTCAATGCCGCGCTCATCATGCTCCGATTCGACGCCAATCAGCCCCGCATCTAAACGTCTCTCGTGTTTGTGTTGCTTTGCAGTGCTTCATGAACTCCATCCTGCAGTGTCTGAGTAACACTCCGGAGCTGAGGGACTACTGCCTGAGGAACGTCCACCGCATGGACCTCAACAACAACTGCAAGACCAAGGCAGCTCTCATGGAAGGTAGGACGAGCCTCTAATCGGCCGATAAAACCTGCTAACGGCGGACGTTTACGAGTCAAGCTGTTTTATAGATCAGGAAATAGGTCACGGGTTAATTTGTGTGCACCTTTTAAAGTCTTTAACTTTAACTACTGCTGTCATTAAAAGCAGTTGATTTATTTGATTTAGTTTTATAGACTAAATTTCAGCGGCGCAGTAATCTTTAATTGACTCTCACTGGCCTTTGCGTCTGCACGGCTCTGGCTCAGGTGTCGACACGTGACCCGCCGCGAGCGAAACAGTGGAACCCCACACCGCACCTGAGCGGCACCTGAGCTCGTTCCGTTCTCGTGACTTGCAGTTAATAGCGAGACGTTAAATTTAGGTCGGGGAGGGGGGAAAGTTTAGCTTTTTAATTTGCTCTCTCATCACGCGGCGTTCTCACTGTTTTTTCTTCTCGCACCGACTTTTCTCAGAGTTCGCAAAGCTGACCCAGAGCATGTGGACCTCCATGAACAACGAGGCCATCAGCCCCTCTGATTTCAGGAGCCAGATCCAGAGATACGCGCCGAAATTCGTCGGCTGCAAGTAAGTCTTCCCTCCTCACGACTATCAGCTTTTAAAATCCACATTCTTTTAAAGAGTAAAGCTAATTTTATTGAATTTATTTCACCTCTGCAGTCAGCAGGACGCCCAGGAATTCCTGCGCTTCCTCTTGGACGGCCTCCACAACGAAGTGAACAGAGTGACCGTCCGCCCTAAGGTGTTCCTCGAGGACTTTGACCACCTCTCGTAAGTCAGAACACGGGGCCACACGCTCTCACCTCTGCCCCCAATAAGTCACTCATAACCCGCAGAGTCAGTCACTCTTTAAGCCCTGCTGGGCTGCGGTGATCAAAGAGGGGCGGAAACAAGCCGTGTAATTATTTATAATTACAGTGTAATAGTTTCCCAACTGGATTTCGTAGCTAGGCTGCCATTTCATAAAAGAAAATACTCTATAAGACTTTGTGGTTGCTTCTTTAGTTTTCTGTCACTTTAATAACAGCTTTCCTTTGATTTTTATTCACAGAGACGAGGAGAAAGGCAGGAAGATGTGGAATATGTACCTGGAGAGAGAGGACAGCAAAGTAGTGGGTAAGTGATCTCTCACCTCCCGCCGCATAGCAACCTTAAAACCTTAAATCTCCACGCGTGCCTAACGCCGCTCCCCGTCCTCCTTTCAGATCTCTTCGTCGGGCAGCTCAAAAGCTCCCTGACCTGCAGCGTTTGCGGCTTCCGCTCCACCGTGTTCGACCCGTTCTGGGACCTCTCGATACCCATCGCGCAGAAGAACTCGGGCGAGGTGACCCTCAAGGACTGCTTGCGGCTCTTCGCCAAAGAAGACGTTCTGGATGGTGAAGAGAGACCGGTAAGCGGCGTGGCGTAAATGACGCACGGTCGTAACGTATGGACTGCAGCAGCAGCAGCAGCAGCAGCATCTCACCATCTGTACTCTCTTTCTCAGACATGCACCAGATGCAAAGACAGAAGGAAATGCACCAAAAGGTTCAGCATCCAGAAGTTCCCTCAGATCCTCGTCATCCGTATCCTTTCCTCACATAATTGCACCTTTTGTTTTCTGCTTGTATTTTTGCTAACCTCATAGTAGAAGCTACAACAAATGCATCATCAGAAAACAGTTAAAGCTGCAGCAACATGTATTTTTTTAGATCTTATAATGTGATTTCACAAGTTTCATTGCACCGATTAACCCAGCATACATGACCTGCACAGCACCGACTAAGTTAGCCGCTAGGTTGCTAGGTAGCTTGCTGGGTGTGCAGCATTCAGCCAGAGGCCAAAAACGGAGCCAAAAGGAGAGAAAACGTGGCCTTAGATTTGAAAAACTAGCCAGAAACATGACTCTGGATGTGCGTACGGTAATTTAGGAGGAGCATGTAAATGTGTGTTTCCGTTCCTTGACTCTGCGTTCTCTCAGACCTGAAACGCTTCTCAGACTCCAACGTCCGAGCCAGCAAACTGTCCACGTATGTCAACTTCCCTCTCAAGGACCTGGACCTGCGGGAGTTTGCCTCAGAGAGCAGTGGTGAGTATTCGCCAAATAAGACGAAGAAGTTTGCAGTTAATGTTGCATTAGATGAGAGAACTGCAGGAACGTCAGGAGTAAAGACTGACCGCCGTGTCTTCTTTCCTCCTTGCAGAGCGTCCCGTGTATAATCTGTACGCGGTGTCAAACCACGCTGGAAACACTTTGGGAGGCCATTACACAGCGTACTGCAAGAACCCGGCGCTGGGAGAGTGGTACAGCTACAATGACTCCAGGTATATTGTCTCGCACATCATCGTATTACCTCACGTATCATCTTATCAGATTGGCAGAGGCCTGTGCAGCCTAATTACACCGCGTGTACCTGCTGTCAAATGACCTCATTCAGGCCGTATAAAGGCGTGCCAGCCCGTTGGCAATTTCAAATTAAATGTGCAGATTGGTGGGAGTGTCGCGTGTGTGTGTACGTGCCTGCTGCCGTGTCTGAGATGGTCGGGGGGGATGAAAATAAAAGAATATGCCGTTTGTTTAGCAGTGCTTCTTACAGAGTGTGTTTTCTGTGCAGGGTGAGCCCGATGTCCTCCAGCCAGGTCCGCAGCAACAACGCCTACGTGCTCTTCTACGAGCTGGCCACCCCCTCGCACAGCAAATATCAAACGTGTCGGCTTTAGACGCCGCCGAGGCCGAACCGAGCCTGAAGAAGGAGGAAAAAAAAATATGGGAGTCGAGACACTTGCCTGCTGGGAGAGAGCTCCGCCTAGTGGAGAGAGTCCTGCCATTACAAACTGTGAAAACGGAGCACAGAGACTGGTTTCTCGTTACGAAGGAAAAGCAAATACATTTTATCTTAAAGAGATAAGAAGTTGGACGCAATGAGTTCGGCGGAACTGAACTGGGAATATAATGCTTCCATTGTTGGAAGAGGTGTTTTAAATTTAGCTCCGGGCACAGCTGTGAATCAGAGATTTATTTTCGCTCCGATAAAGAAACAGCAGCTATTCCTGGACCTGGATTCTTTCACCACTCCTATTCTTTAAATATTATTATTATTATTGTTGTTAACCATAAGGACAAAAATGTGTCACGCGCTGACTGCAAGGTGTAATTTATTATATTTATGATGTTTGTGTAACGTAACAAAGCTTTCCTCTGAGCTGAAATCTGCCAGGAGACAAAGGAGGAGAGCGAGAGAGAGATGGAGGATGCTTTTATGTTAAATGTATTTTTGTACAGTATTTATGGACAGCGCAGCAAATGTACAAAACTGTGGAAAAGAGAAATCACTCCAAGACCGACCGAAGGAATGTTCTTCATTCAGGAACGACGACTTTTGCATAAGAGTCAATAAATGATTAAATTCATCACTAACACTACACTGCATCCTGTGTTTATTTGAACTGGATCCTTAATTGTCCACCCAGATGAAGCTGAGTGACATTATGTTATAAGGTCCCGGGTTTGAATCCATGGGCCGACTGGTTCTTTTCTTCCTGTGTGGAGTTTGCATGTTCTCCCTGTGTCTGTGTGGGTTCTCTACAGGTTCTCCACACTGGAAACAATCAAAATCTTTCCAGATTGTCTAATTTTTAGTCAAAATATCTCATCACACTTAAAATAACACACAATTGCCTAAAGAGTACAATTTCTGCAAGACATAGGGACGTAAGACAATACATGTTGAATATCTTGAGTGAAAATGTCTTGAAAACATCTTGTTTCGAGTCAGACAAGCCTTTTTGACTTTTGCCGAGGTTTTTCAGCTTCTGTGTTATTTGCTCAAGATAAATCATCTTGTTTCAGGAATTACACTTACTCCTAATCCAATTTCAAGTTGGTGATGGTCTGAAATCTAGGACAATGTCTCTAATTTTAGAACTTATAACGAGTTAAATACACTAAATATAGCTCAAAATAAGTTTTTATGGCTAATTTCAAGATCGCCTTTATCTCAAAAGTCCTAAATATCAAGAAATCTTGACTAGACGGTTTTCACTAGTTCCATTGGCAGACGTTTTTGCTTATTTCAAGCAAAAACGTTTTCTATTTGTTGTTTTTTTGCTTATTTTTGGAGGGGCATTTTTTTCCAGTGCAGCTTCCTCCCACGGTCCAAAGACTCTGGTTAGGTTCATTGGTGTGAGTGGCAATCTGTCCAGGGTCCAGGGTGTACCCCACTCGCCCAATGACAACTGGGAGACTCTGCAACCCTTCACAGGACCAAGCGCTTACAGAAGATTAATGAATAAATGAATGAATGCAACAAACTCAAACAGAAGTTGCATAAAATATTGCACAAAAAAGACACAACAGGGATGAGTTGGTGTAAGAAATACTGATGTTAAAGGGGAAGTGTTCCTTCTTGCTCTGTGGGTGCAGCAGTCTCTGGTTGAAGTAGCTTCCTAAAGTCCCAGCTGTCTCATACATAGGGGGCTACTTCCCTGATCCAGATGACAGCCCATAAGCGACTACAGAAGATGAACGAATGAATATTTAATATTATCAATCACTCTGTGGGGAAGCCTGGCCACAGAGCGGTAGTAATTAGTAGGTTCCGGGCTTAAAACGTTGTTCCAGTCCAAAAGAAAGTGTTTATTTAAATCCAAGTGTCACCAAAATATACATGTAAAGGAAAAAGAAGGAATATCTACAAAAGTAATCAGTTAACAAAGCTTAACTGAATAAAACTGAACTTATAGCAGCTCAGATTAACTTAATGTAACATGACAACCAGCTGCTTTTATAGTGCTGTTCATTAACACCTGACTGCCATCCCATTGGTGCGTACCATGAAGCAGGTATGTTCACCATTTCCATCCTGGAAAAAAGTTGGTGACAGGGTTGTAAATGTACTTCTTTCACAAATAGACAGACACCTTCCACTAGGCCCTTAACTTAATAACTGTGTACCATCTCTACCTAATCTTAAAAGACCAAATAATCTATAACCTAATTTCTAAACACCCCCCCTTAGATGGTTTTGTCTGTGGTCCTCAATGATGAGGTCACAGAGACCTTTAAAAGCAGGAAGAGATCCAAACTTTCCTCCTGTTGTCTCTGGAACACATGGTGGTTAAGGTAAGTAACTCACCAATTAACGTTTGTTGAAGTTGTAACCACATATAATGCAAAACACAAAACACAAACCCGGGATACTAATCGTATGCACATTACAGAAAGAGGTCAAATTTGGCAAACAACTCTTTATAAACTGCAACAGGGTTGTGTTTGGCCTTTTAGTGTCTAAACACCTAGTGATGGGCAATCGAGGCTTTGTTGAAGCTATATGAAGCTACCTATTGGGACATCTAGTGGACAATAAAATGTAGTGCAATGGAGACGTGTCGTACTGGTTCATGCCTGTATGTGACTTTTTAGAAATGTGTGTATATATAACAATAAAATAAAGGGGGATCGACTTGTTTCACTAACGTAAGGCCGGTGATTTCACACTGTACCACGAACCTCATCAGTGATGCCATTGTCGGTGGACCATTTTGATTACGTCACTACTACACTCTATGAACCTTTGCTAATTTGCCCTAATGTTTATGTTTCAGCGCTTACGTCAACTGTTTTCATTTGCTCTTGGTATCATGGTTTAGTAGTGTTAGAGAATATCTGTACTGAATGCAACAGTGTCAAACCAAATCTTGACTCGGTCATTATTTGCTTCGAAGACTCATCTCATCTCCCAAAGAGCCGAGACAACCAAACCAGTGACCGGGTTTCTGATTGAAGCAGTGAAATGGTTCATACGTCACAAAGCATGTGATTTGTCCTAACCAAAACTATACACGCACTTCTGACTAGATGTCTATATCTTATCTGTATCTCTCTATCTTATCTATATATAACGCTATTTAGAACTATCTATGTATCTATGTCTATCTATCAGTATAGTGTTATCTAACTATGTAACTAATTCTATTTCTCTCTGAATCTCACGATCTATCTCAACAAAATACGGCGCATGTGTCGGAGCCTCGGGTGTCAGAGGGCCATCACTAAACACACCTGTCAAGTTCAGTTTCTGACCCTGATATTAATTTATGTGCGTCACAAACCATTTGTATGTTTAGTACTAATCGTCATGTTTGTTGTTCTTCGGCTTATTTCTATCTTTGTGGACAAGGACATCAAAACAATGTTCTAAAAAGATATTTACAAAAAGCTCAGTGCAACTGGGTCAGGTAATAGTTCTCGGTTGATTCATCACAGTTCATGCGTATGTATTACGCACGTCCATTTGATTAATTACCTCTAAGAACAATACTGATTAAAGCACCTTTAATCTCACATGTCCTGTATTTGGCGCCCCCTGTGGCAAATACGGATAACTGCAGCTCCAAACTGTTTCACCCATAGACTGTACATCTGTGACGGTTCTCATTCATCCAGGTCATGGTAGTCCTAAAAAGTTTCAACTGGACTTGTAGATGTTTCTTAGAGAAGACATTTCACCACTCATGATAGAACATAGACTGTATATAAATCTGGACAATGGGCCCCCACTTCCTTGCATTGCTTAAACTGTTCAAAAGCTATTTTCCCAGATATACAGGCAGTGCAGTCTTGTAAGTTTGGAGTCAGAGTCTGATCTGTATGGTCCAAGAGTGGAGCCATACAGAGCCATGTTATCGATTTTTCTTTAATTAATGCTACACTCTGCTGCAGCTTCACCGGTTACAAGGAACTGTTGGATTATATGCTGTACTTGTTTATTTATTATAGGACTCTCACTTTGTACCTTGTAGTCATCCTGATGTTACATCCTGTTTCTATAGCATCAAAAAACTAAAACAAAACTTCTCTGAAAAATTGACACTTGAACATGCATCAAAGTTATATTGATTACCTAAAATGACAGAAACCATCCTTGGAAAGAAAAACTTATTTGATGTATTTTAGTGTTTAAGTTCAGCAGTCAGCCACCAGGGGGAGCTCTACCTGCTGTAGCGTCACTTTAACCCCCGTGCTACCTTTGGGGTCTCTGGGACCCCAAGTGAATGGACAGACAGAGAGCATGCAGGAGGGTAGCACGAGGGTTTAAGGAGCTGTTCCATCCATCTTTATACAGTGAACGGTTTCACCTGGTATCTCTTGCAAAAAAATTTACTAACTGTTGCATGATGGATCGTACATGATCCTCTGTGCACAACGTGCAGAGGTGGACAGAGTACACACCTTCACTACTTGAGTAAAAGTACAGATACTCCTTGTCAAATATTACTCCAATACAAGTAAAAGTGGCTTAGTCAAAATATTACTTAAGTAAAGTACTAAAGTATTTGCTTAAAAAAATACTTAAGTAAAAGTATTTAAAAAGTATCTCAGGAAATAAACTCAAACAAATCAGTTTTTGTGACAAAAACCTCAAACATGGGTTTGAGATAAGGCCACGGTGCTCGGTGGGAGTTTCTCCAGTTTCTTCCTGCATTGTATGGATTGTATGGCATGACGTAGTGAATCAGCAGAAACAGTTTATTTTCTCAGAATTTTGAAAAAAATTAAATAAAATGAAAAATAAGTAACGAGAGCATCAACAGAAATGTAGTGGAGTAAAAAGTACAGTATTTGTCCTTTAAAAGTAGTGGAGGGAAAGTAAAGTAAAAGTATGCACCAAAAACAATACTCAAGTAAAGTACAGATTCTCAAAAACTGTACTTAAGTACAGTACTCAAGAAAATTTACTTCGTTACTGTCCACCACTGACAACGTGTGATTTTGCGTGGAGGTGTCTCCACAGACGCAGACTTATTATCGTAAATGTGTGACTTTAGTCGATGGTTTGCTGATGAAAAGACATTAAACACATTTATTTCAGTTGTAAGTTGTAGTTCTTGTAACACTAACTAAGAAATTGAACAAGTTTCTCATTTAACGTAGCGTTCAGTCATTTTAAGATGATTCATTTCCTGATGTGACAAAGAAGCTTATAAAGGTCTATAACCTAGTTTACTGATGTATGACGTACTACTATAAAGCTACAACCAGTTATTCTTGCTGTATAAACGGTATACCAAAGGTTAAAAATGTTTTAATTACCCATGATGAATAAAGCCATCCTCTCTGCACTAAATAACGTAACACACGCCCCAGGAGGCTAAACGAGCAGATTGTGGTCAGGCAGGATTTTTGTCAAAGACACCTCTGACCCACATAAGACAGGGCCATCCCTCCACTAGAGGGAGCTGTGCGCGTTCTCATGAGTTTGTACACCAACCAGGCATAACATGATGACCACCTTCTCAGCATTGTGTCTCCCTTTGTGAGTGTGTCCTATGGTGTTTAACTGTGGATCATCCCACAGATACTTGATCAATTTGGGATCTAGTGAATTTAGAGGACAGGTCAACATGTTGTGCTGTTCTCCATGATTTTTTTTAGTTGTTTCTTCCTTATTTTGTTCTTTATACCTTAACTGTGCAGTGGTCTGTGGGAAATAATTCTTCTTGTGGGTTCTTTAAGCAACACTTAAAGAAAAATTGGACTTCTTTACATCGTCTTGACCACTAATTTGGATGAGTAGTGAAAGGTCCTCAAAGAAATGATATACTCTTTAGATATACGTTGATTCCATGAACCACAAATGCTGCAGGAGTTTCGACACTTACTTCCCTCCTCTGTGCAGCTTGGGGATAGTTGAAGTTGTACATGAAGCTTCTTGTCAGCCTCTCCAACCTGTTAAAAATATATAGCCACTAAACAGGGACACGCTAATACCTAAACATTCAGTTTGTTCACCCTTCAGTTTGTCACCCAGAAGTTAAAGGTCCGTTGTGGTCACCTCCCCCATCTGTCCTCCCTCTGAATGAACTGATATTCTTGAGTCACCGAGCTTGTGAACGCCTGAGGGGAAAAAGGAATGTGTGTGCGTGTGATTAGGTTTCTGGGGCTCGGACAGACGATCTTGTGAGGAGAAAAGATAAAGTTATCAGAGCGAGGCCAAGTGTTGTTGCCTCTGTAACACTAACTGCACTTCTAACGCAACACCAGGGTGGTTTAGATCGGCCCACAGTGGGATCAGTGCCATGGTGGCCTGGCATACAAGGGTTGTGGATAACATAGACTGTATAAAGATGAACGACGGAACTGCTCCTCAAAAGTGAAGCCAAAGCAAGTAGAGCTCCCCCTGGTGGCTGGCTGCTGCATAGGTCATAAGCTCCACCCCTATAAGCTTGGGACTTTCTTTCCCAAGGATTGTTTCTGTCATTTTAGGCAGTTAATATAATGTTGATGCATGTTCAAGTGTCATTTTTTTTTTACCTACATTTTATTTTAGTTCTCTGGCTTCAAACTCGCAAGATGGCGCCACCTGTATTGCCAGGAAAATGGCGTCAGATTGGCCAGTGCAAGTAAGTGGGGATGCCTTGTCCATATTTATATACAGTCTGTGGGTGAACCCATTTGAAACTGCAGTTACCAAGATTTGGCACAAGATGGCGACAAAGAACAAGACGTTTGAGATTTAAAGCCGCTCTAATCAGTATTATTTATAGAAATACAAATAATACAAGATGCAAAATGGTGCATTATTGGAAAGGTGTTAAACGGGAAAATAAATTCAGTTTTAGATCAGATCTGACGTTCTTGTATGTTGGGTGTATGACCCAGGTCCCCAGTATAACACAATGTAGAAAGAGTAAGAGTAAAAACTTCATATACAACTGAAACTATCAGTTTGTTAAAATGTGGACACCAATTCAAAATGGACCATGTCCCGAAGACATCCCCTCTTGGGACATGTGTGTCTGTGACTGTAAAAGTGCTTTGAGTGCCAAATGGTAGAATGACGCAACATACTGTAAATACAAGACCCTTCAAACTTTTGTGTGTGTTGTTGAATATTGTGCTACCTGGAAGGGAAGAGACAGAATAATGTCAAACCGTTATAAAATGAAATCAATTTAAACCCCAATTCAAAGCAAAACAAAAACATTACATTTTCTTTCCCCCTAAGATACCAGGACACGCCCTCCCCCATTCATGTCCACACACAGTCCCCCTGGCTCCCATGGACGCCATATGGGCCATTCACACAGCTCAGAACTGCTGCTACTACCAACTGCTCCCTGTGTTGACACTTGACCATAAAGCTGTGAAGGCCTCATGAGGGATAAAGTCCACTCTGATGAGCAGACTTGGCATTTCTTTGCAAAAGATATACAATAGCTATGTTATTTTAACAGATGTTAAGTTATACTTTACCAATGCTGTCATAAAGTGTAGTAGCTTATTCTGTAGCAGACTGATTATCACAAATAATATTTTACTAATCCCATAAATTAAGTTGAACATTAGCTCGCCACTTTGAGCGACCGAAGTAGTTAAAGCTTAACTATTTATTATATTAACAATGAAAGACATGACAGCTTGTAATGTGATGAGCTCATAGTTACAAAGAAGGAAAGGAAACAGTCCTTCTCATCTAATCCCCTCAAACCCATCTCATTACATCCCCTCTACCCTTTTCATCCCATCCCCTGACCTTTTTCATCCCATGCCCTCAACCCTTTTTATCCTATCTCCTATGTCCTTTTAATCCCATCCCTTCGAACCATTTTCATCCCACCCCCCCAGGCCTTCTCATCCCATCCCCTCTGAACCTTTTCATCCCATCCACTCTGCCCTACTCATTCCAACCCCTCTGACCTTTTTCCTCCCATCTCGTGTCCTTCACTTCCCATTCCCTCAGCCCTTCTCAACCAATCCCCTTAACCCATCTCATTACATCCCCTCTACCCTTTTCATCCCATCCCCTCGACCCTTTTAATCCTATCCCCTCTGTCATTTTATTTCCATCCTCTCCATCATTTTAATCCCATCCCCTCCAACCATTTCATCCCATCCCCTCAGCCCTTCTCATGCCACCCCCTCTGAACCTTTTCATTACATCCCCTCAACCCTTTCTTCCCATCCTCTCTACTCTTTCATCCCATCTCTTCTGACCAAATTCCTTTCATGCCCTCAACCTAATTCACCCCACCCCCTCTGACCCTTTTCATTACATCTCCTCAATCCTTTCATCCCAATCCCTCTGTCCTTTTCATCCCATGACCTCTATCTGATTCATTCCCTCGACCCTTTTCTGCCCGACCCCTTGACCCTTTCATCCCATCCCCTGACCCTTTTCATTCCATGTCCTCAACCCTTTTTATTACATCCTCTCAACCCTTTCATCCCATTCCCTCTGAGCCATTTCATTATATCTCATCCCTTTTATCCCATCCCCTCTGACCATTTTCATCCCAATCCCTCTGTCCTTTTCATCCCATGACCTTGATCCGATTCATCCCCTCGACCCTTTTCTTCCTGACTCACCGTTTCATCTCATCCCATTCTGCCCTTTTCATCCCACCCCCTTCGATCCTTCTCATCCCTCCAACCATGTCTCTCACAGTGAACCAGTTTACATCAAGGCGTGGTCTTTGTTCGTCAACACCATGGCCCTCCATTCCTTCTAGCTAGCATGATGCTGCTTATTAGCAAACATTCAGTGCATGGAAAATCAATCATGTTATTTTTCTGGAGCTGTTACACCTTGAGTGTTGCAGCTCAAAACATAAAACATGGATTTTCTTTATCAGTTGTTTACTTTACATTAATTACACACAGATGCTGTGCTGCAACTGCAATAAGATCATAAACTGGACAAACAAGTGAGGTATACAAGGAAGTACTTGCATAATAGCACATGCACTTTAACCAGACAGCTGTAAGTGTTACATTATGAAGATAAACCCAACACCATGTCACAGCAGACAATTAAGAGTAAGGGAGGGGGACAGATCTTTATTAAAATGTATTATTTTACACATAGAAATACACACATATTGCAAAGCCTTTGTCCAAATGTCGAATTTGGGTTCAAAGCTCAGTTAATCATTCAAAACAAAAAAAGAAAATCAACAATATTCAAGTAGAGTTACCTAAAAATAATCTGTTCACATAATAAGTTATGAGAGTGCAGTGACAGTTATATATTATTCTCTGGAATCTCAGGATACACACATGCTCTCCAATAATTCAACATATTTAGTCTATACAAAAGAGTTCATCCTTCATATTGAATTCCAGAGACATGAGGGAGATTGTTTTCTTAAAAAAAAACATAAAATTCACATTAGATTTAAGCCATTAGATGAAAAGCTTCCATCCTAATTCAAGATAAAAGTGCATTATTTTCTAATAAAGAAAAATATAAACACACATTTTACATCAAACTTTCTTTTGATCAACTCAGGATTATCTACTGACCTCCTGCCAGACAATTAAAAAAGCAAAGTAGAACATTTTTCATGTCTTCCTCTTGGCCCATGTCATCGTCTATGATAAAGACGTATGTAGTGCTGTATTCAGTTTTGGGGCCTTTCAGACAAGATTTCTTTTGTGGTCCACTCATCAGTCACTGCCAGTTTTAACTCTGACGTTAGCATAGTAAATGTTTTCGCTTACAATCAATTCTTTAAATCCTCTTCCGGTTGGTCTCAGACCTTCCCAGCGTGCTTCAGCAAAGCGAAGATGCCACCACCTGAAGGAAGGAAGGAAGAATGAATTATTTTTTTTAATGGACAAGACCTCAAATTAAGATAAACATGTCACATTTTATTAAAATTAAAAATAAATGATTGAAACGTAGGGCTAGCTCTTCAAGATTGATGGTCAAACATCTACAGGAGTAGCAGTGATGAGATGATTAGTAAGCTACACTCAGTAGTACCAATAAGGAGTCGGCACCTACTGCCTCATACTGTTGACTTACAAATGAATAATTAGATTTGGATTCGTTCAGACTACAGGCTCAAGTTCAAACAACATTTCTTGGCTCCGCTTCGTCCAACAATCGATCTCCAGTGAATCATTAATGGGTAATAGGATTTTATTGAGGGATCATTGTGGAGTGTACTCACCTACTACCCCAACCCCAGCAATGGTGCCGATTGTAATGCCTGCTATGGCGCCCCCTGAAAGCCCGCCTGGTCCTTCTGTAGCTGGGATCCCTACAGTTGTGTTCCCTACAGTTGTGGTCCCTACAGTTGTGTTCCATACAGTTGTGTTCCCTACAGTTGTGTTCCATACAGTTGTGGGCCCTACAGTTGTGTTCCATACAGTTGTGGGCCCTACAGTTGTGTTCCCTACAGTTGTGGGCCCTACAGTTGTGTTCCCTACAGTTGTGGGCCCTACAGTTGTGGTATTCGTAGTTGGGGACACAGTTGTTGCATTAGTTGAGGCTGGGGGACTTAATGTTGTGTTCTGTGCTGCACACAGAATTCCTGTCAATGAAAGCAAAGACACACAGAAAAGAGATGAAGCGCAATCAAATGCAAATGTTCCCTACACGACGACACATTAGAAAACCTACATGCAACTTTAGCTAAACTGATATTCCACCCATGCAGGTAAAACCTTTTAACAAGTGCACCATTTATTTATTTATATCTATTATATCTGCTGTTTTATAGCTGATCATTGTCAGACCCATGTGCTGTATCTTAATAATAGGCGGCACATGAGGATTGTCCCGATAGCCGATGACCATGACTACCCCTCTGAGCAAACAATTCAGTCTCAGTCTTTGACCTTGTGTCAGCCTTTGACTGTGAGTCACTGGCGGCCCAGATTACCACACCCTCTGTTTTCTCTAGTTTTCTTAAATGTCCTCAAAGTAATTAAACACAAGGCCAAGTCATTACGTTCTTCCATGGTGAATCATGACCCATAAACTGGTTATCTTTTCGAAATTTCAAATTATCATTGTGGCAACAAATAAAAAAATAAAAAATCAGTGCAGTGAAATAGAACAGTATTTTGATACGGATGGGGTGTACGTTTAAATGCATTTCTGAAAATCTGTATCTTAAGTACCCTGCATACATTGTCCATTTTCTTCTCAGTTTATTGAGCAGAACATATTTTCACATTAGCCAACATTGAAGTATACCGTGATTGTTTTTTTCTCCCCCGTCATTTCATTGCACTCCTGAATTAACCATCCTCACTCGGTCCATCGTCAGACACCATAAACTATTTGCATATTAGTTTACATACTTTATGATTCAGCTGGAAGTATAGGAAGTAAGTTTTACCTGTGCCGAGAAGGCAAAAAGTCAGCAGAAGAATATTTTGTTGCATTGTCTCAGAGTTATGTGTTGGTTCCTCCAAAAACAGGGAAGTGATGCTGATGGAAAAAAAACAACAACAATAAAAACACAAAAGTTCAGATGATTTATCTACATATATGTTTAATAAGTTGGCTAAATGTCCCTGTAATGTACTGCTCACCTTCAGATTGATCATATCTACACACTAGACTTTCCAATGTCTAAAAACATTGAACTTAGTTCTAGTATAAATCTCCTTTTCCACCTTTTTACTTGATAAACTGTTGAATTAAACCCATTTTAGCATTTATGTCAAGCACCGCATTAAATTAACATGGATCATGTGATGTGTATCAACCAAATATTATTGATTTGTAAATGTAATAACCCAAATAAATTCTAATATTTTGTGCCGACATAAGAAAAGTAATAAGAGTCTTTACCTGGACAAGACGAGGATAGATGACAGATTTAAGAAAACCTTAACGGAGCGTGGAAGTCTGTAAGTGACTTTCCTCTTTCTTTGTTCCCGTAAGACTGGAGGCTACTCTCAGACAGCTGCTTTTATGATGTGGTTATCACCACCCTATCATTTCCAGCCCTCCCATTTGTATTTGTCATGTAATACATCACCACATTTCAGTCAGGAGGGCAATGCATACATCGATTTTATAGGTTTATTAATGCTTACCAAGGTGCTATATTTGGTTTTTATGACTCACTCGCTGAGTGCATGTAGCTTAGGAAGAACACCTAGTCCTCCTGTCCAGCATAAAAAATAAATAAATAAATAAAACAACCAGTGTGACTCTTCAGCTTCGACTAAATGTCTTTAACAGCAAGAAAACTAATTTCTACGCAGTGAAAACCTGGCGAAACTCTCTGTAGCGGCCAATTCTAAGCGTATCAGGAATGAGGTCCGTGCAAACTTTAAAAAAACAGAGACCGTCGCCAAGAAATAGAATCAGTAATCTGCTTAAAAGTGACAAATAAACCCCCAGCTATTATATTTGGGGTCAACTGCTGACTGTGGCATGGTGTAAGAGAACAACGTTAGCTTCCTGTTTCCCACTCATGATTATCCCACGATAACCACAATCTTTTCCTTCCTCAGTCATTTAGATTAGTATTTAATTACTAATATTTATATTTTTTATGATACATTTTGCTTTACAGTGGCAAAAGCTAGAGCAATCCCCTCCTCTGTTGCCAGGGAAGACCATTTTCCAAACTATGCTTGAAATAAAAATAAGAAATGACAATATACAGATTTGTACTGAATCTTACTTACCAGAAAATGTTGAACAATACGTGACAAGTGCAAGGCCGTGGGCTGTTCTCTCCTCTTCGCTCGTTCCTTTAGCTTATCCCTGCGTCAGTAGAACAAGCCAATACTGGAAATGATAGAGACGAGGCAGCAGAGCTGGCAAAATACGGTTACTACGTTGTGTTTGCTCAGGCTGGTGAGCTGTCCAGCAGACTGTAGCTGAAAACACGGTGTTACCATAGCACAGCAGCATGTCATTTTCATTATGTAGCTGCCAGTTTTTCACAGTGACCAACAACAGCAACAAAAACCAACCCTCCAGAGCTCAGAAAGTAAAAAAAAGCCAGTGATTTTAATGTGCAATTATGTAATGGCACGTGTGTTACCCCAAACTGAGAAAAAGATGATCATGTTTAAGATTTTTTTGGGTTGGCTTAGCAAGTTAAGTGTGTATATCCAGGTTTGCCATTGTCAGATCTCTTATTTACTTTCCTACAATGGGTTATGTGAGAGGATACAACCTCCATATGTGTGAGCCTAATAAAAAGAGCATATTGGCTTCACTTCGCTTTGCATTTGGTTGAGCTGCTTGCGTGGTTCACGTGAATCATGCTAAAGCCACCTACCAGTGCATTTAAAGCTCATATGTTAACTTAATTTGTTGGATTATTCCAAAATGTAAAAATTAAACTTGTTATATGTTTCTGGCAAACTCCACTACTCCATTGAGTTATTGGTTGCATCCAAGTACAAGTTTGGGAAAATCCCTATAAAATGCATTTCCTCATTGCTTTTACACAGGCAGTGTAAACATAATGTCGAAACGTTAATGCCGTTTAACGTAGCTTCAAAAAAACTAGCCGCGTGCACAGTCCAGGAGCAACCTGGGCTGTTTTTGTAACATATTTAACTCCCGTCTGTTAAAATCCACTTGAACATTTCTGTAAAATACAAAACCATGTCTACAGAAACATCTGTGAAAAAGGTTGCTCTGCGGATGTTCATCTTAGTCTTGGTTCAGTTGGGAAAAACGACTTCATGTTTACCTGCCGTGGTCAAACCCTAACCCTAACCCTGAAGTCATTTTCTAAAGTAATTCAGCAGAAACCTTTAATTTTTATCAGCCAACAGTTGAACTAAAAGAGCGTTACAGTATTTCTAACCCCTTATTTTTATCAGAATCCTTTTGACATGCACGTCTTTTTTTGGTTCTTCATCTTCATGTCCTGGTAACCTCTTGTTCTGTGAAGGGTCATGGGGTCTACTGGACTTATCCCAGCTGTCATTGGGCCGGTCTATCACAGAGCCAACGCAGAAAGACAGACGACCATTCACACTCACACCTACGGCCAATTTAGAATCACCAATGAACCTAACCGGCATGTCTTTGGACGGTGGGAGGAAGCTGGAGAACCTGGAGAGAACCCACACAGGCACAGGGAGAACATGCAAACGTCCTCAATCCAGAACCTTCTGGCATCAGTGCCAACCACCCTGCGTCTGTGCCGCCCTCGTCAAACCATAAAACCGTGCCCTAGTTTTTGAATTCATTCCACTAGAGTTTACAAGTTTGTTTATGGCGCCACGATAATCTGAGGAGGAAGGAATGCATGTCACACAGCTGATAAGTTGTTGTAGTATCCTCACCTGTAAAGTCGTTAAGTCAATAAGAATGCAAATATTTGATCTCACAAAAATAACTGAAATAAAAGTTTCTGATGCTGTATAGCTGTCGGCAAACGCAGAGGCTCCTGTCCTGAGCCGGATCTCGAATTAAACCCCAGCTTTTAGAAATCACATTTGTAAACTAAGTTTGTATTGCCACGGGTTGTTTTGATTGAGACACGACTGTTGCCTGGGTTTTGTTCCGGTAAACTTGATGCCGTTTTAGGACTCAAAGGCCAATCAGTAATAGAGGTTGGGTGTGTGGATTATAGGACTTTGACATCAGGAGGTACAGTTGCAAAGTGACTAAGAACATTTACTAACAGGGCTCCTTTTATTTTACGATATGTATTGAATTGTAGTTACTATAAAGAGATGCAATAAGATAAGAAAGGTAAGATAAGATAGATAAGATAAGACTCCCTGTCAGGATATTGGGATGTTACAATGGCAGTTAACATCAGTGCAAGATACAGAAATATAATAAAAAAATAGAATGAGACAAGATAAACTATATAAAAGTAAATATGTACAATTTACATATTGCATCAGGTTCTTAAGTAGCCTAAAAAGAGAGTTGAGGTGGTAAGAAGGTTGGATAATGACATTCATGAATATCATGAAGGGTTGACACTGATGCCTCACGGGAAGAAAGTCCCGGGCAGACTTGCCCTTTCTACGTGGAGTTGCATGTTCTCCCTGTGTCTGCGTGGGTTCTCTCCAGGTTCTCCAGCTTCCTCCACCTCCCAGGTTCTTCCACCTCCCAAAGACATGCTGGTTAGGTTCACTGGTGATTCTAAATTGGCCGTAGGTGTGTGTTTGAATGGTTGTCTGTCTATCTGAGCTCTGAAATAGACTGGAGACCACCAAGTATTGCACAAAAAAGACATGAGGTAGTGACAGGGATGAGTTTGTATATACTGTGCTCTTGTATGTGCTTCTCTACGTCCAAGAAAAGAAGCTCAGCAGCGCTACGAATAGCTGATGTCGAAGAGCAAGCGTTCCTTGTTGGTCTGTGGGTGCAGCAATGTCCATCTACAATGTTGATGTCCAACTGGACAAGTTTGTCTTAGTGGCTTGATGTGAAGATGACTGCGTTCACACATGTGGCAGCTGACGTACTCAACGGGGGGTCGGAGGTTGTTCAGAATCAGCCTCTCCATGGTCTTCATCAGGTGAGATGTTAAAGGCAAAGGTCTGAAGTGGTGGTGTGATCTTTGGTACTTGAGTCACACAGGAAGTCTTTCACAGATCAGGAACTTTCTCCAGACTAAGGCTCAGGTTGAAGGTACATCACTACCTGACTGAGCTGGTCTGCGCAGTCCCCTAACAGTCTGGAGCAGATGCCGTTGGGAGCTGTAGCTGTTCTCACCTGATGCTTTGTTATGCAAAGGCTGGGACGAAGCTTGGGGGTTGGTGAATTGTTGGCGCTTGTAGTAAGGGACGTGTGAAGGTGGTCCAGGAGATGGTGTGGGTGCTGTGGGGGAGGAGGGAGTTGGTAGCCAGAGAAGACAGGATAGTCACAGTTTCCAGGGGTGGGGGTGAGTGAAAGAGTGGATCCTGACTCAAATCATTTGAGAAACAGATTAAGTTAATTTGCCCACCCCCAGTCTCCGGGTACGGGAACATTGCCACTGACACCTAACCCACTCCAGACCTCCCTGGTGTTTTTTTCTTGTGAAGTTGTTCGTCCAGCTTTCTCCTGTAGATTTCCTTGAGTTCAGTCTGTACCCTCTTTAGTGCCTCCTTGTCCCCAGATCTAAAAACCATCTTGTTTTCATTAAGTAGGCCTTTTCAGCTCAGGGGTCACCCAGGGTTTGGTATTTGAGAAACACAATGCTGTCATGGTGGGCATGGTAATATAGTCAATGATGCACGCTTATGAGATAAGCAACTTTCATGGACAATACAAAAATGTCTGCAATTAATTAACAAAGCTCCCTAGTGGTCATAGTTATAACGAGTTTTGGTGTCATTAAAATTTAAAAACCTCACTAGGCATAATTTACAGGGCACTGTTTGATTGATATATGTAGATGATTATTGATTAATCAGAGCTGTTATATTGTTATTATATAGAACAAGATATTTTATAGGTATAATATTAATTTCCACTGTTAGGCAGATGACACCCAGCTCTACCTTTCTACATCTCGGACTGTATTCAGGAAATCAGAACCTGGTTCTCCAGCAACTTCCTCAAGCTCAACTGTAGTAAAACTGAAATTCTTCTCCCCCTCCCCCCAGGTTAAGAGTCTGGGTGTCATCCTTGACACATTCTCACAATATCACCCGTTCAGCCTATTTTCACCTACGCAATAGGTCCCATCTCCGTCCATACGTTTCAACTGACAATACTGCCACTCTGGTCTCAACCCGTCTACTGCAACTACCTTTTATTTGGTTTACTGGACAAATCCATCCATAAACTACAACTGGTTTCTAACTACGCCGCACAAATCATCACTAGAACCCAATCCATAAGTCGCATAACACCAGTCCTGCAGCAACTCCACTAGCTTCAAATTCTGTATCACCTATATGTGTTTGTGTGTACTTTAATTGTGTTTTATTTGAACAATTTTGTGTATTTTAATCGTGTTGTTACAATTTTCAGTGTCATGAAAGTCGCCTATAAATAAAATGTATTATTATACATAGTTTTTTTCTGATGCACCATCCGTCCATTCTGCTGGTTTGTTGTTTCAGTGCACTTACATAACATGACACCTTTTATGATGAGTTTAACTGAAGAGGAACAATAGAGTTGGAACGTGCATAACGACTTACATCACTTTGGATTTTTATAGATTGATTTACTGTGTTGCATGGCAACATGACGTTTCATTGTGGTGTTATGGCTCTTCCCTTGTGGTATTACATGTAAACCAATGGCCATGTAGCAAGAATTACCTTTTCGTGAATCTGCTCATTAATAAACCAAAGATAATGGTTGAATGCCCGAGATAACGGCTAAAATTCTGAGCTCAAGCTTAAGGTGGTGGTTTATGTTTAGAACTCCCTCCTACACACTTTCCTGTAAAACTGCTGAGGTCAATTTACTTCTGCGATCGGTTGATAAATGGACGCGAGAACACGACACAAATAAAAAATAAACCAAAGCTTTTAAAAATGTCAAGCAAATACCCATCAGGGCATCGGTGTCTCCGTCCTCCGTTGACACGGGATTCACTTTCTTAAAGTTTCGCTTCTGAGGAAATGTGATTAGCGCCGCTTTCTTTATGGTCACGACGGCAATGATTAAATACAAGGAAGTAAATTCCTTTGTACTGCGAATATTGGCCCTCATCAGGTCGTGCCGCTTCTTATCAGTGGGGTCATGGAAAATTCCAGTGTAGCAAAGCGGCACGTCATTAACGTCAAAGACCTGAGATGTAAAAAGGGTAAAGATTTGTGACTTGAGCGATGCCTCCTTTAGAAAATCTCATAGCTATACCTTTAAAGCTGCCTTGACCAACAAATGTGAAGCTATCCACATGCTGTTCTGGCTTCCATTCATTAACCATGCTGGTCATTTTTCATCCATTTGGTACTAAAGGGGAACTACTGTTTATTTTACAATTTGGACCTTATTTCTGGCACAAAATACGATCGTTTACTCACCCATATAACTTTTTGGTGGTGTTATTTGGAGTCGTTCGTCAAATATTTATTATCCATCTAGTGGAAGTGAATGGGGCACCAAAACGCAGCCTCTAAATAACACAAACTCATTAATTTCACCTATATTTTGTTAAGATACGCTAGTGCTATTCCCCGTTGAGTCCAGAAGTAGTTCCTATATAGCCAATGAAACAGTAGTTCCCCTTTAACGACGGTAAAATGGCTGCGCTTTCATCAGTTTCTGTGATTGCTAACCAGCTGATAAGAAGCCGTGTTGGTTGGCGTTCAAATCTGAACTGCAACGGAGAAGAAAAGAAGGAGGAAACCCAACTGGATGGAGGAACATTGTTTGCAAATGTTTTCTGCTTAAGAAACTCCCAAGACTCTTAAAAGTCATGGCTAAATATTTCTCCAATTCTGAGGTTGTTGACGATGATGATGGACGTCCTTACTGTTTTGAGCCAGAGTACACCGATGAAGAGCTTGTTGAAAGGATGATGTGGAGGCAGAGAGAGGAACAGCTGGTCAAAGAACAACAAACTGCTGAATGTCCACGAATAGATAACGGCTAACTCCAGACTCAACAGGAAATAGTACTAGCATATCATAACAAAATATTGGTAAAATGAACAAGTTCCCGCAGCAGATAACGCGTTATTTAGAGGCTGCGTTTCGGTGCCCCATTCACTCCCACTATATGGACATAGGCAGCAGTCCACTAGATCTATATATCATCCGAACGACTCCAAATGACACCGAAGTTATATGGGTAAGTAAACGATCGTGTTTTATGCCAGAAATAAGGTCCAGGTTGTAAATAATTGGTTATTTCTACTTTTACTTTAAGGGAAAATTCTTACGAAACATCACAATTCTAAGAATAAACACATTTTGAATCCGTAGGAACACAGCCCCAGGTTGTTAACCAGCCCCAGTCATGAGAGTTGTAGGTGGGCACCAGACACAGTAAAAACCTGACTACATTAAACTAATTAAATTAATCAGTTTGTTTATTCTTTTTGGGTCACACCCTGTAGGTGGCTGAGTCTAGCAGCAATCAGTTATGCTGGTCATCCTGTGACTTCATGATAATGATAAGAGATAGCGGCTACTGCTACTAGAACAGAAGTGAACAGGATAGCATAGAGAAGATTATGGCTTTGTGATAGCAAATTATTTATTTGTCATTTATTTACTTAGTCAATAATAACAAAAAAAGAATTGAATGATTTATTTGTTATTAGATGAGTGCAACAACTTAGGATAGCTACATATGAAACAGTGCATCTGACCACTGCTCAAAGCTTCTCCAGCTCATCCCAAAGATTCTCAATGGGGTTAAGGTCTGGACTCTGTGGTGGAACAATCCATCTCATGCTCCCTGAACCACTCTTTGACAATCTGAGCCCCATGAATCCTGACATTGTCATCTTGGAATATGATCCATTGATGGAATAAGCTGATCATTCAGTATATTCAGGTAGTCAGCTAATGAACCTAGACCCAGATCATAGCACTGCCCCATAGCACAGGCTTGTACAGTAGACACTAGGCATGATGGCTGCATCACTTCATCTGCCTCTCTTCTTACCCTGATGCCCCCATCACTCTGGAACAGGGGGAATCTGGACTCATCAGACCACATGACCTTCTTCCATTGCTCCAGAGTCCAATCTTTATGCTCCCTAGCAAACTGAAGCCTTTATTTCCAGTTATCCTCACTGATTAGTGGTTTTCTTAAGGCTACACAGCTGTTCAGTCCCAATCCCTTGAGTTTCTTCACATTGTACGTGTGGAAATGTTCTTACTTTCACTATTAAACATAGCCCTGAGTTCTACTGATGTTTTCCAACCACATTTCTTCCTGGAAGACGATGCTTCTCCACTCTCCTTCCAGTTTCTAATAATGCCTTGGACAGTTCTTAACCCAGTTTTAGTAGTTCTTCAATCTCCTTAGATGTTTTCTCTGCTTGATGCCAATGATCTGACCCTTCTCAAACAGACGACCACAGGATGTGTCTTTAGACATGGTTGTTGAAGAAATGAGAAGCTACTCATTGCATCAGTTGAGGTTAAATAACTTGTTTCCAGCTGAAAGATAATCACCCATGCAGTAATTATCCAATAGGAGGCTCGCACCTATTTGCTTATTACAGTAAATGCAGGTGGCCAGTCTATTACACCACTCTTTTCAAAAAATAATGTAGTTGCATGAGCAAGTAAAGTCAGGTCAACAGGCTTTAAAGGGAGAGTTGACTTGACAGCTGATAGCAGCTCCTGATACTGATAGCCTCAGCTAAACATTGACAACAGATAGAGACATTGTGTCAGAGGCTTTACTTCAGCCGTGGAAGGTTTTTTTTTTGGCTCCATTTAATTCATAGGTTTCGTTTCTTTTGTACAGCATGTTCAGTTTCACCACTCGTACCAGCCTGGTTCCCAGTGACAGAGGGCAGCTGCTCAGAGCAAACAAGCTCCACTCATCTTTTTACTGATGAGCTTAGGAACACAGAGAAGCATTTAGCGGCTAAAGGTGCCTTTGTTTTTTATGGAGAGTGGATGCTGCACGTGCCTCAAACTGCACACATTAGTCAGGAGAAGTTGTGAGGTAATGAGGTGGTCTGCAGCACAGGTGACACACAGCGGACAGTGTGTTTTTTTATTTTCCATTGCTGTTGGCCAAACATCCTGAATAACCCCTCTAACATGAGACTGTCGGGACCTTTTTATATTTGGCTATTTTTACTCAAGTTACCTATAGGGTCATGTTGGTGTTGCTAATGCTGTCACTCTCATCTAGATGGTAGGAAGGGCTCTGCAAGGATCATGTTCTGTGATTTCTCCAGTGCTTTTAACACCACTCAGCTCTTTCTAATGAGTGAGAAGTGGTCTGACAGGCCCCAGTTTGATACTGTTGTCTCCATTTCTGTTCACTCTTTACACCTCTGACTTCCAGTCCACCTGCAGAAGTTCTCTCATGACTCTGCAGTGGTTGGGTGTATTAGAGATGGACAGGAGGTGGAGTACAGGACACCGATTGGGAGATTTTGTAGAGTGGTTCCAGGCAAAGTCAATGGAGCTGGCCATTGACTTCAGGAGGAAGAAGACACCATCCCGGGCCTGGAGGTGGAAGTAGTGGACCACTAGAAGTACCTGGGAGTCCACATGCAAAGCACATTGAACTGGAGGGACAAAAGTAATGCTTAAAACAAGAAGGGCCTGAGTAGACTCTACTTCCTGATGAAA
Organism: Planiliza haematocheilus; assembly: GCA_005024645.1. NCBI lineage: Eukaryota > Metazoa > Chordata > Actinopteri > Mugiliformes > Mugilidae > Planiliza > Planiliza haematocheilus. The sequence goes on from SRSE01000133.1 coordinate 2,737,264, forward strand.
CTCAGGTCTTTTAATGTCTGCAGCGAGTTCATGGAGATGTTCTACCAGTCTGTACTTTGCTGTGGTTTGTTGGAGGAGCAGCACCAGCAAAAAGGACATAAGTGAATTGGAGATGTTTGTCTCACACTGGAGAAACTGTCACGTCCACTATAGCAGACAATAAAGGGACAGCGGAGCTCATTCTGTCCCTACTCTGTCCTTTCTGTAACAGATAACTCCATGTTATTCATGTTAATGTACACTATTGCACCCTACCATCAGTCCTATGTGTATAACATATATTGTTCCGCCTCTATTTCTTATAAATTTGTTCGTAAGCTAATTATGTACATTTTTGCCTATACTATTTTTATTTTATTTCACTTGATTGTACTTCTATTTTATTATATTTATTCTAATCTTATTTTCTTTTTACTTGTGGTTCTCAAGAATATTTTTGTTTTGTTAATTGCAACTGAGCTACTGTGACCAAGCAATGTCCCTTGTGTACAACTAACATCTATCTAAGTCTTACTGACTCATCCAGCTCCACTCCCACAGTGAACGCCACGGGACGTCGTTCATACCGTCCTCAGTCCAGCTGCACGACACCTCACCTGTTATGTAACAGACCCCTCCACCTTATACATGCACCTCATCATTTAGCCTTCCTATAGCGTATGTTTACTTCTATTTCTGTTTCTTCAAGTCGTGCACATACGCAAATCTTGTATTTTTTTTGCATGTACTATTGTAATTTTTTTATTTCATTTTATTTTATTTCTATTTACTTGTCGTTTTAAAGAGTGTTTTATTGTTCTGAGCTACTGTGACCAAGCAATTTCCCTTGTGGATCAATAAAGTCTGAGTCTTATTTAAAAAGTGACACAGTCTATAAATACCTTTTGCACCTTTTAATATATTTCCTCCTATCTATTCCTTCTCTTACCTTTTTTTCTATTTTGCATTTAACTTGTATTTTGTTGTATTTTTTGTTGTATTGTCCCACCTTAATGTCCTCACCTCACTTACAGTGGATGTGAACTGCTGCACCGCCCCCGTGTGGCCAAACGGCGGAATTTAAATAAAAATTGTAATGCAGCACTTTGTGGGTGTTGCGACTTCTAACGTAAAGTGAAATAAAACAAAGCTGTAAAACTGGAATAAAAGTAATATATATTAATATATACACACGTATATAAAACACAATTTAAAATAACAGTTTTGTCAAGTTGAGCGTAAATCAGCGGCGAGAACGCCAGCCTTCAAAATACGAGCACGAGCGCGAGTCTGGCGCTTCCTGCTTCGCCGGAAGTGCGTCGTCGCGGCTTTTATTTTGAAGGCACGCACAGGAAGTTCAGCGTGTCCCTTTGTTTGTAGCTCGACAGTGGTGCTGCTGCTGAGCCTCGGTCGGTCGGTCGGCAGGCACACGGATAGAGAGAGATAGAGAGGGAGAGAGAGAGTGTGTGTGTGAGTGTGTGTGTGTATGTATGTGAGGGAGAGAGAGAGAGAGAGAGAGAGTGTGTGTGTGCGCGTTGATGGTGGTGGATCGTTCCCGGTGAAAAACACCGAGCGCCCCGGCCGCACGAAAATGCCTCACCGCCGCCTGTAAACGGGAGAATCTCGCTGAGGGGGGGGAGAGAAAAAGAGAGAGAGAGACAGAGAGAGAGTACGGCAGAAAGAGAGAGAGAGAGAGAGGGAGAGATAGTCAGGTCTCCAGACGGGTTTAGAGGAAAAAATAATAAGAGCAGGATGTTGCAAGTTTTAGCTTGTGGCGCCGTAGTTTTCCCCGGTCTCTTCTTCGCCTTCAAGAGGATCCTGCCGTGCGTGTTCAGACACTGGAGCGATGCCGACGTGGTGCTGGTCAGCGAGAGGTAAACCAGCTCAGACCCCATCACTTTACACCACCACCACCACGCAACCCGACGTGCTAATGTTAGCTTGGTAGCTGCTGTAGCTAGTAACATCCTCATTCATCTCAGTTAGCTGCTCACTATGTATGTGTGTATGTGTATGTGTGTGTGTGTGTGGGGGCCACTCATAATCCACAATGTCCACCGAATTAGCTGCACACCTTTTAATATTTGTTGTTTTAAATCTTATTAGTTGCAGTTAGATTTTTTTTTTGTGCGCACGTCTCGAGGGATATTCGCAGGGATGATTTGCAAATATCATCCCTGCATGAACCAAAGTGTATGAGGAGGAGGAGGAGGAGGAAGAGGAGGAGGAGGAGGAGGGGGGTGCCTGTAGGAAAAGCCTACAAGAGTCTTGGTAATCGTATTGCAGCGTAGTGCATGTTGTTTGTGCATGCGTGCGGAATACAGTGCATCTGTGAGCATTTAAAAGTTGGGGCTAGCAAGCCTTCATGCTGCTGCTGCTGCTGCTGCTGCTGGGGGTGGTGGTGGTTCATATCCAGGACATAGTCTGGGTCTTGCACTCCACACTGGTGCACACAGGAAGTCTTATTTTTCATCATATGTGTGTTATTATGCAAAAATAATTCTTTGCATCAGCAGTTTCTGCAAAAAAACAAACAAAAAAGCATCTCATGGGTATTATGTAGACAGGAAGTAATAATTACTTTAGTGTGTGTTCTGGGTGGGTGGGGGGTTGTTGGTGGAGTCCAGTGTGACTTGCTCACATGTGCATGGCTCAGTTCAGTGCTCATTTGTAGGCTGTCACTCCGGCTAATCCTCCCCCGGTCAGGGCCGGCTGCTGAGCTAGCTAGCTGTGCAGCGGGAAACCCTGGACCCCCGCTCCTGAATAACGGCAATTTACTAATGCTCAGCTGACGGGGGGGAGAAAATGCTGGCCTTGCAAGCAAGGGAGCGAGCAAGCAAGCGTGTGTGCTCCTGGGGGACGTCACGATGCTCGATCTCCACCGTCAGAACTAGCTTTTGATGACCTACTGTGGCTCTGGCTGAGCTTGGATCGGTGCTCGTGTCTTTGAATTGGGTGGAAGTGTTCCAGCTGGTTTGCACATTTATCAAAGAGCGGCTTCTGTGTCCAATAGGATACTTTAATATTCTGATGAGGATGTCCCGATCAAGTTTTTTAACCCAATCTGATCTTAAATAAACAAAATCCACTCCACAAACGCCACAAACTTTCTAACCCTCTCTGGAATATTTCTCTCCTCGACGCTGTCTCCTTTCTCTTCTTCTAAACACAGCGTTCATTGAGGTGTTGAATCACGTTGGTGGTACTGAATAACGATCTCTGCATAAAGCCATTTTCCACGTTAAAGTACTTCAACATGTTTAGTCCCGTGATTTTTGGTTTTTCTTCTCCTACTTCGTTTTTTTTGGGCATCTTTGACGTGCCACGAAAACAGAAGAGGAAGAAGGCGATTTGACGCGGCAGGGACGTGGTTTTGGTTTATTCCACACCTAAAATAAGTATCTACAAAACATCAGGCTTGGCTGTAGCACTATAACGTTCGTCTGAAAGGCTGTCGTTCCCTTTAGTCGAAGGGTTTAAACTCTTAAAACAATACTTCCTACAATTCCCACAATGCAGTTTCACAGACTTAGCTTATTAAACTCCTTTCTGCATTCACATAAGTGTCCCATGTCCTTAAAGCCCTATTCAATCTCCTAAGTAAACATTTGGGCTTAAGGGAGTCATGGGAGAATTTTGACGTAGACGTTTCCTTCTCCCATTTACGTAAGCGAAATAGCCAAATATAAAACTTTTATGTCCCTATAAACAAAGTTCTAAGGTTGAATGATAACTAACCCTTACACAGCACCATCTGACCACAAACTAAACTCAACGGTCTGCTATCTGCGGCGCTTAGAAAGCTAGCCCCCCACACTTGGCATGCCAGTAGACGGCTCTTGTTGTCTTGGGAAAAAACTTGCACATAAAAGCCACAAACCATTTTTGCGAGAGACACTAAGACACACACCGGTGACTGCCAGCGTTTCCTCGGATGACCCTGATTGGTTTCGACCGAATGTGCTTAGCTCGGAGCCCGGTTAGATGGATTATCTCGTGATCTTGCAACCTTGCAAAAAAAATCTAGCAGCCCAGTGAGATAGATTTGCGACACCCGGAACAATAATGAGTCAGTAGCAACTGATGGGGGTGAATTACTTCTCAAAGATCTTGAACTACAACTCTACAAAAACATGATACAGATATAAACATAAAGCTTTATAGTCGTAGTACTAAGTGGCCTCTAGATTTGAGCCTAAAGAATCCGTAAAGTCCTGAGATTGCACAGACTTGACTGCAGGACTGTTTGTTTTTATTTGCCCCAAACCGCCGGTGCACTAACGTTACCTTTTGTACATCACACAGCTGCACCGTAGCAACAATTCACACAGCTTTCCTGCATTTAAAAAGTTTGAGATGTGTAAAACTTGAGAGCCACCCATTTGTTTATGTATAAACACGTTTTTTTTAAACCTCAGAAACATTGGTTGTGGAAAATAAGCAGACGTCTTTGTCATTCTTGTCACTAGTAGGGTGGCATTAGAGCAAAAACCTTACATAATGTTCTTCTTGATCAATCTATCAATCAGTTTGGTCCATAAGAACAATTGCCATTTCCTAAAACGTCTCTTCTTCATTGTGCTTTTTATCTCGCGACCACAGTCTAAAACAAAACAAGATCGTCGGTATATCATCAGACAAATCAATCAAGTAACTGTTATCGCTCTAATCATCCGGGTATCTCGGCCTGAGATGCCCTCTTGATAGCCTCAAGTGCACTTAGCCTCCACTGTTAATGTTTGTATGCTAATGGCTCAGCACACTAATCATTAAAGGCACTGGTACATGACCTAAAATACCGTAGGCAGCCTCAAAGAACGACACATGACTTAAGGAAGGATTATAATGCTCACTGTCACCGTTTTAAGTATAACCCACCAGCTACCAACTTAAATGGACATAAATCTATATTGCTCCTGTGTTGGGAACCCGTGACAATAGTGCAATCCAATCACAGCACAATCTTAAGCCTTACAGGATAAATCTGGATTTATCAAGCCTGCTGTATTTCCCATTAACGCGGCTATTGTTGCTTTATGCGCCATGCTAGCTTTGCACTCTTGACCTTCGTTGTTTGGCATCAGGGAAACGAAAAGTCGCACCAGTAAAGACTTTCGTGATGGCGTCTTGTTTTTGTGTTTGTCTTCAGATAAAAACCAAAGAAGAAGAAGATATTTCAATACAATAGGGATGTGTTTTGGGTTTATGGCGGACGTAAGGCGTATAACTACAAATGATCGTACTTTTCTGATCCGATATGTTTAAAAAATGTCCGGATATGCGCCAATACCGATTGGGAGACCCCAATCTACAACAAGGGTGAAGAGTGCAAAGTTAGCACCACAGTTTTGGTCTTTAAGGGGAAATAAACCAGGTTACAGACTTCAATCAACTTGCAATCGTATTTTATGATAGTAACTATAAGTTATATAAGCACAGGACAGTGAAAAGTTAATGGTTTATTGATTTTGATTGATTGTTATTGAAGCTTGCCTTCACATTTTGAAAACTGGGTCCGCTTGGTATCTTAACAATTTCTCAATCACGCAAAAGTCTAAAGGTTATTTTCTGTTGCTCGCGTTTTAGATACGCTGCTAGCTACTGTCATTCCTACCAAAATAGTCAAGAAACAAAGCAGTCAGTGGTTTTGTTGCATCCATTTAATCGATTGCGGGACTGCGATGCTGTAGGTAGAGAGAGACATCCTTCTCGCCGTGAAATGCACTTTACCCCGTTAGCTTTTTTTTTTTTCCGCCTCCGCTGTCACTTTTTCTAACGCTCTGCTGGTGCAGCGCCAGTGGACCCTCAGATTACGTAGCACGTTTACTGGACTAGAGAAAGAAAAAACAACCACTCCTGACTGTCAAGACACTTTTGTGTGTGACAGATCATGAAAGAGCAAGTAGTCCGTGCATAACGACACAGTCACGGGGAAGACTTAACTCGCAGTGAAAAGGAAGCCGTGGTTGCTCACTGGCCTGACACAGCAGGAAAGAACAGACAACATTGCCGAACAAGGCAGCGAAGGCATCCTTCCCTTTCCTCCACCGCCGCCGCCGCCACCCCCCCTCCTCGCCGCACGCTCCTCACCCCATCAAACTCAACCTTTCATCAGCAGAAAGACTGAGTGTTACTGGCGGACACACAATGAATGGGTTGTGTAAAATCTGGGTCTTGTGACGGAGAATGCGGCCCTAAAAGGCAGCAAAAAGCACGGGGGTTAAAGTGTGTGTGTGTTGATTTTGTATGGGGGTAAAGCCTGTGGTTTTGTGCTCGCCGGTCACATGGCCTTCACTGGCTTTTCGGTTGCGGTGTCGCTGGCCGCATTCTCCGTAGAGATTGGTGTTAGGTGGCAGCAGGTTCAACTGGGAAAATCACATAAATGCCCTCTTTGTTTCTTAGTGAATGTACCAAGTAAATATCAAGATGTCATGTGTGCGCTGTTGAGCAAGTGAGTGAACTCGGGGAAAGATTGTGCCCGAAGCTTAAAAGGTCAAAAAAGAAAAGATTGGGAAAGTGTTTTGTCAAGGACTATTGTTGGTTAATGACAAATCCCTGACTAAAGAGGAGGAAAAGTCCAGGGTCACCGAAAAATCCTTTGGAAATCATCCACCGAGGACTAGGCCTGGGAATAATAATATAACGGGGCAATAAAAACCCTCAGTGTTAAACCGAAAGACCATGAGGAATGTACAGTATCTGTTCTGCATTTAGTTGAGCTTGCCAGCAACTGTGGTAACACTGAAACCCCAGCAGCAGCAGCCTCTTTCTGCCATTTCTTCTTCTTTTTTTTTTGTTTTATTGATCGTCCTCGTCTCGGTACTGTGCTAATGCAGCATTAATTAGGGATGTCCCGATCGGTATCGGGGCCGAGCCAGGCGTAGGTATGTATTTTAGGGTCTGCAATAAACCCAAACCACGTCTGTGTAGCGTTAAAACATATTCTTTGGAGATACACTGAAAATTTTTGTGGTTGTTGCTTGCATCGTCATAACCCCTTGTTTCGACCGTGTTGTTTCAGCCGTGTTGTTTTGGAAATAATTTTTCGCCCGAACATGGCCCGAAAGTTTGTAGGGATGCACCGAAACTTTTTGCGGTTGTTGATCGTCACAACACCCTGTTTCGACCGTGTTGTTTTGGGGATAAATTTTTAGTCGAAAATGGACCGAAATGTTTTATGGATGCACCGAAATCTTTTGCAGTTGTTGCTTGCATCATCACAGCATCCTGTTTTGGCATTGTTGTTTCGGCCGTGTTCTTTCGGTGATAAATTTTCAGTTGAAAATGGCTTAAAAGTTTTTAGGGATGTACCAAAAAAAATTTGCGGCTGTTCCTTGCATCGTCACAACATCCTGTTTCGGCACTAAATTTTCTGCTGAAAATGGCCTGAAAGTACATTTTCTTTTTTTTGAAATGACAAATTTCGGACTTTTATCGCCCAAACAACATGTGCAAGCAACAAAACGCAGCAATGTTCGTCCGAAAATGGCTCGAAAGTTTTTAGGGATGCAAACAACAAGTGCACTAGGGCTACACAATTAATCGAATTTTAATCACGATCACGATTTTGGCTTCCCACGATCAAATTTGCGTGATCGAGTGATATTTATAATGCGTTATTCCGTTCATAGAATGCTCCACGTCAACATTTTTTTTTGTTGTTGTTGATGTTTGTTTGTTCTTGCAAAGCCAATCTAGCGCTCCCAGTGAGCGCTCCGTAAACCACGGTCTGATCACGTGCCTCCATGAGCCAGTCAGAGTGGATCCCTGCACCGCGCAGCCTAGTTTCTAGATGTGGACAGTGACAGAGACCAGAGTAACGTGGGGGAAATTTCGCAACAGATAGTAGTCTTGCCTGGGCCCAGATAATCTTTTTACGAGATAATCTTTTTAAAAAATGTCTAACGTAGCAGTGGCCAGCCGAAAGGGCTTGTCCCGAGGTCTGATCGTCATCCATTGTGTGGAAGCATTTTGGGTTTAACGTGCAAAATATGGATGTGAAAGCAGTAAAATAGACTATGTGACAATAAAATTAGTTTTGGTTGAAATAAACAAATAATCGTGATAATTAATCGTGATCTCAATATTGATTTTGGCCATAATCGTGCAGCCCTAATGTGCACGCAACAAAACACAACAAAACACAGCAATTTTCGTTCGAAAATGGCCGGAAGTGCAGTTTTCGGCCATAAATTTTCGGTGCATCCCTAATATTCTTTGTCTTCGTTTCCTAGCGTCAAAGCTGCAAAGAAACCACAATCACTTGACTAAACATGTCTGCCGCGTGGAAGAACTTAACTTTAACTTTAAGAAATCTGTAAATTATTTAATGTGGATGTTTGATTGAGGTGGTAGTAGGAGATCGTCATTCAATACTACCAACTTGATTCGACACCAAAAGAAAAAAACGCAATATGCCCTCAAGCAAAAGGTTGCACCCAAAGAACGACAAACACTGAACGCTGCGTTTAAAGGAAGGCAAGAGTTTCCTGGAGGCGGCGTCAAGGAGAGAAATATTCCACAGAGGGTTAGGGAGTTCATGGTGTTGGACGACAAGAGCATTTCTGGAGGAGAGAACAGCCCTATTTATTGGACTTAATAGAGTTGCATGTTGTACACGTCATCCAGGAGAACAAGTAAAACAAGAAAAGCATTTATTTAAGATTGGATCGGGACTCATCATAATCGAGGCGCCCCTAGTGTTAATCCTAAACGAGGACTCCCAAATCACAAATGTATAAATTACAAAGAGTGTTTTCTTTTCAGGGCACACAAAACTGTCATCCATTATAAACATTCGTCTAAATAATTGGCCCACTTGCGGTTTTTACAGGGTAGCCCCGTGTACGTAGTAGGTGGCGATGTAAAACCAGGCCCAGGGGTTAAATCATTCCTCAACAAAGTGGTGTGTTAAAGGGGTGACTGTCTGTTATGGCTGCAGTGAGTGCTGGGGAATAAATTACATGTTTTCTGATTTCAAAGCAGCTTACTGTCAGTGCTGCCAAGTTGGAGAGCAGCCAGGGATAGAGAGAGAGAGAGCTTGTTGGAGTTGAAGCAGTCATTCATAGTTAGAGCAAATAAGTGATATAATAGTGTTTTAAATGAGATGAACCAGCAGAAATAAAAAGAGGATCTCCTTTATTTTTTTAAACAGATGTTTGTCAGATAACATCTCCTACGAGTTCTGAGTTCACAACTAAGACAGGCGTGAGGCCTTTGGGTGTCGCGTAGGCCTCTACACGACACAGTGACACTTCAAATAGAGATGTACCAAGTTCTCCTATGTCACAGGTCTGTTTATAGACGAGGAAAGTTGAGGCCAAGCGCTGCTAATCCCACGACGTGGCACTGGACTGCTTGAGTAGCTCACCTGAAAGGACACTTGTTTTAAAACTTGACATACATTCATCAGAGGGTCGTCCTGCTGCCTGACGATCACGAAGACGGGTCATCAGATCAAATATGATTTATTGGGTCAGACTTGATTTGTCAACTACGGGTAAGATATTGAAGAAATAGCCGTAGAATATATAAAAAAGCGGACGCCATTGCGGCTCCTTAAAAGTGAAGGCAAAGCAAGTAGAGCTCCCCCTGGTGGCTGACTGCAGGATAGGCCATAGGCTCTGCCCCCCTCAATGTTAGTGGATGGGACTTGGGTCAAACTCAAACACTAAAGGACACGCGTATTTTCAGTTTCTGAGAAGTTTTAGTTAGTTATGACTGACAGTTGCCATGACAACTGCTCGGTGAAGTGGTCCAGTAGATCCAGGGTAAAAAAAAATAAATAAAAACTGGCGGAAGTAGAGCAGAGTGCGGCATTAATTAAACGCCAGTGAGTCTACGGCAGCAGTTTCCAAAACTTTTTGGCCACGCGCCCCTTTGTCCCCTTATGTCCCAACTGGGTTGATGCCTGCCCAGTCCCCCACACCTTTGCAAAAACGATTGACGTAACAGGCCACAAGCTAGGTACGCATTTAAACTGCTACTTTGGGAATCCCTGGTCTAGAGGAAGCGTGGACAGGTCGTGATAACGGCGTGCTAGCATCAGTTTGGCCAACGCGAGGACGTTTGGTTGTGTCTTCCATTTATTTTGTAGTCCGTGGAACCAATGACAAAAGTTGTTTTTTATCTCTAAATTAAGTAGTTTGGATAGCGTCCTTGGATAGGTTCCTGCTACCGTGCAACTGTGTCAAGTCAGGGCCGTCAGAGCCAATGCAACGAGTAGAGGCTAGCTTGTGCTTTGGCTTTAGAAGCTCCAACAGACGATCTCTAAATTAGTTGATGTTGAATTGAGGAGCCTGTCAGTCTTCATTGAGTTCATTCGATGAATCAGTAGCCCCAGTTGCTGACCTCTTTTTCATCCAGGTAATGGTATATCCAATACGAGAGTTGCAGCTTTGTGGAAACCCTACAAATCCAGCTGCCCTTGTTTCAGCTTGTTATCTGCTCACTGAGTTGTTTTATCCCACAAAATGACCCAATGATGGTAACTCTCATCAGTGTTTGCTCTCAGTCGATTGTTTCTGTATCCCAACGTGGTACGGACATCAAACTCCGGTCCCGGTTACACCAAGACAAAAGGGGCAAACACTCAGGTGGAGATTAGCAGCGATTTGGCCAAAAAGGATCATGGGTTGTTAATTAAATCAACAAAGAACCTGGGGATCAGGAATGTCCCAATCGGTATTCCGGACATTTCTTTTTCCAGGTCCAGGACCGACAAACATTACTTTCCAAGGACCCCAGCGCTAGCATGACTCGACAAACGCTCATTTTGTGTCTGAAGCCTTGCAGATGTGTGATATTTTGAATAAATGTTTAAAAGATGTTCCTCTGTGTCTCTTTTTTTTTTTGCAGACTGGTGTCCTCCATCCACGCTGTCATGGCAACCACTGCGGGAGTCATCGTTGTGTCATCGTGCTGGGGCAATGTCATTAATGACAGGTTAGATTTCCCATAATTAAACCCCTATGTGGTTACTAATGGTAACGGTCACAACAGCAGCAGTTCACCCACTACTCTTATTCAACCAGCTGCCTGCTTCAAGGCCTCCACATCAAACCCGCCGGCACCGAGTTAGCGGTAGCTTAGCGGCTGTCTTAGCGAGTTCGGTTTGACCGTGACGCTAGGCTAGTGCTAGCTCATTAATCCCACTGAGTCAGCGGCCGGCCGGGCCGGGGCAGCCCCAGATCCAGTTCTTGCTAATCTCCGCCACCCCTCCCCTTAACCCACAGAGCTTAATTCCTCCACAGCGCTGCTCAGTTCTGCTGCCCGGTGACGTGCACACGGCCTGCAGCTTAGCGGACACATGCTCCACAGTCAGACCCACGAATACTCTTAATACTGCGTCACAATCTGTCGCTTCATTTAGCCGTTACAACAACCTTTGCAAAGGTCTCGAGTGGAAAAACCTCTTAAAATATGCTGTTTTGATGTGTTTTTCTTACGTAAACTCAATCCCTTATACTACGTTTGTACATTTATGTGCAGAGTAGGGCATTTAACGGCATCTAGAAATAGCGTAGATGTGTTTACAGATCTTACCAGTGACCTCTGATGAGCCTACAGCACAATACACTACGCTAATGCTAAGCTATCCTGCTAAAAGAGCAGTTATTTAGATGCTTAATGGCTACACTAGACTTGATTGTACTCCAAAACGTTAATCTGATCAGTTTTGAAGGCTGCCGCTCGTTGTTGTTGTTGCGTTTCCCGTCGCCCTTTTGCCCGTCAGGTACTACGTGCAGTGACTCCGTTCCTCCCTGATCTGTTTGTTGTTCCTCGCTGCCCTTAATCTCCATCCACTGACTTTAAGAGCTAAGGTCAGAGTTCAGTAGCTCAGCTCTGCCTTGCAGCTTTACTCGGTTCTGTCCACATAATTAACCATCACGGTAATCAGTGCTCATTAGGGCACTGCAGCCGTCCAAGCTGTTTATTATACTGTACTTACATAAGGCTGCCCTAAGCGTTCGCATGTTAGAGAGGCAAGACATGTAGGTTAAATGAGCGAGTGTGTGTGTTTGCTTCGAATGAACCTAAAGGTCGTTTGTTTTCGCATCTTACGGCTCTGATTGCTGTAGTAGCGCTGCTAGCCTCGGGGCCCGAATGGCCTCCTTACCCTACGTAAGCGAGGCAAATGAAGAACATGGCTGTAGGATTTTATTTAGAGCAAGTTTACGCTACTAGCCACTTTATTAAATACACTAGATTAAGAACAAAAATGCACTAAAATCCCCCTTCATGACTGGTATAATAATAGTTTATATTGGCGTCAGAAAGGTAATAATTCAGCTGTAAGGTCGTTTTTGGAGGATGCCGCTTGTGGCGCTTCAACTAAATTAAACTGGATTGTTGAGCTCAGCCCAAAAAGTTGGCTTGTCACGATAACAGAAACACGTGTCAGTACAACATAATAAAATTCAGTATCACTGCCAAAAGTTGAAGCAACAGCTTGATGTTATTTTTAGCTAATACTGAACACCTCAACCCTCGTGACGCTAAGATTTGGTGCAGGACTGTTCTAGTAGAATGCATTCACTGGGTTTCTCTAGTGAAATAAAGGCTTTTTATTAAAATATTCTGTTCCCAAAAGAAAATGACGGAGGCTAAGTCCCGGTAAAGAGACTTCTTTCATAATCCACAAGGGTTTTTTGATATTTTTTTCCACATCCAGACTTTATTAGGTGGTTTAGACGTCTATGTTAAGTTGACGCAGATGCTACGGCGATGGACTGTGCAGATCCTAGCGTCGTAACCGAAGTGCACCTCTCCAGAAATGTAGCTAGGCGATGCTGCGATCGGTCCACTTGGTAGTTGCATATTTCTGCTTGCTTCTCCATCTCCGCAACTTTTGAGATTGATTGTTTTGGCTCAATGAAGTTGGACCACATCAAGGAAAGGTTAACATTTGTACGCCTCGTCTTTTCGAAATTTCGGTTGCCATTGTTAAAAGCGAAGCAGACTGACGAGCAGTTGCTACAATTGGCTCTTCAGACTACTGCAGGAGCTAGACGCCGTAAGCTACGTCTGAAAGAGCCTTATCTTGCACTAGTCTGCTCCAGACCTCTGTGATCCTGAAACATAGCTGACAGTTGGTGACCACAGACTGCTCATGATAACGTTTTTACAGATAAAAAAAAAAAAAAGACACTTGTGTGTGGTTCCATAGTTCATGTTGACCGTAAATCTGCTGTAGGTTCAAAACCATGCATACGTGAAGTGTTTTTGCGTAACATTAGAGCAGGAGGCCCAACACAAAATGTTTTAAACCTGTGACAGACTTAAGATAAGAGATAATAAGTCATAACCTCTGTGGTTTTAAAGTCCCTACTATGGATGGATGTTTAAATCCATGTCGCAGACTGCTCAACCTGGATTGAAATTGTCAATATTTTCATCCTATTGATAGGTTTAGCGTTGTTTCCAGTAGTTGTACGTGTAGAAATAGTAATAAATAGTGCTTGGTTTGGTGTAATTGATCTCCTCGCTAAAGCAAACCAGGCAGAATCATTTCTTCAACCCGACTGAAATACAGTAATTCTGATTGGAGATCCCAGTGTTTCCCATACAAGGTTTATACTATGGCGACCGGCTGGGGTCTGATTTACTCCGCCATGGTCTCATAACAAATCGGAAAGATTTTTGAACGTTTAAAAACAACGCTGTGCTTGCTCCCGAAAGCAATAGTTCCAGAAAAACCCAGATCCTCCACACTCATCGTAGCATGAGAAGCTAGTTTTGTTGTTGATAAATAAAAATTTTAAAACGCTACCTTTTAAAACCCGATGTTTGTGCTCTTGATTTTTTTTTTAGACCATAGAGATTTAAAATTATTTAAAGAAAGCTTTTGAAACCCAGATGAAACGACTCCAGACGTGACGTGAGCTAGCTAAACGTTAGAAGAGCCAGCTAGAAAAGCTAGGTTGGAAGTCAGCTGTTTACTTCAAATTAGACTTATTCACCCATACTTTATTTAAACTTGCATACGTTTGTCCATAGAGTGCCACGGCTCAACAGTCTTATGGTTTGTATTCACGTACGTGGTCTGGTGATCTGCACAGGCTGCTGCTGTTTGTCACCAAATCCAACGTCTTCATGTGTTTCATGTGTCATATACGACATAACTAGTTAATAGTTGGGTTAGCATCATAATTAGCCCAATTTAACTAACCAAACTGGAGGTGGAGGACGAAGAACTTTGTTGAGCACCCTGAATTTTAGATGTTACCGCCTTTCCAACGTGCCCACATGGGTTCCAGCTTCATTATCTCATAGATAACACGTGCGGCGTGTAGCTGTGTCAAGTCACGGCTGTCAGAGCCAATGCAACGAGTAGAGGGTAGCTTGTACTTTGGCTCTAGCAGCTCCAACAGATGATAAAAACATCTCTAAAGCAGGAACTATCTGGTCATCCACCTCTGCAAACTTCTTTCTTCTTGACGATGTCTTGAGGAACATTACAGTGTCTGTTGTTGTTGTCGGTGAAACCTCAGCCCGACTGGACTCAGCATACACCATATTATTATCTCTTTTAGTTAGATGTTTCTCGTGGAAAAACCTGGTGCTTCTCCAGGTTCAGAAGACAAACGCCCAGGGCTAAATTTAGACAACATGCCTTGTGTCATAAAGTCTAAAATTACATCTGAATATTGCTCCAGAGTCGTGTCAGGGAGCTATTAATCATCTACTGCTGTAAACAACTTCTACTTCACCTCCAGTAACTTTTCTCGTTTAGCTCTCGTTCTGTTTTCTTCTTTGATGAAAGGTGAATTTAGTTTTTTGGAGTCTAAAACCAAACTTTAAACACCAAAAAAGTACATTGACCCGTGTTGACTCCAGACCTAGAGCATTAACCTTGTGTTTTATGTCTTCGCCCCTCAGGCACTGGGTGGCCACGCACTTTGTCATCTGGTACGGCGTCCCCTACATGGCGTACGACCTCTTCGCCATGTACCTCAGCCACTACTACCGCTTCTGCGTCAAAGGACACGAGGACTACAAGCGCCATTCGCTGAGGACCGTGAGCTTGTTCGTCCGCAAAGAGTTCCTGCTGGTGCTGCACCACATCGCCCTGCTCACCATCCTGCTGCCTATCACACTGGTGAGGAGGGGAGGTAGCGGGAGGGAGGGAGGGAGGCAACGTTGATGAGTTAGTCAGTCTTCCAGACCAATAATTAAAAAATATGATTACTATCACACATTCCAGTCTTCATCTGCGCGTTGTAATGGATCTGGATGAGAATTAAAATCTCCCATGTGCAGTTTTTTTGGAGACGATTCCAACCAGTTAGCTGAGAGAATTACCTCGACATACATACATAATGTTATTTCCTGGACTTTTCAACGCGTGCTATAGAGAGTTTAATGATTTCTTTTTACATGTTCTTTGTAGCTTTGAGGCAGATATTGATTTATTTTTACTATGGAACAAAAATCAATCTGAGAGCGACCCATACTCGGTTGAGATAAGTAATAAGTCATGTGCTCTTTCAGGACGGTCCTCTGCCAGTAATGCATTATTAGCGTGTACTCTAATGCTGCGCAGCGGTTTTAAATCAATCATTGCTCTACGCTGCATTATCTCCTAGTGATTATTTAAGTGGCAGCAATAAATAGACATGTGGGTGATGGATTACCTATAAACTAATTTTGAGTCTGGTCTCCACCTGTGTGCAGATGATTTTTGATATTCATCAGAATTTATTTGAGATTATCTGCTATCGCGCAGCTCACCGTCATGTTACAGTAAATCAGACCTCAGGACTTGTGTAGCCGCCTGTAGCCTTCTACTAAGTGAATTGCCCTTGCTGGTGAAAGCATCATTATCGGGTCAACTGTGATCCACGGTGCATTACTTCCTGTTTCTGAAGCGTATTAAAAGACCGAGCATGCCACAGAGACAATTACGGTTTTAAAGCCACGTTACAAATGGGCGCCTTAACCTAATAAACAGTCCGTACAGAAGCCCAGCTTTGTAATGGACTTGGCAAACGGGACATGATGAATAAAAAATGACAATTAAATGCTGAAATAATACGACATGTAGAACCAATACTTGCATCAGTGTGGCCTGGAAGCAGACGGTGAGTTTGGACTTTTCACTGTCAATGGGAGCTAATAGAGACAATATGTAGGTTTGTGCTGGGGTTGTCCTACCAAACCTACCTACAACACAGGCTCTGATTGCTCCTGAATATATAGGTGACCTCCTTTCCTGGCAGCCTGAACGGCAAACTCCTACAAGCACTAAAACTCCACTCCAGAATGGTTTTCTTTTGCTTGCAGTGGTTTGGCATTTTCAATCTTTAGTCACCGTTGGTTTCCACTGAATGGTCGTAATGGTTTCCATTCATCTATGATGCGGAAACTAACAGAATTGTCTTTTTCTGCAGTTTATTTTCACTTCTTTGAGGCTTCATTGGCGCTTTTTTAATGGTGTCACCTTGTTGAATATATGCCCCTTTTTTATTCTAATGCCAATGGCACCCGAAGAGAAAATTGGTGCAACCATTTGTTTATCTCAAAGCCCTTAACTGACGGCTGGAAAAACTAGTTTGTCAAAGGCAATCAATCATTAATTGCAATTATCTTGTTGACCGTTAATCGTCAACTAAAGTATCATGAGACGTTTTTTTTAAGGATTTGCTGTGTTAGACATAGCAGTAATCTAAAGTGGATTAAACAAAAACTACATGATGTTTATGTGCAATCTTTTTTTATTTTAATTAGATCAACCCAAACACAATTAATCAAAACACAACCAAGGTTTTTGCTGCAGGTGAGAAATCACAGGAAGGGATGTAGAAAGCTGTAGAAAATTAACTCAAAGCAGGTGAAAGAATACTTCAGCTTGAACCGGTTGTTGAACCGCATGAAGTCAAAGTCACCTTTATTGTCAACTCTGCTAATATAATATATAATATGTGCACAAAATACAAAAGTAAGACACTTGAGGGTTGGAACGTATTTACCTTTTAGTGCAGAAATGTTCTAACGCTCATGTTGGCGTAAGGTTATCAAGATATAAACAATCTTTCTGTTTTTGTTGCTTTCTGAAACCAACAATACGTCAGTGACGGACGTTTGGCCAAGTGTGTGAAGGTGTACACCATACGTGTCAAACATACGGCCCTGGGGCCAAAACTGACCTGCAAGAGGGTCTAATCTGGCCCGTAGGATGAATTTTTGAATTGCAAAACGAACATTGAACATTAACTGCAATTTTTCCAATAAAAGGGTTCACACAGAGTTAATAAGAGTAGTGGACATAACACAACACTGAGTCCTAGAACTTCTTTGCACTAAAACAAAGGGAAAAGGGTTGTTATTTATAGGTAAACGTCGTATTATTGATCCGGCCCCCTTGACCTCGAACTGGGCTGTATGTGGCCTCTGAATTAAAATGAGTTTGACACCCCTGGTGTAAACGGAGGCAGCATGGGTAATTTTCGAGTGTTTTGACAATATAATCCTTCCTTTGTCCCCTCTGGGACAGTAGGGGTTTACCTGGCCGTCCAGTTTGCGCTATGCTTTTCAAGCGTTAACGTCCTTGGTTATACGAGAAGCCGGGTTTACGCTGATGAGCCAGTGTGCGTTTTTTCCCCCACTGTGTGAAAACTGAACTCTCATCGAGTTCCATTTTATGCCCCAGAGTGGACCACTTTACTAATTTACTCTGTGGTCTATTGGAGGAAATACAGTCCAACTTGGTCGGTTCAAAGTATAGAGAAGAAAAAAAACAAGGACTACTCCCGCCGAGGGAGTAAATGGCAGGAAAAGAAAGCGAACACTAAGCTAGTAATTATCAATGAGTTTCTTTGAACAAATGCCAGCGAATGATTCTTTATTGCTTTTTCTCTTGAATTCTAAATGCTGCAAAGGAAGAGAGAATAATAAATAAAAAAAAAGGGGGCTACAGCGTTAGAGAACCAACGACGTATGCCGGCCGGAGAGCTCGATGTACGCAAATGCATCTAAGAATAAAAATAAAATGTTATGGGAGGAAGCAGGCAGCGGAGGAGAGGCTTTTACTGCATGTATGACCACCAAATTGGAAACTTACTGAACTGTTAAACCTGAGTTCACTGTTTCCCTGCAAACTCATTTCCAAGAAAGTCCCACGATTGGCTGATTTCCAAGCCGTTTGCTCACAATGAGATATTGTAGTCGCATACAATATTTTGTTTTTCATCAAGAACGCTTCTATTTTCTTCAGTTCCATTCTAGGAAATGCATAATTAATCAAACGCGCCTGAATTGGGTCACTCAGGTGATCGCTCCAGACTGCCGCCGAGCTTTTTTTACTGTACAGTATGTCCCTTAGAGTTTCCAGCACATCTAGACACTCTCCTTTCCTGGTACTATCCTAGGTTAGCAGGCCAGGTGCTGTGGAAACCCAGTCCTTTGTTTGCAGTGGCAGTCAGTGGCTATATGAGATCACATTACCCTACATTATTCAGCTCCAGCTGCAGTCATCCTCTCTTTTCTCTAAACTCCGCTCCCTTTGTTTCTCCTTTTGTTGCCTCACTCGTCAGCTTTGTGCCACTTTGGATTGAATGCTTCGCGCGAGAGCTGGTTGGGTTGTCCAGCTGTTAAAGAACATCGTCGTGCAGGTTCTCTGACATTTTTGTGTCAGTTTAAGGCTCATTTTTAGTATCTGTAGATTCACCGTCGCTTCTCAGGCTCAATGGGACACCTGACTTGAACCGAGTCTTTGTCAGCAATATCAATTCCACCTTTGCTTCTTCTGACGGGTCAACATTTGTGCTGACGATAAGAGGTTGGCAAATAAGCTTGAACTTGAAGCTTTTCAATCCCAGTTGAGCAACATAGAGTCTCATAAATTCCAGTCACAGGTGGCCTGACCTTATTATCCAGTTCACTGCTGGACGTTACAGATGAAGGACGCTGCGACAAAATCCACTGTGACTGCTAAAAGTTACGTTCAATCAGTTTTTAAATTTGGTATAATATCAGCGTTCTGTACTGGGAGAGCAGGCTTTGTCCAAGATCACACTAAAAGTCCAGAACATGCATTTTCCACATGGATGTAATGTTCAAATTCAGAGCCTGGACCCTGGTCAGTTGTCAGTTGAGATGTTTCGTACACCCGGGTATGAAAATAGAAACGAAAGTGACTAAAATAAGCAAACGACAAAATGCAAGAAGGAACATTTTCCCAATGATATGGCCATCTGGAATGGAAAAATCCAGGTGAGATCATCTATGATCCCTAGCTCCCTGGCTCTTTTGGTTTCCCAGTTACCTGACTCGGGTATAAAACCTATTATGTATGCCAACTGGCCATTGGTGGATATCTTTAGCGTTCAGACGCAGCTGTCCGAGTTGACGTCACGATCCACCTTTTGTTTCTAGTAGTTTTCTGACGTCAGGTTTGGTTTAGCCTGAGCCCCATAGGCGCTGTGGGAAACTCCGTCTAGGAAGAACACCTGAGGGATGTCACACCTGTCACACCTGACCTGGAAATACCTCAGTGGAGAATTGAGATGTAGCTGTCGAGCAGCGCGTCTGGCCTAGTATCATCCGCTGCCGTTACAACCTGCTCATCAAGAGCTAAACGTGTCTCTCTTTGTTCTAAAAGCATCTGCTTCGCACACAGGCCCATTGTGTATAGTAGGGAATTCAAATAAATCCCCTGGACAGATGCTAGTAACAACAAATACACCTGTTGTTGCCGGTGGCTGAAGGTAGAGGCACACTAAATAGTTTGTTGTGGTTTACAGCTTTAGTTTTACTACATTTGCGCATAATGCTTAAGTGTTACAGCCATGAGCGGTTGTTAAAGTGCAATATATAGGACGTTTTCATGATAATAAGTCTCTTTTTGTCTCTTTATGCACTCCCAGACACAACTATGTAGAGGACAACACTGTTTGGGACATCTGAGGAGACTAAAACATGTCCACATAATGTACGAATGACATCCAAAACTCCCCAGAGGTCTCTTTTAATAACCGTATGTCAAACAGTTTTAGAAGTGAAACTATATGGCAGGGGGGTGGGGGTTTTAAAGGCAACACAATCAACCCCAGGGCTGCTCGGGGTGGGTTGAGGTCGGCAGGTAGTTGAGTAGGCGTGGTGTAGAGTTCCCCCTCCTGTGGTCTTGTTAATTCTTCTGCGGGCAGCTGGCAAAGCCACGTCTGGAGCCGCTCATGCTTTATTTATCAGCACACGACAAGCTCGGCTACCAGACAGCGCTTGTCTTTTGTCTTGACTCCATCCATCCATCCCGACTCACCTATTCTAGGGTGGCATCTCTAACCACACAGCACTGTGCCGCTGGTCAATATTTGAAAGCTTCATTCATTACTTATGTATGGGACATCACTCCCTGCCATGGCTTCCAGTTTCTACTCCCTACTATTACTAAGTTAGTAAAAGGTCTGCCTCGAGTGGTTGTGGCATTGTGCAAAACATGTTGAGATAATCTTGGCAGAATCGGTGGAGGAAGTTTACTCAGCTGCCTCCGGAGTCAGGAATTGAATCCGCCTTTTAAATAGAGGCATTTTCATTATGTTTGCTCACGTGGAGTAGCGTGAAGTACATGACCAAACCCGGGTTGACTTTTTAAAGCATGTGACTCGGCTACCAGGGTTTATAGCACTGAGATGGACCAACATGCCAAGATTAGCGTCGATTAACCTGTTGGTGATCCATCTTTGGAATCACATGCCAATGCCTCAAGAGACGACCTCGGCCAGAACCAAGGATATCCGGATCAGTATTGGGAGTAGGGCTGGGTGACGCTACTGATCTCTTGATTCGATTAAACATCAGTTAATTTAGAGATATTTCAGTTTCGAAACAATTTTACTTCCACTACGATATATGAAAGAGATTTTTCCAAGACCTATGTTGTCGTTGGTTTCGTAGATTTGTGATATTCTAACAAAATGTTACCTCTAGTTTCACGTCTAGCTTTGCCAGCTCTTCTCCGTTGTCATGCTTTTTTTAAAACCCAATCAGCTTTCCAATCTGATGGCACTGTTTTGCATCCCTCTCACACGTGCACTAATCTCGTTGCGTGATCTCGCAGGATTTTTTGCATGAAACCAGTCTTGCGAGACTGCAGCGAGATTTCAAATGAGACGATGCAGGGAATGATGTCATTTATGAACACATGTCGGATTTTAATCCAAAAAATCCGACATCTTTGAAATAAAAGAAAACCCAACTCTCATTGGAAGATCTGTATCAGGGCAGATGAAGAAAAACTGAGAAGACATTTCAGTTGTATAGGTGCACGATGCCGGTCGAAGCAGAATTGTGATTTGATATTTGTTGTGACCATTGACTGAATATGGACCACGCGGCGCCGCTTCCTTGATGCTTTTTTCCAAGGGATATGGGCGGCACCATTTTGGAGTTTGGTTCCAGAGCAGTCCATGAGCAGGAAGTGGGTGGAGCTTGTGACCCACCCATCCCCCCCATCCCACAATCGTCAGGGGAAGCTCTACTTGCTTTGGCTTCATTTTTGAGGCAGCTGTCCGTCTTTAAATAGTCTATGGTTGTGACTATGTAGATGTTCACGTTTTGCATCGCAGATCTAGTTATAACGATGTTTAGGTTAGTTTGCTTGTTACTTATTTACTTAAAAACATCCAGTTCTCAGTGTTTGTTGGTATAAGAGCCAAATATACCATTAGTTTCTTGACTGTTATAGACCTACATTGTATTACTTGATGTTAAATGATTGGTTTGGGGGCAAAAAGTAAAAATCTAATCTGGACCACCCCAGTTTGAGTCAATCCATTGAAACCATTTGTCCGTCTTGGCCTTACTAGGTCATCATCATGTTGTTAATAAAGTTTGGGAAATAAAGTTTGTTGAATTTCTTGTACTTCATGTAAAAAAAAGTTCATATCTGATGTTTTGGTCCATGTAAGCACATATATGTTATCCACTAATGTTCTTTATCTACTTGGACTCTTAATTAGAATGATTTCAGTCAGGTTGAAAAAGTATTGTCCATGTAAACACAACCAGACATGACATATTGGCAAAACAAAAGTATTCCCGATTACAATGCCGTCTTTACCCTTGGATTATGTAAAAAGTAAAATGGACTTTTTGCGGACTAAAGCGCCGTCAGATGTATCAGAATCAGCCTAAGCACGCGTTTAAAACCCGACACCGTCCCTCGTCTTTTTTTGAAGCGTCTCTCAGCACATTTCCATCGAGAGCGCTCCGAAAGTCGCCCTTGAACATCAGCTGTGTTTGTTTCTGTGCTCGTGTTTGTTTGCTCAATCTGTGTGTGCTCCGTTTGTCTGTTCGCAGTTCTTCAGAAACAACCGGGGGGACTTCTTCATCGGCTGCTTGTTTCTAACGGAGCTCAGCACGCCCTTCGTTTCCCTGGGGAAGATACTCATCCAGGTGAGACGTGTACACGTGTGCGCTCACCTGAAACCACCTGGGAGGAGGAGGAAGTGGAGGAGGACGTTATGTGTCTTGTACAGTCGCTTAAAAAATGTTGTACAGTTGACTGCTGCACGGCGACGTTGGGCAATCATTTGCCAAATCCTGAGCCCGAGCTGCAGTCGTCCAATCGTAGCATAGACGTAGGTACAACAGGTTTCACTACTGCACTGATGTGCATTGAGTAGCCTCTCACATCAAGAACCATATCATTAACTAAACTATAGTCTGTGAAGATGCAAAGCACATTAAGAAATGTTAGCTGGTCCTTGATGCGACTGTATCTGACCTTAGAGACCTGCTGCACACAAACTTACATTCAGGGATCTCCTAATCGATATCGGGGCAGATTGAGTCGTTTTTGATGCGATTGGATCTGGCTCCGGCCATAAACGGCCTCTGTAGCCTCAAAACATCTTCTATCTTTTCCTTTCCTGGCGTCAAAAGCTGCAAAGCCCAAATAAATAAAGTAGAAGAAGAACCAAAATCAACACGTCTGCCGCGTGGAAGAACTTAACGCCGGAAAAAGAAATGTGTAAATTATGCAATGTGGATGTTTGGTGAGGTGTTAGCAGGAGATCATCATTCAATACCGACAACTTGATTCAACACCAGGCTGCAGGGCGACACCGACAAACACTAAATGCTGCGTTTAGAAGAAAAGAAAAGTTTTCCCGCAGATTGCCAAGGCCAGAGAGAGGGTCACAAGGTTTATGCGCTGGATGGTCAGAGCACACAGGTTTTCTGGAGCCATGGTACGAGCAACCTTCTCAACGCTACATTAACTTTGACAGAAATATGTATTGGACTGAATCCAGTCACTTTTAGGACAATAAATAGACAAGAAAGAATCTCCTAACCCTAACTAAATGTGTTAGCGCCCATCCTAAAACCTTAAAAGTGAAACACAAGTGTGAACAATAAAGCACAAAACTGAGCAAACAGGTGAAACAGCATGCAGCTTCTAAGTCCTCCACATATAGTACATACAGTAAAACGGTTAAAAACCAATCAGGGATCTGTTTTAACCAGATTACGCTTGATTAGCCGGTGACAGCTGATAAATTCTCAGCCCGACAGAACTGGTGGTTTCAGGCCTTTGTTTCAGAAATTACTACCTCTGCTGCGTGTTTGTGTTTGTGTGTGTGTTCTCTGGGGGAATGGACAGGTGTAGCAACAGTAACTAGGGGGGGATGGGCATCGAGGAAGAGATTATTTATCTACTGTATCCTGCTCGTGCTGCTGCTGCTGCTGTGGCAGGTGGGAAATTACCCAGGAAAACCACAAGCAAATAACATCTACAAATAATACAGATACGCGTGCAAACGTTATCATCATTGGTGATACTAAATTGGCCGTAGGTGTGAGTGTCTCTCTGGACCGCGCCTCTCGCCTGAATCAGTTGTCGCTCCCATCCCATCCCGAGCCCACAAAAATACTCCCCACATATCCCGATCACCCCAGAACAATCCTGTCCCACCAAATACCAAGAGAAAGGCTCCCAAATCTTGTCCCGCTCTCTATGTTGTTGGCTAAAGTTGGGCGCACTCATCGCATCTTAGCGTAATTTTTTAATTTCGTCTCCGTCCCGTTCCCGTTGATTATTTGCTCTATCCCGTCACTATCACGTTACCAACAGTGAAATTTTTAGCTCCAGCTCCAAACTGTGACCCTTCACAAGGGTTGCAGAAGATGAATGAATAGGGATGTGCAATATTTCATTGTTATATATCAAAAACATTCCCCACAGTAAGAATATGTCATCCCACGATAAAAACAATAAATTCCCGTTGATGATGTATATATGTGCGCGTCACACTCTCAGCCCAACACGTGTGGAATATTGACAAACTGTAAATAGTGGAAGGTGGAGCAGATACGCCGGCAGAGAGGAGTTCGTTCCTAAACGAGGCTCCACCTCCATTATCTGGTTTGGTTTTAACCCCTTAACGCCTCAATTGAATATTTGTATTTTTGCTTGCCACTCCGGCTGGTCCTACGAGAAACTAGTGCTTGCTAAAGGTTCCTAAGAAATATTTGAATGTGCACAAACCGACATTAAATGCGTTATTTCGGAACGGGAACAGTGCGTCGTGAATTTGCGACACTAGGCATGAAGGGGTTAAAAAGTGTGACGCAGAGCAGCAAATTACAACATGCAAGGTTTGCAAACAAGTGTTGCATAAAAAGGACAGTAACAGCACTAATTTGTTCCACCACCTCAAACACAAGCACAAACCAGAATATGAAGAAAGACAGAAAATGAGCAGCGTCGACTTCATCCAAGGAGTCAATACAGTCAAAAAGATTAGCCTGAATTGGTGTTTATTTATCGTCGTTTTTATCGTTACCGTGATAAATACCAGAAATTATCGGGATAAATTTGTTTAGTCCATATTGCCCATCCCTAGTCTTGAATAACTTGATCTGGTGTATTTTCAGCTTCCTAACAAATCAAATGTGGTAAATGAATCGATTTCCGATCCTACAAATCGTTTTGAATCAAAGAATCTTATGTTTTTTATTAAAACAAACCCTAGAGGCAACCTAATGCCACATCAGGGTTTAAAATCACTTTTTCCTGGTGTATAATAAAGTTCTCTGCGTTGTAAAAATAAAACGCCGTCCTCTCAAATTTATTGAAATTCTCTGCGCTTTTGTAAACAAAGAATCATTCATCCTTTTTCTTTTAGTAGATTTATCTGCAGGGCTTTGTGTGGTTAAACAAAACAAACTAAAAAAAACCTGAGTATCTCCATTTCATTTGCGATGTAGCTTGTCACTGGTCCATCAATAATTAAGGCGCATGGCTCACCAAAAAACAACATCAGTCAGCATTCAGACGAGAAGCCGTGGCTCAGTCTCTCTCCTCTTAACCCGTCTGCTGCAGTTAAAACGTTTTCATTGGTACCACACACACACACAGAGGTCATTACACCTCACACTTTTACGACCACGTTGCAGTATGTAGAGTTTAGTTCAAGGCACTGTGTGTCCTGTAATCCCTTGCTAAGAATAGAAGAGCCCTACTGTGAACCTCGGTGAAACCGGTGGGCTGAGGCCTCTCGGGCCTTTGCTGACATCTGGTGTCAGCAGAGGAAAAAGAGCAGAGCGAAGCTGCACTGCCGCCCTCTTTTGGATTAGATCAGCACCAAACAAACAGTGCCAGAGATTCTTTACTGCTCCCAACAAGAGCGGTGATTTCTGTTGGGTAGTTTAGACTGACGGTCCAGAATCAAACACAAGAAGAAGATGCTAGAATCGTGACGGTTGTTTGTCGTTGTTGGATGTTATTCAGCAAAGAAATTATGAACACGGATCATCCAATTTACCAAAATCCACATTTAGTGTTATAGTATTTGTGTTATGTCGTCTGCATAGAAGAGAACGGACGTTTTAATTTTGCGGTGCGGCTTTGAGGTCGTCAAATCAACTCTTGATGGAAGTGCCCAGGTCAAAACTTAAACACTGTAGTGACCGAGTCTAGACTCTGGAATAGAGGGTGAAACGGGAATCGATTGTCGCTCCCATTCCATCCGAAGCCCTCAAAGATACTCCCGTCATATCCCGATCACGTGACTGCCCCCCAACAAAAATCCTGTCCCGCAAAATCACGCCCTAATGCACAGACCTTTAAATTCCACTTGATGCTTATAATAATAGTAATTTTGGTTGCATTACAGGTCACAATGTAGCTCAACTCGAGTTGGAAAGTGTACAATTTGTTTTTGTTGTCACCACGTCTCAAAATATTTTACCATTTAAGTTCGTCACGTATAAAGAAATGCATGCATGTGAACGAAAATGACACCAAGAGCTAGATTTATATGAAAATCTACTAGATATGATGGAAGAGTAGTGAACAGATCAGACTTAATATTGCGTAAAATGTAATTTTATTTTTTGTATTTTTTTTTTTTTTTCGTGTCACGTTGAGTCGATCTATGCAAAAAAAAAATAATAATAATTTTTAAAAAAGGCTAAGGTGCATGTACACAACACTAACGTCAAGTCATAACGAAGTCATCCACCCCTCATAGGTGGTGATTCGTATACTCCTCACGAGGGATGCAACGAAAGTTTTGGGCGATAAAATTCCGAAAAGTTACGACCGAAAAACCGAAAATGCACTTTCGAATTATTTTCCCGCCAAAAATTGCTGCAGTTGTTGTTGCTCATGTTGTTTTGGGCGATAAAAGTCGACTTTTGTCATCGAAACAAAATAGCCGAAACAGGATGTCGTGACAATGCTAGCAACAACTGCAGCAATTTCCAGCCCAAAAATTTTCGGCGCGTCCCTACTCCTCACTACATATCATGTTATTTTCGGTTGTAATTTTGACGGATCACATGTTTAGTTTGCGCAGGCTGGGTGTCTTTTAGGTCATTGGTTCCAGAGATTTGTCGTGTTTCATGTTGTTTAACCTCTAGTTTCACGTCTTGCATGTGTCTTTGCTTTTCTGTCGTCACATTTTTATTTAAATCCAGTCGAGGACGGACGGTGCTCTCGGAGTTAGAGCTTCTGTCACGTTTTGGATTTCCCTCAAACGTGGACTAGATTTGCAAGAGTTGATTGTAACTGGGAGGAAAGTAAATGTGTTTCTGTGATGTCCTGTTGTGCTAAATCCTTTTCTTCATCCACATCCCCTTCTCCCCGTTTTGGTCTCCTCCTCCAGATCAGCCTCCAGGACTGCTGGGTGCACAAGGCCAACGGCGGCATGGTGCTGTTAACCTTCTTCATTTGCCGCATCGCCCTCTTCCCCTTCATGTACTGGATGTACGGCCGCCACTACGGCATCCCCCTCTACAGCGTGCCCTTCCACCTGTCGCTGTTGGCCAACCTGGGCAACTCGTGCATCCTGGCGCCGCAGGTCTACTGGTTCGTCCTGCTGTGCCGGAAGGGCTACCGCCTGTACCAGCGCAGCCGCAATCCGCACCCGTCCCCCGCGGCCGCCGTCGCCGCCGCCGCCGACAACTCTAAGGACGATTGATTTCCAAGTTCACGACCGCTCGCTCAAGCCGCACACTCAGCTACTAACGCAACTCAACCCCACTCAACTGTACTGCAGTACACCGGGACTGCCTGCTCTTGTTCCACAACTCCTGGGCATTTTCCGCACACTTTAACTCCTCTGTTACAATTCTGCTGCCTAAGTGGACCTCTCTACCACCGATCTAAATCTACTACTGAGTTATTTTTTTTTTTTATTATTATTATTTGGCTCTAGCCTGGATCTTGTTGAAGTGCTTACACTGTGTCTGTCTACATTTGCAACACTGAAGAATGGTCATGTCCGCCTCGCTGCGAGGAAAATGTGGAGCAAAAAAAATGCACCAGAAACTAAAGAGGAGCTTCCTCGGAGAGACTTTATCTTATCTCTGACTCCTACTGTGTTTACAGCTGCTGCTGATTGGGAAGGTCTGTTACAGTGTGCGTGTGAAGTGGCTGTTATTACAGGCTGTATTTAATTTTATGTTTTGTTTTTGTTGTTTTCTCGCTAAGAGTGATGTGTCGGATAGCTGCTCCTCTCCCCCTACCCATCCATTCGCTGATCACGCTGATAAACAAGGATTAGGTGAGGGGTGAGGGGGCGCCGATGGGTGGGTGGGGTGCAAATTACACACACACAAAAAAAAAAATAGAAAAAAGCTCATCAAACTACTACGATCGTGTGATTTCCATAGAGCATGTGATCAGCTGCACATCTGCATCAACTGTCCCGTATACCTCACAGTAGTTTCTTTGGCCTTTTAAACATTTTCAGGATTTTAGTTTAAAAGCGTCCCGACGTATTCATCAACACTGCTCTCGTTTTGTGAAGTTGTGAAGCCATGATCGGATGAGGAGGTGAAGTATAGCGCGTTCAGACTAATTTACACCCAACTGGAAGGATTTATTTTTTATTTTTTGTGTTAGTAGTGCGCACCGTTTGAACGCGGGACGGGTTTCTCGAGCGTCGGAAGACTCCGGAGCAACGTTGGCAGCCAGAGTTGATGCAAGGCAGCTTGGGAATGCTGTGGTCAGTCAGATTTGAATTTCAGACCACAGAGGGGTAACGTCAGGGGGGTGTACGATAACGCTAAGGTGGGTTTTAAGGGTTTAAATGGTTCCCAGATGAACTCAGGGGCAAAGTCGGAGCAATAAGATGAGCGAGCAGCGGCTCACCAGGGCAAACCTAGACAGACCATTTAAATTTCCAAGCAGTTAATTAAAACGACGACAACAAAATATATATATATATATATATATATATGTATATTATATATATATATCCCTGAATCTCCAAACATTTATGTGCTCTTGTGCGTTGCATTGAATACACAGGGCTGTATATATTCACCGTTTTTAGAGATTTACATTGTTGTTTTAGTTTCATTAGAATAATAAATAGCTTTTAAATTAAAAAAATAAAGAAAATAAAGAAAAAAATAAAAGAAACCTAATGTATTTCTGGACCAGTGAGGACCATTTTTATCATGCAAATTCACAGTTGCGTAAAGAAATTTATTTTAAAATCTTTTTTTCTTTATTATTATTATTAGTATTATTATTATTATTTCTTCTCTATATCAGCGTAAGTAGAAGTTATTAATTTCAGTCGAACTCTGCGGATAGTTTGACACAAACACTGGAGTTATTTCTTTGATAATCATTCAGGCTTCGTAGTGATTAAGGATGGCCTTTTTTCATTTTTATTTTATTTTATTTTTTGTATTTTTTTTTCCGTGTCACGTTGAGTCGATCTATGCAAAAAAAATATCTACAAAATTTTAAAAAAAGGCTAAGGTGCATGTACACAACACTAACGTCAAGTCATAACAAAGTCATCCACCCCTCATAGGTGGTGATTCGTATGCTCCTCACGAGGGATGTAAAGAAAATTTTTGGCGATAAAATTCCGAAAAGTTACGGCCGAAAAAAACGAAAATGCACTTTCGGATTATTTTTGCCCAAAAATTGCTGCTGTTGTTGCTTGCACATGTTGTTTTCGGCGATATAAGTCAAAAAAGTTACAGCCGAAGAAACGTAACTTTTCGGACTTTTATCGTCAAAACAAAATGGCCGAAACAGGATGTCGTGACGATGCTAGCAACAACCGCATCAATTTTCGGCCAAAAACTTTTCGCCTCGTCCCTACTCCTCACTACATATCATGTTGCATTCAGTCGTAATTTTGACGGATCACATGTTTACAACTGCGGCTCAGTTGGAAAATCACGCTGAGCGACGTGGATCTGAACAGAGCTAAGCTAATTAAATGTTTAGGTAAGGCGCGTGGCTAGCCGGACGGTGACTTTAGCAGCAGAACAGTCGCCAGGAAGGGAGCCAGCTCACTTATCCGGGATTGAAATTAGTCTGGAGGCTCTCTGCTGGGAGCTGATTATGCCCCTGGAGAAGATCTGCTGGGCCAATCAGATCGTTTGGGGCGGGGTTAAGGTCGAGTAGTTGGGTTGTAGGACTGTCCCGTCGCATCCAGGAAGTTGAAACGCCCCATTAATGGTTTCGTGTCATGATTGCTCTTCTCCTTTATTTTACTGTGAATCAAGCATATTTGTAAAAACGTATTTAAATGTATCACAAATATTAATTATCTTAAAGTTTCGTACCTCATTATTAGTCCCAAGTGACCAAGCTTGGAGAGGATGTGTTTTAGTACCTCGTCATTCAGCTTGCGCTGCTGGGATCAAGGCGATAGGTCACTCTGGAATCACTGCAGATTATTTTCCCTTCATCGCTTCAAATGGGACTTTTCATAAAAAGTGACACCGGGCGTGATTTGAAAGGTGCTGAGTCTCGTTGTCGGTAGACGGTTTGCTGAGCAGCAGGACGACGGAGCACAGAGAGGCCGAGCGGATGAATGATGGGTTTGTTTGTCTGCTTTGGCCGCAGCCCAGGACAGTGCGGGCCTCTTTTTTTCTTTTTTTTTGTCCGCGGCCGATCAACAACGCCGTTATTGCAAACATCCCACGCTCTTTTGTACTCCTCTTGTTAACCATGTGTCTCAACAGCTTGTTTAAACAGTGGATGTCACTTTTAGTTTAAACGTTATTTTATGCTATTGAAGATTAAAAGCTGCAGGTTGTTCCTGTAAAGTCGCTTTCTTGTCGCCGCTGTTTTTCACCCCCGCATCCCTTCTGCCTCATTATCTCCGGCCTCTCCGTCATTTGAGCTCGTCCCTGCGTCCCTAAAGGTGAAGGGGGGGGGGGAGTTAATAGGGCAGAATCCGCCCCTCCCTCTGCTGCCATCTGTCGTCGTGGATTATCCACTGCTTGTCCACTCAGCAGTTTGCAGTCTGTGCAACTGTGCATGCTTTGTTTTTTTGTGCTGCTCTGAGATTTATACATGTCACTTTGGGTTTGTTGTTCTCGTCATGTTTTATCTTCGTAGGAAAAGCTTTTGAAAGCGGAGCGTCATGACACAAAATCATTTTTGAGGTTAAATACTTTAATTTTCAGAAAGAACAGTCTTTACCAGGCAGATAAGATTTTAAAGTCCCCATGAAACGACTAGCCCCTCCCCTCCCCCAACTGCCCTCTGATTGGTCAGCTCCCATGGCCCGAGCTGGCTCCACCCATGCATGTTCAAGCCGAGAGCCGTGATTGGTCAGAAAATAAGGATACGCCCCCCTGGTGCAGGATGAGTCATCAGCTTTTTAAATAGTATTCCATATAAAACTTATTTATTGCATTGATCACACAAACGCTGCACAATTTGATTTAACAGGGACCTGAACAACAGTCCGATTATTAGGAAATATAGAAAAATACGACATTCCACTGTTTTCTTTCAGCGGCATCTTTTTCTCAGCAGCTAATTCTTTTATTTTGCACGGCTGGATTTTCTTTTCTTAAAACGTGACGCTGACGAATCGGCGAGTTTGGTTCTCGCGGCGACTTACGGAACGATAAGCCACACTGACTCACATCGCTAGGACCGTGGATCACTGCCTCATGAAATCATAGGAGAAAAAATCATTACGGAAGCTCAAGCGCACGAGGACGTACACATATCTATAAATATATATACATATATATATAAATCACTCGATAGATTTGTAATATAGGAAATCTTAAGTTCATCCTCTTTGCTCAGGGTTTGATGAAGTTTTATGAAATTGTGTGTATAGAGGTTTATTGTGAGATGATGAAACTGTGAGACTGGTTCTGAAGATGACACACGTAGACGAGTATGCTGTTTCTTTTCTATATGATGTTTTTTTTTCTTTTCTTTTTCTTTTGTTTTTTTTTAAAGAAGCTTTGTTTCCGTATAGATTCGTCTTCTATTTACGCTTCCTGACATGGCTTTTGATACGTCAGCTTCTAAGGGTTGGTAAACCAAAGACTGTCAGGCACTTTAGTTACCAGTAACCGTAGTAATGTGAAGAGAATAATTTAATTTTTAAATACTTTGGACATGCTGTACATGATTTGTCTTAATAGCTTAAGATACCCACTTCACACTTTAACTACCCTCCGGTCGTATCCTCTTCTTTGGTCCCCAGACAAGTGACCAGTATCGGGATGTAGTGGAGGAAATACAGACATTCCTGTTGTTTAGTTTATCCTCCTCCAGCGCACATCCCATGCTTAATCATTTTAGCTTTATACTGATATCACTTTTGGACACATGAACACTAAAATCATATAATTCCTCTTTCTTGTACCTTTGTGAAAGAATATCATTTACTTTTTTGACACAAGTTCAACGGGAACATGGACACCAAAATGAACCCGGGCTATATTAGCGCCGTGTTAGCGCTAGTTAGCTTAGGTCTGCGTTATAGTCAGCTTCCTGCTGGTGTTATTTTGAGTGGTAATCCATTCCGTGCTAACACTTTATCATTATTTGAAACTCTTGTAGCGTCCGTGCTAACGCATTATCTTGCGAGTGGTATCAAGCTCCAAGCTAACTAATTAGTTGCATGGCTGGCTCTTGCTAACTTGATAAAGCCTTCCTGTACTTGCTAACATTGTTTTGAGTGAGAAAACAGTCCATCTTAACATTTTAGCATGCGTTTGTGTGGTTATTTCCATTTTAAAACTTTAGCTGCAGCCTATTTTGCTGCCTCAAGCTCCAAGCTAGCATGTCTACTTGCTAACCTCCTGCTTGAGGGTTGGTACAAGCCGTGCTAACACTTGAGCATCATTTTATGTTGACACTACGTTTAGCATTTTCCATGCTAACACACTCACACTTTAGATGAATATTGTTGCTTTTGCTAACATTGCTAACTCTCGCTAATGGTGGCTTGTACCCTATCTTTGTTGAGTTGGATTAAGCTCCACGGTAGCACTTTAACTTCAGGCTATAGCTATATATCTGTTTCACAACACCATATCACACATAATGTAAAGCGAATGTATAGTAGATGCTAACCTTTTAGCATAAACGCACAATATGTTGAGCTATAGTCGTCCACTTCTTGCTAGCATTATTTTGAGTGAGGGTACAAGCCATGCTAACATTTTAACACCTAATCCTTGTAAAGAGATAGTGAACTCCATGCTAGCACGTTAGCACAGGCCTGTTTAGCTGAATGATGGGGAAGGTTTTAGTGTAAGCATACACAAGCACCAGTCATCTTCTTGCTAACACGTGTGAATGGGAGTACACTACATGCTAACACGCTTAATAGTGGCTGTAAGCTAGGTGCTGGGGTTCCATGCTAACACGTTAGCACGATCTCCTCGCATTTAAACACCAGGGCAACACGTTTTGGTGTCTATGTTCCCGCCATTTAAAGGGCAAAGTGCTACAGATTCTATCAATGAAAATTAAGTTTGTTTATTCACTATATCATTTTGCTGCTTTCTGTATTCTCACATATTCATTCTGGGACGGCCCCTCCTTTCTGGGCAGGGCAGGATTTGGTCTAGATGTGGGGTAAAAAAAAAATAAAATATTGGTTGTAAACTTGTTTAAATGCCACGCTCGTGTCATGTTGGAAGGAAAATACCACATGCTGGATTAGCTTCAGCACCAGCCAACACGATATTCTTCTGCTGTTTCTCGCGAAACGATGCGGACGTGGTATTTAGCGCGCAGACGTTTGGCTAGGCTAGTAATTTTGAGCACTGCAGACGCTGGAGTTGCTGGGAGTGATTTTGATCCGTGGACATTGAACCAAACTTGGTCTCCAGTGCCTTCGTGAAAAATCTGTTTGGGATACCCGCAAAACTCGGTATATGAAAGAGCTAAGCTGGCAGGCAGTGTTTACAGGTTGTGGCTGTATTTATTGTGTATTTATTCTCACCCGCGCATCCAGGAGGAAATTAGACCTTTTGATCGTTTTTGGGGAATCGCAGCAAATGTCATCAAGTCTCATAACTTCTATGTGTATTAAAAAAATAATTAAGGAAAACTGTTTTAACTGCTTGAACCCATTTGAAACAAACTGTTGTGCATTTATTGCTTGATTGAGAATTGATCTTGTCATTTGATCCTGATAAAAAAAAATAATAATTAAGGCTTTTTGTATTAATATTTTGTAGTATTTTATATTTTGAAGCATTTCATCTGTAATTCAAATGATCACGCAGATCCCATAATGTTGTTTGTCTAAAGGGATGTGCGTCATTTGAGGCTGAACCCTTTAAAGCATACAGTATATATATATGTATGCGTATATATAGATATATATACACATATATACATATATAAAAATATATATATATTGCAGGTTTGAATTTGCTTTGCGGTGTTTTCTGTTTTTAACCTTTCGTCCGTCAGTTTAGGTGGAGGCTCTTGGAGAATTGAATCTTGGCTCGTTGTTCATATCGCTCACCGTTCCTTAAATGCAGCGCCTTCACAACCTTTTAACACTCCCTGCCCCACATTA
Source organism: Planiliza haematocheilus (assembly GCA_005024645.1). NCBI lineage: Eukaryota > Metazoa > Chordata > Actinopteri > Mugiliformes > Mugilidae > Planiliza > Planiliza haematocheilus. Next base: position 2,771,517 of record SRSE01000133.1, read on the forward strand.
TTTTTGATAGCGTTCTAATTTTTCATACATATATATATATATATATCTATATATATTAGATCTGAAGCATCTTTCCTTTTTTTTGTAGCGTGACCCTTTTTTGAGGAAATTTCCTATCTGAAATGAGACTGGATCGTTTCATGTAATAATACTGATAATAATGATAATAATAATAATAATAATAAGAGGAGTTGTGTACAGTAGCTGCAACTTGTGAAATCAGAGTACCCCTTTAAAAGTCAATAAATTTGATTTGATAGACTGTTTTGAACAAGTGTCTGTTTTATTTGCACTGCTTCCAAGTGTGTCTCTACACCTGTGTGGTTATAATAGATTGAAAAGTCTGTTTTAAAGGGGAATTACGTTTTTTTTTAACAACCTGGACCTTATGTCTGGCATAAAATACGATTGTTTACTCACCCATATAATTGTGGCGTCATTTGGAGTCATTCGGACGATATTTAGATTCACGTATATCCATATAATGGGAGTGAATGGGGCACCCAAACGCAGCCTCTAAATAACACATTGTCTGCCACCAAACTTGTTAATTTCACCAATATTTTCTTATGATGCGATAGTGCTATTCCCTGTTGAGTTACCTGTTCACAGACGTGCAGCGCTTTGTTGTTCTTGGACCAGCTGTTCCTCTCTCTTTCAATGAGCTCCTTATCCGTCTACTCTGGCTCAAAGCGGTGAGGACGTATATCATAAACAAAATCATCATCCACAACCTCAGATTTGGAAAAATAATCAGCCATGTTGCAAAAAACTAGCAGTAATTACAATATGAACGAGTTTCATGGCAGATAATGCGTTGTTTAAAGGCTGCGTTTGGGTGCCCCATTCACTCCCATTATATGGATATACACGGTTTAAACTATCGTATTTTGTGCCAGAAAGAAGGTCCAGGTTGTAAAAAATTGTAGTTCCCCTTTAATGAGAGCATCTGTAATTCATATAGGGAATTGTTTAGCTTAGCTTAGCATTTAAATGAGGCTCTATAAGTCCATTGGCTCCCATTTCTGCTCTTTTTTTGTATTAAACCATGACCTGGATGACTGAGAAGCTTCACTGAGGTATATGGTCTTTGAATCTCCAAATCACTCCCATAAAGCGAGTGCAAAGTTAGTATAGCACCATAACAGCTGAAATATTAACTTTAACAGAGCCCAGATTAGATATTTGTCTCTCTGTGCCCATTCACAAATTACTGAACTGTTCATTTAAACACCTTAAACCAGAGCTGTCAAACAGTTCGACCTCAACCAGGGCGGACGAGTAACTTAAGATGTTTATCTTTGTTTTAGTGCAAAGAAGAACAAGTACATTATTAAAGTGTTCACTTAATGAAGCACCCTTTTACCAAACATTTTATGAACAACCTGAAAGTGCAGTTTCAGCACATTGCTGCCATCTGCTGCAACGCTGACTAAAACAGTGCGACTAAAACAGTGCTTATTAATGATTAATGATTAATATTAGTATTGAAAGATTACAGTTAATGTCTTTGCAAATTTATCCCACAGGCCAGATTTGACCCTCTAGTGGGCCAACTCTTGCCTGCAGGCTGATGTTTTCTATTCATTCATTTAAGAGTTGTTCAGATAACTCCCTGTGTCAATCCCTGGCTATTTATCATGGATGCACCAGCATGAGGGCATTTCCTCACTTTTAATGTGTACAGACGCATTGCATGTGCATTGGTGCAGGTGTAATGTGCAGTTATGGCCACCTAGGGGCACTGTTGTCTCAAGAAGACACCTGAGGCTGAGCTGCTCAACAAATTTAAATTAACTCCCACGGGTATAATTTACCAATAAAAGAATCTATTAGACTTTTATTTGACTCTTTAAAACAGAGGCAGCTTAAAACACAATTGGAGCTTTTTACTGTGGAAAATACACTAAAACTAATCAAACAGGTAGGAGCCTCCTATTGGATAATTACTGCATGGGTGATTATCTTTCAGCTGGAAACAAGTTGTTTAAGCCCAACTGATGCAATGAGTAGCTTCTCATTTCTTCAGCAACCATGTCTAAAGACACATCCTGTGGTCGTCTGTTTGAGAAGGGTCAAATCATTGGCATCAAGCAGAGAAAACATCTAAGGAGATTGAAGAAACTACTAAAACTGGGTTAAGAACTGTCCAACGCATTATTAGAAACTGGAAGGAGAGTGGAGAAGCATCGTCTTAGAGGAAGAAATGTGGTCGAAGAAACATCAGTAGAACTCAGGTCTATGTTTAATAGTGAAAGTAAGAACATTTCCACACGTACAATGTGAAGGGAACTCAAGGGATTGGGACTAAACAGCTGTGTAGCCTTAAGAAAACCACTAATCAGTGAGGATAACTGGAAATAAAGGCTTCAGTTTGCTAGGGAGCATAAAGATTGGACTCTGGAGCAATGGAAGAAGGTCATGTGGTCTGATGAGTCCAGATTTCCCCTGTTCCAGAGTGATGGGGGCATCAGGGTAAGAAGAGAGGCAGATGAAGTGATGCAGCCATCATGCCTAGTGTCTACTGTACAAGCCTGTGCTATGGGGCAGTGCTATGATCTGGGTCTAGGTTCATTAGCTGACTACCTGAATATACTGAATGAGCAGCTTATTCCATCAATGGATCATATTCCAAGATGACAATGTCAGGATTCATGGGGCTCAGATTGTCAAAGAGTGGTTCAGGGAGCATGAGATGGATTGTTCCACCACAGAGTCCAGACCTTAACCCCATTGACCCAAACTGGTCTCTGACAAAAGTGACAAACATCTTAATAATTCACCAACAAATCACAATCTCCCTCTTTAGAGTGGCCTCGTTCAGGGCTCATGACAGCAAAGACAAGACAAAACCACTTGAATAAGTCAAGCCCCTCCTCTTATTTGATCCTTTCCCACCCCCTTTATGTCCAAAAATACAGAGGCAAACCTGTTGCTCTCATGCTTAGGAGGCACAGATAGCTCAGACAGCACACTGAGCAGGGGCGGCGGGGGGTAAACGCCTCGCGGCAGTAGATGCACCACCGCAGGGGAAGGTGTAAGAAAACCATCCGCCTCTTCCACTGGATTCCTTTGAAAGGTTAGTTTGGTCACTCCCCAGATCTCGTGCACGCCGAGCAAACCGATCTGCCCGCGCTGTGCATAATCTCTTTTTCCAAGATGTCATTGTGCGTTGGTTTTCCGTGACATATAAATAACGGCCCGCTCTCGCCTTGACCAGATGAGAGGAAAGAGAAAGAGAATACGCATGCTGAGAGGACTCCTCCATGGAGCTTGACGGGAGTTTAATGAGTTGCTGCCAAGGAATCTTTCTGCAACCCCGGTCATCCTTTAAAGCCCTCTTGCAACTTTGCTGGAAAGTTGGCATGGAAGACGCCAGACACCCTTGAAACATTTTAGAGAAGGAAGCAGAGGGAGCGCTGAATTATTTTGTCAAGAACTGAGTTTAGTTTAGGGACTTTTAGGAAAGAACGAAAAGAGAGACGAAGCAAAGTAGAAGGTTTGGTTTGAGCTCCGTTTCACCCCGCTGCTCGTTTGACTTCAAGCTAAGGGGTGGTGAGTGCTGCTAGGACAGACATGGATGAGGCCACCGAGGGGGTCCAGGAAGGTATGGTGAGCGAGGCTCTTGTTCAGTTCGAGGCCACGCTGCAAGCCGCCGTGAGGGAGGTCCACGTGGACGTAAGCGCCTTCAAGCAGCGCATCGAGCAAAGGATCGAGGAGCTCTGCACCTCCAACGGACCCCTGGCCGAGGCGGTGACCAGGCTGCAGGAGGAGAACCAGCAGCTCAGGGCGAAGCTGGAGGCCCTCGGCCGTCTGGTGGAGACTCTCGCCGGGGCGAAGATCGAGAGGGGTCCCGGGGAAGTGAATGCGAAGGGCGAGGAGGAACGGATAGAGAACGGCCACGTGCGCATCCAGGCTAAGGCCCAGGACGACCAGACGAAGGGTCCGGTCATCTCTGGGAGATCAGAGAACAGCCACCCGGCTTCAGCAGCCTCCGAGCCATCGGGGTCAAGTGGAGGATCAAGCCATGCTCCTGCTTCTGCTACAGCTGCTCCCAGCAACACCCCAGCCCCTCCTCCGTGGAGAACAAAGAGACACGCCGAGATTAACGTGAGTATTCGTGCTGTTTTCCTCATCGTGCAAATGTAAGAGTATCGAGGGACGCTGAAGAGGTTGTGAAACAGGATTTTATTGAGATGAAATGTAGGAAATGTACGTTCTCTTAGCAGGAGAACGTGCGCCTGCATGTGTCTGTGTGTCTTTACGCAGTCTCTTCAGGGATCTTATTGCCCCGGCAGTTTGTTGTGCTGGGACCAAAGTGCACGGGAGTACGTATGTCTCATAACGCTGCTGACTGCCCCGCATCCTTTTTTTAGCGAGATTAAACGCCCCACATCAGGCATTCGGACAATGAGCGGACGCTCTGTGCTTGCCGCGTCCAAATGTCACCGCAGATCACCGCAGCATTCAAACCCCCAGCCGCGTCCTGAAAGCCGCCCGCTTTCCTGCCGGGCCAAAAAAACCTTCAAGAGATCAGGCGTGCTTTACGAAGCGAGCCTACATGATCTCATGAGGGTTTCGGTGTGGTGGGGGGACGGGGTGGGGGGTTTAGCTCGGGCCTCAGCTAAACCCTGACGGCTCTCCGGTAAGCTCGAGTATCTTATCTTTAACTTCTGACTCAGGCGTCCCATGTTTTCATCCACTTTAAAAATGACACCACTGTTCTTTTAAACAAACACTCCCCCCCCCCTCCACTCTTCCTCACCTCCGTCCCGGCCTCCCCCAGCCCTCTTCTGCTCATACTCTACATTTATAACAGCAGGTCCTCCAAAGGGCACATGTATTTTTGGGATTGCGAGTGGAGCTGCAGCTCTCCAGCTTCTGCATGCTCTTCAACAACTTGCAGCGGCTCTTCCTTATCTCGAGCGCCCATGAGTGGAGGCACGCACGCAAGGAATTTAAGTTTTAACCCAACAGCCCCAGGATGTAGCTGCACATTTAACGTATTTCTAATCCTTCGGCCCGTATATCAAGTGGCGTCGTGTGACGTAACTCACATGCACGCTGCAAAGACAGGTATATAAATAAATCCCTGTTCCCTAATCGCTCAGGAATCTTGCTTCCCGGGCCAGTCCAGGTCTCAGGTCTCTCCCTCTCTCTCTAATGGAAAGTTGAATTGCGTCTATGTCCGTGTCAGATAAACCCTGAGATGGACAACCAGCTGCCCTGTCGAAACACACGGCCTGCCAGGAATTCCTCTCCGGTGAAGTCACCCGGTCTTTTCCCAACCATCCCAACACCGACGCTACGACCCCACCTCGTCCACTGAGATAGAAATCTGATTCATCGTTTTGAGATTCGACGATCGTGCGGCAAATTCTGTTCTACGTCACAGTGCCTTCAGTTTTTAGTTATGTAAACAGCTCCGGGGGTGAGACACTGTCCTCAAAGCTGTTATGTGGATTTAAATAGGGACGCCGTCTTGTCCCATGTTGCCTAGAAACCTGAAGCCAAGGCCAAGTTCCTTGAGGTTTGAGTAATGATCACCAGAACATGTTTTCTGTCGGCAGCGGACGGGAATAAAAGCGAGACCTGAGGTTCACCTGACGCTCCAAGCCTCCTCCACTCAACCAAAGTTGTAGACATTTTGGATCCAACACTGTAACACGTGCATTTCCTCCACGGGGATCAATAAAAGTCTCATAAGTCATAAAGGAGTTAATTAAAATTCCTCAGCCGTCCGAGCCGCCAAGCTAGCCGCTCCCCCGTGTGTTTACGCCTCGAGACACGAGACACGACATCTTTTTTGTGTGTGTGTGTGGTATCCACAAACTCCTGAGAAACATCTGGCTCTTTATTTGCAAAGTGTCCTGCTCTGTTAACCAGCGTTTGCAACTGGAATGAACTTAAACCAAAACAACGAGCTAAACAACGAGCTGAAAGAAGCTAAAAGGCGACCTGTGTGTGTTTAAAGCACAGGTGTCAAACATGCGGCCCACGGGCCAAATGCGGCCCACTGGAGCGTCTAATCTGGCCCGCAGTGAGAATTTGCATAGAATACTGCAATTTTTTTAAATGAAAATAACCGCTATCCCCAATTTGTCCATTGTTTTTGTAAGAGAATTAAAGAGAACACAACACAGAGACTCAGGACTAAACAGCAGACCACAACGTACACAATTTCACACTTATTTTTCTTACAAAATTTGATTTTTTTGAAGGGTAGTTCATTAAATGTAAACATTCTTGTAATTTACTTGATGTTCTTTGCACTAAAACAAATATACTCATTGGTTATTATGCTATTATCTTACTGGTCTGGCCTGCTTTAGATCAACCCGAACAAAAACTGTTTAATTAAAGATGCGTCTGCTGTGGCCTCTTTGGCTGAAGTGACGGACGTGCTCGTGAGTTCGTCCAACTTGTTTCTGAGAAGGACCCTAAGGGACCTGGAGCTAAGCCCAGCCAGAGGTTGAGGGGATTAGCGGGCGGGGGGGTCACACAGTCTGACTGTGATATCCCACAGCAGCTACCGTGGAGCCCACAGATCACGGTGGTGCTAATCTCCCTCCTGACGACTGAGTAGCTGACGGACCGGCTGAAATGATGCCTCTGGAAATCTCAACGTCGGGGGACTGGATGAGGCCTCGCTCGGGCTCACATACTCAGCCCACACCCTCACCCCCGTTTTAAACCGCTCGAGCTAACTCCCCGATTTCCAAAGCATCCATTTGGGGCTATATCTGGACGTAAGAAGAGTGCAGCGGAAAGTCTCGCAAAGGGGCTGATTGCAAAATCTAAAAAAAGTCTCTCTCTCTCTCTCTCGGTGGGAACATAGGTTTGTTGGCCACAGCTGCCGTTAAAGGAGGAGCTGTCAGCTGCAAACAGCTGAAGATCACACATGGGGAGAAGCGAGAGCACAGACACACTTTACCGTGGAAAATACTAATTTTAGCTCCGCAGCAGGCGGCCGTCACAAAAGGAAACGCAAAAAAAATGTTGTTTGTTTGTTGTGAGCGGATCAGACTGAAAGTGATGTTGCTAAGTGTAGAGATAGAAGCTAATAGGAGCACTTCACCATTTGTCTTGGTGATGATCAGGCTTATTTCCTGGCGAGATATGGATTAAAGTAATAAAAACGCCAATACAAAAAGCTTCAGATGTTGAATTTACATATTTTCTAAAAGGGGAACTACTGTTTTTTTACAACTTGGACGTTATTTCTGGCATAAAATGCAATCATTTACTCACCCATATAACTTTTGTGTTATTTGGAGTCGTTCATCAGATATTTAGATTTGCGTATATCCATATAATGGAAGTGAATGGGGCACCGAAACGCAGCCTCTAAATAACGCATTATCTGCCACAAACCCGTTCATTTCACCAATATTTTGTTATCATACACTAGTGCTGTTCCCCGTTGAGTCTGGAGTTACCTGTTATCATCATCCGGGGTTTTGTAGACCCCAGTTCATGTCTTCTGACCTGGATGATGTCATCTCTGAGCGCCGCTTGTTTACCTGTAATTTGCAACCGCTAGTTTTCTGCAACGTGGCTGAATATTTTTCCGATTCTGAGGTTGTGGACGAACCACAGCTTTAGCAAATTACAGGTAATAGATTTAGAGGCTGCGTCTTGGTGCCCCAGTCACTCCCACTATATGGATATGATCAGATCTGACAAATGACACCAATGTCATATGGGTGAGTAAAAGATATAAGGTCCAGCTTGTAAAAAACAGTAGTTCCCCTTTAAATTAATAAAAGCACCATTACAAAAAGCTTTAGATGTTGAATTCCCCTTTTTTCTTAATGCTTAAATCACCTCCTAATACTTTCCCTAAGGTCACAACTTTAAGGTGAGCAATTGGTGTTTTTCTGCCCTCAACAATAAGACTCGATTACAGATTCTGGAGTGATTTTAAGATTTTAAGTGGAAATTTTGGGTGCAGTGGTGGAGACGACATCCTATGAAGCTACGCTCTGTAGATTGAAAAGCAAAATGGAAGACTGGATGAGCTCTTGAGAATTTATTTGGGAGCAGACCATGAATTAAATGCCTCTTTTATTTTAGTGGTCTGGTTTTCTTATAATGTAGATTACCTACATGTGTCATATTTGTTTGGTTTTTCTAATTTTTCATGACATGTCAGAGGACGTCTACACCAAAAACATTAAACAAAACCTGTATGAGACAGGTATAAGTCAGCAACTTTGAGCTTCTGTATTCTTCCCTGAACAGAGCGCTGATGCCAAAGACGAGAAAAATGTCGCCCAGGTCGCCTCAGCTGTGCAAGAGAATCACAAACAGCAAGGTAGGAATGCAGCTTACTCTTCTCCTGCCAGTTCCCTGCCTACCGAGGTGTTTGACCTCACCTGTGATTTCTTTTAATTCTCAGACGACTCGTCGCTAGACTCCGATGTGCCTGCTCCCCAGTCCCACTGGCCCCTGACGGCCGCCACCAAACCAACCCCAGAGTCTGCAGCCATGGAGACCCAAAGTGTGCCTGGTTGGTTTATGTCCTATTTCCTTTTGATGACCTGCCAGGTGAGTTTAAAGTAGAAAATTAAACCTCATGCATTTTATTTTTCCCTCTCAGACCAGGAAGTATCCGGTCCTCTGACCAAACCCCATCTTCCTCTCACTGCAATGACAAAATCATCCACCTCTGAAGCTTCGGCTGCTCCTCAGTCTCCCGCAACAAAAGAAGCTTCATTAAAGCCAGTGGAGTCTCCTGCTCAGTGTGGTGAGTATATTTCTGTTTCCAGAGCCCCCCCCCCTCGATCCATCCTGGGAGATCCCAAGGGAGTCACAAGTGTAGACGCATTTCAGGGACCTGATCCATGACCACATATGAAAGTGATCTGGGAACCATTTGTTCCTTAGTGTTAACCGTAGACTGGATAAAGATGAAAGATGAGCAGCTCATTGAAAGTGAAGTCAAAGGAAGTGGAGCTCCCCCTGGTGGCTGGCTGCAGTATAGGTCATAAGCTCCACCCCTTTTCGTATTAGTGGGTGGGACTTGTACCAAAGTAAAACACTTAAATACACATCAAATAATGTTTTTTCAAGGATAGTTTCATTAATCTTAGGTAGTTAATATAATAATGATGCATACTCAAGTGATATGTTTTATTTTAGTTGCTTGACGCTGTAGAAACAGGATGTGATGTCGTGATGACTACAAGTTACCATGCCAACCACTCTGTGAAGCTGTGAGTGGGTGGGGAAAAAAACTAAAAATATAAACAAGTACAGGGTCTAATCTAGCCAGGCTAGCGCCGCCTACTGGTTCCGGCAAATTTCATTTGCCTCAACAATGTAGTCAGGACACTAGCAATGCGTTTCGGTTTGCTCCGTCTGCCAGAGCGGACGGACCAATCAGCGAGCAGATGTGGCGATGACGGGCGATGACGTTGAACTGAAGCGCTGAACTTAAATTGTCCAGTGTCCGATGTCTCCTTGTCTTTCCAAGTATTAATTATATCCGTGTCGTTTTGTAATCGGACAAGTACTCAGTAACATTTCGTGCACATCCGACTGGAGCGAAGCGGTGTTTTGATCAGATTCAAACCGAACTTTGAAAGCAGACTTTCTGTCTTACTGTCAAATATAATCTTTGAATGCGTTATTGTTCCTTTGATGCGTAGATTTGAGGAACAGAAACGACAACACTCGTCAATACACATGTTCTTCTTCTTCTTGTTGTTTTACGGCGGTGGGATGTCAATAGCCTACACATGTTTTCAATATGCTCAAAAAGACTACAATGCTAAACCACCCGGCTTCCGGCGCATAGCATACGTCACCGCCAAGCAGCAGCGATTAGTCGAAGCAAACGGAAGCAACCGCCTCCCGGAAGCAAACGAATCTCTACGGCTGGTGTTCAGACGCTTTTTGAAATTTAATGAAATAAGCGGCTGATGCATCAGGCTAGGTCTAATCCACCATTTCCTTTTAACTGGTGGAAGCCGAGCAGAGCTTAGCATTAATTTAACGAAAACACAAGCGAGTTTGGAAGAAGTGTGGGCGGGGCATTGATATCGCGGCTCCACTCTCGGACCGTCCTCGTCAGACTCTGGCAGCAAACTTGCAAGATGGCGCCACCTGTATCCCCGGGAAAATAGCGTCAGTTTGGCTAGTGCCAGGAAGTGGGAACGTGTAGTCGATATTTATATACAGTCTATGTTCACTCAGACAAAATACATAATTATCCATATCGTTTGTTTTTCAGACGCTGAAGAACTTCAGCCCCACCTTCCCGTCACTTCCATGACCACTAAGCCCACTTCAGATGGGGTCGTTCACGCTGCCAAAACTGCTCAGTCTCCAGCTACAACACCTAGAGCAGCAGCTCTGTCTGCAGCCGCTGAGGCGTCTTTTCTAAAAGGTAACTCCTTAGGTTACCGTGCACAGACGCTGCAGGTTATTTTCTTCTTGAACTGTTTCTATCTGCAGTTTTTACAAGTAATAAACTGTCTAATGATGCATCATCTCCCCATTAATAATTTTCTCGCTGAGGAAGCAGCAAGGTTGGCCACCTCTGTCCGACTGTCCAGCTTGTGCTTAGTCACAAAGCCTGCACACATTTTCTTTGCCACACTTTTAAATTTCCACTCCATCTGCTCTGGATTTCTTTCTCCTTATCACACCTTTCCATCCTCACCTGTGCAGGCATGTCTGCAACAAAAGAGCCCAGTTCCCAGGTATCCCAGGAACAGCCAGCCTCCGCGTCCCAGACTTTGCCCCATCTTGCCCCGACAGCTGTGACCAGAAGCAGCTCAGAGGCTCCTTCGGCGTCAGCACCGAACCCTTCGGTGCCGGAATCGCCGACGATGAAGCGAGCCGACTATCCGTTCAGACGTGGTGCGTTCAGTTCTACAGCGTTAGCGTCATTGTTTGGTTTTTAACATCCGCCAGTTGCTAAAATGTGCTCTTTATTCCTTCTCCTCTTAAGACATCAACGAACCCAAACCCCACTTGCCTTTTTCTGCCATATCCAGACCCAACACAGACACCACATCACCAGCTCAGCCTTGCATCGTCACAGCGTCTCAGGAGCCTGCAGTAAAACCTGGGGAATATCCCTTTCAGCGGGGTGCGTTTGACCAAAGCTAACGGAAAAATCATTCGTTCTTTCTGTATTTTTCTATTCCTTACCTTCATTTGTTTCGTCAATCCAGCGCCGATTCTCAAGACGCCCAGTCCCAGTTTAAAGAGAAGTGTGAGCTTTCCTCAGTCTGCAGGTATAACGACAAGTAAACCCACGCTGCACCTCTTTATAACGCAGCTAAAAAAGCTTTTATTTGTTGCTGTATGGTCTTGCATTTGAGTTTCTTTCGCTGTCTCCTTACAGAAAAACTACTGCCCTCCAAATCCATCATAAAATCTGCTGGCTTCTCGCCTAATTTGGACAAGTAAGTTGTGACCGTTAGCCTTGTTTTGTGGCGTTAAGCTAACTCAAAGCCCCGCCTGTACCTACAGTTAGAGACAGAAACGGCAAACGTGGTTTCAGTCATATTCAATTCTGCAAAATACACAAACTCCTGAGTCCTGAGAGGTTGTAGGTCTGCAGCTCTTCATCTAACAGCTCACTGTGGCTGCTTCTTCTCGTTCTGGCTCAATTTTTCAAACTAAATGCACTTGCATCGATATTGGCTACCTATTAAAACCTGTGTTGTCGTCCACTGTTTTCCCTCCAGGAGAGTGAGCAAGCCTGGGGGCCTTGATTTCAAACAGGACCTGATGAAATCCCAAACACTTCCACGCTCCAACGGGGCTCAAGCCAAACGGGCGCTGTTTGAAAGGATGAACTCAGAGCCTACGAAGTGAGACTCATTCTTCATCCTTAGATATTTATATACTTTGTTCCCCGTCCTTACAACCGATTGAATTTCTCTTAAACAGGCCGAAGGACTCCAAGCCTAAACTGAAGCGCTCTCAGAGTTTCGGCGTGTCCAGCGCCAGCGGGATCAAGCAGATTTTGTTGGAGTGGTGTCGCTCAAAAACCATCGGCTATCAGGTAGGACGCTGAGATCTGAACTTTATATCTGGTGTAGTTGTTCTGGAGCTTTAAATCTTTGACTCCTTAGTAGCTCACTACTTTTAATGGGGACAAAACTATAGTCATCTCAGAATAAACAAGTGCTTTTCTTTTATCACAGAACATAGACCTCCAGAACTTCTCGTCCAGCTGGAGCAACGGGATGGCGTTCTGCGCCCTGGTCCACTCTTTCTTCCCTCTGGCGTTTGATTACAACACCCTGGACCCTGCGAACCGCAAGCACAACCTAGCGCTGGCCTTCACCACCGCAGAGTAAGATGTTTTTGAGACGTTATCTCTCGTTACAGGGACTTCCTAAAAGTAAACCCCGCGTGCTAAATCGAGCTCGCCATCAAAACGACAGCCATGAATGTGCTCTTAATGCTGTGATACTGATGGCTGGCTGGTACAGTGCTGATTTAGCGTGTTTGTTTGAGTATTTGCAGACCAAAAGTACGACTGAGACGGACGGGAATGACATTTATTAGTCATCAAACTTCGTCTCCAGTCTCTGCTTTTATTTCTTCACTTTCACAGCTTCTTTTTCGTTCACATTTTATTTCAGTATCTGCGTCTTTTGTGTTCCAGGGAGCAGGCCGACTGTCTGCGTCTGATCGAGGTGGACGACATGATAGACATGGGGGACAAGCCGGACCCCATGTGTGTGTTTACCTACGTCCAGTCCCTCTACAACCACCTGAAGCAGTTTGAATAATGGATTAAACTGTCTGGACGTCGCATTGACACACTCTGAACGATGAACCCACGCCAGTTCTTCTCCTTCATTCACTGACTTCCCACAACTTCTCTCACCTTCACAGAGGACTTCTTGAACGGCACTTTCCTGTGTTCTGTTTTGCAAAATAGACGTTAGCGTTTGTGTAGCTATCAAATTCAAACCAATAGTACCGTCATAATAAAAGTAAGATTATTTTTCTGTGGATCTATCAGTTAATGAGAACATGAGCAATCAATCAGTGTTATAGTATAAATAAGAGGTGCAGAATCATCAAAATGCACCGCTCAGACATGTTTGAAGTTTTTAGTTCAGTATTAAAAGATGTGTTATTGAGTATGAATACAAAAAAAACACACTGTAGACTTATCTCTCTTATTTATTTGTGATTCACAAACACAAATCTTCAAATATATGTATTTTTTTTGTAATAATTTAAATGATAAACACAGGAACGCTCCGGTCCACGATGGAAATCTTGCACACACAGATGGGTTTGTGTGCAATAAAGAGAAAAGGGGTTTTTCCTCCAACGTTTGACAGAAAAAAGCTGAGAAGGCTGCGCTTTAAACTGCTGACAGATTGTACATTGCCATCTGCTGGTAGGACAAGACATAAGACATTATTTATTTATCCCACAAATGGGAAACTTCCTTTTCAGAGTAGTGCAGAATTTGGATTCAGTCTGCAGCTGAAGGAGCTGCAAATATACAGCAAATTGTCCTTTGACCTAAAATATTCTTCATTTCTTGGTCTTTATAAAGTGTAATTTTAAGTGTTTTAAGAGCATTGATATTAGTATCTGCGTAGTGGATGAATACAAACCAATCTAAGCAAGACTGAGAATATTGTTTAGAGCATTTGTAAATTTTAATTTCCAACGCCTTATCAAAAATCATTTTAAGACAAAAGAAAAATGTGCATTTATTATTATTATTATTATTATTATTATTATTATTTGTAAATGTCAACATTTTATTTGTAAAACTGTGGGATTAAAATCCGTAATTTACAAATTTCCCAACGTGCACGTTTTTGAACTTCTGCGGAAAAAGTTTAACCGCGGTGCGTTTAAAGGACTCGGTGGAGTCGGGTCATTCTACACACCGCGCCATTTCATAGGATTTTAATATTTTTAATTTAACAAGTGAACGAATTATTAACGTATGATCAATAAACAGTGGATGTGGGCAGCATACAGAGATGTAATCTGGAGGAAATAAAAAGATTGTCTGGTCGTGTTCCAATTTTTTTTAAGGGACTTGAACGCAACGCTTCCCATTGACCAGGCATCCCTTCCGGTAGATGAGGTCAACTTTTCCCTAGATCCGCCATTTCAGTCCCGGAGTTTCTTGTTGCACATTAGTTTAGGTTTTTGTTGTGATATTAACATTTAATGAGTAAATAATTGTGTTTTTTTTGTAGCGGTAACAGTCCGGTTTATTTAACCGGTTCGACATTATTGCTGCAACTTGTCCACGTCGTGTCATTATTAGTTTTTATAGTTTATTTTATTTTTTTCCAGCGGCGGTTAGTCAACCAAAGTTTTTGTATGAGTTGCGGATAGGGAGGGGCGACGGGGAAAAGGCCTCAAGCCTCGGACTGGATTTCGCAACCATGGCCGGTAATTTTGATGCCGATGACCGTGGTAGCTGGTACTGGGGGCGGCTGACCCGCCAGGAGACGGTTAGTCTTTTAACGGGGCAGAGACACGGTGTCTTCCTGGTGAGGGACTCGATCACCAGCCCCGGTGACTACGTGCTGTCCGTTTCAGAAAACTCCAAAGTGTCCCATTATATAATCAACAGCGTCAGTAACAACCGACAGTCCAGCTCAGGTAACGTCGGATGTATCTCTCACCTTGGCTAAACTCGACTTATATGTTTAAATTTTCATTTTCATTGTCAAACGCTTTGATTTAGCACTGCTACACCCCTCTAACTTGTCAAGCCATACAGAACTCCCTTTAAGAATTGTCCAATTTAACAAGATGTTATCAAATCTGCCTATTTTCACTATTTACTAGCGGACTTTACACATGTATAATGTTTTTTGGAAACGTCTTTAAACATCGGCGTGTATATAATAATAAAATATTTTCTCAGTTCAATAAAAATAAAGGTTTTCTCACGTGGCTTGTACAGCGCACTACCGCTCACAGCTGTGTAGCTAGCCGGCTACTGAGATTGCGTGAACACCATTGACTAGTATAAAATGAACGTACAGCTTTTTGGGAGGATAATCCACATGTAACGGAATAATGAATTTAATTTATTAATTTCAAGAAAATTATAAGACGCGGGTGTTCAAAGCGTGTGTTTGATGTTTAAGCAAAGTAACGTTAAAGTGGTGTACTTTTTGAATGGAGTTCGGTGAAAGTTTGGCTAGCTGCTGTTTTTTTTATTTAGCTGCAACTCAGAATTTATTCATTCTGACACATTTCAAGAGAAAACTATTTAGTACATTTTTTCTGACTGAGAGTTGAGGTGGTGTTTTGTTGTTGTTTAGCAGCAGGGCGTTAGTAGGTCAGCGGTGGTGAGGTGAGGTGGGCTGGGCTGCTCCTGCCGCCGCCACTGGGTCTGAATGAATCCCGGCAAGTTCCGCTGTCACAAGCGGTGGATGACTGGTCAGATTGGTGTTTCAGGAATGTCTGTGATCCAGCCCTGTTACTCACACACACACACATCCCTGCTCGCAGGTCTCCTGCTGTGCTTGTAGCTCTTGAGGATTGTTGCACAATCCCTATCTTTTTTGCACTTCCGTAGCATTGTGAAATGTTATCTCTGTCTCCCTACTTGGCTTTGCTCTGCAGGAAGTGTGTGACAAATGATCTATGCATTTGTTGGGACAGTCTGAATTGTAGGGAAGTTTAGGGAATATTAATACCCGACATCCTGCACATCCTACATCCTAAAAGTGATGATCTCCGTACGATGTGGAGTTCTTCTAGGAAAACCCGAGTCATTTATGTGCGATCGTACCACACGTACTGACCAGGAACACCTCACAACACCTTTACTGACAAATTAGGTCCTTGTTAAAGTCGCTTTAATCAAGAGTTGCCTTGTCTTATATCCTTCCCACAGACGGGCGTCATCATAGCCAGATAATCAGTGAACTAACAGCTTGTCCTCTTCCAGGTTTGCTTTCTCCTCGGTTTCGGATCGGAGATCAGGAGTTCGAGGCGCTGCCCGCCCTTCTGGAGTTCTACAAGATCCATTACCTGGACACCACTACGCTCATAGAGCCTCTAAGCAGGTCCACGCACACCGGCTTCGTCAGCTCCTCCCCTGCCGGGCCGCCCCAGCAGTCGGACGAGGCCGAGTTCGTCCGGGCGCTCTTTGACTTCCCGGGCAACGATGACGAGGACCTGCCCTTCCGCATGGGTGACATCCTGCGTGTGCTGGAGAAGCCCGAGGACCAGTGGTGGAACGCTGCTAGCCAGGAGGGCCGGGTCGGGATGATCCCCGTGCCCTATGTGGAGAAGTACCGGCCGGCCTCACCCACTGCTGGCGGGCCGCCCGCCGTGGTCTCGGGACGGGGGAGTATGATTGGAGGGGTAATGGGAGTCAGCACAGATGGAACAGGGTCCCCTCAGCCCAACCCTTTAGGGGACCCGGGTCAGTATGCTCAACCTGTGGTCAACTCCCAGCTCCCCAACTTACAAAACGGGCCCGTCTATGCCCGGGCCATTCAGAAGAGGGTGCCCAACGCCTACGACAAGACGGCGCTCGCTCTGGAGGTACTAACTCCACTCACCATTCATTTCCAGCGCTGTCCCTCTATTCACTGTCCTCTTTATGCGTCTTTTTATTTGGGGTCTGAGCTGCGACGGTCATAATGGCCTACTCATGCATGTGAGCACACACACAAAGTATCTCTGCAAATGCAAACTGACAGCGCACATGAGGATGTTCACAGCGGAGATGGCTCTGTAGAGGGACACAAACACGGATCCTTTACAATGGCCTCTCTTTATGGACACACACTGTGACCCACTGGATTCATTTTGAACGTTACAACATACAGCGAAGCCAGGCCGCCTTTCTGGGGCAGATACGGCAGGGTGGTAAATAAAATAAAGATAATAGCAAAGATTAATAAGACAGCTTGACATCATCTGGTTCGTCAGATCATTATTAAAAGATCTGGAGTTAAAATGTCTCTAAATGAAGTCACCACAGGCCACGAAACGCTCGGGATGTCCTGATCAGTATCAGACTAATCCAGGCGGTTTTTAAAACGATTGGATGGGTAAAGAGCTTCAGCCAGGCCTCGTCTTTTATTTTAGATCTGCCATAAACCAAAACCACGACCTCGTAGCATGAAAATGTCTTCTTCCTCTTGTTTTAATAGTGGTTTTCAGGAACATTTTCTCTTCTTTAAAGCGTAGTCTTCAGCGTTTCTAGTTGTTTTGGTGCAGCCTTGATGTATTCTGCTTTTATATTCTCTCCTCCTGCCACGTCATTAAGCATCCACGTTGCATTTTTCACAAATTTCTCACAGACTGGCTTCATTTTCCAGAGGAAGAAGTTCTCCCACGCTGCAGACACGTTTAGTCATGTGATTTCTTCTTCTACTTTGATTTGTGGCAGCTTTAATGCCACTAAAACAGAAGGAGACGTCGTCTTTGTTATTTGGTTTTATTTTATTTATTTATCTTGCGGCAGTTTTGATGCCAAACATCAAAGAGGAATAAGACGTTATGACTCTACAGAGACACTGATTTGGTTTATGGCAGCCCTAAAATAAAACTGGCCTTGGCTACCAGTCTGATTCATCTTAAAAACGCCTTCATCGTCCCGACGCCGATCAGGAACATGAGACGCGGTGAGACATGTGGACATGGACATGCGTAGTTATGCTCCTGTGTGTGTGCACGTCGGGGTACGAAGCAGTGACGCAGCTTCACACCCACTTATAACGTCGACTCACAACCAGATTACTTCTCTAGTGAGTGGATTTTCTGCAGCTTGTTCCGATAGCTCGTCATTTACTAGCATGTCAGGCCAGAGTCTGATTTCTTGTCCTTACATCGATGAAGCTGCAGCCACAGTTGAGTTGAATAATGCTAGTACAAGAATAACTGGTCATTGCGGTGCAAAACCGGTTTCGGCTCGTGCACCGGCTCGTGCAGCTCTCCGTGCAGCTCTCCGTGCAGCTCTCCGTGCAGCTCTCCGTGCAGCCCTGTTTATTTGAGCCTTCTCAGGAAACGCAGGCGCCTCCGCTTTGTTTGAATTAACGAGAGGAGAAGACGAGTGCATGAGACGAAGCAGACTGCGCGACACCGCGTTGTGTTTATAAACCGACGCTGTTGTTAAACTGGCTCCAAGATATTTGTGCAGCTTGTCCAAGTATAGGCTGTCAGACAACAGCTTAGTGTAGTCGGTACATGCTGGTACTTTACTGTACTTTAAAGCATCTGTAGTTTGAGTTTATGAACCTCGAAGCTCCTCCGGCTCAGATATTATTCAGCCTCCTCCAGAGTTTGAATGAATTCAGTTATCTGGATATAAACGGTGCCCTTTTACTAGTAGCCGTTATCGTTATCATCGTATCGTCCTGTAAAGTCCTCCAGCTGTAAAAACGGATCAGTCGGTTTCTTGATAGAATCTGACGTCGAGCTTGTATCGACAGGTTCGCCGTGCGTGGGTGCGTCTGTCTACAGCAGGAAGGTGAAGTGCGTTTCATCCCTGACTTACTGTCGTTTTCCTTTTCTTCTGAACAGCTGGGCGACATGGTGAAAGTCACCAAGATCAACGTGAACGGCCAGTGGGAGGGCGAGTGCAAGGGCAAACGAGGCCACTTTCCCTTCACCCACGTCCGACTCCTGGAACAGTGTCACCCCGACGACGAGAGCTGAGGAGCGCACGCACAAGCACACGCACACCTTCCCGTCACCTGCAGCACAACTCGGCTCTTTTTGCAACGCTCGGGAGGAAATTTAGCCAGAGCACGCGGCGTGTGAACCCACGAGCTAAACCGTCTCCCCTGACCCTGCACACGCGCGGCCTGACGGGCGACCTCGTGCTAAAAGGTTTATCAGACTGATATCGGTTTGCTTTTTATAGTCGGTCACGCCAGCATCACCGCCGGCTTCTTATTCAGGTGGACGTCAGCTTTGATTGGTTTAACGTTTAAAGAAAGCAGGCAGGGGAGGTTAGCGGCTAGCGTAGGTTAGCAAGAAAATAAAAAAACAACAACTCTTTCATTTTAAACTGGTTTTATTTGGGATGCACCAAAAACTTTTGCTACGGTTGTTGCTTGCACGCATTTTGTCAGTGATAAAATTCCCAAAAATGGGATGTTGTGATGATAGAAGCAACAACTGTGATGATTTTTGGCCGAAAATGTCCCAAAAGTTCATTTTCGGTTTTCGGACAAAATTTTTTTGGTGCATCCCAATATTTTATTTGTTGAATATACATTATATACGAACAATAGAACATTATTTTTGCAGGTGCTTTGAGCTAAACTGTAACACAGAGACAGCCTGAAATGGTTTCATAACCTGTAGAAGAGTTCGTCAATACGGTAAAATTATTCTTCTAACAACAAACAAAACATCCTGATGCTGTATTTTTCACTGAGGTGTTTCTGCAGCATTATTATTGTTCTTTGTTCACAGTTAAAGCAATAGCCTACATTAACATCTGATTTATTATTTTATCTGACATAATATTTATTCTATTTGGACACATTTCTGTTCAAATTATCTTTGTGAATCTGTTTAAAAATCTTAAATCTAAAGTCAAACAGAGGCGGAATAGTTGTCTGATACTATTTGGACGCTGTCAGACGCTTAAATGAACAAACAGGATAATAAATTATATTTTACTGAGGCTTTAAGTCTCTGCTCTGATTCCACCCTGAGCTTTTTCTCCTCTTTATCTCTCCCATCTCCTCCCGTCTCTATTTACTGCGACCGATCAAACAAAGGAACGGAAAACTGACTAAAAGCTGAAGCTACGCGCTCCGTATATGGTCTAGTTGTTAAATATGATTCAGGGATTGTACCCCGAGCTCAGATCCTTTTTTGAGTTGAATTCTCAAGCAGGCAAACCATTCAGATAACTTTTTGTGTTTTTATTTAAATAAAAGGGACAAAAAGTGTCAAACTGCGCCAATCACTGATATCCAATATATTCGTCCAAATAGTTCAAAGTCAAAATCGTAGCAGATTCTCAAGCTAAAGCCTGAGTCTCACCTGATTAATATCACCTTTAGTTTCTTTGCCAATTCGCAAAAAATTAGAAACGTAGCTTAAGACTCAGCCTTATTAACATTTAATTCCTTCATGAGCAAGCCGACAGTCACCAAAGCTGTGCTGCCCATCAGTTATATTCACTTTACAGCTCTTAAATCATTACTTGCTGTAGACGAGCGGCTGCAGGCGCCGGTCAGGTGTTGGTATATGGACTTAGATCAGAAGCTGCTAATCTCGCCTCGTCACCGGCGACCGATATCAGTCCAGCCCTAGTCTACGTCCCTCCAGGACGGTATCGCCGCTCTGCCTGCTCTTCCATCCTCGCGTCCCCCCCCCCCCTCCTCGCTTCATTCATTCATCCACACGGGGAAACAAAACGGATCGTGAATCAGCTTGTGAAGACTTTGCTGGATGACTTGTGGAACTCTTCTGTTTTTTGTTTTTTTTTGTACAAAAAGTGGAAAATACTATAACAGAACTGACTATATAAATATATATATATAGATCCACACGGCGTACATGAATACTGTAAACTTTATTCCTCTTTGCAAACACTCTTCGAATGCAGCCGTGTGAAAGAACAAAAGAAAGAGAGGAGAGAAAGGTGGAGGGAACTTTTCTTTATTATTATTATTTTTTATTTTTTGTCCTTGATGCTTTTAGGACAAAATCCACCTTTAACACTAATGCTGTTGCATTTTTATTTAGGACCAGTAAAATGGACATGATGTTGTCGCTGTTTCTAATCAGCTTTTATACATAAAGTTCTCATAGCACCACAAAATAACCATCTGTTACTTACTCTACTTTTTTTTTTAATTGTTTTTGCCAAAGCAGGCAGAGGAATCATCAACTTGGGAGTTTTTGTTTTTCATTATTTGACGGTGAAAGCTTGTGAACACTAATTAGGTGACTTGAAAGTGGTCGTAAAATGTGGTCAAGGGCATCGACACTGATAAAACACTGTTTCAGAGAAAGAGAGATTGTGTGAGAGGTTGGGTTTTTATTTGCCAAAGGTGTGTCATCTTTTATATAAGACACCGATCAGCCATAACAACAAGACCGGTCGTAAGACAAATTAGGCAGCAAAGGAAGACTTTGCCCTTGTGTGATTTGAGCTGCTGGGACAAGGGGCCGTGTGGACACTTGGTCTGCAAAGTGGTCCAACAGATGAGCTACTGCTGCTCAAGATTGTTGGAAAAAATAATTCTGATCATTCGGATCACAGTTTATATGAGGAACAAGGTGTCCTGCTTGTTCTTTACTTCACATTCTGGTGGTTTTAATGTCATGGCTGATCGGTGTTTGCATAAATGCAATGAATTCTTCTTTGTGCCTGCATGTAACTGGGAACATGGTGAAATTGCAGCTGTACACAGAAGCCGTTTAGTTTGTCACCAGGGAGGAGGGTCTTCTGAGTTACATCCTCTCTACCTCAAGTTTTGGAAAGGATGAGGAGTTTCTGTAATAACTGGCCTGAAGCCTCGAGGGCGCTCCCATAACTCACCGGAGTCTGATCTATAAACCTTTAAAAACTCCAAGGAGTTAGACACATGGGTAGTTGTAGACTTATTTATTAAAGATGAAAAGCAGAAATGGACAAATAAGTGTACGTGTGAGTCTGCTGTATGTTATAGATGCAAATAAAGCCGCATTTATTGTTTGATCAAATTTATCCCGGCTGTTTAAAGGGCGATTAAATCAATTTAGAATTCAGGAAGCGCGTTTCTGCTTCTGCAAAACTCTGTGTCCGACCCCTGAGAAATGCAATAGTCTTTCGTTTACATTGTGGAATATTTTCCCTCCATTCCTTTTTGTTTATGAGACAAAGATATTTTTGTATGCTACGTTAACAGCATATTTTTTATTACCATGATATGTTTATTGAGTATTTTGAGCCACATGCAGTCTGTACAGTCCCGTATGCACTGTATTAATAAACACATGCAATATTTCTAATATTTGTTATTCGATTTTTGACGTTTTTACTGCGTATGTGCAAAAAACACTAAATAGATGTGCTGCTGCTGCTGCTGCTGCTGTGGACGTGGTATTTTCAGTGGTTTGGGGAAATGTAGAACAAAATTAATGCCACTTATCAACCATCGTCCATCAGCTGGGTGATGGTTTTTGTTTGTGCCACATGTCCCTTTGAGAGAAATGCCTTTTCTAAACTATTTTGCGGGTGCTGCGTTCACATGCACGGCACAAAACTCCCTCTGACGGCTGAAGTCAAGAACCATTGACCATCCTACAATATGCACCTTACCTCCTCTGCGGCTCAAGAAAACGCCTCATCACGCCAAATAATGTTTAATAATTGTTTTTTTTTCATTCATGGTATATATTTTTTGCTTTTGTGCCATGTCGATCAAAGTTTATGAGGTTAAAGAGGACCGAACAAGCAAAAATAGGATGTTTTTTTTAAAGGGATTGTATGTGTTATGAAAATATATTATTTTGAAATGGCATTTTTATTTTCTCTAGCATGTAATGATGTTAATATGCCAATAAATAAAAAAAATGTGTACCAAATTCCCAGACTGGGCCTATACATTAATGTCTCCAAGTGTGAATATATTCCATTATCAAAAATTATTGGAAAAATAAGCAGAAACTGTCTGTATTTCTGCTTTTAATTGTACGCCGAATTGAAAGGATACTGCCAATTAATTAAATAAAATTATTATTTTCGATGTTACATTTTTTATGAATCTTTTAAAGCTAAATAAGACGATGTTTGAATTGAGTTCGGTTGGTTTATTTTGGGGACTGGGCGCGAGGGCGTGGATGAGGAGTGCTGCGTGGATTTCCCGGATGGAGCAGCGACGCCATCTTTACGCAAGTGCTACCGGTGGGTCTTCGGCTCAGCGGAGCGACGGCACTGTTGCTGATCCACCACCAGGAATCGCCGAGCAGCCGATAATTCTCCCTTTCCACCGGGACGCTACGAGAAGCCCCAGAACCCGAGCACCATGGCAGACAGAGACAATTTAGTGTACCAGGCGAAACTCGCCGAGCAAGCGGAGCGATACGACGGTAAGGCTCCGAGTAGGTAACGGTCAATGCAGAATTGCCTGAATGCCCCCTCTTCCCACCTCAGTCTCCCTGCGCAGGGGGCTCCGAGACGCAGGTAAAAGCAGTTCACATGGATTTGATGGGTTAGAGGAGACAAAATGGCGGAGATTCCCCCAACCGAGTGGGATACCTAAAATTACAATTTTCACATTAAATATAAAGCGCAGTTTGCTCACCGGGGAGGGTTTTGTTTTCTCCGGTGAACGTTGACGTTAGTTACGCGGCGAGCTAAGCTAGTCCCCCCCCTCCCACCCCCCGTTAGCGTTAGTTAGCTAGCTAGCTAGCCACCGAGCTAATGCAGATTGCTAACTAGCTGGCTAGCCTTTCTTCAGCCCCGTCACGCGTCACGCCGGACTCCATTCAAAAATACAGCGGCGTTGCGACCGTCCACACCCCGGCAAACATGACTTGCACCTTCTCAAAATCTGCTCCATCCACGGCAGCAGTCAAGTTTTTAAAAAAGCGGTTAAAATAATATTCTAAAGCGGCCGCATTTATTGCTTAAATACCGCCCGCTCCAAGTGTTTTGGTGGAACTTACCTGTCAGGCTAACTAACTAGCAGCTAATAGAAAACACCATTTCTGATTATTAAAATGTCCTAATTTGAACAATACAAACATTAATTACAGTTGGTAATTGTGACATTAGTAATGCCAGCACACGTGCTAACAGAAATGCTGAGTAAAGCGTGCAGCTTTTTTATATATTTAGTCCAAATTTAGTACTTTGGCATGAAATATAGAGGCCTTTTTAGTATTTTAGCATGATTTAATGCTTGTAGAGCCATAGTTTAATTATATATTGTTAAATGTATGCATAACAAATCAGCAACTGATGCACTGAAATATATATTTATATATTAACTTCATTAAAACGTTTTTAAAATTTGGCCATGTTTAATTTTTTGGTATTTTTGCTCAAAAAAACCTTTAATTAACATCTACAGCTCTGTTTGAAAGACTGCACTGCTTGTTTTTTAGTGGTAGAGGAGTCTAGAGGTGTGTATTAATACATTTAGTCCTGATCAGAAACGATAACGTAGCCAATCTGATCCTCCTTCCTGTCTGATAAGTGACTGCTCTCCGTCTGCCTCGCAGCCTCTCCCCATTAGCTATAAAAACAGGAGTATGCATCGTCACCGTGGCACCTTGATCCGTCACAGCCCAGTCTGTCTGATGAACTTACTAAATGTTCGTTCTATAGCTGTCTGTTCAGCGTTTTGCCGGACACGGCTCTTTACTTGTCACCTCAAAGTAAGTAGGTACGCCGGTTAAAAAAAAACAAATGCATCCTAATATAACAGCCGTGTGCTGAATCTAAACGTTCAGTTTGTGCTGGAAACAGGATCAGAAAGCTGGTGATTCAGCTGTGTCATCAGTTTCGAGGGTGTAGATTTGTGGTGCTGCTGAAATGGACTGAATAAAACACACTTACACCTTCCTTATATTGTGTACGACTCCTCAGACGATGGACATGGGCCTTCTGAGGGTGTCCCATAGTGTCTGGTTACAGAATGCTGTTAGTGGGGGGGGGGGTCCTGTGAGGGGAGGGGCATCTGTGGATCATCCCACAGACACTTGATCAGTTTGGGATCTAGTCTAAGTAAAGTTTCCCAAAAGAGCACTGGATGGTCACAAGATGTTATTTACCTCTCCTGTCAGTGGTCATAATGTTGTGGCTGACTGGTGTAAGTGCTTAGACTAAAATAAGGTGTTTAAAATTATTGATAATAGTTCGATATACCTATAAACCACAGCCTCCAAAATTAAAACACAGTTGAAATCCTGTAACCTTCACTAAGATGTCTGTATGCATTTGATTTCTGTAGTGTTCCTAATGAATTGGCAGGTCATTGTATAGACACACACAGTCAGTTTCTAAGTGAATGCAAAGCCGTCATTTTATAATGAATGTCACGGGTTAATGGTGGCATAGATAAACGCCGTTGGAAGCGTATTTTTAGTTTCAGTTTCTTGGCTGTTGTTGCTCATAATATGTTTTCAGTTGAAGTGTGTGAGAGGAACATCGTGTCCAGGCATAAAACATCGCAAGAACAGGTTACTGCAGTGAAGAGTCAGTCAACACTGAGTCAGTGATGGAGCAGTTACTAAATTATCTGTTACAGAAACGCTGCCACGTTTGGTTTCATGTGCATTTTTTTTAGCCCCAAAATCAAGATTAAAAATAAAACAGGACAGAGGCGTCCATCGTCAGTGATGCACAGAAGCTGCAGGGTCTTGTATCGTGTCCTGGCTCATAGATTGACTCGTTTAATTTCATTTCATAGCGTGGTGTCCCTGAGGTTATCGATGCCCGTATTGATGAGTGATTGGGATCAGTTCATTGGATGTGAAGCGCTTTTAAAGCTGAGGTCATTGAGTTGATCTGTGTGCAGAGAGAGAGAGATGTGGGGGGGTGTTGATCAAAGCAGCGTAGTGCTCCTCCTGGCTTCTAACCATTTATATCAGGTTTCACCAACACGCTGCTGTGGCCTTCTGCGGATAACACCCTGTCTGTGCTGTGGCGTTAAAGATTACTGCCGTTGTCTCCGATGCCGGCGCGGCTGCTCGTTGAATTCGTCACGACTGAATTAATCTACGGGTTTTATTTTTGCAACTGTTGTTGCTGCTGCCTTTTACTCACCTGGAAATATGTCACCTGCACGAGCGTCTCCGAGGAGCTGTTTCACTCTGCTAGCGATCACGTTGTTAGAGAGATCAGAGCGAGAGAGTTTTATTCTGTCGCTTAGAGCCTCCAGAGAAGAGCGTTGAGCATGACTCATCCTCAGCTTGAGCCACAGTTTTTGCTGCTGAGTGGCTGAACGCTACCTCAGAGAGAGGCCTGCTATCATCCCCTATAATTTATTGTTGTTGCATTTAAAACACTCATATCCTGATAATTGCTTATAAAGATTATGATGTTTATTCGTAACAGCTGCAGAACGGGTTTAATTGAGGAGTTTATGCTCCTGTGAAGCCCCCTAAAGCTTCTCATTGTCTCATTTATATGAATCCTCAGGGAAGCAGCTTATTGTTCTGATTAATTACTTCTTCACTGAAAACTCTTATTGTTTTCTTTACCATTTCCTCCTCTGTTGCTGCTTCGCCACCATCGTTCGCATCAAACGTGACGTGTGATTTAAAAAAGTCCTGCAAAGACAAATTACATTCGATGTGGCTCAGCTCTCTGGTTCAGTGTCCTGGCTCGGTTCCCAAGCGTCCACCATAGGTGTCCACAGGTGGTGAATGTCCGCATTAGAGGAGTTTGTACTTGGGCCGTGTCCCAGGCACTCTGCTAATAAAATACTGAGGGTGACAGAAAGCTTTCACGGCTCGTTGCTGAGGTTTAAATCCTGCGTTAATGGGAGGAGGATGTTCTCATTCTCAGTCGGGAAGAATGTTCCCTGGAACCACAAAATGCTAAAAGGGCTTTTGAGTATCTTCACACGTACCTCCTTGTGGTTTTTCTAGCCACACAGATAGTTTTGGTCTCTGAGACATGTTGTCTCAGTGTGACAGAGGTGAGTGAGGTTTCGCTTGCGGAGCTCGCAGCCCTGAAACACGACTTTTAAAATATTCAGTTGCAAACAGTGTCCCTGTTGCTCTAATCCACAGCACCCACAAGTCAGCACTTATTCTCCAGGCGAGGTTGTCCCACTGGAAGTTGTCAACCTAATATGGGTGCAAACAAACGGTCAGTAGATTAACGATAACACAGGAACACGATGGGAGATCTGCAGGCAGTGAAGCTTTCGTTGGTGGTGGAATAAACGCTCGTCTGACAAACACCAATGAGAGATGGTGTTTTAACAGTTTGAGCTGAGTCTGGATTTTTGAGGAAAATATTGATATATCCAGTAACTTCACGCCTGCCAGTGTTTATTCTAACCTAAACACAAGAGTTTAGAGACACCTTCTTTTGTATTTTTATTCCCACCGATCATGAGTGTAGCTGGATTCATTCAAATAAATATGGCTGTCAGAGTTAATGTAGCGAGGAGACGTTAGCTCGTAGCTTGGCTCTGGATAAACCTGCGTTGTGTCCTACAGGAAAAGGACTGATCATGCAGCGGCGTCTTTTCTTTT
The DNA here is from genome assembly GCA_005024645.1 of Planiliza haematocheilus. Classification (NCBI taxonomy): domain Eukaryota; kingdom Metazoa; phylum Chordata; class Actinopteri; order Mugiliformes; family Mugilidae; genus Planiliza; species Planiliza haematocheilus. The sequence continues at coordinate 2,798,670 of SRSE01000133.1, forward strand.
AAACACAACGTTCAGTGCAGATTAAAGTATTTGCATGCACCAGACTTATTTACTCATGTGATTTTGGTTTCTCTTCTTCTTTTTTGCAGTTTTAAAGCTAAAGGCGCCTGATTTTGGTTTATTTATTGTGTATTGTTTGGATCTTTTTGCACTAGCTTGCTTCTCCTTTTGTTGATTGCTCATTATCGCCACCTGCAGGCTAGTTTATCAAACAGACTGCTTGAGAAGCCCTGTCCTCACGTCGTCTTTTTCTTCTCCCCTCTCAGAAATGGTGGAGTCGATGAAGAGCGTGGCCAGCATGGACGTGGAGCTGACGGTGGAGGAGAGGAACCTGCTGTCGGTAGCGTATAAGAACGTGATCGGAGCCAGAAGAGCCTCCTGGAGGATAATCAGCAGCCTCGAACAGAAAGAAGAGAACAAAGGCGGCGAGGACAAACTAAAGATGATCCGAGAATACAGGAAAACGGTCAGAACCTAAACCTAATAAGAGTCACGGCTTCTTATTTTCTGTTTGGTGAGAACCTTGAGTGCCACTAGTCCAGTTTTCGTGCGCAATATATAAAATAAAACTCACTTGACTGAAGTAGAACTGATCTTTAGTTGTTTCAGGAGGTTTAAGTGTGATAATTAAGCTGCTAGAGATGCTTTAGCAAACTTAAATTGTCCTGAGACACCTGTCCCCACTGAACTGTCGGCTGGTGTTGGTGTAGACGGACATGTTGTCCTTCAAACGTCTCCAAATGATCTCAGCCGACTCGTATCAAATCAGGGTTTTCCTTTTCAACGTTCAAAGGGGATCTGGGTCCAGCCCTTTGAATAATTCACTGACACCAGTGTTTTTGTTTGTTTTATCTGCAGGTTGAGAAAGAGCTGAAATCAATCTGCAATGACATTCTGGATGTACTGGACAAGCACCTCATCTTAGCTGCTACCACGGGAGAGTCTAAGGTTTTCTACTACAAAATGTAAGCGTACGATGGATTTATTTATTGTTGATGATTCAACGTTAGCGAGGCAAACATGCACAAAACAAGGTCACGATTAGGGATGTGCGATATTCAACCGTTTGCGATATATCGTCAAAAACAATCGCCACAGTAAGAATACGTCATCTCACGATAAAAACGATAAATTCCCGTTGATGACGTATATATGTGCGCGACACACTCGTGGAATATTGACAAACTGACAATCGTTTAGGAACGAGCTCTTCGACAATTATATAAAGAATTTAAATATTTGTGTTTTTGCGTACCACTCCGGCCGGTCCTACGAGAAACTAGTGCTTGCTAAAGGTTCCTAGGATTTTTTTTTAATGTGCACAAACCGACACTGATGGAGTATTACCGTAATTTCCTGACTATAGGCGCACCTGAATATAAGCCACACCGGCTAAATTTTGTGGAAAATACAGATCGTTCCATATATAAGCCGCACCGACTATAAGCCGCTGGTATTTTAATGTTTAATTACCATATATAAGGGTTTCTTCTACCACGGAGGGGATTGTTGGGACAGAAATGACTGTTTGGAAACGCAAAGCGTCCCATTTATTTATTTATTTGAGAAACACAATAAATCTTTCAATCAATCAAACTTTCACATTATACCTTCACCTAGCACACTTCCTGCAGTCATAGTACCGTAGCACTGCAGTATAACAAAAAACAAAGCTTACAACGCTTGATGAGGCAATAAATGGTTAAATTTAATTGGGATGCAGAAGCAGCGTTGACTTCATCCAAAGAGTTCTGGTAAAAAAAACAACTCAGATAAAACTCGCCGATGCATTATAGTCAAAAAGATTAGACTGAATTGCTGTTTATTTATCGTTATTGAGATAAATACCAGAAATTATCAGGCTAAATTCTTTAGTCCGTATCACCCATCCCTACTCATGATGTACAGTCGTCTAGTGTGATTTACTAGATTACTCTGGGTTATATATCTCACCTCTTTTCAATCTGAGCTACTTATTTAATATTTAAGGTATAGTTGTTCCTAAATAGATTTACTGACCTGCTCCTATTTACAGCAGCACAGATTCGTCCCATTTTAAAAATGAAAGGTTGAGGTGAAGGTGAAGGAAGAGGGAGTCCTGCTATCCAACACGTCTTTGTGTTCATTTTAAAAGGGATGAGAAGCGTTTAAGATGAATCTCTACCACACAGTACCTCTGTTTAATAACTGAACAGATTTTTGTTCTGCGTTTAATTTATTCCACAAACAGACGGATCTCTAAAACGCTGGTTAATTGTCCAGATCACCGTAGAAGTTGTTTGCTCTGTGCTGAACAGCCTCATAAACGTACTTTACAGCCTGTAAAACGTCTAAGACGACGAGATTCTGTTTGTGTTCACTTCCTTATAATGTCACCAATTAACAGCTATGGCGTATATACAACTCAGTGGCCTGTTCGTAAAGCAAATGCACTCTTAACTTAATCGTTTGGTGTTCAGCATTTGTTTTAAAGAGTGTTCTGTGTTGTATTGGCACAGGTTTTGATTATTTTGACAACCTCATCTTAGTCAATCCAGTTTAACAGCACCACACCTACTACAACAACAGGCTGGGTGGAGGATTTAGTGCGTATTATAATGCGTTTACTTTCACTAGTGTACTTAATAAACTGGCAAGTATACACAACTGTATACGCATAGGTACCATAAATGTCTTAATAAACCCTCCTTGCTAGTTTTATTTTAAAATGAAACCTTTGAGTGTGTTTCGTGTAATGTTTGAGTGTCAGTCTGTGTCATAGTTCATGTATTTGTGGCGTTTGAATCAGTTCCTCTGGTTTGTTTGGATTCGTCAAATGTAATTTCATCCATCAGTGCCCTGAACTCGTTTTGTTTTTCACCCCAGTCTTGTGTTTGCGTGAAAGCCGATATCTGTGTGACCTTTCCGTTTCCCCCTCTCAGGAAGGGAGATTACCACAGGTACCTGGCAGAGTTCGCCACAGGCAACGACAGGAAGGAGGCGGCCGAGAACAGTTTGGTAGCGTACAAAGCCGCCAGCGACATCGCCATGATCGAACTCCCTCCGACGCACCCCATTCGTCTGGGACTGGCCCTTAACTTTTCAGTTTTCTATTATGAAATCCTCAACTCGCCAGACCGCGCTTGCAGGTGAGTGTTTGTTGTCCTGCTTTTAAAAGGAAAACGTTCTGACATTTCCGGGCTTTAAGCAGAGTTTATTAACCTGTGAGGACGTAGCCTACGCTGGTGAGAGTCAGTCTGTAAAAACACCACCCCAACGCTAGTCGGGTTCATTTTTGTTTCTACTTCCTGCTTCGCTTTTAACAATGGCGAATGAAACTTTCGACAACATTTCAAAATATCTGTTATCTCTAAACCTTAACGATTCGATATTGATCCAAAACAGTCAATTTGAAAATTGTGCAGATGCTGCTATAGGCCTCGTCTACACGTACCAAAACGATCTTATCCTCCTCTGTTTTCCCTGCCATCGTTTCAAGAATATGTGCGTCCACACGGATCCATCATCTCAAAACGCTACTTCATACTCCAGGCCTATAGGTGGCGCTGTTTCAGTTTCAGAAATTCACCAAAAACAGAGAGGAAGAGGCGGAGCATGCGCATAAAGCTTGAGCGCTGTTTATCGTCTTTAGAAGAAACCAAACTCAAGGAGAAATGATATTTAGCCCTAGTCACCATAATAGGCTCAATATCTTCTCCAGCAGGAACACGAGCATGTAGTCCACCATTGTTGTTGATGTTGCTAGGAGACGTCTCGCGGGATATAAGAGGTGGAAGGCTGCTCCAGGGGTGGACATGACATCATCGAAGCATTTTTGAATTTTTCCACCCTAGGACCAGGTTTCAGAAAAGTGCGTTTACAGGATTCATGTGGACGATCGGCTAAAACATCTGCGTATAAACCAAAAAGCGTCTCCGTGTGGACGGCCTCATAGTTTCTATTTTTATTGCTCCAGAACCAAAGAGCTGTCAAACTGTATTTCCTTGTTTTTTAGCGGACAACGACAATAAAACTTATTTTATTACAGTTTAAATCGAGTGTTTCTTGATATGAAGTGTTTCATACGACCAGACTTATGGAATGAGCGTCCACCAGGACCATTGAGCACTGAGAACAAGCTCTTTACAGTGATTTTAGTCGGTTTAGTTTTAGCCTCTCACACCTTCAGCACGGCTGCAGTTCATGATTTCATCCCGCTGTAACGTAAAGAGACCAGGTCTCCTCTGTCGTGTGACCGCGTTGTCCTCTCTGTTGACAGGTTGGCGAAGGAGGCGTTCGACAACGCCATTGCAGAACTGGATACACTGAGTGAGGAAAGCTATAAGGACTCAACACTTATCATGCAGTTGCTACGTGACAACTTGACACTATGGACCTCAGACGTGCAGGGAGACGGTGAGAGAACCATTCCTCTACGATTGTCTCTGATCATACGTCCACCGCTGATGCTATTACTAGTTGGAACAAATTATATTTTCAAATCTAAAGCAGAATAACCCGAGGTTTTCTCTAACCTTTCCTCTGAGCACAGCAGTCTCACCCACTGCTCTAACTCTTCATTCCTCTGTAGATTCTTAAGGACAGCCCCTCTTCTTCCCCTCTTCTCCGTTATAGAAGTGTATTTTGTAAGTCTTTGCTCCCGTCTTGGGCTTTTTTCTGTCTTCACCACGCTAACGTCCCTCACCCACTTCGCCACAGCACCGTGTACAGCCTTTCAAGGAGTACAGAGCTGGAACGTATCTGATTGGACCGCTTCACTTTCCACCTCTTTTCTGCACACGTTGAACTCGAGTGTTGTGTGTTTTAGTGTCTCGTCAGAAACGGCTTAAATGTTACGAGGCTGTGTTAAATTCTCACTGGGACGCGACGTAGTTAGCGAGCTAATCACCAGGTAACTTAACGTAGGAAAAGCAGATGTAATGGAAGGATGAGCTGTCTTTTCCTCAGACTTATAAAATTAAAACTGACTAAATTTATACATATTCAAATGCAGAACTCCATCTTGTTAGCCGTTAGTTGCGTAGACATAGACCATTGACTAGACGTAGACATAGCCGAGCTCTGACGTGTGCATCAGTATAATCGGGTGTACCGGGAAATCACGCACTGACAACAGTTCCGCGATGTTTGGAAAGCAAACTACGATGAGAGACGAGAGATAATTAAGGTCACTCGCCACCAAGTGGTCAGGGTGTGAACTGCAATCTGTTAAAATGACGTCAAAGAAATAAAAAATTGGGACATCCCTAAATGTTAAAGCTGAGTCACACTAGTTGGTTTTAATGAACCGTTTGGCTCTTAAATCTTATTTTTATTATGATTTATTTTTATTTTTTATTAGTTTTATTTAGTTAAAGTTAAATAATGTCAGTTTCATAGCTGATATTAATTAAAAGAAGCCTGAGTCTTGATTAATCTGCTCTCTCTCCGAGATGCTGCTGCCAGAGATTGATTCAGACTGAACAGACATCTCTCTGAGAACCAACTGTTCTCTCAGGTCAATCCAGTTATTTCCCAAATGTACGTTTTTATCTTGTTAATCACCAACATACGCTCATTTAATTACGGTTATTAATTAGACCAGCCACCAAGCTTTCTCTGTGATTCTGAACTACTCTAAAAATGTCCCCGTGAGACTTTTACCAGCCTCGGTTTAATGACGTCTGGTGTTGGAAGTTAACTTTTAAAAACCCTCAGCTGCTTCCAGACTTTAAACTGAACTGTCTCGTTGACACCCTGCTTCTCCGCGTGCTCGTCCAAACCGCATGCGAGGCCAACTGCTTCGTCTCCTGCAGTGTCCTCACGTCCCGGTTAGCTCCGGCGCTAACGAGCACCGTTTCCATTTTAACCATGATGGATTCTCCGGCCCTTTTGTTATTTGTGCCTCTTAATTCTTCATCACACGGATGGCTGTGCTGTCTCCATGGTAACCCTCTGAGCAACCCAGTCCTACAGGTTCACAGACCCCCCCCCTCCTTTTAGTAAATCTGTCCACAGCTTGTTGTGGAGACACTGAGAATTAACTCTTGCTCACTGTGCTGCATGTCGACACGGCCTGTGATTAACGCTGCAGTCTGCTCGTTTCATGTGGAGATATTTTTAGCGCCGCTGACGGATAAACACGTTTATGGGACTGAGATAGCCGTGCACTCTTTTTCTTTGTGGAGACTCTTTTGAGATTAGCATTTTTTTTTATTGCATTTTTCAGCTGCATGTGTGTATTTGTGGTAAAACACATCCTGTCTTATTATCTTGTCAGCACCTTCCTGTTGGCCTTCACTTGTTTTCACTTTCACTGCTTCTACAGTCAAATACTAAATCTAAACAGGACGGCTTTTAATTTTAGTGAACATGCATTCGTTTTTAAACTATCTTCACGTCAACAAAGCCTATAAAAAGTCAGAAACCAACAATGAACTGATCCTCTTATTATCTTTGTATAAATCTGATGAATATTGGTGCTATAACGGATTTGAAAACCTCTTCACAGTGACCAGGTTTATTAGTTTGATCATTTCATTGTTGGTTTCTGACTTTTCAGGAGGTTTTTATTAATTTTTTAGGGAGAAAAGTTGAGAAAAATCACCAGTTACGTCTTTAATTGACCCCTTGGTGTCCTTCTGATTGGTCCAACCAGAGGACACGACTATTATTTGTCCCCTCTAGCAACCATATGAAGTTGGTGGCTGGGGGGACTAACCAGAAGGACAAACAAGGGTTAAGTGTGACCCACCACTGAGTATTTATGCTAAATATCGTCCACACAAATGATCCAGTTCATTGATGTTAAGAGGACAGACAGACTGACCGGGACACTGTCCTTTTTGTTCTCTGTAACGTCCCCTTTAAATCAAGTGTAACTCTAACAAACCAAAGACCGGTGACTTGTTCTTGAGTTGCATTGTGGGAACAGTTAAACGTCTGGATGTTTCTGTGTCGGCAGCTTTAATTAACGGTAATTATGGATTTACCTCCTGCTGTTCACTGATTGTTATTTTGTCTTCATCTCAGGTGAAGAACAGAACAAAGAAGCACTGCAAGATGCGGAGGAAGAGGCCCAGTGAGACTGAACAACACGAGACAAGCCCTCCTCCTCTTCCTCCTCCTCCTCTTCTTCCTCCTCTCTTCCCAGCACTAGCTCCTGTCCCCAGCCAACATTTTCAGCTGGGTTTATACTACAGCCCACTCTCTCTCTTTCTTCTCTTCCTCCATTTTCTTACCTATCCCTTTCTCCTCGTATGCACGTTCTCCTCTCCCCCCCTCAGGACCCAGACGCTTGGGTCTTCGTTTCTCCCCCCTGATTTTTGACGACTTTTTGTTCTTTTTTTTTTGCAAGCCTGTACCCTTTAAAGGTCCATGTCCTATTTCACTGTTTTTACTTTGCTGTATCATCCGTTGCCAAGTACGCTCGCCTGTATTTGTAACACACACATATGCAAAGAGTTTATTTAAAAGACGATACTTTGCTGTTTTCCCCCCGTGTATGTGTGTTTATGAATAATATCTCGTCCATGCTTCTTCTTCTAGCAGCGGTGGAAGGTTTAAAAGGGACGCGTTAAAGCTTTTAGGAAGAACTAAGTGCCCTGTTTACTTTGTGGTTACCAAACCTGCTCCGTCAGCTCATCAGTATTTTATTATCATTTATTTTTTTCTAACGACAAACATCCGAATGTCCCCCCCCCCCCCCCCCTTTCTCCGAGCATCACTCTGACCTCTACTCCCGTCCACTCTCGGACCAAGTATTGTGCTGCGAGGCTGTAGCGCTTTTTGCTAATGGCAGATAGTTAGGTAATGGCTTTTTAACAGACAACATGTGCGTGGGGAGGGGACCGCTCAACACTCTGATTGTAATGTGATGCAGTTTTGCATTGACACTATATAAAAACAGTTTGGAAACTAGAGGCCTGCTGTATCTTTACTCCCCCCCCCTCCGCCCCGACTCTCTTCCCTCTCATTTCCTCTCTTCCTTCTGTTCAGTATGTGTAACGTGAATCTGATTTGTACTACTGGATATTCTCACCGGAGCCACAAGTACCATCTGTATTCTTACTGAAACACAGCATGGAATTAACATTAAACTTCAAATGTTAAAATAAACCTGCCTCAGGTGTTGTCCTTTTCTTCCTCTTATTGTTTTGACAGTTTTTTAACACTAGAGGGCAGCGATGGCAGAAACGGACTCTTTAAAATCAACCAACACCTAAAAATAAACAAGTATTATAAGAACAATTTGAATTATTTTAAAGCTACAAACATAAGCATTCAATTTAGAGACAACCTGTGATTGATAATAAATTAAATTTGCATCTTGGTAGATTGATGATTAATTGGATATAAAAGGAGGATTCATTTGTTTTTCTGACTTTTTTTTTGTAAACTTTTGAGCTAATTGTGCATCAGAGCCACAAACATTTTTCATTTAAATGAGACTTATCTGACAGAAGAAGTACTAGCATCTGAAATGCAAGAAGGGTTTCATACAGGTAAGTTTTGTGCCGATTAACAAGCCAGTAAAGTTTGGAAAAATCTAAATCTGTCCTACATTTGGATCCAACACTGAATTTGTGTGGAGTCCAGGTGAACAAGCAGCAGGTACTAGCAATTAAAAATGTCACTTTTAACATATAAATATCTACATGAGCTCTGACACATGGAGTCAAGTTGAAAACCTGTAAAAACAAACTATAAAATTTATATAAAAATTTAAAATTGGTGCCACTTCATATTATTTTTTCTCACTATCTAGACCAGGGGTCAAACGTAATATCATCTTTGCTAAAATGATAAAGACATTAAGTGCTATTTATCAATAAAACTGGCACATATTCCCAACTAAACAATAGATGGCAGCAATGTGCTGAAATTACAATTATGTTTCTTTTACGAAACATTTTCTTTTAAAGGAAAGTTCATTAAATATAAATATTTTTATAATGTACTTGCACTAAAACAAAGAAAAGAAGCTGAAATTGTCATTATTTATAGGTTATTACACGATTAAATTACTGGTCTTTAAAATCATATTGGGCTGTTATGTGGCACCTGAAACAACCTGTGATCTAGACAGCTCATCAGGTACAGTAGTAACAAGTCTCACCTAAATGAATAAAACACTGTGTTTCTGTTATTTAGCCTAGCCCAATGACTAAGATTTAGTACAGGACCTTTATATTAAAATGCATTTATTCTCTCTAGTGTCCCTAATGAACTGTCAGGTGAATTTAGAGATATTTCATGCCCTAAAACTGAGCCACAGCTGATTAGAGTTAGATCCTTGTTATTTACCACTTAGTTTGTTTTTCACACAGTATTATAAGTATTTATTTAATTAACAAAACACTACATGTCACTACATCTTGTTTCTACTCTATAGTGAAATATAATAAAAGCTAGCATTAATTAATTAATTAATTCTAAAATTTTATTGTTATTCATTATAATTATTGGAATATTCAGCAGCATGATTAACATGATATGGATTTAAAATAATTTACCAAGTAACAATCAGTAAAAAAATACTAAAATTCAAATATGGTATTGTTACTAAATGTCAGAATTAATGCTAGCTCTTATTATATTTCACTATATTTCTCTAATTTATATTCCTCCTTCTCTATTTCTTGTACATTTTTGCTTATTTTTATTTTATATTACTAGATTTTATTTTCCTTTTTTTTTAAATTTCTATTTTATTTAATTTAACTTTTTTTTAAAATTTTTATCTGATGTTCTTAAGAGTGTTTTTTTTTTTTTTTTTTTTTTTTTTATGTACAACTAAGCTGCTGTGACCAAGCAATTTCCCTTGTGGATCAATAAAGCTTATTTAAGTCTATAGAGGTGAAACAAGATGTAGTGACACATTTTTGTTTGGTTAAATAATTAAATACTAATAATTCTGTGTGATAACCATAACATATTTGAATTTTAGTATTTTCTACAGATTGTTATTTGGTAAATTATTTTAAATCCATATCATGTTAATCATGTCTTGTCAAATAAAGACAATATTCCCATAAAAACAAGAATGATACTGATAATGTTCTTAGATTAGAGAAGTAAATAAACGGTGGTGCATTTACTCAAGCACTGTTTTCACACATTACAGATTTTAAAGGTGGTTTACGTAAGTATTCACATTTTTTTGTGGTTTAATAAAGTATATCCAAGTCTAATTTAAATTTAAGTCTTTATAATTGCTCTCAATAATTCAGAAGTACTTTTATCCCCTATATCTTTATTTTACTTGATTATTGAATAGTTTTCAAAAAAAAATAAAAATTAATAAAAATAAGTTATTTGTTCATTTTTTATTATTTTTAGTGGTTTAAATATATTTCTGAGGTTGTGAGGAGCATTTCCTGGATTTTTATTTTTTAACAACTGCACATTATTATCATTTATATCTGCCTAATAATTACTTTGGCCAAAGTGACTGGCTAAATGAAGCACATTTATATTTATTTTAATGTTCTCAAATGCACAATAATACCCTCAAATAAATAAACTGAGGATTGAAACTGATGTTTCCATCCTTTTTGCAAATACATCAGAATTATTTGCATCCTTAGTTTAAAATATCGTTTTAATAATATTTTTAAAATATTTATTACAATATTTTTACAGACGTAATATTTTCATATATTTTAGTTGTTTTAAAATGAATTTATTAAATTATTCATATATTTATTTTAGCGGCATTCGCACCTGTTTCCGGTCAAACAAAGATGGCGGCCAAACGGTCAAACACTGTATGATTTCTAATCGGAATTATCCAATTATCATTACATTGTCTAAAAAATATAGTAGAATAAACACTGGCAATTCTGTTAATAGCTTTATAACTTTACGAGTTTTTAAATTTGCTTTTTAAAACGTGTTTACGTAGTTACCTGTTAGCTAACTGTATGCTAATGCTTGAGGGAAAACAAACTTTGGCTTGGCTAACTCAATGCTAACTCTTGTTTGCTAAGTTTAGCTAACCGTTTCTTGTATAGCGGACATTGCCGAGTCAAAATAATCACTTCTGATTAATGCTATGTATTCTGGAACAGCAGAAAACACTTAAAGACATTTTAAAACACAAAAGCGTATTCCTACCTCTCCAGGAGACCTGCTTCTTGTTGTTGTCCTGATACGCATGCGCTCAGATCCTGTTGCGCCTGCGCAACGTGGAAAATTCAGTTTGCAGTGACACCTTGTGACCACAGGGGCCGCTATTAAGCAAATTTACAGTCAGTGTAAAACAAGTCCTCCAAACGAGATGCATGCTAGATTATGAAACTTCATCCTTTAAAAGAGCCAGTAATCTCAGTTTAGCATAAAGGCTAATCCATCAGCATCCTATCAGCATATCTAATCTCTCAGTTTTCATTTTTTTTCTGTCGGGAAGTTCGATAATTAGATGTGAAAGGTGAGTTACCTGACTTTATAAACCAGCTCCAGTCTGAATCTAAAGCCATTAAAATCAAAACAAGTCAACACTTCATTCTGCTAGCAGCAATGTAAACAAAACGGCCAATAACGACACGGCACGTTGAAATTTGAAATTCGTTTTTACTTAAAAAAGATCAAAATAAAGATGTACAATTAAAATCAAAGTAAGACGCCATATTACACTTCAGCTCTAAAGACAGATGGCAGGACAAGAAGAAGAAGAAGAAGAATGACCTGAACTATTTCAGCTGGTTTCTCCGCTGCAGGCTTTCCCCCCCTCTGTCCAGCTACAGCATGAGCAAAGGGAATAAAACAAAAACCTTTTAACCAACACCGTCACTGGGCTGGCATACGCTGAAGATGTGACGTCTCATTTATTTTTTTAATATATATATATATATATATATTTTCCCCCTATTGCAGATTGTCCTTCCACGTCCAGAGGAGATGAGGACACTTGGAGCGAGTACATTTCTGCTCTGGTGTGTCCAGCCTCCCCGGAGGATCCACAGTGATTCAGTAAAAGGAGAGGGCTCTAAATCACCGACCGACACACGAACAAGCGTCTTCAGCAGCTCTGGCTGGAAACAGCACTTTTTAAATTAACATACAGTGAGAGAAGTGGTCAAAGTTTTTGCGTCGTGTCTCCACACATGATGCTCTAAAAGATCTAGACGTTTAAAACCGGGAGACAGACAAGTTCTTTTCTCTTTTTAAATCTCGGTACAAAAAAATAGATCAAAGAATGAAAAAAATAGTTCTAATCTGACAGCGGAAACTTGGATTTATTTATTTATAAAGCTCTACTCGTGAGCAACTCTCTGGGTCTACACAGTGAGGGTTGTGGTTTAAGGGTTGGGTTGAGCTAGTTAACATTCATCTGTTATTGAATATATTTATTAATTCCCGTACGTAGCAGGTATCTGAATATTTGGCCGGTCGATACCCCTCTTCACATTAAGAGTTTGATTATTACAGTTACACACATTTTTTTATTTATTTTTTTAAACACTCCTCCCAACGTCCGTTTTTTTTTTATTATTGCGATGGATTAAAATCTTTAAAGATGATTTACAAAAAAAAGAACCGTCTGTCTGTCCACTACAATATCTGCTATGTACATGTGTTTAAAAAGCAAGCACAGTTGTCCCTATGTACAGCTAAAGATTTCATTTTCTTTTTTTTTTTTTAAATCACGGAATATACATATTTACTTATGTTCACAGCTTTTCTATGTTTGCTCATATATTCAGTATCAATAGATTCTAGTTTGTCTTTTTTTTTACAAATATTTTTTCGTCGTGGCGCCGGGACGGCAGCGGCCTTCCCCAGCGTTGATATCCGGCGAGATAGTTGTGTGTCTCTTGAAACGCTGCTCATGTAGCAAATACTATTCAGTTTGAAAACAATCTTGATTGTGTTTTTGTTTTTTTCTCTAACCCCCGCCCCCCGTCTCCCAATTCACAGCAATCCAAGAAAAAAGACAAAAAGAAAAGCACAGTTTTTGAGTTTCAAGTTTACAGTTTTCTGGTCTTCGTCTTTTATCATATATAATGATATTATTTCGTTTCCTTCTCCATCTGCCACTGGAAATGTCTCCTGTGGGTTTTCGTGAACTTTCCGTGTGGCTGCACAGTAAAAAATAAAAAGAATAAAGAAAAATTGTTCTGCCTCTGCTTTCCACAGATTTCTGAGAGAAGTCGCCGAGCAAACTCCCCTGACCTCTAACGGTGGGATTTGTTGTCCTGCGGCGCCCCCTGGAGGAGACCTGCTAGGCCGCGTCGTCAATCCTGTTTCTTTGTGGTTCGGTTTCCGGTGGTGGGCGGTGTGATTATTATTTTGTTATTGTAATTATTGGAATTAAGGCACTTGAGAGGTTTTTGGTTTTCACGGGAGCTCAGAGGAGACCAGGGCGAGGCCGGAGCTCTGGCGGATGGGAGGCCCGGCGTGGACGGCCTTGGGACAGTCGGGCGTCAGCACCCGTCCGTTCTCCCCAACGCTGCCCGTGATGGACAGGCGGGCCTTGTTCCTCATGGCTTCTGTAAATGTGAGCTGAGGAGAGACATAAAGAGACGGGTTTGTGCACGGAGCAGGTGGAAATGAGGAAGAAAAAAACCCGGAGTGCTGCAGATTGGAGCTTTAGGACGCATTAATCGTCTAGGAAGCTTAAAGAAAAAGGACGTATTGAATCTTAAAGAGACCTTAGAGGCTACCAAACTCAACCAGAGATAGTAGGACGTGGGTAAGTGTGCAGTGAGTAATGTTTCCAGCAAATTCTTGCTGCATAAAGAGTAAAAAAGATCTCCTCCATTAAATAAGAGATTCTTTTGCTGCTATTCTGCGAGGCCTTGTATTTACGCATCAAATATAATCTATAATTCCAACGTTTCCAGATCTACGTCTAAACCAAAGTTTCCGTCGTCCATCCAGAGCTACCTGAACATCGCTTAGGGACTATGAGCACGTTTGTTTCTAATCATCGTCTCAACATTTTCTCATTTCTGAACTTCAAATTACGCAGAAGTGCCACTAGAGGTCGCCATAAACGAGATTTAAAGCTGATGTTGAGCTGCTTTTTAAAGGAAGCTTGTTTTTTGTTTCAGCTCAGGTGAGGGAGCAGGTTGTCGGTTCAGACCCCAGAAAGCTGTCCTGAAAGAACCGAAGCTGCTCCCAATGGAAAACCAAGTTATCTATATAAAAGCAAACCAGTATTAATATAAAAAAAACACATTTTACTTGGAGGAGACCTGCTCCAACCATGCAGCAACCATGCAGTGGGTGTAGCTGGTAAGTTTTTGTTCCAATCAAGCAAGAGGACGCCTGAAATGACTACGTGAAGGCAGTTCAGTTGATTGATTGAGTCAAGTCAGGTGTTGGAATGAAAACCTGCAGCCACATGACCCTTTCACGGATCAGTTTGACACCTAGGAAGACAATACTGCAAAATTAGAATATGTTAACCTATCGTCTGGAAACATCAGATCCTTTTAACTCGTCAAAAATTGACCCTTTCAAGGTTGTTAAAACCGTCAGACGGTGCGGTTTCTCTGGAGCAAAATAAACGCACTTGAAGGCAGAAACTGTCTCTACATTCCTGCATAAATAATAACTCAAAACATCAGTGGATTAACACACAAGACCTGAGAGGAGACAAACAAATGAAACGGCAGAAATGCTTCCTGAGATCTTTAAAGTCACGACGGCAAAAACTAAAAGTGAGCCCGACGCAAGCGGTTGCTTGTCTGAGGCTCTAAAGGCCGACCCCCCAAAATCAAAAACGTCTCCAAGAAAACTGAGTAGAACTAAAACTCCAATCTGCAAAATCAACAGGTAGAACATCCTCACACATTTCTATAAACACACACACACGTATGTACACAGTAACGTAGCCACCACAGAGTCAAGAGAACACCTTTCACAGCCATTCAGTACAGTAGCCGGCCCCCATACTACATGTAAATCCACTGGCGACAGAGTTATTACACAGTGAGTGATAGTTGCAGGCAGTGGGACAGGGAAGCTGACTCAGCAACAGTCAAGCTAATGAAGAGTTGGAAGTGCTGATGGGGGACACATAACCACGCTGGACAGATATACACCGAGCGAGACGTTCGAGAACCTGAGGGAAATATCCTCAGGAAAAAAAAAAAAGCTCACATCAATAAAGTCAGCTCAGCTCGAGGGATACCTCAGCCTCACGATGAATGTATAGCGCTTAAACATGGCGTTATTGTTCAGGGCTTTCAGTGTGTGTGTGTGTGTGTGTGCGCTCTGGGCTAGTTTCTCATTAGGTGGCTTTACATTGATGGTCTTCATTAGCTGACGGACGTGAGACATTTATGGTTGCACTATTCAGGTTGAGGTGTGTGATGGTGTGTGTTTAAGGCCTCACGTGAAACATTAACGAAGGTTTGATTTATGAAGAGAAGCCACTGCAGCTCCTAGAAAGACATCGGTCCTCATTTATAGTCCCTGTTAGCATGCTACGAGCTGAGAGACGTAAAACTGAGAATATTCAAAGGTTCTTCAAGTGGTTTCTGTGCAAATCTGTGTCCCAAACGTGTTTTTCTAACTAGATTCTGATCACTGTGTTTATAAATGTACTTCCGACGGCGTTTAGTGCAGAATGTGCCACACGTGTTTGGTTTTGGCAGGAGAATGGGTCACACTGAATGCCCGCTTGATAAATGAAGGCCAACATCTGCAGCCACACGAGCTGACGCTGCGTCTGAAGATGACTCATCGTCGCTTCCTGTCACACTGAGCGGGGGGGTGGAAAAAAAAAAAGCTCGAACGCAGACGCAGGACGTCACATGACCACACGGCGAGCAGATCACGACAGAGAACTGGGAAGCATTTTGCCACTGGTCACGACAGTCACTCAGCCACGGCGAAGCTAGCACGGGGACACGACAGGTTTCACTTACAGTCTCTGTGCAGGGAGCTAGTGAAGGGGTGGGAGGGGGCAAAGGCTTGGGAGGACCTTCTACGAAAACCCCATCTACATCTTATCAGCTTCCCCGTCGCTGCCGTAACCATTGAAAACCTCGCTAAACTCGGCTAAGTTGTGGATGCTGGGGCTGGGCCTCGGACTCTGGCTAGGCTCGGGGCTATGGCGGGGGCTGCCTGAGCGGCAGGGGTAGCAGTGGTGGTGTTGGGGGTGTTGGTAATGGGGGTGTGGGGACCGGGATTCGGACTGGGCCTCCACCTTCATTCTCTTGGCCTCGTTGCGTGACTTGTAGCAGAACTCGATGAGGGCCACCAGCATGGCCAGGCCCAGGCCCCCGACGAGGATGTAGAAGACCCCCGCCACGTTGCTCAGACTGAGGGCCTGGGACGACTTGTCCTGGAGCCGGCGGTGAGGAGGGGAGGAAAGGGACAAACACAGAAGTCAGCGCTCGTTTTAGAAGAGAAGGCAGAACAATCACTCAACACTTTTACACATTCAAGACAGGGTCAGAAGGAAAAATCACACAAACACACAACACATCTGTTCACTACACTTCCTCTGTAGCATCAATGATCTATATATTATAGGTTACGTCACCGTATTAAAGGGTCAGTTCAACAAAAATATATAATATATATAGTATATTTTCTCACTTAACCTCAGCTCTGTCTCATACTGCAAATAACTTGAGTTTTAAATGACATTTACTTTAGTTTTTCTTTTAAAATTGCACATTTTTACATTTTTGTCAAGCACTTTGTAGTGTCGATTTAAAAATATGCACATAAACATTATCATTATTAAATAAATTAGCATTCAAATATGCAATTATGTCTAATTTCTGCATGACCGCAGCACTGAAATATAAAAAAATAATCTCCAGAATGAATGTCTTTCTTAGAAGACACATCTGGACTCGTCAACAACGAGACATGTTTTTAGCTGCCATGTGTCGACAGTATGTTAAAATAGCTCCAGATGTCGCCATTAATGTAAAAACAAGTGTCACTGGATAACTTTAAAACCACGGAAAACTTAAAAACAAAGAGTGACAGGGATAATCTAATATATATCTTGGAAGTGTAACTCATTGTAAATCTAAATATATTTAAATCAGGGGTCGCGTTAACCGAATATTTTTCGCCATTTTTTTTTGTGTGACGGAAAAATCTGAAGGCCAGTTCACACATCTGACCACTTGGTGGCGAGTGATCTTATTAATTGTTGTCTCTCATCGCAGTTTGCGTTCCAAACTTCGCGTAACTTTTAGTCTACGTCTATGCAGCTAACGGCTACCAAAATGGAAATTGCGTACCACTGAAGCTGTTTACGCTAGCAGTCCCGTTCCGAGTATGGACAAGAAATGTCGGCAGTCGAAACTTTTGTTGTTGTTGTTGTTGTTTTTGTTACGATTTAAAGTCAATACTGTTTTGAAAAAAGTACTTAGAGTTAATGAAACTTTAATGAAAATTAAATGCTATTGAATATGTGTTTATTAACAATTTAAAAAATTAAAGTAATGGGTAAAAATAGATTATGACGGGATTTTTATGACCCTGTCAGAAAAAGTCTAGCGCAACCTCTTATTTAAATCATATCTGTGTATTTAGATATTCAGACTGTTTCCGTGCATCCTGCAACTCAAACTTATGATCATGAAGATAAAGAGATAAATCATGTGTAGTTTCCTGTTGTTAACGAAAAAAACACTTGCTGCCTTCAAATGCATTCAATTGCGTAGGTTTGACATTCAAGCGGTAACGTCAACTGCTAGGACAGGGGTGTCAAAATGAAAACCTGCAGCCACAGTGGCCCTTTCACGGATCAGTTTGAGACGTAGGAAGACAATACTGCAAAACTACAATATGTTAACGTATCGTGTGGAAACATCAGTAATCACAGATCCTTTTAACTTGTCAAAACTTTCCTCTTAGAAGGTTGTTAAAACCGTAAGACGGTGCGGTTTCTCTCGAGCAAATTAAACACATTTGAAGGCAGAAACTGTCTCTTCCCTTTTCTACATTCCTGCATAAAAAATAACTCAAAACATCAGTGGATTAAAACGCAAGTCTCGAGTGGAGACAAACAAATGAAACGGAAATATTATACTTGTGCATTTACGTGTTTGAGATAAGTCATGATTTGTTTTCAGTTTCTGGTGTGACCTCCTCTCGCAGCAATAACGGCAACTAAATGTTTCCGGTAACTGCTGATCTGTAGTCTACAGCGTCTATTCTTCTGTGCAGAACTTCAGATGTTAGCAGGTTTCCTCTCATGAGCTTCCTGCTTCAGGTGCTTCTACAACAACAATATTCTCTAAAATAAACAAATACCCAAGTATAATATTTCTTCTTCTACTTTCAGGAGACATTTTTATAAAGAAATGTAGAAATGATTGAATGTATTTGCTCATCTTCCATCCGAGTGGCTGCAATTGATCTCAATTAAGTGAGAAAATATATATATATTTAGTCGTTTGCATTAACTGACCCTTCAACAATCCTCCATACTTGAACAGCCTGCCTGTCTGTTACCTCTGCCATTGCAGCTTATCTACCTTTCATTCTCATTTCCAGGTGATAGCATGTGTGTCCTGCCCTGATGTGTAACTCTAACTGAGGTATACAGTGCTGCTGACATGTAGTGTGACCTACAGTAACCCTCAACATGCTCTGGGACCATCTTAAGTGTGAGCCTTGCATCATGCCTTGCGGCTGTCATGCTGTATCCCTCAGGCTACACCTCAAGCCTCTACCTGCATGTCTGACAGTCTAAGTGTATCAGCCAGCCTGCTGTGATAACAGAACAGTACTGCCAGCGTTATAAAAGTGTGCATAGATACAGAGAGAGGAGGGGAGGCTCCCAGGCTGGTGGAGACTGACCTTACTTCCAGAGTCCTTGGGTCCGCACTCCCCTTTATCGTACCACCATTTGTTTTTCAGTTTGTCTAAGACTCCTGCTTCACTCAGTTTCAATACGGCAAGGTTTACGGGCGTTCTTCAAATCAGGGGGGGGACGGGGAAGGGTGGGGTGGGGAAAATAACATAAATAACATCATAGGACATGTTATTTTATGTTATTCAATCAGAAGAAGCCCAACAAGAGCAGCTCAGTACTCTTCACAAAGTGACGAAGCCGGAAGAGGGGCCCCACTGTTTCTACGTGTCTCTTTGCTCTTTGATTTGTCTGTTTTCGGGAGATATTTAGAGGGGAAGGGGGGCTGGGCCGAGCTAACAGACACATATATGTGGGGCCCCGGCTGCATCGCTTTTCTGGAACGGGCGCATACTGCCGGGACCTTTCTTAAACAATCACGGAGGCTAGTACTGTCAAAGCAAAACTATTGGCTCAGGAAATGAGAAAATGGTCAGAGGTGCCTTAAAATCACCCAATATGTTGCTGCTATCTTGTTCTAAATTTAGAGTTTGTGGAGGACTTTCAAGTCGCTAAGTAGATTTACAGTTCAAACTTAGATCTACACGCGAATATTTCTGCTTTCACAGTACTCGCGCTTCTTTCCAGATGACGGGAAGCGTCTAAATCATCAATCGACCCGGCAGATGCTCCTGTTACCGACAAAACACATTTCTTTTACCCGCATCAAGGTCACATGGGCATAGCGACATAGCGGCTAACCTTCTCGCCACCGCCTCCGCTGCCACACTCTCCTTTGTCGTACCACCACTTGTTTTTCAATTTGTCCAACAGGCCTTGTTCATTGAGTTTTAACACTGCCAGGTTAACTGCACTTCTTGAAAACGATAAAACATATTTGGTGAGAGGGGTGAGTATGCTGTCCAATTTGGGAGGGAAGGAAGAGGGAAAGGGGTGGGGGAGGGGGAGAGGGTGGGGGAAGGGAGGAGTAGCAGTAAGAGAGGGGACAAGGGTGGAAAAGTGCGTTAATTCCCAATTGAGAACCAGAATGCACGGGCAACACAAGTCTCTCTCTTTTAATGTGCCGCCCTGATTAAAAAAATGTCAATAAAATCTTAATTTCACTCTGAAACTAACCAGAGATGTGTGCTAGCATGTTAGCATTAGCAAGTGCGCAAGCTAGAGCTGATGAAACAATCGTCACCGTCTATTTTCATGCAGCATGAATCAGAAAATTACTAAAAATAAAGTGTTTTGTCTTACATTGCGTCACCTTTTTAGGTCTTCTTAACATTTTCTCATATTCTCAAAAAGCGTTTCAAAAGACTGATGACTCATCCTGCATTTGGGGGCGTGTACTAACTCTGCGTCCAATTAAACGCTTTCTCCAGTTTTCATGTCTTCTAGCTGAAACATGTGGGCGGAGCCTGCTCAGGTCACTACTACTAACCAATCAGAGCAGACTGAGCGTGTTTATTTATTTTAAAATCTTTTAGCTACGCTAGAGACGCAAAATACGGCTGAAATATCTCGACAAATACCAAAAGTTTTGCCGGGAAATCTTAAAAATAGGCTCACAGTCCCTTAAAAGAAGACTCCTAATGGCGTTGGTAGTCACATACATTAACCTCTAGCGCCACCACTTGGCCAAATGTTTTTACTCGTTCAATATTTTAGCTTTAAACATTGCTAAATTGTGAAAAAATTGCCAAGACGTGTTAAACATAGACTCAGTGCCTTGAGGAAGCTGGCTTATGACGTCGGCGCCACCATTAGCGTCAAGTATTTTTAGTTTAAGATTAAAAAACATAACAAAATTGTATATAAATTCACTTGAGGATGAATAAAATATAATCAGGATTCATATGTTATAGGCAGCCAATGACCAGATACGTATGGTTACTGTCAGAAAGCTTTTCTACCCCTAGCAAAGATAAACTAAACTAAATATAATGTTTAACTGAGCAATTGTTGGCACGTAGTTGACCAATTTTCGACATTAAAATGTTGGCACTAAACGTTGGCAATCAGCATCGCTGGTCCCAAACTGCCTCCTGCAGCCAGCGCACCGACAAACAGGCACCTTCAAACAATTTGGACCTGCTCTACACATGTACGTACGTGGGCCAATTCAAAGCTCAAAGGATTTCTGAGCATTAAGCTGCTCTGGAAAATCGTGATTGACTTGCATAAATGTCCTTGAAAAGCTTTTTAAAACGAGAGTGCCTCGTAATTTCATGGGCTGTTTCGCACGCTGCTGTAGTGATGTCTGATGATAGTGCAGCGACAGAGAGAGATTTGCCTCGGCGTGCATTTTGATCCTTTTAATTCATCTGTATCATTATGCAAACAAAAAAAAAAAAAAGAAAGACAGAAAGAAAGACACACAGTCAGTAATGGAAATGGTTCAGAGACACAAAGCACACACAGCTAATATTTCCATTTAAGCTGATGATTTTGATTGAGGAGCCCCGTGAAATGGCAGCAGCCCCGGGTAACGGCGTTGCCAGCTCTCGATTTTTGCTGGTGTGTTTCCTCGCTGATATCCGGACAAGTGGCTGACAGAAAATGATAATCCCCAAAAACAACAACGTGGAGGCCTGGAGGGGGAAGGACTACCGTGATCTGTCAGGGACTCTTCCTGGTCAAAGCAGTGGGTGAAAACTGGCACCAGCCTGGCTGCAGCGAAAAAACCGACAAACAAACCAGTAGCTGCTCTTCGTTCACTTTGTGATTTCCTGTGCAGAGGAATTTACAGAAAACAACTAACAAGGTTTAAATGAGTGGCTGTGAGGAGCTGGAACACATCGCTCTGTTGGCACGACTCGTGTTCGGTTTAGCTGACTCTAATTACATATGATCAATGATAACAATGCTCTAATTATCTATTATCTATGCAGGGGCCTTCACAGAAAAGTGCTGTCCCTACTTTTTTAAACTCCTGCAGGAATAGAAGAAAGTGCAAGCGTGCTTAAAGCTGCACACACATATAAACACACCCGTGCAGCTTTTTGCCTTTAGTATGTTTATCCACTCCCCACAGCGAGGCCTTGCTGGCGGCCTTTGATCGATGAGCATTTGGATTGAAAGTGCAACTCCCCACAGTAATGACACTGTATTCGGTGGCAGCTCTGTAAATTCCACTGTGTGCGGGAGGCAGCGGCAGAGTCTGGCAGAGTTACCCGGGGCTGCGCATTCAAACGGCTCCCAAAACGCTAACACTGAAAATAAAGAGCCAGTCAGCCGTGAAGGAAGACTGAAGTAGCATTAGCTGAACATCTCAGACTAATTACATTTTGCGTATAAAAATGCAGATCATCTCCTAAATAAGACATTTTCAGATGAGTCTACTGATGAGCTCCCAGCATGCCATTCCAAACGTCGAGCAACAAGCATAAAGATTTACCTGGACTGGAAACCTGTGAAGAGTTACACGTGAAACAAAAACCACCCCCCTGCATCATCACAATGGAGCCCGCGCATGCATGCAACAAACACAGATGTCAAAAAGCTGCAATTTCTGCCCTGAAACAAAAGACACATAACGCCCCACCCACGCACAACCAAGCAGTTAAGTGGAGACAGAGATAGAAAAGGCGGCACACCAGGGAAGGTGGAATACCATAACAACACGTATAACATATTGTTACACTATTCCACCCACCTTAACTGTGAACCCTTGGGTGTAGCTACTCCGTAGCCTTTGGAGTCCAAGTTGCCTCCCACTTTCATTGTGTCGCAGGGCTTGCGCTGCTCTGTGTACTCATTCATAGTTGACTCCAGCAGGAAGGCATATTTCCCTTTGGACTTGCGGACACGCGCCACCCCCTCAGCCGTGGTCTTGGTGAACACTGTGGGCTCGGCCGACCTCATGTATCCCCACATCTTCTCGTAGACGGCAATCTTGGACCGCTGTGGGGTTTTGAGGGGGGAGGAGGGGTTTGAAGGTTAAATGTAGACGTGGTAGGAGAGATGGAGAAAGCGTATCCGTGTGCAATAATGGCAAGAAAGATAAAACATGGTGCATGTGTTTACTTTCTATAAATGAGCTGGGGCCTCATGTACGAAGAGTTGCGTAGATTTCCTTCTAAATCGTGACGTACGCTCAGATTTAGACGCATTTCCAAGCACATTTCCTTTGTACGTCCCAATCAAGCGTACTCGACTCCTCCCTGTCCACGCCTCTTTTAAATATGCAAATTATATTTAAATTGACCTGGCACCTGAGATTCCCCTCTCTGCACGATCAGAAAACATAAGAATGAGTAAGACGGGAAAGAAGAAGAACGTACGTAAAGTTTTTGTACGTACGTAAAGTTTTTGTACGCACGCAACGTTCGTACATGAGGCCCCTGGACGACTTAACACGTCTGGTGTGATAATTACAAAAAGCTACTGCATATGATGTCCTAGTTCATTTAAATGGCATTTTTTGTGGTATCTAGCAGCAACAATAGCTTTAATATTATTTGCCCTGGTTTAAAATAAGATGTCTTCCTTGATCTCAACACAATTGAGGTGAATGGATTAAGAAAAATGACATTTAAAACCATAATAAAAGTGTAAACATGTTGTGTTATGGTCTGATTTAAAGCCACGTTTCTATTCTGCACCTGAACTCAGACTTCTTAAACCTAGATTTTATATCCCTGAGGCCGTCCTCCATTGCTTTACTAAGAAAGGCAGATTTTATAGAGGGTGCATTAGTCATGCCTCCTCATAAAAATGTGCACAGAAGGAGGTCAAGCTTGAATTCATCTCGGTTACAGTGAATTCAAATAACAAGAACTCTTAATGGAAGCGCTGGGAAATTCAAACCCGAGCGGTAACTGCCAAATTTGACGTTAAATACCTGAAGGTATGTTTTTTCCTTTACATTTATAGAGTATGCATTATGCATGCCTGCAGAACATTGATAAAGTGGTGCCGCACTTCCTCTGTTCCTACATACGCTGCAGACTAAAAAGCTAATATGAGGTCTACGGAACTGAGCACAGATGATTAGAGAAGTCAGAAAGAAAAATGGAGGATTCAGTTTATATGTATTCAAGCCTCAAGCTTCACTTGTTACTGTCACGATGGCTTTAAACAACCTTTACTCCCAGAAATTATGTTTAAATGCTGACCACAGTCCTTTGGAACAGATTAAAAGAACTTTTCCTTTAATTTAAACGTGGCAAAACAAAATAATTAAACACAATTAATATTCTGCTGTTGTGTTAAGGACTGCATGCCTACCTCGTCTCAGAGGAGACCATTAACTCACCCTGAAGAACTCTTTGGTGGAGCCGGAGTCCAAAGTGCCGTAAGCGATGTCGGTCTGCTTGGCCAGATCCTCGGCGCTCTCGATGGGCGAAACCATCCTCTCCACGGTGAGGAAGGCAGCCAGATTGGCCGTGTAGGACGAGATGATGATGAGAGTGAAGAACCACCACACTCCCCCGACGATTCGTCCCGACAGCGACCTTACGGAGTGGAGGGAACGGAGGAGGGACGAGGAGAAATAAAAAAAAGAAGAGGGCAGGAAAGGGAGCCGTTTGGAAGCAGAGAGGAATGACGAGGGGGAGAGGGAAGGAGTGAAGGAACATCAAGCAGGAAAGTTGCAAGAGGTAAAATTAGGATAAAGGAAAGAGGAGATAAAAAGAGAAAAACACAAAGTCAGTGTTGCACAACGCAGTGAACGAGAGAATAAGAATGAGACATGATTGCATGGAGGGCCACCGCTGTGGTTGGAGAAGATGCTGATGAAACACCACAAGGTGGAGCTCTGACAACACTCAAACCTGCCAGAGCTGTATTTACCCCTCATTAGTGCAGACTGCCTCATAAAATATCCCCACATGCTTGTGCTGCGCGGCTTTGATAAATAAAACGTAAAGGCTACCTCTGTCCCTTCTCCCCCCCCACCTCCATGCCAACACCCCCTTATTTTTGTTTACTGGTGGGATGAAAAGAGCTGCAGGTCCCTCGGCCGGCGCAGCAGCAGCGGCAGCAGCAGCAGCGCCACTGTTCTTTTCTTGTATTTTCGCTCGGGGGAGACAGATAGCTCGCTGCTCAGGAGCGGCGGAAGGTCGTGAGGAGAATCTTAAACCATAAATGCTGCATTGAGGAGAACAAACAAGATTCTCCCCTCGGTGCAAATCAAACAGCGGAGGATACAAAACCCTCAGGCCTCCGTGTCAGAGAGACAGAGAGAGAGGGATGAGGATGGTGTGAGGAGGGGAGGAGACGGGCATCTGCAACAGTCAGTGTTTTTCTTGGCTGCCGTCTCGCTGTGTCTTCTTGCAATCTGCTCACATTCAATCGAACCCCCCGCACACACAAGTTTACAAAACAGGTGGCAGCATCCGTTTTGCTCCACACACAGCTGATGGTTAATGACACAAAAAGGAAAATCTAGTGTGCTCCATCGGGGTTTAAGAAATCACCAGGTCCGGCCCGAGAGCCGTCACTCCAGCCAAAGAATCACAGGAGGAAACTTCAGTTTCCGCGGCCTGTGCCGATGAAAGTGCCTGGAGTGCTGCAGCAGAGCATGTCTCCTCCACGCGCTGAGAAAGTCTGCCCATGAAATAGACTTATTGACGTATTAGCTCTGGATTTGAATACAAATGACTCCCCTTCTCAGCCCTCTCTCCATTTTCCTTCTCATTGAAAGTGTATTTCTGTGGCTTCTGAGCACACCAGAATTTCACCGCCTGTAAAGTAAAGAGGCAAACGACGATGATTTCTATCCTCTCTCTTCCCTCTTTGCCTCCTTTATTCCCCATTCCCACCTGGCAAAATCCTTTCATCCCCTCTATCAGAGCCTCTCCATCTTCCTCTGTCTTTCTTTATTTAAACAGAATCAGGAGAGGATTGTGGGGGCGCAATAATGGGACCAGAAGAGGAGAGTCTCTTTGCCATCCCTGCGTGTTTGCTGCCTGATACCACTGACTTTGATCCACAGTGACACACTGCTGTGTCTTGATGGGCCTGCAGTAAACAGAGGGGATGGGGGAGGGGGTGAGAAAAGCTCAGCACTGCGAGTTTGGGTAATTTTCAGGACATGTCACTGCTTTCTCTTTTCTCTATCATCCCTGAAGTGAGGATAGATTACGCGTTATATATTTAATCCTAATAATAAAGTAGGTTTTTGTAATATATATTGCTAATTTCTGGCTTACAGCTATCAAATAAAACAACAAGCTTTAGATATGTCCAGTTTTTTATGTTGCTTTGTTTTTTTTTACTTTGCTTATTAAGTGATTTAAGTGTAGTAGCGTGATTAAGAACTGCAAAGACTACGGCCAACAGCCTGCTGGCACAAACGCATTATAGAGCTCTGCTGTAATAAGAAAAATACTGGAAAATGTTCCACTGCTGTTAGACGTTGCAGAGAGAACTCGACTGTAATGATGAATGAGCTCCGTTTTCCCATGAGCGCAGAAAACAAGAAAACCGGGGGAAAGTATTAGAAGAAATAAAGTGGAAACAAAAGAGAATCTGGCTCCGGTGTGGCATCAACGGGGTTCTTCAGAGCAGTAAACTCCAGCAATTAAGTTCATTTGTGCTTATTTCAATCGAGTAAGACAGAAGCAATATGGCTGGTATGGTCTGCATGTTGTTGCTGCTCAGTTTTTTTTTTCTAAATAATTTTATTTTAGTTTCCAGATGCGCTCCAAACGACACTGCACCAGCATGAAAGGAACCTCCATACCAGCAGGTGGCAGTAGTCTGTCTTTTGGTCAATTAAAGGGGAAAACAGGAAGAGCTACGATTAGCTGGAAGTAGAGTTGGACGGTATGAGAAAAATCTTATATCACGGTAACGGTATATATCGCGTTTTTTTTTTGTAAATTCAGTTAATGGGTTAAAATAAAAATAATCATAATTTTCCTCTATTATTTTTATTATTTTAAAGAAAATATCTTTTGGCTTTCATAACACTGCTTCGCATATTTTAACTTTAAGTGGTGGAAGAGGTTACCGGTGTTTCCACCTCCAGCAGCAACAGCCGCGCAACACTTCGGATTTTCTAAATCCGAAAAAGTTCCACACAACAGACGTAGCGCCCCTTTTCGGAACGAGTTCCTCCTCCTCTTCGTCACGGGTGGGTCAGGCTGCCTCTGTTTCATTGTGACGTTCACTCTCCTCCTCCGCCACGATTGTTATCACTCAGGTAAAGTTGTTTCTTTTCGTCGTGCTCATGCAACCACACCATGCAGTCTGCTGCAATGCCTGCAGTGCCCCGTGTGTCGAGGAGGTGTAATTACAGTGACCCAGAGAGATGCTGCAGACATCTGCTCTTTCTTCGGTATAAATGGTGTAGTAAAATCTCTACCGGTAGACACTTTTATACCGTCACACGATATAATACCGTCATTACACTCAACCCTAGATGGAAGGCTAGGAACTCAGACAAGAGACGACTGGCGAATTAACCTGTCAGACAAACTGAAATAACAAAACCACTTAAACCATATTTTATCATCTATTATCATTACAGATTATGTCACTTTGACGATGACACTTGGATGGAAACAGATGCTATTCTCCCTGTACTTTTGTTTAGTAGTGTTTGCCAGCAAATGCACTGAAATCGAGCGATACGTTATTCACTCTCTAAGCGCTTTAACTTTGTCTTCTGTTCTCAGACTTGAGCAAATAGTCTTCACGTAAAGACAGATCGTTCGCTATATATATATATATATATATATAAAAAGAAGGTCTCGGTGATTTACTGGTACAGCTGTTCCCAACACAAGAGTAAACCGTGCGGTTGCTTCTTGCAACTGTTTCTGGCAGTAGATTAACTTTAAATTTGGCGCTTCGGTGAGTATTTACAGCAGCGGCGCGGCGTACTGTATGTGAGAACATTAACTACAGCGGCTGTGTTAATCACAATGATGGAAACCTGTGCAGCGGCGTGGCTCAGTGGACAACAATTTCTTTGGATGGTTGGCGCTTCCAGTCTGTAAATACGAAACTAAACCGCCACACAAACTAAAAATGTGTCCAGCAAATTAAGATTAAGGAGAAAAGTTCGTCCAGTTTTAGTAATATGGTACGTGTAATTACACAAGTGTGGCGAGTACAAGTGTTTTTCGGGCATTATAAAGCTCTGCTGTAATAAGAACAACTGGAAAATGTCTCAGTGCTGTTAGGTGTTGTGAAAAACGTTGGAGAGAACTTGACTGTAATGATGAATGAGCTCTGTTTTCCCACGAGTGGAGGAAACAAGAAAACCAGGGGAAAGCATTAAAAGAAATAAAGCGGATACAAAAGAGAAACTGGCTCCGGCGTGGCAGCAACGGGATTCTTCACAGCGGTCGTCCAGTAAACCTCAGGGTGTAAGGAATAAGAAAAAACTAAAATAATTGACTAAATTCTGCAATTACACAGCACGTTTCCCCTCCCGGTTAAGTTAATTTGTACTTATTAAATGGGGTAAGACGGATGTAATGTGGCTGGTGTGTTCTGTGTGTTGTTGTTGATCAATGTTGCTGAAATTTATTTCAAATAATCTAAATCTTAGCTTCTAAATACGATGCACAAGGCATCAAGAATCCATGATGCATCTGTGCAGCCATGAAAAGGGCGACCTGGGTTTAAATATTTCACACGGAGAACGTACCACAGCTTCAAAGAACTGCTGGAACATGCAGCACATGGACTATAAAGTGCATATACTGTATTTTCTGTCACTCGCTGTGGTGTATAATATATATTTTCATGATCCGGAGCCACAAAAAATGTGACTTTTAAGTGGAGAAATGAGATTAAATGCAAAATTAAATGGAAATTCAGAGATAATCAGCAAAGTGAAAGCAAAGCAAATCTCCTATCAGGATTAAATGTAATACGGTTCGCGCTGGTATCGCTGACCGGTCAGCAAACCATCCGACACACTCAGATGTGAGACTTTATAGAGCTCGCTGCTCACATTCCCACTTTCTTTCTTTCTTTTTTTTTTCCTCTGATGTGGAAAAAAGAAAGAAAATAATCAACAAAAAAAAGCTGCTGTCAGATATGATTTGCTGCAGAGTGTGTGCAGGTTCTCCACAGGATTTGTTGGAAAGGAATGAAGAAAGAAATAAAGGAGGCAAGAAAAGACATGAAGTAAAAGAAGTATAAAAAAGGTGAAGAGAGATGGATGGCTCTGACCTTGAGCAGAGCTTAAATAAATGAGGGGGTGGTAGTCTGGTCTCTAGGTGATACCTGGAGCGAGACAAAGTTATTTGACTTATTCATAGGGGACAAACTGCCACTACAGATCTTTACGTCTGGCTCCACCTTCTACCCACAACTGACTTAAAATATGCATGTCACTGCAAACGTTAATAACTTCTCCTTTCGTTTCTCGGCGTGATTTCCAACATCCTACCGATATTTAAATCAGGTTTAAAGGAGGAGACCAAGAATGTTTAGCGTTATCTGACAACACCACCAGCTGCTCCGTCTCCTTCTAGACTCTCATTGGTTAAACTACTGACATACTCATCCTAAATAGCACCTATTGAGACTTGTTAGGGTTCAAGAGTCTCTAGAGTGGATCTCTAAACGTCTCACATTACCAGATAATCTGTGATGCACCCAGTGGTGGACAGTAACGAAGGAAATTTTTGCCACAAAAACTGATTGTTTCAGTTTAAGTGTTTGTTGTGCTTAACGCGAACAAATTATATCACGGCCTACAAGAACTCATCTTCCAGCATGAAAAAGCACGTATGTAAAGTAGCTACTGACGTTAGCTAGCTTAATGTTTGTTAAATTGCTGATGAACATTTTAAACGTAATTGTATGAGCTTGTAGAGAGAGTGAGGCTGTGGATTGTATAATGACAATAAAGCTACTTTCCTTTCCAGTATTTCCTGAGATACTTTTAAAACACTTTTACTTAAGTATTTTTAAGCAAATACTTTAGTACTTTACTTAAATAACATTTTGACTAAGCTACTTTTACTTGTATTGGAGTAATATTTGACAGGATTATCTGTACTTTTACTCAAGTAGTGAAGGTGTATACTCTGTCCACCTCTGGATGCATCTCAGAAGAGTGAACCCAAAGATAAATCAGCCTAAAACTTCTACTACAACGTCTGAGCACCGGTATAACAGATAAGCTGATATCTTTCACGTATGATTTCAGCAATACGACCACATCCAACAGATTTTTCAAATTAAAAGCCTTTCAGACAATAATGGAGTGTACTGTTGGCAAAACTAGACAGCTGTTAATGTGGTATTTAGGAAGTTTCAAGAAATGCGACAAAAACTGAACGTATAAAAACACAAATTCAGTTAAAGTTTTAGTTAAAAAGACCACCAATAAACCTTTGTCAAACTTCAAATAAATTTAGTCTTTCTATCACAGGGCTAGAATCACCAATGAACCTAAACAGCATGTCTTTGGACGGTGTGAGGAAGCTGGAGAACCTGGAGAGAACCAACGCAGACGCAGGGAGAACACGGCTGAACGTAACATCGTAATTCTTTTTGATGTCTACCTGCCTGCTCGTATGACAGCACAGGCTGTTAAAGCAGGCCTTTAAGGTGCAGATGTACTGTCACACATATCCCACGCTCTTTTATCTTTTATGTTCTGCAGAAACTGCTGCATTATTTCCTGAGGAGATACAAATCTGCAGGATTTTATTCATTTTTTTTATTTTATTTTAGAAACACCTGACATCTGATGGCTGCGTGATGCTCGTCAACCTTGAAGAAAGAAGACTATATCGTAAGTGGATCTGTCACTTTGCAAACGATGCTGAATGCGTTCGGAGAAGCTTTACAGGAGTATATCATGGCTTAGGACATTTTAAGTTGCTGGAATTAATGAGCTGCGCGTCTGTTCTGAGTCACGACATTGAGCACTGTGTTCTTTTTCCCTTATTAGCTACTAAAATAGTTGTCTTTACACGTTTCTTTAATTTTTATGTGGGTATCTATGGAAAAGAAACCAACTGAGCTAAAAACCGCTGCTCTAGAAAAACAAATAAATGTTTAAATGGCAACCGGAGAAGCTTGTTTTTAATAAAAGCCAACTAATTAGCAGCTGCTACCACAGTATCAAAGCAAGAAATGCTAAATTGGCGCTCGACTTTGAAGTTATAGACCACCACTGCACATGGACGCAGCGAGAGCCTCGAGCACAGCTAATAATTCACCACAAATCAGCCGAGTGTAAAGAAGGACAAGCACTGCTGACATGAGCAATAAGTGATGCACTGGAACAGCAGTGTGTCAGCTGGATAACAAAACTAATTGGCACTGAATTAATGGAATAATAGGAGCCTTGGAGATAGACCACTTGAAAGTCATTTTATTCTTTTCAAACGACAGCTTTTGTTGGCCTAAATTCACAACTCAAATTAAAAGTTGCGTCTCGTCGGCAGCCATCAGGAAGTTTGCCATCCATCCATCCGAGCGCGCGCACGCACGCACTCCGAGCTAATCAGGGCCAATCAAGCCGATCGCGGCTTCCTCATTAGCTCGCCAGAGACGTGGCGACGTTGACTCAGCACAGAGGAGACAACGATAATCCATCCGAATCAATGAGACGGAAGACACCTGGATGAGCCGTGATCAATTCACACCTGCGTGCGTGGGGGTGGATATTTGCACTGATACTTTCTGACTTGCCATGTGACGTCCTGCTGTCTTCAGAGGAAACACCAGAATAACTTCTATTCATCTGGGATTTGTAGTCAATTAAGAAGACTATCGTGTCACCGCTTCATTTTAAGCTCCGTTCTTCTCTGGTTTCCACGGAGACATTGCCACTGGAGACCGGGATATTAATCACTGAATTAATTATTATGGGCCGCCTTGAGGGAGCAGAAGGGGGTATTAACCCTTATTAAAAGTAAGAGAGAGAGAGAGAGAGAGAGAGCAAGAAGGGGAGGAAGACGTTCAGTGCTATTTCAACCTCTGAGTTTCCTGTCGGAGCCGTGTCATGAAATGAGTCAAAGCTACAGACAAAGAGCGGCAGAGTCACAAGAGGACATGAACCACGGCTATAAATATGGAGCGGTGGTACGTAAAAAGCCGAGATTGGGAATCTGGGACATATATCTTTGTTTATCTATCTTTAAGTTTAGCCAGTTGGCCTTGACTCATGTCAAACGTGAGCAAACATCCATGCATCCTTTAAATCCTTTTAAACATTTTAAACCGGTTTAGAGAAACAGACGATCCTAAATCAACAGATTTGCGGCCACCTCCTTCACATACACTGCTTTATTCCTCCTGTCTTCACGGGAGTTCACATGAGTGGACTCCACTTAACCACCTCGCAAGTGGAAACTCTCAATAAGGTCAAGAGCTGTGACGTGCTCGCTGACATTTTCGGAAACGGTGGAGGTGCACGGTGAGTTGATAGATCATAAATTAGTCAAATAGAGTTTTCCTCTTAATTTTCAGAAACATGCACGAGGAAAATGTTGATGGTTCCCAGCAGCGTCGTCCTTTCACTGTTCCCTAAATTAGATGGAGCAGCTGCACACGCTGTTTTATAAAATAATGTTGTCTCTACTGACTCAACAATTAAGACACTAACAAGTCGCCTTACGTAGCCGGTTACGCTAATGAAAACTGACAAATGTGAAGAGGTGGCGTTCGTCAGGTCCAAATGAGTAATTCGTGACAAACTTGTGCAGCGATGAGAGTGAATGTGACTTGAGGTTTAGGATAAGAATGTGATAATGTTCTTGCATGAGGTCGTGCTTTGTTCTTTCTAATGAAAACCGACACAATGCGACCTCAAGTCAATCACGGTAGATGCAGGCAAACGTTTACCCTATAGGAGCTTGCTCATGTAAAGGCTATCCCAAACTGCTTCAAGCCACAAACACTGCAAATTATGTGCTCAATGAGTTCTTATGCAATCTGTGAGCATGTAGGTTTCAGACACTGCAGTTCATGCGGCTTCCACCGTGCAGTCAGATCCCTACTGTAACACATGAGCGAGCACTGCGGGCCTGGCCTTCAATTATTTGTCCCTTTCACCTCTGCCCTTGTCACTTCCTGTGTGGCATCTAATCTCCCCTGTGTGAAGGGGGGGGGGGATTTGCATGTTGTCCTGTCAGACTAAACTGGAAGTGGAAGTGCTCCTGGGCTCGGGAGGGCTCTGCGCTGATGGATTGGGAGAGGCCCGTCGGGATTAGCAGTGACAGGTGGGAAGCAGCGGGGACCGCAGCCAGAGACCGGGAGAAGAAAGACAGGGTTGAAATGTAGACTTCTTATTCTGATGCCAACATTGTTGTGCAGCTCTTAAGTCCTTATCTGCATCACACAGGCAGGCAGAGATGTGGTGGTTATGGTGGTGGGTGGGTGGGTGGGTGGCGGGGAGGGAGGGAGGGGTGGTCTGCACATATGTGAACAAAGCAAGTAGTCCTTGAATGGGTGCGCTTAATCACAGTCTCCTCTATAGGTTGCTTACGTGAAGCCGGGCTATAATTTCGAAGGCGCTCTAATGTACCTCAGGATCCGCCATCTTGTGTGTGTCTCTGTTCTCCGCTGGAAGTGGGGCGGCTGAAAGATACAGGCTGGTTTGGTGCTCCTTTCATCTTTCTAAAAAATCTTACCAACTCTATCACAGTGCAGGGTCCGTAAGGGCTTTAAACAGATAACAGACTTATGATATTTAGAGAGCTGAAATAACTGCAGGAGCCATTGTAGCAGTAGCTTAAAATAACCCAAACTAATCATCTCCTGGAACTTTAAGCTGGACAAAGCCACACAAACTGCTACGAACGGCTTTACAGAGAATGGGAGAACTTCACCAGTCTATCGGCTTCGCCATGTCAGCGGAGAGAATGCGATGACGGACAAGGAAGCCGGATCTTTGAAAGTCAAAGATCAATTCTTTAGCCGCACGATAAAACGGCACAAGCAACAATTCTCCACCCTTCCAAAGTACGCCGTGTGCTTGCCGCAAGTCTGAAGGCTCGGCTCTCGTAATTTGGACAGAGGGAAGAGAAGTCGCAGACACGTAACGAAACACACACACAGGGCTTTCAGACAAAGGCAAACATGGCCGCGGACGTAACTGGAGCCCAAATACACGAGAGGAAACGCACAATTGCCAAAGCTGACAGACACCGAGTGGTTCCCTTACAAGCAGACAACACAGAGAGAGATGAAATCAATACCAGCAGAGACACTTTCTCTCTCACGTAAACAAACAACATGTACACATAAGCAACAACACACACAGGTACGACACACAGCGTGAGCAGCAAAGACTCTAAATGATGCCTCTGAACTAGAGTCTGCATGCAAACTAACACTATATACAGCAGGTTATGTGAAACAGTTTCTATAGCTTATGAGACAAAATACACATATATAATAAGGAATAGTTCAATAGTTTGGGAAATACTGTTGTATGATTTCTTGTGGGACGCAAAGATTGATGTCATTCTTGTCTAAAGTCCTGATTGGTACGGGGGCTGTTAATCCAAAGCAACGTCCCTGTAGCGTCAAAACTTGCTTCTTCTTAAAAAGCACTTAAAAAAAAAGGAAACTGGACATATAGAGTTTTTTGACTGGTGGGAATTTTGAGGTTTAAATAGGAAACTCTGTGGGTAACCCATCAGAAACTTGCTTCAGTTGTTTTCTGTTTTTAAAGAAACAAGTGAAGCAAGTTTCTGATGGGTTACCCACAGAGTTTCCTACTGCTTGGATGAGTGGAGAAACATCTTCTCTAAAAACTCTACACGTCCAGTTCTCTTTTCATTTTTTTCTTTTTTAAAACATTTTTTGAGAACCTTTACAGGCATATTCTTTGTCTTCTGTCTTAAGCCGGGCATACACTGTGCGGTTGTCGGCTCATTTTGAGACGATTTTCCACTCGTGCAACTATTCTTTGAATCGCACAGGTAGGCTTTAGTGGTGGTTGGTTAGCTGCGCAAAAACTGACAAAGTAGAACAAGAGGAGTCAAAGTCACGTGAATAAACATGTCTCCTGTTCGGATGAACTTTGACAAAGTCAGTCAGACAGAAATGTGTAATTCTGGCACGTGGATGTTTGGTGAGGTGATAGTAGGACGTCGTTATTCAATATCGCCAACAATAACAGAGCCACAGTGAAAAATATTCCAGAGTGGGTTACAGAGTTTATGGTGTTTCTGGAGCCAAGGAACGAGCTACCCTCTCAACACTACATTAACTTTAACAGCCTTATTTATTAAGTGGTTTGAATCCACTTGGTGGACACTTGAGCTAGGAGGTTACAAGGAATAGAAGCCTTTCTGAACATGCAAAGGAGGATGTTTAGTTTATTTAGTATCGGATCTGTCGTTACTGAATAGTAAAAGATCCATATCGGATCAGGGGGCAAAAAAAATTGATCGAGACATCCGTGCACCAAACTAACATCAAAAAACTATGGACAATTTAAGCAATTCATGTCTGGCACCTGCATGAAAAGAAATACCCCTTCATACCAGCAGGTGGCAGTAGTCTCTATTTATTGTTCGAAAGGGGAAACGGGCAGAGCTACAGAGCTAGCCTCTCCTGAATCATCTGAATCATGCTGATCATGCTAAATATTTGTGTATTTTGATGTTCAAAGGGGATGAAGATGAAATATTTCAGTTTCTCTTCTCGTGCTCTGGTTCTCCGAGACGATCAGCCAATCAGATTGATCTAGGACACCGACTGGTTTTGCTCCAACGTACTGAGTCGGCTCAAAAACTGCGTGACACCGAGTTTACTTTCTATATTCTGAGAGTAATCAGGATCCACTATTGGATCAGCAGCCACACTGCACACAAATGTAAAAACTAAATCAGTTTTTAATGATATTACTTAAAAATTACTTAAGATAGTTACAAATGCTCTGATTGAATGAATTAATAAGGCTTAGAGGAGTTGGTAAGCATTAGAAAATGTTTCTTTCTGCTTTCTACGCCATTACTGCACAGACAAGAGGTTTA
The DNA here is from genome assembly GCA_005024645.1 of Planiliza haematocheilus. Taxonomy (NCBI): domain Eukaryota; kingdom Metazoa; phylum Chordata; class Actinopteri; order Mugiliformes; family Mugilidae; genus Planiliza; species Planiliza haematocheilus. The sequence goes on from SRSE01000133.1 coordinate 2,834,349, forward strand.
TATTCAATATGTCTCATACAGGCAAAACCAGATATTTCCCAAAAGGATGAACTATTCCTTTAAATTAAATCCATCTTAATCAACACAAAGCTCCAAACTCAAACCCTTCTGAGGTTTTCATATCACGACAATAATCTATGAATTAAATAAATCAGATATTTATGCTTTGTACACATGCACACACCTTAAAACGAGCTTAATTAGAAAACCATTAACGTCTCTTTTATGTGGAGCCAGTAACGTGTTAAACGTGATTAAAAACACCAGGACTAAACAGCATGCTAATGTGTTATTTCTTCTTCGTCTACACGGTCACAGGCGACGGCTCGTCACAGCGGGGTGTCAAGATTTGTTCAGCTTCCGTTTGCGTCAATCAGACATGTTTGAAATAATGATGAAGGTCTTAACGGGATTGACAGGCGAGGGGTTTCAGTACACAATGCTCGCACAAACTCATTTGCATGATCGCCGTCACTGACGCAGACACAATCCATCCTGACGTGATGGCATACTGTGAATATAACTGGCCTAGAGGTCATGCAATGTGTCAAAACACTAAGGGAGGGGAAAAAAGTTAACAACCTCTGAGTAAGTCTCGTAGTTTCCAGAAGAAACAGTCTGATGAAAGCGTGTCTTACCTTGGGGAGATGTCACAGCCCTGCTGCATGAACGCGCCCAGGGAGAACCAGAGAGAGTTGAAGATGCCAAACTCATTGGGGGGCTGGTCGCTTGGCGGACCGTCGGTGCCCTCTTCGGGCTCCTCGGTGTGCCATTCGTACGGGCTGAAGCGGCTGACCAGGAAGAGCACCACGCTCACGCCGATATAGGCAAACACGATGCACATCCAGATCTCATAGGCCAACGGGTCCAGGAAGGAGAACACCCCTGGTTTAGACTTTTGGGGCTTCTTGATCATGATGGAAATACCCAGCGACATGAAGGGTTTGGAGAAATCAATCACCTCCTCCCGGACCAACGTGATAGTCAAAGGGGCCACAGCGATTTCCGCTTTCTGTGGGAAGTTAGATGAAGAGGAATCTGATTAGGCGCAGTGAAAGCAACTCTGAAGATGACACCTGAACAAATGTAAAGGATGGATCACGTGTCTGAACTGGGGCAGCGTTGACTGAACAAAGGGTTTTTAGCAATTCTACAATATGAGATGAAATCAATAAATGTGTTTCTCTTGGTGGCGCCTCTAAGCTGCTACTGTCCTGTGAAGAGAGACACATCGGTTGAAAGGATTGTTGAATGTTTTAGTCGGACAATCTGTCAGAATATTTTGAAATCTTGTGTTGAATGATGTTTCTGCTTGTAGATAAAAAAAGGAAAGATCACGTTACCAGTTTGGCAGTATTTACGTTATCTTAAGTCAGACATGAGTCAGACCGATGTTGTCTGCTAACTTGGTGGTGAGTGAGCATATTAATTGTCTCTTGTCTCTCTTGATTAGTCGTGTAAGAGTCGGTTAAGTTTGGTTTATCTGCCGGTCGAGTGAGTGGCTGCTGACTCGGTTAATCAGGGATCCACGAGCAGCGGTTATGAGTCGGTTAAGTTTGGTTTCTTAGTACATTTTGCTTCTTTGTCGAGTGAGATGGAAGATGTTTCAATGGAGCCGTTTATTGATTATCAGTCAAACGTGGTAGGACTCAACTGAGCCGGTTAAATAGACTCTAGTCTAGATTTAAAAATCTGGATTCAATTCCGTAAACATTTTGGCTTGAATGACCTCAACTTTAGCCCCGATTGTTAGAAACCACTTATTTCCATCTTCTCTGTCAGATCCTACTTATAATATCTGGCGAAACAAAGGCCTGCTGCATGACAAGGACCTTTAGAGTTGGCAACTAGGCTTGAATTACCTCATTCACACTACTTTCGTTATCTTAAAGCCAGACACTTTGTCCAAACCTACCCTCACTTCCCCAACCACCCGTCCAGATCTCTGATCGACTCCTTGCTCACCCTTGACCTTGCCCAAAGACGCTCCATCTCTGTGATTTATAACTCCACTGACTCCCTTAACCCAGACCAAGTAAGTCGCCTGAAACGAGTTATTTTCAGAGTGCACTACACAAACACCCGGCAGGCACCAGCGACAGTTGTAATAGGTGGAAGCAATCACCTGCCAATCACACACATGTGTTCTGGTCCTGTTCGAACCTCACTGGCTTTTGCCATCAGATTTTTGATACCCTGGCAATAGTGTTGGATATGGATCTCTGTCCTGAGGCTTGCATGGCCCTGTTTGGTTCACCCCCACCTACATTACTTAATTTCACTGCGACAAAGCACCGGGTACTGGCCTTTATTACCCTACTAGCTAGACGCCTTATTAACCCATGCCAAACTTGAAAATGTTTTAATCCAACCGCTATCAGGCCAGTCTAAGAGGCAGGCAACTATCAAACACCACTTCTTCACAGAAGCAACATCCCTAAGGCCAACAACCAGCCAGTCATCAAACAAAAAAAACAAGAATTACCCAACTACTACTATTTCTTCTTCTCTTTTCATTGTCATTCATGACACTGCTCACATCACAAGTTTCTCCCTTACAGTGCAAATCGCTGAGTGAGCGATCAAGTTCAGGTGGCAGCCGCATATACGCCTCAGAGTGATCAAGTTAAGACAGAGAGAGAAAGAAAAGAAATTGAAAAAGAAATTCTGAACCCCTCTCTAATGCTCAGAGGCTTAGCTGAAACTCCAGGAGAATCAGCAGCGAGGATGAAATAACGTGTCAGGGAAATATGCTTACAGCACAGGAAGGCAAAAACAGGATGGGTCCACCTCTGAGGTCTGCAGCTGTGGAAAAGCACATGCTGCTTTGCTGAAAATCCACAAACCAGATTACAGTTAGTGACTTAGCAACACTAGTGACCTTGTCTGCCCGGCTCGGGAGCAAAAGGGCTTAATATCAGCAAGAATTTAAAGTTTCATTACGACCATCCGACACTTAAGGAGATAGGAAGGGAGAAAACAGCAGCGAGGGAAAGAAAATGAAAGAGATTTAAGTTCTTTCATCCTCAGCAAAATGCGCTAAGATGACAGCCTCGGGGCATTTAGCGTGAGCTAAAATACATGGCAGGTTAAAAGGAGGCAGGGCTTTTGTGGTAGCACGGGTCTTTTCAGCGAGAGCTGGGGAGAAATGAATGGTCTCTGAGTAAAGTCTTAGACGGGAAAGTGCTGACAACTTCCATGTCCTCAGACATTCCCATGAAGAAGCTACCAGCTTCCCCTATGCCCCCAATCACACACTCTGTGGTGCACTACTGCCTATGCACCGTATTATTTTATTTTTTTTAAAAGCACACCTTCCGCTGAGTGTGACATTGTTCATTCTCTACCCAGCTTGCATCTTTGCCCCAAATTGTGTTTTATCCTCCGTCCTCTACAGTAACCTTCAAGTCATATGGAAATGCAGAAGAATTAGCATTTAGCCCCAGTGATCTTGAAAGTGGAAACTTGCAATGTAAAGCTAAAAGGAGACTTTCACAGGCAGATAAGTGGAAGCACAGCACTTCAAAAACACAATTTCTGGCTCAGGATTAATTGGATCCAAATAGCCCAAAAGAAATTGTTTGAGGACAGCTGCACTCGGCCAAAGCACAATATTCACACTTAACTCTCCATATTAAGGGATTTATATTAAGTAATTTCGCCCAGCATGTTTTCCAGTCAAAGCAAATCTCTGGTAGAGGATGTGTTTTCTGCTCACGGTGCTTGTTAAAGAGATGAAAATAGCAGCGAACAGAGCTGCACTTTTTGTTCCTGTGCCCCGGTTGGGCTTTACACCAAAAGTTCCCTGTACTGCCTGATCAGTCCTGACACATCCCGAACCGCGGCTCCGCTCGCGCTCGCTGCAGTCGGCTTCACGGTGAGTCACTGCAGCGCCAAAAGAGGTGCGGGCGAGAAAAAGACGCCGCTTTGTGAAAATGCCACTTAGCTCATCGCAAACGGGACGAGGGAGAATGTGTTTGTTTGTTTGTCTATTCAAAACTAAATGGGAATTTTTGAATAAATGTCAAATTTACTCTTTAAAATGTAATTTTAATTTAGTAAAGGACACAAAAATCTTCACCTTTCGTGGTTTTCTATGTATTTCTTGCATCTTTTTTGATGCCACAGCAAGGTCTGCAGCACAAAGGCACCTGGCTCCCAAATCCAATGTCATCCCTGCGATTTCTAACAAGCTCCACACCTGCACTTCCCCTCCTAAACACCTCCCAAAGCTCAGCCCTAATGCTGTGCTAATGCCCCTCTTCCTGCAAAAGCATTACCACCACCAGAGACTTTCATCGTTTCAGATGGGTTTAATTATCACCACAACAAACAGGACGCAGCGCGGGAACAGTGCTTCAAGCAGCGATGTCTGCAGATCAAGGAATACTGTTTGTAAAGCGGCTTGTAACAAGACTTCTGCAGTAATTTATGTATTATGAGATCTCTTAAACTTAACGTAAACAGGCCCACGACCAGCTTTTATTTGTTGTTTCTTTTATTGTTTTAGTATCTGCTTTCTTTTACCGAGATTTGATGTTAATCTGAACTAAAAACTTCAGCTTCTGCGCGTTTTAAACAATGTTCTTCTCTTTCTTGTCCTGGAATCCATCTGCTTTATTTTATTCAATAGCTGCCACAGACGTTTATAGCAGTTTAAATTTTCCGTTTCTATTCTTTAAGGGAGTCTCAGCTTCAAATACATATTGACGTCTAATTTCTCTGTGTTTTCAGCTTTTGAAATCTGCTCTCTAGTTTTTGTCAGAAGCCAAGCTGCCGTACAGATTTATTGACAGTACCAAAAGACCAGAAAAAGACAGAGTATTGTCTGTAAATACCATCATGGGTTCTACTGACAGCATAAAATCAAAGCTTCAGTGAGATGAGTCATGTGCAGTGTGAGGAAATGCTAAAGTTCTCACCCCGTACACCAGCTCCCCGACCATGCCGTTCCAGATCTTCGTCTCTGGGTCCCTGGCGCCGTACTTTCCGTCCGGGACGATGGAGATCTTGTACTTGATGCCGATGTGTTTGGCGATCTCCGAGGCCAGGTCCACGCAGTAACCCTCGTACTGGTCGTTTCCCTCATACATCTCCCAGTTCTTCTTGAGCATCACGTAGGGACCCTCCTACACAAGGGACCATAACCAGTGAACCACACCGTCAGACTGACAGACACACAGACATGAGGGCTCGAACTGTGACTCACTGACACACCAACACACAGGAACTGTGGCTCATTAACCAGGGTTTAGGTTAACAGGACCCTAGTGGCGCTATGGAGCAATGGCTGGATGAGTGCGCCCTTGTTGTGTTTATACCTCAGGCATGCAGATGATTAAAATACACATTTCTGCAGATGGTACTGAGCTACTTTGCTGACTGACTGGAGGCAGGAGAAAATCCTAGAAACATGGCAATGTGGCATAAGATGACTGCTGGCTAGGAAACACGGATGCAAACAACTTAAACAAATTTAATAACAAAAATCTGCTTTGCAAGTGTTTCATGTGGATAAATACAATGAATCACTATGAAGAGAATGTGTTAAAAATGGTTTCAAAGCATTTCGTGAAGTCAAGATAGCGACATCTGCTGGCAGCTCCGGGTACTGCATTTACATGGAAGGATTAAATCCTAGAGCATGATAAAACACGCAAAATATAAAAACCTTATCATTATTTGATAGGGCTGGGCGATATGGCTAAACTATGTATCACGATATAAGTCTTTCATATCAGTCGACATATTCTACCCAGACTTCTCAACTGTGCTGAACTGCTGTTGGCTTAGCTGTGCCCTGATAGGTCGAGAGGCTAAAGCCCTTCCTCTGCCTACATCCCCCAGAATGACTTGCAGTTCTGGCTCGGAGTTTTCTTCCTATTTTTCTCTAACGGAGTTCAAAGGACATCATTGATCGAACGTTTTTTCTATTGATATCGACCACGTGTCTATCGCGATATATATCGTTATCGTTTTATCGCCCAGCCCTACTATTTGATCATGTTCACTGTGTCTAATAAAGTTTGCATTATAATAAACGATCAGCTTAAACCCATCTACGCTTATTTTTCTTTCGATCATTAATTGTCTGTAAGTGCTTGTCCTGTGAAGTGTCAGGGCACAGGGACTAGAGTCTATTCCAGCTGTCATCAGGTGAAAGGCCAATCTATCGCAGGGCCCACAATTATTTTTGAAAACACTAAATTCATCTCGTAGTCGTCATTTATGGTGGAGGACCAACATAAAAGACCTTCACTGGTATTTATGTTTTAAAAGATCTAGACTGTGTCCAATAGGATTCTAAATCAAAGGTGGACGGCGTCTTACTCATCAACACCTCGGGACAGGATGTGCTAGGGACCAAACCACCAATTGTGCGCTTACTGCAGAATGTTTCCCGATAAGAGCCTCAAAACTTTATTTCCCTTTTATTGTGACTACATATCCCTTTCAGCTTTATCTTTTCAACTCGTTCGTGATTAATTTCATGTCCCCTTCATGTTCAGGACTAAAGACTAAACATCTGTCCTCTAATGGACTTGGCTTGAAATGAATGAAGTAGATTTTGATGACTAATTTTCAAAAAAAAAAAAAAAAAAAAAAACTTTCCGTCAGAAGCCGAGCTGCTCGACCAATAAATAAATAAATAAACAAATAAATGCCTTCATTATGCTGTACAGTAACATTTTGTCATGCCACAGGCTCAGACGAGCATTTGCATCCTCCCCCTACAGAGGAGTTTTTTGGTTTACCTTGCTTTTGCCCGGGGCAATGTCAAGCAAACACATCACAAGAATAAATTGCTCCCATTCTCAATATGCACTACGCTGCCTTCCATGACAAAAGTCATTTGTTTGGAAACATGAGCACAGAAACCACGCAAGTAGTACATTTAGATCAATTTCCAGCGAACAACAAATCTAATGATCTATAACTTAGTGCTGGTCACAGCGTAGACGGACGTAGCCACCCTGATTAAGTGTTCAAGTTGAGTCGGGTTTGTTTTTGGTATCAAGTCATTCGCTCTGACTGCAGCTCGTTTCTTACTTCCCCTCTGCTTTACGTCTGCCTCAGTTCCTGCTTAGTCATGCTTTTCTTGCTTCTCTTTCAGTCTCTGTGTATCATACATCCATATTAATGCTTTGCAAGATGTCCTGGCTTCCCTTAGCTCCGGTCTGTGCTGTGTACACACAGCATGAGGCTGTCAATTTGAGAACACATGCATCTCCCTCTATTGTACGACATCAAATTATCCCCCAAACCCTGCATCTCTCAGTCGGACAGCCGCTGAGTAAAGTCATTTAATTTAAAGCTGCGCCGCTCAGTTTTTATATTTGATAGACAGCTGCTAGTTATTGCAGCGCCCGGGCTTTGTATTAGTTTTGTCTCCTGCAAAGTTTCATGATTCACGACGGTGTAAGCAACCTTCAGCAGATCAATAACAACAGCTGCATTTCCGATTAAAATCTGCATAGGCCATTAAAGTTAACTCATAGTCAACATTCATTTTGCAAAAATTATGGGCAGGATATAACAAACACGTTTCCCAATTAGGTCAATATTGGTTAAACTTTTGATGAATAGCATCGTTAGGTAAAAGTTTATTCAATCATACATAGATTTCATGTCCGAATAAAAGTTTTAAGAGATTAATGGTGTTATGGTTACTGTTTACTGGTAAATTAAATATAAGATTAATTGGCTCCTCAGGAAAATACTGGATAGAACGACGGACTCATTAAATAAATAATAATACATTTAAATAAATAAATAAGTCTGTTGCAGCCCTATTTAAAATTCTGTATGTATGCTCCTAATAGCAGATGGCTGCAGTAGCACACAGCCTGATTTTTAATGTATGCCGTTTCTATTAAATAATTAATAATCCTTTATTCTAAATAAAAATGCTGCACACACGGCGGCTTCGACTGTCTTTTAAGCGCCACTTAAAACACGTCACGTCTCCTTCGGCGATTCTCAAAGCTTAAAAAAGGAAATTCATAATACTCTTTGAGTCAGAAGCGTTTTAATGATGATGACTAAATCTGCCAGTTGATCGTCGCCAGTGTTTTGGCTGTACATCAGAGGAGAAACAACTGTAATCCATATGATTTATGACAGCGGGGCGTGCGACAGCGAAGACAGCCAGAGGAGCAGAAGGCATGAGAACGGGGCAGAGCTTCAGAGATCTTCACAGCAAAGGCCAGCATGTCTGACAGGCTGGTCAATAATCACAACGACGCCGCATCACTCACTGCCTAATGAGACTAATTACACATGGCATTAAAAACACACACACAATACAAACGCCTACACCGGATGTCACAAATCCATACGTACACAAACACACATTCCACGCGGGAATCGTCTGAGCTGTGTAACAACCCTGCCCGTTTGGTTTTGTGCGCGGTGCAAGATAAACAATCTGTGTGATTATGAGCACTAAGCTGCACACTGTACAATAACTTGACCGCGAAAACTGCACAGCGTGACGCTAACACATGCTAATATCTCTCAGCGAGGGACTGATTTGTGGACGGAGGCCTTAATCGCATTTTTATTTGACTGAATGTTTGATAACTGAACCAAGGAGCACGTTTAAAGCAAGTCTTTCTGCAGGTTTTCCATTGCTTTTCTATTTATTATTTACTGGTACATTATGCCCCTGTCAAGGGTTTTAGATCAATGTGGAGCTTAAATGACTCAGCTATAGGTAAGCCTCAACCCCTTATAGCATTGTTGGAAAATTAAAGCAATTAAACACATTTAATTTAACGCAGAATACAAATGAAACAACTTTACGGGAGAAAACCAATTAAATTATATAGTTTCTAAGACCAAAAGACGCCTTAGCCAGTAATATCTGTAAAAAACAAAAGCTTGTTGTTGCTAAATTAGCAAAGGTGTTTCAAATGTCAACAACCCAAAGATTAAACTCCCCTCCAGTCTTTTACAACTAACAAAAGACGCTTATTTTAAAATAATAATTAACCTTCGTATGAGTGATTCCTGCATGAGACCCAGTGTGTTCTCAGTGCTCATCACATTTAAAATCCAAACTACTTCAAGAAAAACTAAACAAAAACATGATTAAAGCGGGATCTTCACTGCAGCTCTTGCCCTGCAGCAGTCTGACAGCGTGCAGAGTTTAGGATCAGTCAAAGGGTATCCTTGTCCATGTGAGCTTCTCTGTTGATGCATCAACCTCCAGGCAACGAGACCTCAGAGAGCTCCGCTATCTCTCAGTGCTTTAAGCTAAAGACAAATTATAGACAACATTCCAAGGGCATGAAACTCCACTGTGGAAATATCTCATCCTTGTTGTGACAATAGCCCCTAAAGTCACAAACACTAAAGCGACACCTGTACACAGCTCTTTTGAGATGTTAACTCGTGGATTAATAAATTAACAACAAGGACGAGTGTCTGGAATCTGTCAGCAGTGGAGAAACCGTGACCTTTTTAACAGTGCTACAAAGTGAAGATCACTAGGGGATGTTTTTTTTTGTCCCCGGAGCCGATCCCGATCTTTTAATACTCACTATCGTCTGAAATGAGTCCCGATCTGATCGTAAATAAATTAATGCTTTCCTCAACTTCCTTGTATTCTCCTAGATGCGATAATTAAGGCTGTCAAAGTTAATGTAGTGAGGAGAGGGTAGCTTGTACCTTTGCTACCGGAAAATCTGTGTTCTCTACTCCAGAAATTGGCTGATCATCAAACGCCATAAACCCCTGAACACTCTCTGGAATATTTTTCGCCTTGTCGATGTCTCAAGAAAGCTGTTCTTGAAACGCAGCACTCAGCGTTTGTTGTTGTGTCGGTGCAGACTCTGCCTGAGTGGATTCAGCGTATTATGTTTTTTTTTGGTGTTGAATCAAATCGGTAGCAGTGAAAGATGATATCCTACTAACACCTTGCCAAACGTCAACATAGAGTATTAAGTATTTCACACAGCAGCCATGTTTAGTCACGTGATTTTGCTTTTTCTTCTTCTTTGATTTTTGCCAGCTTTGAAACCAGCCAACTGCCTTAAAGCAGAAGAGAAAAGGGCGTGCTTTTGGTTTTTGAGCTAAATAACTACCGATCTGGACATTCCTGCCACTAAGGGCAACCGAACAGACTTTGACAAATTGCTGTTATCTGTTTGTCTTTTAAAGGCAGCTATTTTGTTGTTGTCGACAAAATCAACTTGTAGTTAGCATCACCTCATAAAGCCCGCCAAAACAATTTGATTGGTTTGGCCGATTTTTGCCAGAGGATAATGAATTCTGAACGGATCGACTCCAAAATGAATTAGCCCCCCAGGCAACTTAGACTAAGATTTAAGATTAAATCACATTAATAAGAAAATGCGAACAATCTTCAATTCTTCCTTTGTTGTTGTTCTACTGGAGACACCTTTTAAAAGGCCATGTAATGAGACACTTACACAAACATAAAGCTGGATCTCAGACGTGATACTGATCTCGCTGGTGTGAATATTGTGCAGAGACAGGTCTGGGATATTAGAAGCCCAGCTTAATCAAACACTAAAACCAGAGGGCAGCTAATCAAGAGTTTAATCACAAACAAGCGCACTTCCCAACATGTTGAACTGCTCCGTTATAAGTGCTTCTCAACTGTAATATCTAATAACACTAAGTCACCTCATTAAGTTTGTACTAAACCCACATTACTCTCAAGATAAACAAACATTAAAAGCGTGCATGAAAGGCAGCCGTCACAATATAATATCATGCTGCATAAAAGCGTGATGGATATGGGATGATTACGACCGCATTAGTCTCTCTAAGCTGTTTTAAGGCTTACATGAAGCCCTCCGAGTGTGTAACATACTGTACGGTGGAGCAGCAGGTAGAGACAGATTTAGAGCAAACACGAGTTCAGTGTATTCATACTAGAGCAGGGTTCATAGATCTAATGCAAAAAATTACAATATCAAAACAGGATGGGATTCAAGTTGCGATTGGCCACACAAACACACCAGGCATGACGATGTATGAACACACACAAACAGGTGCAGCGGGAGCTTGTTTATGCTAGTAAACAGACACTGTGCTGGGCCCCATTTTAGCCTCAATGGGTGTCCATCCACAAGCACGGTCCTTTAAAAACAAGCAAAAAAACAAAGAACAAAAAAACAAAAAAAACTGTCTTTTCCCTCCATTTGCATTTCATTTTCCTCTTGAGGGGCTCCATTACGGCTCTGAACAGCTCCATTTGTCGTTCAGATTTCTGAACAGGGTGTCCATTAACATAGTTGCTGTGTCTCTCTCCTCTCCCCCAGTGTCTTTAGGGCTCTCAGGCTGTTGTGTCCATCACTCTCTCTCCCATTAAGGGCTTTCATATCCTGCTTGCGTCCAACTGGGGGATCAGTTTCTTAAAATGGGGTTCCTCATCAGGGGCTGAAAAGAGGGAGGATTGTGCTGAGCTGTGACTCTCCATTCCCACCTCCTTCCTCTCCTCCACTCAGCTGCTATACTGTATGTATTGCTCAACATCTGGCTGCGTTTACAGTAGCCAGCCATCTCAGGGTCACTGTTACAGCCAGAGATTCACATGCCATGCAAACGGCCACTCAAGTGTGTGCGCTTGATTTTGTAGTTGTGTGAAACTCTTTCATAAACTCTTATCTCTGCAACGAGATCGAGTGCCTCAGTGACGGCAGCTGCATTTCAAGATGCTTATTGGTGCAGTAAATCAAAGACTGTGTGTGACGGCAGTAAGCTCAGGTGCTGCATAAAGTTTTATTGAAGTTTCTATTGGATTAACAAAAATCAAAACCCATTTCTGTACTCAAAATATTGTCGTAGCATTTTATCCCTGAAATCTGGGCAGTGGCAGCTTTTAATATAAAGGGCCTTATTGTGAGGAATTTTACTGGAATGTGCTTTTTTCATAAAATTCATCCGTGTTCCACTAAAAACGCTGCTACTAAATGTGTTTTTACAGCTTAAAAAACGAGAGAAATAGACATAAATTTCCTTCTATAAACTGAAGCTATTTACAAGAGAAATGTGGTAACTGACCACTACAGTTTTATTTAGTGTTATTGTGCTGTACTTTGCAGAAGAGCTAGATAAAATGATTTCCTAGCTGGTGCAATATTGGTGCATGCTTGAGTGTGTTTGTGCACACATGCCGGTCTCCTACCATGATGGTGGTAACTACGACGGTGCGGTTCTCAATGCCAGACGTGTCATTTGGAAGCAGCGGAGAGTCCTGGATCAACACCAGTTTGTCTGCGTCATTCCAGTAGCCGATCTGCAGAGAAAACCAGATGTGAGGTTCTGACACGGAGGTCGCATGGTGCTTAATGCCACGTGCACAACGTGTGCCGTTATTTTGGAGGATTGCTTTTGTTGATGTAATTTCATAAGAGCACAACTGCGCTCCTATTGCCGGGCAGAAGTGAATGTAATCGCTGCAACTACACGGACTAAAGCCCAACAGCATGTGAGTATCGACAAACCAAGTGACGAGGTCAACAAAGGTGGCGTTTCTATGGGATTAAAGCTGCTAAACTCCTTGATAATTTGGGGGAAAAACATCAGTTTTGTCTAAACAAATATTACTTTCTGACCACGCTTTGTATTTCCTACTTTGTTTATACCAGCTGTGTGATTTTAACACATTTAGAAAAATCTACTGTCTGAATACTGGTGGATCTGACAGCTTTGTTTGTGTTCTCTATTCACCCCCTTCTCCTTTTGATTAAACAACTCCTGGTCACTATTAATCCAACAATCGATCAAGTTGTGCACGTGGCATCAGACTCATATGAGACTCAGGTATGGCATGATGGATGTAAAGAAGGTAAAGCCTGACATCTGACAAAATCTCAGCTCTCAAGATCGGGCTTATGTGACTGAGCCATCATATACACCAATCAGTCACAACATTAAAACCAGTGACAGGTGCAGTTAGTAGCATTGATTATCTCATTACAATGCAATGTTCTGCTTGGAAACCTTTGGTCCTGGCATTTACGTGGAAGTTACCACCTACCTCCATAGCGACGACACTCCCTAACGGCAGACATAAGTTGCTCAAAAACCATGAACAACAGCCCAGAAATCTGTGACATCCCTCCTCTTAACCCAACATCCAGCTACCAGACACCACAGGACACCCTCAGAAGGCCTACACAATAATAGGCAGGTGGTTTTGTAAACTGTGTGTCTGTGGTCACGTCTGAAGACTGAGACAAGTGGTCGACAGATTAGAGAAACCTTTTAACTAGATTTTTTATTGAGGTTTATACTGCATGAAGCTATTATTTCCAGAGACAAAGGCACTGTGTTAGGGGCGTGAATTACAAGAGAAAATACGTCCTTTTGTTCGGGAAAAAAGTCGTTCCAAGTGATGTCTTTTTTTTTCTGAAAACCACCAATTAATTTAGAAATTAGATTATTTTCCCCCAAGGAATGGCCACTGTAATTTGTCACTGCACCAAGTTTTATTTCAAAGTTTGACCAAATAATCATGGGTCAGGGCTTTTAATTAATCAGTGTCATTTTGCGGCTACAGGCCAAGCTCATATTTTGTTATTATTTGAACATTAAAATCCATTTTTTTAATCAACTACACTAAACGATATCGTATATCAAACACACACATCACGGTGTCATCAGATCATGTTGAGATGTTGCTTAAAGACACAAATATTGAATGACAGCCTGGACTCAAATGACACTCTCTCATAAAGGATGTCAGTTTCAAGATTTATGTTAAGATGCTTCTTCATGTTGAAAGCTTCATACAGACGTCCTTCAGGGTCAAAGTGTCGCCACAGTATGAGCATCTTGAATAAAATGCCTGTATCTGCAAACCAATATTGCGCCAATGTATTAATCTTAAAGCAGGAAAAAGATTTGAAAGCAGTTATAATTAGCCGGAGTAGGGATGCTGGGAATGGAGAGCTGTGATAGGCTGATGCCTCCTGTGTGCTGGGTCATCAGGATGATTGAGGAACATGGAGAAACTATGAGAGAGGCTGTGACAGACACATATACACACACATCTCTCCATCTCTCTCTCTCTCTCTAATAGACACACACACATATATATATATGTATATATATAGAGAGATAGAGAGAGAGATAGAGAGAGAGAGAGAGAGAGAGGGACCATGGCCTGATAGGACCCTCATAATGGTGGAGTGCAACAGGCCAAAGCAGTGTTTGATTGATGGGAACTCCTCTCTGCTTCCTCCTCCTCCCTTCCTCCTCCTCTACCTTGATTGCTTTCTATTTCATTTCATCCTCTTGCCATCACTCTCACAAGTGCTCTCCCTCTCTCCCCCTCTCTTTCCCATTTTCGGTGAATTTCATTTACGGACATCCAGCCTCTCATATTGTACGCAGAGGCGCTGGAAGAGGCTGGAGCTAATCCAGCTAACAATGGCTACCCACTTATGATAACATGAAATGGGCACACGGCATATTGGATCATCCTAGCCTCTCGATATTTGACTAGATAGCAGCCCGCGCACGTCTCTGGCCATTTAACACACAACGACGCTTGTTTCCTGTTTACAAACTAGCAAGGATGCGCGCGCAGCACAGGACGTTGAGAAAGAAAAATATGTATTTTCCACATTATCAAGATGATTTATGGATAAACATATGTACACTTTTAGTACTTAGAAATACAGATACAAGTGTTCTGATTTCAATTTACAGGCAGAATTTCCTGTAATGACGGTGCTTCCTTAATAAGCACCTGTTAGCCCCGGCTAGCTAACGTAGCTAGTGCTAATCAAGGCATAGTTAGTAACGGTTAACGTTAGCGTGAATGTCACAAATTGAAACATGTCAAAACCTGATAAATATCAGAAACATTTACCTTTAAACATATCAAAAGCTGCCTTACCTTATTTTCAGACTAAATTTAAATGCATAATCCGTCCTCATCATAAAATCGTCAACTGTTGACCACATTTATATGGCTAAACAACTAATTATCCGCTTTGGGGTAAAAGGCTAGCTTGCTTCATGGTATAATGCATGTTTTCTACTACTAACTTTTAAATTTGTGCGCTCTTATTGCTAAAACATTCTTTCACCTTCTTGCTATAAAATCCCCGTCACTTTTTAGCGCCGAGTTTTTGCCCGGAGCATGCGCACTCAACTAACGATGCTGCATTCACTGACAACTCGGAATTCCCGTTAACCTACTTAGCGACTTGGAAAATTCAAGAAAACTGCACTAGATTTTCTTCTTGATAACACAGACTTCATATAAAGAACAGTACAGTTCAATGTAAAAAAAAGAAAGAAAAAAAAGACCTAAAATAACAAAACAAAAATTCTGTACTGATCTTTGGCTTAAGTTCCATCCATTAACATGGGGTTCAAGACCCTTTAGAGCAGCTACCAGGGGTCAATCCAGATGTTGGTCATCATTAATATGTAGAAAATCAAAGTCAGATAGAAGATTGTACATTTTATATGGGGTTTAACATCTTGCAAAGTCCAACTGTTGGCAGTAATGTACCTCTAAGATGATTTGCCAAACACCATTAATACTAAAGAAGAAGATGTTTGATTTAACCCCAATATTACCGCCCTGACACAAAAGTATAAATCAAATCTGCTCTTGACATTAGATAATATACTATTTACATCTTTTAAGTCTTGCGTTTCTTCTGTTCAGTGACCTTCACTGGCATTGAAAAATAAAGGAAGCTAACCTTAAGGCAGACACATTTAAACTTTGAGCTTCAAGGTCAAAAATCTTGACTTCTATCTTCCCAATTACCAAACAGCCTATAGTGAATGAAGCATAAGACAAACATTTATCCACAACGTGAGTGAAAGTGATGTGGTGTGATGTTTTACCCGTCTGGGTCCGTTGTTCTTCAGCTCAAACACGTCCATAGTGTAGTTGACCCTGCGGCCATAGTGGTCAAACTGGACATTACCTGTTAATCCCTGCAGCCGGACCTAGGACATAGAAACAAACACCATGACATGATGCAGATAAATACGATTGTTTTGCTGCTCCTGTTGAGGTTAATGTGTTATAATAGACGGAAAATTTTAATTAATGAAGACAGATTTTGCTTTTGTGCATCACATGGCTGAAATACACTTCCAGCTGGTTTGAGGGCATTAGAAGAATTCAATGTGATTTCTTCCAGAGAGTGAAGCTTTTGTTCTCCCGCTTCCTCTGATGGGTATTGCTGTAGCTACATGCCAGCTGACACGCACCTCTTTAAAAGTGTAACCACATGTCGAGGCTGCGATTCCAAAGATCAGAGTGAATACAACATGAAAAAAAGACATCTTAGACAACTCCGCCGTAAACCTCCTCCAAACACTTTCATTTTCCTCTTCTCTCTCGCTCCTCACCTGTTTGAGGGTGCGCTCCATGTCGATGCCTTGGTTCCACGGGGCGGCGGGGTTAGCCAGGCAGTCGCCGGCGTTCCCCCGTCTGGAAATGTCCACCTTCTGCCTGCGCAGGTTCCTGAAGGCCTCGGCCATCACCATCACCCCATCGTACGTCAGCGCTGAGGTGTACTGGGAGACAGGAGGACGTGATCAGAGATTACTGTATGTGCACATCTGTGGCTAAAACAACAACTTAACATAAAAACACTGCATTAGGAATCGTGTTTCAACTCTGGTCTAGTAGATTTATTAAAAGGAAATTAAAACCCAGCAGGTAGAGAACATGTGATTTGTAAATTACAGTCTTCGGAACCTGAGGCTACCTTGACGTTTTACATACAACGCTGTGGGATACACACACACACACACATATACTGGGCAGAGGTATGAGGCCAATTAAATGCTGATTTAGCGAGACAGGCAAAATGTTCTGCAATATCTGCTGGTCAGATCTCTTTAAAAACAATAAGCGTAAGGCTGCCTCCGAGTGCATGCAGTTTTTCTGCAGGGCCAAGCAGTACGCCGCTACGGCCCGACTGTTACAGAGACGCAGCAGTTTTACTCTGCTCATTATTTTCTGGAAATGGAAAGTAGAGGAGGGAGAGAGGAGGAAAGCTTATTCCCCACAGTGTGAGCCTCCCAATTTCCCCCTAATCTATCTCTGACCTGAAGACTCTGTCTTTCCTCTGATTATTTTGGTCGGGACAAAAAAAAAAAAAAAAATCACTCTCTCCCTCGTGAGCCATACATTTTCCTAAAACTCACCTCTGGCGCGGCACAAAACTAATGACAAAAAGGCAGGAAGATGGAGAATGAGCGGGGAGGGGAGAAAGGGAAAAAGGCGAGTGTTTTGTCCAGCCGGGTAGCAGGCTGGCATTAATTATCCCGGCTAGCAGGAGTTCATTAACTTTGCCTCCGGCCGGGGGTGAATCCTATTCATTAGCCCACTGCTCACTGTGACATTATGGCTCTCTGTGGAGACTGCTGCACTCTATCCCCCTGTTACTCTTTGACAAGCTGCCCAGAGTAATACAAGCGCGCACACACGCAGAGACAAACAATCAAGGTGTTACAGTTAGAACATTCATTGTCATCCGCTTTCTCACATCTTCATCTAATTCTCCCTGGAATACGTTTTCTTTTTTGGGGCAGATAATATTAGTATTAATGAGACAGACACCAGACCAATTTAAACCGTGTCGGTCAGAGGTCTATATCCAAGCAACATGAGGAATAGTCTACGTGATGTTTTGAAACATTTAAGGCACGCTTTCTTAATTTAGAAATTTAGCCATTGTACCAAAAAGTAATTTATCTCTTATAGACGACAGAACAGCTCCTCAAAAGTGAAGCCAAAGCGAGTAGAGCTCCCCCTGGTGACTGGCTGCAGTATAGGTCATAAGCTCCACCCCCTCCATGTTAGTGGGCGGGGCTTGGGGCAAACTAAAACACTAAAATATACACCAATTCTTTTTTTCCAGTGATTGTTTCTGTCGTTTCAGGTTGTTATTAAAATACTGATGCATGTTCAAGTGCATGTTCGCTATAGTGGCGACCACCAGTTGCCATGCCAACCGCTCCACAAAGCTGTCCCGAGAGTGGAACCACGCGGAGCCGTGTTATCGATGCCCGCCCACACCTTCCTCCAGACTCACTCGCATTTTACGCTTTACGAAGTGGTTGGCATTTATATGGTGTAAAATAACTAGCTAACATGAAACCTATCCAAAAAAAATAAATAAATTACACCTGAACATACATCGACATTATATTAACTACCTTAAAATGACAGAAACAATCCGTGTATTTTAGTGTTTTAGTTTGGCCCAAGTCCCGACCACTAACGTGGAGGAGGCGGAGCTTACGACCTACACTGCAGCCAGCCACCAGGGGGAGCTCTACTCGCTTTGGCTTCACTTTTGAGGAGCTGTTCCACCGTCCATCGATTTCAACAACAGGTGTGATGCTTTAAGCTGGATACTTGTGATTGGAGGCCAATGAGCTAATATCTATTTAACAGCAAAGCAGCGCACTGGTAAGAAGAATCTAATGACTTGTATTGACTATATTTGATTAGGTAATTTGTTAATTTCAGATTGGGTCCAGAGAGAAACCTTGTACATTAAACTACTCGCTTCATTTTTCCCGAAAGTTCCGCTGCATATAATTCTTAACCGTCGGCTTAATATTATTTTCCTTGATGCTTGTTGACAAGTCGGTCTTTCCGATTAGCATACCGAGATCAAATCACAGTGTAGGAGGAATCAAACTGATGAGAGAACTTAAAAACGAAACGAAAAAAAATGCAAATGCTCCGTGACCAGATGTTGTTAATCTACAGATAGAGTTTCCAGAATAAGCAGTTCTCGCATAGAGCTGATGTTTTCCTGACCTTGCGTGCCACTTTTCTCAGATGTGCATTTTACTTGAACATCAATATGGCGCCGCTGTCGTTTTCATTTTCAATAAGAGAATAAACCCCTTTCAAATATATGTATTTACATGAGAGTTGCAGAAGACCTCTCTTTTAATTATTGATTTCTGCACTCATTAAAAACACCAAGCCATCTGCCTCTGGCTGCAGATTTGAGGCGTCATGCGTTAAAGTCGGCACCATCCAGATGTTGTGCAAATAAATGTGATTTCACGCAGGACTTTTCCCATTTGTTAAGATGCATTGTTGTGATTAAAACAGCTGCTTCGTTGATCTTTACTCAGATTCAGCCTATATGAACCGAACTAGCAGGTGCATTTGGACGGACCCTAAATGTTTGAGCTCACAGCTGCAAGATAAAAAGAAAAATAGGGACAAATGTGCTTAGATAAAATAAATAATGTCTAATATCGCAGGCTCGCTGTCATACATAAAACAGGAATGCCTCATTAGTCCACTACCTGCTGATTCCTTGAACATTTAACCGCTGAGCATAACATTTGTCTTTGCAAAGTGAGTAAACATGCCAGAAGAAAGCCTAACTCACCGTAGTGTTAATATATGAGCAGAAAGCAGGGCTGACTGTGACTCAGGCTGTGGACAACTTAGTGGGGAGCAGAGCAATTTAGGCTGAGTGGATTTCCAGGAGAGAGAGCAATTTATCAAGAAATGGAGTGGGGATAAACACACACACACTCTAACACACACACACATCGTGTCATGTGATATCGGCCTGTGGTGTAAACTTTTAATTTGAACCACCCGAATCCATCAGACACACACACACACACACACACACACACACACACACACACACACACACACACACACACACACACACACACACACACACACACACACACACACACAGCATTTGACTCACTCCACTTCCACTCCACTGCATCTGGGTTTTAAAATAGAAATCTTCACCGGACACACAGATTTGCTCGGAGGGGGGAGGAGGTTTGCCTCACCGCCATGGCGTGATGCCTTCTTGCCCCGGTGCCATTCACAATCTGTGCGGCTGAAAATAATTTTAAGTGGGTCAGTCTGTCACATCGCTGCATGTGAGGACGCCGTGGATGGTGTTGCCTGTTCCTTACACATGCATGCTCGTTGACGCGTTTCATCGCCGGATTCTATTTTTCACTTCCTGTACGACATCCGCTGCTTTTGTTTTGCACAGCTTACATGGCACAGGCCTTGATTATATACTCCTCTTTTTTATTTCAGCTGCCTCAGCGACCCGACAGATAAATGACCACAGGTTTGCATGCTTCAGTCAGTTACCTGCGGATAGAAAGTCAATTATTGCAAAACGTTCTTGAAATATCAGTTTTAGATATATTTCTTTCCATCTTGGTGTTTGTTTCAGTTAATTCCACTCAACACTCGACTTAGTTCACAAAATCCTTCCTGGATTTGTGACGGCGTAGCTTGTCAGCGTTTCTGAATCCATCGCCATTTTCTGAAGGGCTACTGCTGACTAATGCAGCATCAAAGCACAGTGAGACCAATGCTCTTTGTGCTCATTGATGAGGTCAGACAAAACCCTCCTTCATTTCTTGCACAGGCTTTCCGGAAAGCGGTTTTGAAGATCAACAGGGGCAGCGTCGATTTGTGGCAGTGCCTGACTCTGCCTAATTCAAAAACGGCCAAAAGAGGGGGCGTGCACGTCGATGAGGTGGGCGGGTGACGCCTCAGATGACAGCTGTCAATCTGAGTTGGCACCCACCTGTCACTCAAAGCGAAAACAGCCTTAATTATGCATAACTTTAAGCCTTGCTATAGTTTTAACAGGTCAGCTATATAAATAGTATCTGCCGTACAGTTGTCATGAATGGGAAAATTAGCTTTAAAGACCAAAAACATTTCTACTATTCTACTATTCCACTTATTTCTACTGTAAAATTGTACATTTTTAACATGGAGGTCTTGGAGTTCGCCTCTAGTGGCCATGAAAAGAACTGCAGCTTTTGCAGCTAGCTTAATTGGCTGCCGCTAGGCTAACTCTTAGCGTCTCCATACCTTGGGCGGGGCGTCCGAGCCCGGGTACTCCCTCTGATCCAGCTTATTCCAGCGCTGCATCAGCTTGATGACCATGGGGTTGCTGAAGTCGACCAGCTGGAAGCCCGTCACGTTGGCTCCGCCGTGCATGAAGCGCTCCAGGTTGATGTCCTTAAAACCCTTGAGGGCGTGACGAGGCAGACAGAGGGGTTAAGGGGCGGTCATAAATCCATCAAAGGTGCACAGAAAGGCAAGTGACAGGAAGGACAATGGAAGGAGATGTAGGGGATGACTTTATTTTACTCCTTAAGCAGCTAAAGTACAGTAGTTTAGATTTATTTACACATATAACATGAATAAGAGCACTGGACTTATACTTTAGCCCTGATCTATCACATTCCTGTAAGCATAGGGCACCTCACAGCCATCGTCACAACTCTGGTAAAGCATTCTTGAGTCTAAGTAAATGAGTCTTTTGGATCCTGCAGATGATAATCAACACTAAAAGGTTCTGCAGCGTTTAATCATCTGGCTGCTACAAAATAGTATCCATGACCAATCCCCCGGAGACTAAAGCGACGTCTCCAAACTCTCTAGATTGGGCCAGGCATTAGTCCCAGCCCAAAGACATTTCCTTTAGTGTTACTGTACACAACAATGCATCGCAGTATTTGACATTTCTGCTTGAGAAATTACTCGTCTGAACGATCCTTCTTGTAAATATAATCTCATGAGTCCAGAGTCCACTTCAAAGCCCCTTGAGGACAAGATGAGCAATGGATTTGAACTGATGTCTGAAGCTGCGGGACGTTTTAAGCGTCGCCGAGTGTGATTCATACTGTAATAAAGCTGCAAAGCTTGTTGACTGACTTCTTTCATGTGATAGCTTTGGTTTCTTACATAAATCCTGGATCAAGATTAAACGAGAGGCTGCGTGGTATTCTAGCATTTTCCTTTTAAGTGCTGCTTGAAACTACTTATGATTATTGTTTTAAAAAAAAGAAAAATATGTCAGGCTTGCAGTTACTGTGATATTAGGAATAGGGGATCAGAGGAAAGCCACGCTGATGTGAATCTTCTAGGCAACCAAATATAAAATTTAACTAAATACTCAAGATTTACCAGATTTTGTTCAAGACTGACTGACTGGAAGTTTCTGCATTACTTCAATATGAATTTAAAGTCCTAAAAAAGCTAAATAAAACTTCAAACCTCACGGATTTTAATGCAAAACATTATCAATAATTCTGTCCTTTCTTCCATTGCCTCCATAAAAAAAGGTGGTCGGCATACCAATATTGTTTTGGCATCTACTCCTGCGGCGACTGTTTGAAATTTATGAGACACACTCCTCAGATCAATACCACAACACGTCTGAACAAATGCTCTGGAATTAAAGGAAGGTCGTAGCATGAGGAAGCGAGGGGATGTGGGGTGAAACAGAAGAAGACAGAGAACACTGAGAGGAAGCGCTCGTTTCCCTCACCAGGTTGGCCATGATGTAATGGTAGCCCTTGACGTGCTTCCCGACGCTGACAATCTGCGAGGGGTCGGAGCACATCTCAGCGTTAATCTGACTGGATTACAGCACAAGCATGCGTTAATCACATTAAACGGCGCGTGTGACAGGTGAGCGTATGCGTGTTGACGCGGCCGGGTCCGTCCGGTTTAAAGCGTGGCGCCTGAACAAACGAACGGGGCCCCTCTCACGTCAGTGTCTCGCTGAGGGAGTAAACACTTCACGCTTACAGGGACGTGACAGCGTCTTCCACAACACACATGCATAATATATAATTACGGCCACAGAGCTGCTGATAAAAACTCGTTTTGAAAGCTGACATCTGCTGGGAAATCCCACTGGACATGCAGGTAATGAGGGCGTGAATTAAGAGTGGCCGCCTGTCAGGGGCCGAGCGTCAGTCTAACCAAGATTAAACACAAAAAATGCATTAATGATGTCAATCTGAGTAATCACAGGAGACAAGAGAGGGCGTAACTTCACCTCAAACGTCGTCCCACTAGCACAAAGTGAATTCTACATCAGTCACACCAAGACTCGCCACGTTCTGCAGCGTAATAAACTGATAGCGGGCGCAGACGTGACAGTTTTTTGGGGTCGTTCCTGTTGCACGGGAGCTGAGTCACCGCCAGAGGAAGAGCGGCGAGTGGGAAAATAATGACACGGAGGAGGAAGAGTGCTCTGTGTTCTCTCCCGTGCGCCGCCTCACTGATGGGTTTTAAAACCTCTTTTTGCCACCGAAGCCATCGTTAATGAACGCCGTGAGTGCGCGCCGTGACTCACCCCGGCCTGCATGTTCCCATCAGTTTCACCATTTATCACACAAAGAAAGAGAAGCTCCTGCATCACAGCGAGCCGGAGCGCCCCAATCCCGGAAAAGGGGTCCGGCTCAATTCCCACATGCTCAGATGTTTTATTTAGTATTTGTAATTTTCTTTTTTTTCCCCATTACAGGGGGTTTAAACGAAAAACTTTACAGAGTCGGTGCTCGGCTGTAGGATTTATTTATGCCCTGTTCTCTTTTACCTCCATTACAGATCAATGAAATACAAAAAGACTCTTTCTTAATGCTTAAAAGGAGATATCCTAGAGTATTACATTTAGAGTGCTCTTTAAAAGGCAGAACAAGACATGCATATTTAACCTTGTCCTGCAGCAGCCTTACTGTGACCACGCTCAGCTCAGACTAGTTGGAAATGTTTCAGATCTGTGTTAGCCATATATTTCAACTGTGTGGTTTATTCTGACTCTTGATTCTTCTAGTTTTAAGATCTGTGAACAGAATCTGCAGGAAGGAGATGAGGTTTTCACGGCGGGAATGCTAGTTTCTGTTCGTATCTGAGGTCTACTGACCATCTGAGTGGGCTTAGGTTGCGTGCAGGTAAACAGAAGATGGTGATCGAATCGCATGTGTCAAGACTAAAGAAGTTCTTTTTCCCCCCGCTGCCATCGGAGACACCTAAACACCTGACAGGAGACTAGAAATCATGGTCTACTTCATTAACATTCTCATTTGCTGAATGGATATTTCATGTGTTCATTTGGGGAGCTGTCAGTGGGGCGAGGTACCCGGACAGGTCGCCAGTCTGACACAGTCACACTGACACCTACGGCCAATTTAGAAGCACCAGTGAAGCTAATGAGCATGGAGGAAGCTGGAGTACCTGGAGAGATCAAATCAAATGCGCATATGAAAGCAACACTATCATTTTAAACAAAGGGTTTCTCTGGAGCGCAGGTGGCTCCAGGATATATACGTTAGCGTGTGAATATGTAAATGAGAGGAATGAACTTACAGTACTTTGTAGAAGACGCTTAATAAAGTTCACACTGGTTCGCGGGACAGAGCTGCCTCCTCCAGTATGGCGGCGACGTTGACGTATCGCAACCATAGACATTTATACATAATAAATGTATCGCCGCATCGACTGTGGAGGGACGTGCCTAAAGCGCCGCCATCTTGGTACAGGGCTAGCAGAGGCAGCGGTGCATGAACATACGAAGGAAAGAGGTACTCCTCAATCTCAAAGTAGAATTATTCACTGAATTTTGGACCAATTTCCAAACGTATTGATCTGTTAAAAACGTCACATGTAGCTATGATAAAAATATGGTTTTACTACCCAAATACAAATTCTACTTAATGTTATCAGGAGACTAGCTTCTGACAGAGGATTGTAAAGAAGAGATGCCGTACTTCATCTAAGAAACACCATTCCTCCATTGATGTAATGCACTGTAGGAGCGAGTGGCCCTGTTCCAAGATGGCCGCCCTGTAGGCACGCCGCTCCAGTAGACGACATGAGGTGTCAAATGTCTATAGGACAGACAGCGCCCGCTTCTGAGCGAGTGCCGTTCAGGTGCTGCTGCTTCTCCAGGAAATAAGCAGGAGTTTTTCGGTAATCAGTTACGGTACTTGTGACGGCCACCTGCCACCACTAGGGCCTGCGTTTGTGTGTACCTCAGTGGGCGGGTCTAATTTGGAGCAATTGGGAGCACCTGGCCAGTCTACCAGAGCTGATAAAACCAGGCAGTCACAGTCCTCACTCTCTCCCTTTCATCTGCCACCTGGACTCCAACCTGGTTTTTGGTTCTGTTGGCTTCGGCTTGTTTTTGTTAACACCTTCCAACACTACACATACATTATCATGACACACTGATTCTCACACTCAAATCTCATTAGTTCTTATGGGTTCTTTTGGTTTGCTTTAATAAATCAGTTGACCTTTATGTTTAGGCCGTGTTTCTTTGTCTTCTGTCATGGCTTACGGACCGACGGGAATTTTACCGCGATTTATCGTCATAGCGGTAATCGTTGCATCCCTAGTGGATGGCAAAATAAGAATTTCATTGTACAGGGAAACATGTTTCTATACTGTGCATGTGACATTAAACTCTTTGACTCTTGTAGTGAATTTTAGCTTCTCAAGGTGCAAGTTGGACTTGACCAGAGGTACGTATGGGCCTGGAGATCTACTGGCTATGCTGGAAGCCCTGAAAGATTTCGTATTGACCCTAGATAGCTGATGGGCTCCCAGACTTTAAACTAACAGTCTTCCTTCCCTTCATTTTGTAGCTTTTATTGGGCCTTTATACACCAATCCAATGGTCAGCTGTTGTGCCAGTGTTGGGCAGTCAGTAAGCATCTGATACCCTAGCTTTGGTGGTGTCTCCGTGCGGTTACCACTTGTTGGACTTCTGACAGCGGCTTTTCAACGGCAACAAAGTCAAGAGATCACTGCTCTGCTCAGTTTTTATCTTCACTGGAACATCAACGACACGATCCTCTAGAACAGCAAGATCCAGCTTCCTCCCACCGTCCAAAGACATGCTGGTTAGTCTTCATTGGTGATTCTAAATTGGCCGTAGGTGTGAGTGTGTCTCTGTGTTAGCCCTGAGATAGACTAGAGACCTGTCCAGGGTTTACTCCGCCTCTCGCCCCGGCTCTGGACACCGGCTATGTCACTATTTGCTTATTTTTGCCAACAGTTCTTTGACCGGCGTCGGTTTTAACGTGTCCACATCCTAGCACAGCTCGTACGCTCCCATCTGTTATAGAAGCCGGTTTGCAGAAGAACATCTGTCTTCTTAAAATCCCTTCAAATTACGTATTCAAATCCCGGATCAGGCTAATTCTGTAAGACCTAAACATGAGCGGCGTGACAGGTGGAAGGAACACGAGCTAAAATAGATGCTTGTGTCTTTGCCGGTAACTTTGACCAACACCACATGAAACAGTGCGCCGTCCCTAAGGCTGTCAATGTGACAGAATCCATCATGTCTGCCAGGGAGACGTTTCTGGCTGGAGCGGGACGTCTGCTGCTCTGCTGAGACACACACACACACAGCTGCAAAGTAAATTGTTAGAACTATGACAGATGTCCGAGTGGAGATTTCCTGAATAATTGAACAATTACTGAGACACCGGTCGCCCGAGGGAAAGGTGCAGGAAGGAAGGAATGAAGGTGAGCAGGAGGAGGAGGAGGAGGAGGAGGAGGAGGAAGGAGCGCATCATATTCTGAGTGTAGCTAAGCCAGCTAGCACCACTGGAGATCAGAACAGACTGTTTTCAAGTTCAAAAGTTTCTAATTAGCACATGCACGCTCAAAACAAACAGGTTTTCACTTCTGTGTTTTGTGTGCTGTAGTTTCTGGGCTCAGGTTATCGAAAATAAAAGTGGGAATTTTAGTTTTTACGGAGAGTCTCGTCGTTCTATGTCTCCTCGTTTTGTTAATTTGATTTAATTTCCGCAAACGCAAGGGTGTAAAAGAGTTAAAAACTAATATTTGTGCCCTCAAAATGTCAGGAATAACCCCTCACGCACAACTACAACGACTATAGCGGGCTAAATCTGAAACGGGAAGTTTGTTTCTAAGCTGTTGATGTTTTAAA
The DNA here is from genome assembly GCA_005024645.1 of Planiliza haematocheilus. Lineage (NCBI taxonomy): Eukaryota > Metazoa > Chordata > Actinopteri > Mugiliformes > Mugilidae > Planiliza > Planiliza haematocheilus. Next base: position 2,861,102 of record SRSE01000133.1, read on the forward strand.
AGACATGACGTGAGTTTGCGCCGGTGCCCAAATGGGGTGCCCCAAGACAGGCCCAGAATTCCTCCTCCTCCTCTTCCTCCTCCTCCTCCTCCTCCTCGCTGTGGCCATTATAAAAGAGACATCTCTAAAACTGCTTCAAACAAGGTCAGTTCAAAAAACCATGAAAATATAATATCTGTAAAACATCCACAAAGCCTCCAGACTCGACTATGAAGTGCCTAACATCACATCTCATCAATGTGATGCAGCAGGCTGCAAAAAAACTAACAAACAACAGGAGCAAAAAAGCTTCTTTATTTTGGTGCACTCCCTCAGGGAAAACTTTCATTGAGACGGATGTGCCTTTTTGGACTCCACTATCCAGTAATGCATCCACGGGAAACTGTGATTGATGCTCATAACGCACAGTTTGAGTAATAAATTTACCATCTACCTTTGTTTTTTGTCTCCCCACCGCATCAGGCTAACCTGCGGCTTTGTTTACGATCTGTCTGCTCGCGTTTCTTGTCTCGTTAGACTTTATTTTTTCTGACGCATGTCCCGATCTCTGCAATGAACTCGATGATAGCCGTGACTAATAACTCAGAACAGGATGCGAGGGAATGCTATAAACATAAAACAAAGGCGTTATAATTCAGAGGATATTTACAATGACGGATCGTCTGACTCCTCGCTTTGTTGATATTTCAGAACGCAAGAAATTATTTTAGCGGAAAACAAACCAAAGCCAGGAGCTAGAAGATAAAAACACAGTAATATCTCAGCCCCCACGAGGTTTCTAAACTGTCTTAACTACGTGAAATAGAGCGCACGCATTTAAAGGACAGCATCACCTGCTCCAGCATGTTCTGCAGCCGCTCGGCCTCCAGGTCGATTACAAACTTCTTCTCCTGCCGCCGGTCCAGGTCCTCCAGCAGTCGCCGGGAGCTGGCGTCGTTGAAGTTCTCCACGCAGATGGCGCTGACCTGCCAGTTGTTCTGCCCCGCCTTCTCCATGATGGCCTGCAGGATGGCGTACCCTGATGCAACGAGACAGAGACACAAGGACGGGACACGTCAAGGACTGAAGGGACGCATTCGGGTAACGGTTTTTGAGCTTATCGTCTCATTTGTAGGATCCTAAAATGACGTTCAAGCTCGATAACGTGTGAAGTTTCGTCTTTGATGTTCTTTCTACAGTAATACTAGACCCTTCTGCACCTTGAGGAAACAGTGAGGTTACAAAATGATTCAGCTGCACAAATTAAACCTTTACTGTAGCTTAGTTGACATAACCACAACCGTTTGCAAAACATAGCATTGTAACAGTGAGTTTTGATCGAACAGGGTTGTATAAATACCCTCCAGACACAGAATGAAAATCCACTCATATTCTTGTTTGGTTTCAGAGTCAGATGATTTTGCAAGATACCTCAAAAAAAACAAGGTCTAATAGATATCAATATAATTTTGTTGAAAGTTAAGCCATAAACCAATAGACATATCCATCTAGCTGCAAACATTCTTTGCCAAACGTATTTTAGGATTTGTTTTCCTTCTGCATCAGCAAGGCCGAAAAAAAAAAAGGTATTGAATTAATGTTCACGCTCAATGTGGGGTCACATTTGTAGCTTCACCTGTGTTCTACTATGAGCTCGAGTTTAAAGGGACGTACATTAGGGGTTCAACGACTTATCGACTGATACATGGTGGAAACTGAGTCGACTAGTCGTTCTTCAGTAGAAAGTAATGAAATCTACGTTCTTGACTTGAACACGTATCGTAGCATCTCCCTCAAAAGAAGCTACGGAGGCTTTCCTGCAGGATACCTGAAGCTTGGACCTGGTCTACTGTCGGCCGTAGACCTCGTCAACACCACAAACACACTCCACAACCGCACCAGCAACTATGTTAACTTATAATACTGCACGCTGCAGATATGTTTAGCTTTTAGCCGTCGATAGCATTTAGCAGGACTTCACAGCGTGTTGTAAGAAGGCATCACATCTCTGAATCCTTTTCCGTGTACAGCAGATAAAGTTCTAATAACTTCAGACAATGAAATTCAGCATCAAACAGTTGATGTGCAGCCTCCTTCTCTCTGTTACCGCAGGACGTTTGGTGAAGTTGTTAACTGACTGCTTTGATTCAATTTGGCCCGTTCCTCCTCTAGCGTTAGCAGATGTCTTTTCAGATGCAGTAGAACTTTAGTTGTATTTCAGGACTGACTCACATATTCTGCATGTTACGCTTCATGAACCTCTTGCTGGTTTGCTGTTGAGCTCCTCACCTGTCTTCTAGGAGGCGACTTTCTGCTTAAAGCGTCGACTAGTCGGTGCACACAGGAAGCAGCTTGCAGCGATCACCAAAGGTTTACTGCAAGGTAACAGCACCTGCACCAAACCCACCACTATGGGTGTCACTGAAGGCATTTCATTTATATTTCCTTCTCAGATTGATGATTCTGGTCAGAGCAAACCCCATAATGGCTAATGAAAACATCTAGAGCGTCTGCTTTTATCCAAGTTCAGATCAGATCCGAAACGTTTCTTGTGATTACAGTATGAGTTTGTGCTCTCTGAATGATTAAACCGAGGCAGATATCTTCCAGGCTTAAACGCGGCGCACCGGGCCGTGTGAGGCCATAAAAAGCATATTGCTCATAATTGCCAGTTTGAATCACAAGCGGGCTTTTGTTGGCCCGACATTCTCTGGCAAGGCAACCTCTTTCTTTCTCCTCTAAAAGAAAATGCAAACTCTTCTAAAGCTTTTATCTGTTTCCAACCAGATCCCGGTTTTCGGTCCAGCCAGGGAGAGGGGTGGAGGGTGGAGGGTGGAGGGTGGAGGGTGGCGGCGCAATGTGTTGGATGTAAAACGAGACCCTGGAGGGAGGAGCGGGTATCGCTGTCAGGTTTGTGTATAAAGAAGACGAGTGTCAGAGAGGGAAGCTAGGGAGCTGTGAGGGCGGCTGTTCTCCAGCAGGAACAGATGTCTCCCTTAAACGGCCCCTCCTGGTGGCCATCACAATCTGGCAACCCATCTCCCTTTGCTCCCAATTAGTGGATTAACCTGCACTCTGGCAACCCCCCCGGCTCCCTCCCCAGCTCCTCCGTCACCCTCCCCAGCACCTTGCTCCCCATTAGAGGGATGTCGGTGCCAGGGGGGACCGCTGACTAGTTGAGGCAACACGTAAATGGAAAACACAAACATGTATCATGTCAGAATGTCCTCGGTTAGGCCTCGGGGAAGAAACGGTTCGTGACTTTTTTTTGGTGGGGGGCTGCCGGGATGTCAAACCCCAAATGGGACGACATCGTTCTCAGTGTCAACGGGAGACAAATGGGGTGGCAGGGTGAGAAACTGGAATTCGAAATGTGCTTCGCTGAGAAGAAGCTTAGAGTATTTACCGTCATTGCCGGACTATAAGCCGCTACTTCTTTGGACCCTGCGGCTTATACACCGGTTATATGGATTGTTACAGCTAACGGTCACCAGGGGGCGCACTATCATGGAAGCGCAAGGGCGACAGTTCGCGCCAGGTAACGAGAACAAAACAAACCAAGTGAGCACAAATGCAGTACGAGAGCTGCTTTTAAGTTAAAGGCGATCGATCTGGCTGACTTTTCCGGTATAGTAGGCTGGTTATTATGATAAGTAAATACCGATTTTATTTGTGCACTGCACGAATGCTGTTTGTAATGACAAAGATGTGAAAGTTTGATTGATTGATAGATTTATTGTGTTTCTCAAATGTAAATAAAAGGGTGGAAATAAAACAGTCATTTCTGTCCCGAGAATCAGGGGCGCTGCTAGGGATTTTGGGCCCCATGAAAAGAATCTTTACAGGGCCCCCCCAACACAGCAGTGAGATTTTTTGATTCTATTTTACATACAATCTGCAGCGAATAAAGTTATTGTTACCAGGAAACTGAAAATAAAACATTTGTGATTATATGTTAGTTAATAACTTAGTGTCATTATTTTTTCTGTATTATAATTTCATCATCATTAGGTGCCTCTCTGGGCCAACCTCAATCATGTTATAATTTCATATACCTACATCATACAGTTCAACACATAACACAGCTACAGGTTGAACATGTTTTATCCTGCTTAAACAACTATGACTGGAAGCTTTTACCTTAAATATACCCAATAAATCCTGGTGGAATAAACAACCTGCCCCCTATTCCTACCCCCAAAAATACCATTAGTTACCTTTCACATGTTATTGCCTCTGGAATGACTGATGTTTGCTTCCAAGTGGTAGAAAATCAATATTTTTAGTGTCAATATTCATGTCCAAGGACTCAAAGGGACACACTCCATTTCCTTACCTTAACATTTACTTTGCAGTGTTTGCGTCCACCTGCCCAGGGATGGCAGGCCAGAGGACAGAGCTGGTGAGCGAGATCCTCTTATTGCTCGAGGTTTTTTGTCGTACGCTCCCTGAGAAATAAACATGATGGGGCGGCCGGGGTTGGGTGGGAAGCTGCAGACGAGGCTGAAACGACTCCCTGCGGCCGCTGCAGCTACTTCGCCCGCTATCGACGGTATTGACCGAAGCTGCTTGAGCTACAAATGAGCAGCTGTTTCAGCTCGCTGCTGGTGTTCTGGGCTTTGTCGTTGTTGTTGTTCTCGGTCTCTCGTTTGGTGTAAAATGATCCAGCGTCACAGTTACATTCAGACCCGTCAGGTTTTACATTCTGGCACAGGAAATACTCAGTTTTAGCAAAAATGGAAGTTGCAGATTTCCTACTTTTTTACGCTTACCTGCCAGTTCATTAGGTACGCCGGTGAAAATGAATGCATTCTAATCAAATTAAAGCAGGATGGAAAGGTGGTAATTTTATTGGATGATCATTTTGGAGGATGTAGCTTGTGGTGCAGTTAAACTGTCTGTGAAGGTTCTCAGTCATCCAGGTCATGGTATATCCAAAAAAGGTTAAAAAAACAAACTTGCTTGTTACTTGTTCAACAGGTAAGTACCCAGTCGTTTATGGAAATAGCTGCACCAGTTTCAGGGTATTAGCATAACAAGCAAGGTTTCTCAGGAGGAGTTCCTATTTAAACCTCAGACTTCCCACCAGTCCCTCAGAACTGAAGAAGCTACTCGGATGAGTGGTGAAACGTCTTCTCCAAAATCTACAAGTCCAGTTGCCTTTTTTGAAAACTTTTTTGGATTAACTTTATCCTGGGTTTCTAAATTCAGAAGGTATTAATATAGAAGCCATTCGCCTTCAGTTTCCATATAAAATGGCTTTAGCAAAGCTGCAGAGTCAGACTCTGACCTTACAACAACACTGCAGCGTAAGAACTAAATCAGAATCAGGAGTCAGCTTTGCACCAGCTATCCCATCGCATACGAGCAACATGATATCCCATCGTGCCCCACTGTGCCACATGCCCCGCACACAGGACGCTGCAGTGGCGGCGGTCGAGGCAAGCAAAGCGTGCAAAAGGGGCCGGCTGATTACCAGCTGATAAATGTGTAGCCCCCGGGGGCTGTATGTGGAGCTGCAGCCAGCCGCAATCAGCATCAGCGTCAAAGACACAGCCACAGGCCAGAGAGAGCGCCGGCTGACGCTAACGCATGTTGTGCTGATTGGAGCCGAGCCGGACGCTAGATGGAAGCAGCTGCAGCGCGTGGAGAAGGAGAGCGGCTGCACATCTGGAAGGTGTTTCTTCTCCTCCCTCCTCTCCACTCTCCCTACGCCGTCCCCGTCTTTACCCCGCAGTGGGATGCACGGAGCCTCCGTCCCGCCGCTTTGCTTTGCTTTCACCTCGTGGTCTCCGGGGAGAGAGAGCTATTCATCATGGCTGATAAGCGCCCATCTGCTGCAGAAAGAAATCTGCTCTCTTCCCTCTTTCACCTCCTTTACTTCCTCTGTGGTTCCTCCTCTCACCTCCTCTTTCCTCTCCTTTCGTCATTTGTCATGCTCTCAGATCCTCGGCTCTTGTCCTCCTCTTTCATTGCTTTATTTCCCTTCATCCATCTCTGTTCCTCTCTCCTCTCTGTATATTCTATGCTAATTCCTCTTTTTGATTCTTCTCCTAATCTCTTAACTTCCCTCTCTCCGTTCTCCAATCATCCTTTCCTTTTTACTCTTCTCTCTGAAGTCATTACCTGAATCTGTCGTTCCTCTGCTCTTCATGTTTCTTTGCCCGTTCTTTTGTTTCCTACAATCTCCTGTTTCCTCTCTTTCTTTTATGCAATCTTCCTTTTCTTTCTTCCCGCTCATTTCCTTTCACTTCTTCTCCCGTCCTTCCTCTCCTTTCCATATTCTTTCATTTCATTTCCACATTATTTCCTTTCCTTATTCTTTCCTGTTTCCCATTCCCTCTTCCCTTTCATCTCCTTTCCTTTCATTTTTCCTTTTCCCTGACTTCCCATTTCTCCCCTTTTCTTTTATATTCTTTCCTTTCCATGTTTCCCCTTTGTCTCCTTTCCCGTCCTTTCATTGTTTTCCTTTCCTTTCCTTTCCCTTTTCCCTTCCTTCCCATTTCTTTTCTCTTCCCATTCCTTTCCCTTTCCTTTTTCCCTTTCCTTGCCCTGTTCATGTCCTTTCCTTTATTTTCCTTCCCTTTCCTTGTCTCCTTTGTGTCTCCTTTCCTTTCCTTTTTCGTTTTCTTTCATTTTTCATTTCCTTTCCTTTCCTTCCCACGTTTCCCCTTTGTCCGATTTCCTTTCCTTTAATTTCCTTTTCCCTTCCCTGTCCTTTCCTTATGTGTCCTTTCCTTTTCTTTCCTTATCTCTTTTCCTGTCCTTTCATTGTGTCTCATTTCCCCCTTCCTTTCCATTTCTTTTCCCTTTCCTTTCCTCTCCTTTTTCCTTTCCTTTCTTTCCCTTTCCTTATGTCGCCATTTCCTTTCCTTTCCTTATGTGTCAGTTCCTTTTCCCTTTCCTTTCTTTTTCCCTTTCCTTTCCTTTCCTTCCCTTTCCTTTTTCCTTTCCTTTCCTTTCTCCGTTCCTGTCCTTTCTTTCCCTTTCCTTATGTGGTCCTTTCCTTTCCTTTCCTTTCCTTTCCTTTCCTTTTCCCTTTCCTTTCCTTTCCATTTCTTTTCCCTTTCCTTTCCTTTCCTTTCCTTTCCTTTCCTTTCCTTTCCTTCCTCTCTAAACACATTACCTGAATTCCTGTACTCATTCTCCTCATTTTGCCTCTTTCCTCCCCCTCCTTTCATTTCCTGGATTCATTTTATGTCTCATTCAATTCTTGTTATGTTACCTTTTATATTTTCTGTCTCTTTTGGTGTATGTATACAATATTTATGTGAACCTCCAGGAAAGATAAAAGGAACAGCACACACACACACAGTGCCACAGCATCCAGGCTCTTGTATCTCTGTTGCTTTGATGCAGGGAATCAGACTGGCACTCATTGACTGAGCTCAGCCATGCGTGGGCTGATTCTACATTATAGTCAATACTGGATGAATGCCTGGTGTTGTGTGTGTGTGTGTGTGTGATAAAAAAAAATCCAAAGTGCTGCAGCCTGCACCCAAAAGCCTCCTGAAAGGCTCTCGCATGCGCACACAGAGCGCCGATGCGTGCGTACGGAGGCAGGCGCCGCTGACGTGTACGTGCACACATTCCCACCCTCCAACAAAGACACAAGAGCTCGGCACAGATTTGAGGTTTGAAATATGCAGCTCCACCTCCCCAGAATACACTCCGACACACGCTAGTACTCAGACCGAGCGTGTGCGGCATAACACAGCCAGCAGAAATTAAAAAATGATAGCCTACGCGTATGCTCTGCCGCTCCAGACCGGTGCAGCAGAGAGAGAAGGACTGTTAGGACTCAAAACAGATTTCAAATAAAGCTGGAAGAAGAAAACACGATAAAAAAGATATAGAAATAGTTAATGAAAGTATTAAATAAATGGCACATGGAGACTTTAAACTAATTAAATTACACTTGGAATAAACAATAAAGCATCTCTTGCAGCTATTATGACTCCAATTTTGTTTTATCTTCTGTGTGCACTGTCCTTAAACTGTCTGCCCCTGCCACACTGCAACCTCCCTCCCTCTGTGTGATATATAAAAGATTATATTATTTTACAACGGGAGAGCTCAAACATCAAGAAGATAAATAAGTTTCAGGCTGATTCCTGGTTTCAGCACCATGGACAGCGCTCTCACACGAGCACAACCGATCTACTTATTCTGAACATGTTGCACGTTCAGCATAAAGCATAGCCTTGTAAATCATAATTAGAGTTATTTTAAACTAAAAGCTAAACAGCACAACCTTCATGAGGGAATTCCACTTGAAGCCGGAGCTCCTCCTAGGCAAATCGATCTGCCCTGACTTCACTGAACAATGGCGGCGCCCATGAGATGCACACCGTGAATGTTAAAACATAATTTACTAAACTATAAAATGCATCTGTTTTTGTTCTATGTCGCTATCTCTGCATAAAGTTATTAGATGAAGTGTAGCCTAACGTTCACGAGTCTGACAAAAAGAGAGGAGGTTTGTTGAGCGTCTACTGTTAGCTTTCAGCACCTATTGCTGGTGGAAAAACTTTTGGAGACCTCAATTATCAATCACTGTCAGCAACTTCAGAAACAAAACAAACATTATCTCATCGCGGTAGGCCACGCCCGCCAAACGGGTCTGCTGTCCCGGGCCCAGGACAGAGGGGGGACCCAGATTTAATGAGGACCAAGCCCTCATTCAATTATGGAATAATTAAAAAAAGTATAATAAAATAGGAATATTTGTGGAAAAAATACGTAATATTTGAGTTACATAAAAGCTTTTTATTTGTTTTCTTCTTAATTGTCCTTGAAATAGTGGCGAAGAACCCCCCATCCCCAACACAAAAATGGTTTGGCCACTGATCAGAATTTGACGTTGCCGTTTGACCGGAAGTTCCGTACGCTTAAAATGTCCGGTCAGCACAAGTCCGATGCTCAAAAGTAAATAAAAGAGAAGAAGAAAATAGAAGCCTTAAAGAGTTTCTTAATAAATATTTAAAAAAAATGTGGTGATGGTAAGAAACAGCGCAGCCAACGTAACGTAGCTCTACTGCTAGCGCCCATTAGCTTGTGTAAAAGCTTGACACAACACGTTAACTTTAACAGAAACAGTTGAGTTTGATAGCTCCGTCGGAGGGGCATAAAAGATGATCTCGTCCCGGGCCCAGGCAAGACTGTCAGCTGGCCTGCGGTCGGCCATGTTTGTAGTTTATGTTCAACTTTGTTCTCCTGGAACGCTTTGAGGTCGCATCTAGTTCACTCCGAGCGGGATAAATCAGACGTCCCAGCTTTCAGGGATGCCTCATCAGTGCAAGATTGCAAAGCATTCACCAGTGTGCCTAATAATCTGGCAAGTGGGTATGACTGAGTGTAGGAAGAAACTAATTTTTAGAGATATTCTGGGAGCAGACGATATGTTCGATTCAGGGAGATTTGGGAAGTTTGAATCCTTTAAAGGATCTGCATCTACGGGATGGATGAACCCTTCACATAACGTCACTCGTAAGGTTTCTGAAGAGCGGTTTTGAAGCTCAGTCGGGCGTCTCTGGCAGTCGCCATCTTGGCAGCGTCTAACTCCCATCAATTTCATAAACAGGCAAAGAAGTGGAGCTTGGGTTGAGCTTAGGTGGGAGGTCAGCGACTTGTGAGGGCATCCACGTCTCAATCAAAGCGTGCAGAGTGTTATCTATGCATGATTTGATATAATTTAAACAGGAGACTTATATAAAACGCACCTTGTAAAGTTGTCATGAATGGAGAACCAGGCTGTAAACATAATTTCTCCCGTAAAGTTGGAGGTCTGCGTCAGCTTTTAGCACTTCCGCGCTGGCTTCACTTTTCAGCCCCGGAGGTTTCTCGAGTAAACCCGATTGTTTTTTAGATTTGAAGACTCACAACAAAAGGCAGGACACAATAAAGGAATCCAGGATTATATATTGTTTTCAGGCTCTGCCGTGCAAAATACCAATTTCATGCTAATCATGATCACATGGTTGTGAGTCTCTCTGTGTTTTAGCCCCGTGATGGATTGACATAGCCCATATGTTGCCCGGTGGCAGCGAGGACGGGCTCCAGCCACCCGCGACTCTCTACAGGAAAGGCGGTAATAGCTACGAGATGGATGGATGTGTTATTAACGACAAACTGAATAAGTCTGGGACGGTCACACCCGGATTTAATAAACACTGTCTGCTGCACAAGGGCATTATTAGAGGTTACAGAGAATAAAGTGTTGCTTCTCAGCTTTGTGGACACCTGCTACACTAATTGCGCTATTCATCTCCTCCATATATACGTTTCGCTCAAGCGCACAAGCAAATTTTAACCTTGCAAAATCCTGTCTGACAGGGGTTTCTCTTTATGCGCCTCTTAAAATCATGTGAGTGATAAACTAAAGCTGCGCAAGGGTGCAACAACTCGCAAGGTCAGCAAACAACCTTGACTTCATCCATGGTGCTCGGGAGGATTTGAGGAGTCTCAGGTGCGTAACTTCACGTGCAGCTTGAGGTATGATGTAGCTTTTCTCCATTTAAAGAAGAATAACAACAAAAATCTAATGCAGTGATGGGACAACAGCACAGGAAGACGGTTTAAGGAATAAATTCAAATAAAGAGGGACAGCGCTGGCTTTCAGTGGCAGGGACACAGACCGGAGACTTAAAGGGCAACACACTCTGGCTGTGTTTCTGCAGACATCAGTCACTCGTCTGTCACACGCTCAAATCTGACGGTCGTGCACGTGTCACATGCCGATACACCGACTCTTTACGTTTCAATTCTCCTCCTTCAGCTTCCTGCACGGTGTGAGGTAGAATGATCGATAAATGATCCCAGTCTCTGGTTTCGGGTCACGACTGGTTGTTATTTACTGTTTGGTTTTGTAATCAATAAAAAAAAAAGTTATTCTCACTCTTCTTTCTTGCGCCCGAGCCTGAAACCAGGTTTTCAACGGCTATGGAGCAGCACATGAATGAGAGGGTCATCGGTTTGATTGGGTATTAAACCACGTCCATTTGTCTCTACTGTGGTAGATGTTCTACGCTCTGTGGACTACCTCGTGGAAGCCTTGATAAAAGCGGGGTGTTGTGAAAATTGTGCAAAAACAAAAAAGGAGTTTGCATACCGAAGCACTTCAACCCTACGGTTCCATCTAAATGCAAAGCATGTTGCAGTGAGCGCAGAAACTGGCGCTAGCAGTCCTAGCAGCCCCGGTCCGAGTACAGACAAGACGTGTTTTGAATTTAAATGCAATTAAATGCATTTTTCCAGACATTAACAGAGCTTGAGTTTATAATATCCATGTCTTTGTCTATTTAATTTTATTCTTCTATCTTGAGCCTGAAACCAGGTTTTCAACGGTTATGGAGCAGTGCATGAATGAATGGGTCGCTGGTTTGTTTGTGTATTAAACCACGTCCGCATCCATAAGAGTACTGTAAAATTATTTGTCTCTTGTAGATGTTCCACGCTCTATAAGGTCGTCCGTGTCACGTTGAATCCAAAAAACAAGGTCAAACTGAGGCAGATGGAGTTTTTAGGGTTTCTTGAAGATGCTATTCATTTTTAACGGAAGCCGACGATATGAAGTGTCAAACTTACAGCCGCCATCATGTTTATCCATGACTTTTAAACAGACGGCGTTACCACTGACGTCAACGAGCACTCGAGCAACACTTCAGCTGCAGTTCGTCCAGCCACGCTTGGCTTTTGCCGCTCGTAGAAGCTCGTCGTCCACGTCCCCGCTGCCCGTCTGCAGCCCGGGACATTTTGTTGTGTTTCTGGAGAACACTCGATCACATGCAGGTCAGCGTTGTGGAGACGAGTGGAGGCTTTTTACTCAGTCAAGCATGTACGACTCGAGATAAGAGAACAAGAGGCAGGGAATGAGTTGTTCCGAGGGCGGGGGCATCGTGATACGGCCCTCACCCTGCAACCCCCTCTGCAGCCAATCTGTGTCGGCCACGGCTGCAGAAAGAGAATGAATGAAAACCCCTTGACTACCTTCTGGAAAATGTATGAAGGTGAGATGTGGAGATGTGATCCAAGCAGTAGCCCATATCCATTCTGTCTTGTAATGGAAATGTGACACGGTGGGTGAATTGTGAAGTGTGAACGTATTGACTCAGTCGCTGTGTGTGTGGTGGTGGCTGAGGGGAAGAGATTGGTCCAACCGCCAGGAAATAAATAAATAAATAAATAAATAAATGGAAAGGGGTGAAAAACATATAGATGAGACAAATACACAGTCCTCATTCTGAGTTGGAGAACTGAGATGGAGATACAGTGAGAGGTCTGCAACGCTTCCAGTGGCAGCTGCACTGTAAAATTGATCACTTGGCCCCGAGACATGTTGTGGACAAAAAAAAAAACAGCCATTACTTTAGAAGCACATCCATTCACAGGTCTGGGTTTGCCACGTTGGGGGCGCGAGGCCAAAGAAACACACTGAAAGATTTTTTTCACAAATATTGCATCCATATGTGAGGCAGGGTATTTGTGAGTCAGTCTATGTGTGCTACATTTAAGATATATGAATATTATTAGCCTTATTTTGTGCAACAAAAATTAAAAAAGACTATTTGTTTTTGTCTTTTTACAATAAATACACCATATCTTTAATTTATTTATGCAACTCTAGCGTGATCCATTTCATTATTATTATTATTATTATTATTATTAGGTTGTTTATACCCAGGCAGGTAAAATGATTGAGCAACAAACCGCAGTTCCTGGAATGTCCACTTGGGGGTGTCTACGAAAGTGAGCTAGTCCCATAGACCAGTGGTTGTCAAACTTTCTACACCAAGTAGCACCTCAGAAAATATTTGTCTCTCCAAGTAACCACCATAACGACCAAAATTAAAATACAGTAGCGTAGTAGGCCTAAGTATTTATTAAAAACAAGGCGGACACTTCCCTTCGCAGATTTAAGCTATGACAGTAGTTTTGTCGTACTCTTCATTATTAACCACCTCCACCTCTTGGTGCCATTGATAGCAGATAATAACCAGCTATGACATCAATGCGGGAATGCTACGTAGAAGCTACGTAGAAGCTAGGCTATGTAGGCGATCAAATTAATTTGTATCTCCTCTCATTTACTTGTTGATAAGATATTTTCATCTATTCTAATATGTTGGAAAGTATTTCATGTTTTACATTTATTTTATTTACATTAAATTCTGATTCTTTTGAGTACCACACTTTAGTGAAGCCAAAGCCAGTAGAGCTCCCCCTGGTGGCTGGCTCCAGCATAGGTCATATAAGCTCCGCCTCTTTCATGTTAGCGGATGGCACTTGGGCTGAATAAAACACTAAAATACACCAAAAATAATTTGTTTTCAAGGATGGTTTCTGTCATTTTAGGTAGTTAATATAATGCTGATGCATGTTCAAGTAGAAAAGTTTCGTTTAAGTTAGTTATTTGACTCTGTAGAAACAGGATGTGACATGATGGTGGCTACCATTCAACTAGCTGGGTAAAGCAGTTCCATCGGGTCGTAATAAATAAAATAAAAGTGTATAATCCAACATTTCTTTGTAACTGGTGGAAGTAGAGCAGAGTGTAGTATTAATTAAATGAAAATGTGAGTGAGTCGGGCTCCAAACTTTGAAGATGGCACTGCCCGTATCTCCGTATCTGATGTGCTGAGTGCCTGTGCTTTGCTGCTGCAATATCCCAGTTTGGGATTATAATCTATATGTCTGTTGTACTTGTAGTTGGAGTTCTTTCACCAATGAATGTTAATCTAACAACCTATTAACGGCCAGTTTTATGGTGTGAACAAGGTTGAGACTTCAAGGGGACAGATGTTTAGACGAAAACATCTTCAATATAGTCCCCTTGATTCAGCTCGTTTTCTCAGATTAAACCATTTTCCTATCAAACCTTTCATACCGAAGATATTCCTATGGTCTGATTAGTAGGAAGTTGTGGTTTCTATCGTGTGATGAGGGATTATCCTGTCAAGCAAAGTGTCTTCTCTCAGTTGAGGTCAGCAAACTTGTCACCAAACACAGGAACACTGAAAAGCAGCGGATAAAGATGAGCGATCCTCATCACTCACCTCGGTCCGTGTCGTACAGGAAGACGAACTTTTTCCAGTCGTAGTGGTCGAGCAGGGACAGCAGCGCCCCGCGGATGGACGGCCGGAGCTGCAGGGTGAACTGGCTCTCGCCCTCGGTGGGGAAGCTGGGCGTGATGAGGGAGATGTGCAGGGCGCTGCAGAAGGACGTCAACGTGTGGACCGAACGCTTGTCGTACAGGCCGAAGATGGCGAAGACACCGCGGGAGTACTGGGAGCAGACTGGAAAGATGGAGGGAAGAAGAAATGAGATTAGTGTGGAATGGAGATGCCATAGGGACCAAGAGGACCAGGACATCTCATCAGCCACAACATTATGACCACTGACAGACCACATCCTGTTTCCAGACACCACAGGACACCCTCAGAAGGCCCATGTCCATTCTTTGGTAACTGACTACAAGAGAGACCTGCACAGTTCTAGGAAGGTGGTCGTAATGTTATGCCTGATCTATAATTAACCTTGATTTTAACTTTAAATATTAATACGTCTCACATGCTATGATTTATTTCAGTAAACTGAAATCCTTTAGGTTTTACACAGCCACCTGGAAGCATTTAGAAAACGAGTTTTCACGAATTATTTCCACATCAAGCGTCAACAATCCACACACGACCAAAGACGCCATCGTGCTGTGAATTATTTTCTCCTATTAAGCACATGTTCCTCCCGAGATAATTTGATTGTTTAGAAGCAAAGACATTAGTTATTTTTATTTATTTATATATTTTTTTGATAAATGAAGCCTCATTAGCTGAAAACTATTCCCATGCACACGTTTTTCATTTGTCTTGAAATGAGCGGGAGATCCGGGCGGTTAACACGAGCAGCGATAGCCATCGCGTTCCTTGGGACGCTCAGCCGGCTTTGAATGACATTTGATTGGTGAAATAAATAAAAAAAAGCAGCCGCCGAGCGCCGCGACCGGAGACGACATAACAAACCATTATCCCGCTGATTACCGCTTTAAATCCTTTCAAGAGAACCGGCGAACGCGGTAAACACAGATCAAAACCAAACACATCCATTTCCTCCGACGCTTTCATCTCGAAAGCCGCTCTCTTCCCCCATTTAAACAACGACAACGGCACCAACGTTTGGTTCCCCCTCGCTGTTGTGTAGATATAGAAACACAAAACGTCTGTTGTGCTTTATTGGTCAGAGTTGGAAATAAATGGAAACTTTGCATTTGCATAAAGTCAAAACAATCTGCACACACACACATATATAAGTACACAGTGCATCCTGCTTGAGGAGATCTTCTCATTATAGAAAGATTTGGCTGTCTGCAAGAGTCGCACTATAATTGCCTGCTCTTTTTACCCACACAGAGAACAACAACAGAAAAAGGGAAGATAATGAGCATCCTCTGCCAGTTTCCGGGTACGAGCAGAATCAGAGCGAGCGGCAAAACTGAAGGAAGAGCTCAATATGTTCCCGTTGTTCAAGGGGGGAAAAAAAAAAATGGAGGGAGGGGGAGAGGTAAACAAGAGGGCTGCTTTACTGACAAACACATTGTTTCCATGCAGCGTGCAGCACTCCACTGTAGACACAGAGACAGGGAGAGAGGCTGCGTCGGTTTTAATGTCCCTCAGCGAGACGAACAAGACAGCAGTCAGAGGCAGACACGGGAGAGTCGCTCTTCTTCTGCTGTTCTACACGCAATTAAGGTGCATGGAGGTGCTGGGTTTGTCGTAAAATCACAGCTAAAGTTTGCTCCTCCTCTCGTCACGACGCTCTTGATGTCAGAGGCAAAGAACTTCCCAAAATGTGAGGAAGTATGAAAATAAAAGTGGTTTCATGCACCTGGGATGTTCCTCCAACGCGGCTTTAATCTCTGAGGTGCTTGATTTAAGTCAGGATGGGATCAGAAATCCACCTTTCCGACGCTGGATTAGCGGGGCCCGTGTGTCCGACCGCTTTAGCCTCGGAGGCTCTGAGAAGCCGGGAGGGTGCACACGGGTTTGACGGGCGGCTGAGCCAGCAGGAGATCTAAAGAAACCTGCGCTGCAAAGCCAGGGAGCAGAGAGAGCTTTCTTAACTGTGGAGTCAAAAAGATTGTAGATGTTGGCATTTTCAGTTTCGGTTCGCTAATTTGCTAGCTAGCAAGGAAACCGACTTCATCAGCTCACTCTCACGTCCGTGGGTGTTTGTTTGACTGTTCAGCAAAACCAAAGCGCAAGGTCCACATTGAGCTTATACCTTTCTGTGTGGAGTTTACATGTTCTCCTTGTGTCTGCGTGGGTTCTCTCCAGGTTCCTCCCACTGTCCAAAGACATACTCGTTAGGTTAATTGGCGATTCTGAATTGGTGTGCCTGTGATTGGTTGGCCCTGAGACAGACCCCGCGTGTAACATCTACAGAGGAGCCCTCTGCAGCTGAAAAGACAGACACTGCCTTCATGAGCTCCATGGAAACCAAAGCAGGTAAAAAAAAAAAAATGCTCATGCATCAGGATGGACAGAAGCATGACTCAAAATGTTAATGCTGCTTTTATTTGCATGCAAATACACAAATATAATTCCTCACAGCTTGTTTCTGCTGCCCCCAAGTGGCCACAAGTGTCTCTGCATGAATGATTAAAGGAAATACATTAAGACATGCTGCTGTTTGGTTTTGGAAACTTTATCATCTATAAATACTTTCAGTAAAGTCTGCAAACATTTTATCGTATGTAATGTCAAACAAACTGCTGCTGTTATCTGCACACGTGGTGACACATGATCTCTGAAGAGCACAAACACGCTCCTACTGCTCCACACTGAGGGGATGAAGGGAAGGGGGGGGGGGGAGTCCACTCAAGCAAGAAAGTAGTCCAGAGGTTGGAAAATCCACACAACCCACTGATGTCCCCTCGAGGGAAGGCCTGACACAGAAACACACAGGCGTCCATTTCTCAGGATCCTCACGCGTCCGCCAGCGCTCTGATGCCGAAATATAAATTGAGGTCGTTGTAACAAAAGTTCAGGAGCGAGACCACGTCCCCCCCTCTCCCCATCCCTTCTTCTTTTTTTCTCCACTCCACTTTCTTCTTTCACCGCAGGGATGAGAAGGAACCGGAGCTTCACGAGACATGCTCCCTCTCCTCCCTCCCTCCGTTTCCCCTCACGTCCTGTGTACCGATAAACTTCCTTGCATCAATTAAGACGTGCTCGTGAACAACACATTAATATAAACGGGAGGGGAGATGAGATGTTTAAACCTGCTCCAAACTTTTCTGCTGCTCCTGCAACGTTTTTAACGTTTAAGTTGCGTCCTTATGTTGCACTTTGGACACCTGGACAAGTCTCCAGTCTAGAATCACCAATGAACCTAACCAGCATGTCTTTGGACGGTGGGAGGAAGCTGGAGAATCTGGAGAATCGTTTACAACCACACTTAGATGGAATCGATTAGATACTCATATCCATATTTATATCACAAAATATTCTATAGTGCTAAGGTTGAAGCAGGAAATGTATAACTACTCTGTATACGCTGCAGGCGAGCGATCAGTAAAATAATATTTTAATTGGTCGAGCGTCGGAAAAAATCCAAATTTGCACCACACATCACCTTTATTAAAAGAATACTAAGCGGCGACAGAAGGTTTTCGGCTCCTGAGGCAGCTGTCCGACTGGCAGCCCTTCAGACGCGACACCTCTGAAGCCGACTGTTCTTCTTCGCCGTCCCCTCCGTCCAACCGCCAGCATAACAAAGGCCTCCTTCAAGGTCACATCTCCCGCTCTCTCCGGAGCTGCCAATGAGCTCGCCGCGTCCAGAGAAGCTCTGGCACAGAGGAAAAGTACGGGCGCACGCTACTCGCCAAATGGCATATGATGAGTGTGATCCGTTTCATTAAAATAGACTGAAAGGAGAATTGTTCGGGGCCAGATGACCAGCTAACGGCCACTGTCGCCGCTCCGGTGAGAAGTCTGAGGATTTATAGTAACTGGAAGGAGAATATATTTTATCCTCTGCATGCAGGATATGATTGTAGATGCCAACAAATTGGAAATACTGCTATGAAAAGGATTTACTTTAGAAGTTTAGATTCTTATGCATTGTGAATTTTATTTGCCAACTTCTCTATGACCCCAGATATACACAGCCAGAGTCATAAACAGGAAGCAACAAGGAGTCCTGCAGCTTCCATCCTGGAGTAATCCCGGGATGGCATGAAGAGACAGGAGGCCTCCAGTCAGACTAAACCCACAGAAGAACTGTGAACTGCTGCACCGGCCAAGTTTACATTGAAACTATTTCTTCAACCCAACAGAAATCTGACTGAGCGCTCCATCTGATCTGGTTCTAGTCTCTTCTGATTGAGGTGGTGACATTTTTATTCAGATTCTTAGTCAAACACCAGCTGACCGATGCCCGATATCGATATGATTAAAATAAGGCAGGAAATGAAATGTGCTGTGATCACTGAGCAGCTACAGCCGGCATGAACAGACTGTTTAAAGGGTTTAAAGTGCAAAAAGCCAACATTTTATATTAGCTACGAGAAATTGTTGATTTGACAGAAGTATCAGCAGTTCCCCCGATGCCAGTCAGCAGCTCATTAGTTTAAGTTTTGGTTCAGTACAACCACTCGACCTCAGATCCAGCCTCAGAAATCAAAACAGAGAGAAATGTTGGACTCGGATTCAACAGATGGCCGAGAACACGACTCTAAGAAATGTGTCTGAAGCGAACTCTGTAAAGTGATGAACGTCAGTGTCGTGTCCAAAGCATGTCCAGCTTCCCCCAGGTGTCCAAAGGAGACGTAGAGAAACAACACACACCTTCTACTTAAAAAGACCCAGATGTCCACATTCAGCACGATTCTCAGCTCTAACAGGAAAATGAGGAAAATGGGAAAATTACAGAAGAAGATAAGGATCACTGTATAAAATGTGTTCTTATTTGTTTTTTCTTTTTTTTACAATTCTGACTTTATTCTTGGAATTCTTAACTTTTTCTGAATACTGTCTTTATTCTCAGAATTCTGACTAGCGTTCTAATGCCTATTAATACTGAAGAGAATTAGGACTACAGTAAAAATAAATAAATAAAATAAATAAATCAGTATTCTGACATTTTTATTGTCGTCTTGCCGTCTTTATTCTTGGAATTCTGAAATATTCTTCGATTTTTTTACTTTTTGTGAATACAGTCTTATTCTGACTTTTTTCTGAATTCTGACTTTATTCTTGTATTTCTGTCATGTTTTAAGAATTGTTACTTTTTTCTGTATTCTATCTTTATTCTCGGAATTATGACTTTATTCTTGGAATTATGACTTTATTCTTGGAATTATGACTTTATTCTTGGAATTTTTGACTTTTTGTGAATACTGTTGTTATTCTGGGAATTCTGACTTTTTTTCTGAATTCTGACTTTCATGACTTTCATCTCTCATATTCTCAAAAGTTTTTACCTTTTCCTGAATTCTCTATTTATTCTCGGAATTCTGACATTATTCTCAGAATTTTTTCCTTTTTTCGCGACCCTGACTTAATTCTTGGAATTTTTACTTTTTTTCGGAATGCTATCTTTATTCTCGGAATTCTGTCTTTATTCTTGGAATTCTGACTAGCGTTCAGCCACCTATTAGTACGGAAGAGGACAAGGGCCACTGTTAAAAAATAAAGTTTTATGGTTGTGACTTTTTTTCAGAAATCTGACCTTTTTTTTAAGCTCTGTCTTTATTCTTTGTCTTTATTCTGGCTTCATCTTCTGAATTCTCTTCTGTACTGTCTATTAGTACAGGAGACGAGTAAGGACCACTGTAAAAATGGATAAATAAATAAATGTTTTGATTGTGACTTTTTTCTGAATGAATTCTGAATTCAGACTTTTTTCTGAATGCTGACTTTCGGAATTCTGATCATCTGTCAATCCTAAAGCTTGGTGCTTTGTGCTGTGACACCGTCTGCAGATGCTGAATTAAACTCACAGAAACACCAGAGTGTTCTTTTCCTCTCAACACAAATTTCCAGGCACAGTTTTGGCAGACGTTTGCTGCACCAGGAGAGGAAAATGTGGGGGAAAAAAAAAGAACTCAGTTTCTCAAAAATGTCAAGAAATGTGACTTGTACTCGGCCTGAGATGTTGACTTTGAGACACACGGAGCAGGACTGCTGCGGTGCAAAGAGACAGCAGGGGCCAACAGCACCAATCCATCAGAGTCAAGCTGTATCAAACAGAGATCGCTCTATATGACCCAGTAGTGATGTGACAGCAGTAGTACTGACAGCGAGTGGGCGGCCGTTAGTTACGGGCCGGCCTCCTGGACTGGTCCATTTAGTCCCACACCAGCAGTGACCCTGAAACAGCATCCGCTCAACTCACACTCCACTGCACAAACAGGTCAGAGCGCGCGCACACTCACTGCAGCTTGCTAAGATCAATGGGCCAGACCTTCTGCGTGTGACACACTAACAGCAGCTCTCCTGTCATTTTACATAACACTTCAGTCTCCTCTGGTTAAAACAATATGCATGCAAGAAGGGGAAGAGGGAATTTATGTGAAGTGCATCTTCAGTTAGAGCCACGTCAAGCGCCAAGCCGAGCTAACCGTGCCAGGCTACGCTAAAGGAAGATTAAAAGTTAGCTTTCCCAGTCTGGTCCTATTGAGCGGCAGGACTTTGGGGCGGCTAAACTGCTTCGTCATCAGTGCTCTGTGTAAATCAGAGGACGGCTGGATGCGGTCTAGTGCCATTGACACACTTTTCCCTCGGTCCCTCAGGTGTCAGGCCCCACCCACGGCACAGGGGCAGTTTGATGATGACTGCCCCCGACCTCTGCCCCGTCAATAAATGGATTTCTAGCTGCACAGAACAAACCTCCATCATTTCCCACTTGTTTTGGAGCAAAGGCATCAGACGCTCGCTGCCTGGGAGTCAGAGTGCCAGGCTTTGAGCTGCATATTCCCTTCATCTTAACAGAATAAACACACAAAACTTTGAATTAATTGCATTTCTGAGGGAAAAATAACCGACAAGATCATTTGTTCTACTATAACACATCAAAACGCTTTAAACATCAGTGATATAAATCATCTGCATAGTTTGGTTTTTCTTCCATAGAACGAACAATTAGAACAATTAGCACCATGAACGGCATTGTTTGTTACCATGTATGGTTCCTCGCCCCATAAAGGGTTAAAGACACACGTGGTGTTCTTTATTACGCTCATGAAAAGACGTAACCGTGTCCAAAGCACTCAATAATTCACTAAGTAGTGAGCAGTAAATTTATATATTTGGACTCATTATTGTCATCATCGCCATCAGCTGTTGAGGGCCTACAGTCATGGTTAAATAAGCCACTATGGGACAGCGGTCACCGGGTCATATCCCAGGACTGAAAGGAAGAAATGTGTGCAGCGTTTTCAATATCCAAGACCAAGCACAGCACCTAACCTCCTGAGCTCCCCAGGTACTGCACTGGAAATGATCCCGTGACATCTAGAAAATGCATTCATATCTCATCTTGCAGTACTTTCCCTTTAGAGATCCCACCGGTTCCTAATGAAAGTTTTAAAAAACAAAATGCAATGTGATATTTCTGAACAGTTGGACACGGTTGTTTTTAGGAAACATTATTCAAAGACAAGAAAGCAGAGTAATGCCTAGGGACTATTTTCAGCAGCGGGTCGATTCAAATTTTGTTTTCGGATGAATATTGACTGAAGCAGGATGGTGCAGGGGTTCAAACACTTAAGAACAAACAACTCTCAAATCATTCCTGGCAGCAGGAAAATAAAAAATTAATGGATGCAACACTTTTAAAAGTTATTTGATTCTTAAATTTCAGAATTTCTGTTGATTTTGATGTTGCCTGCTACCAAATTATCATTAAAGGGGAACTACTGTTTTTTTTACAACCTGGACCTTATTTTTGGCATAAAAAAGTCGTTTACTCGCCCAAATAACTTTTGAACTCATATTCCTTTAAGATATATTAATATCAGTGTATATCCGTATAATGGGAGTGAATGGGGCACCCAAACGCAGCCTCTAAATAACGCATTATCTGGCGCGAAACTCGTTCATTTCACCAATATTTTGTAATGATACGCTAGTGCTATTCGCTGTTGAGTCCAGAGTTAGCTGTTAAAAATAAATATTCAGCCATGTTGCAAAAAAAAACTACAAAAGTTATATGGGTGAGTAAACGACCGTATTTTTTTTTTATGCCAGAAGTAAGGTCCAGACCCGCGACTCTTCACAGGACAAGCAGTTACAGAAAACGAACATGCTGTCAGAGATATTAACGAAAGAATATTCTCTTAAACAGGGAGTGTTGGAAGACTTCCCAGTGAGTTATAACGGCTGGCTTTCTTGTAAAAACTATTTTTTATGGGGGTATTATCTTTCATTGTCCGCTTTTAAACGCGTTCGATCGTCGCGAAACATCCTCATCGACTCACTAAGAACCAGGAAACACGAGCGGAGGTCTTTCTATGAAAAGGACGAGAGCGGAGGCGCTTTGTGTCGGTGACGGTTTCAACGAGGTAAGAAGAAAAATAAATCAATGCAGGCCGCGTCTGAGCAGTCGAGATGAAAAGAAACCATCAGTGTTTCACCGCCGGTGCACAGCGCTCACGCTGGGCAGGCGGCCATTTTGAACAAGAGCGAGCAATTCACCGTTCCCTCAATTCACTGAGACGGTAATCGTGTCAATGGAGGTGACACGATTACACGCGATGCAGCGACTTCTCCGAGGCACTTAGAGGTTTGATTGTTTGGTTGAACAGAGAGTCAGCTGGACGGCAGACGGGTCAAAGTGGAGGACGAAGACCCGCAAATGAAAAATGTTAAGGTTTATCACCACGTTCCTGACATTTTTACTGGACTACATATTTTTTTTTGCAAAGCACCAAATATGAAATACTGTGAGGACTATTTCCCCACAACCAATAAATGTCAAAGAAGTAAAAAAAAAATAAAAATATATATATATATATATATGTATGTATTGCTAAAACCCAGGCTTTCTTTGAAACTACTGCATGGACCCTCACCCTCTTGATTAAAACCATGTGCACAGGAGGTGACAATGTGGTGACAAGAGACAATGAAATAAAATTGTCCTTTACAGACACAGAAATGGAAGAGCAACACAGCCGTGTACAAAACTACAGCATACACTGATCAGACATAACATTATGACCTAATGGCCTGATATCGTGCAGGTCTCCCTTGTGGTGACTCCTCAGAAAATGGACATGGGTCTTCTGAGGGTGTCCTGTGGTGTCTGGCAACACAATGCTGTTAGTGGGGGGTCTTTGAGGGGAGGGGCCTCTGTGGATCATCCCACAGATACTTGATCAGTTTGGGATCTAGTGAATTTGGAGGCCAGGTCAACACATTGTTCTGTTCCTACAGCGTTTTTGCAGGGGGTGGCTGCTGCTGTGCATCAAGGGGTGTCATTGCTATGGGGTGGGGGTGCCTGGTCTGGTCTAGGTGGGTGCTACATGTCTAAGTAACATCCACACCAATGAATGAATGAATGCCAGGTTCAAAAGTTTATCCCACGCTGAATTGTCACGTGATGGTCAACGTTATTCACTTCTCCTGTCAGTGGTTTTAATGTTGTGGCTGATTGGTGTACATTCAGTTAAACCTGGCGTTTCATCTTCCTGCCTGTGTGTGTGTGTGTGTGTGTGTGTGTGTGGCTGTGTGTGTGTGTGTCAGCCTCAATAAGGTGCCTTGTGCTTCGCGTGCATGCTGCATGCATGTACGCATTTCTGCACACCGCGTTTCCCTTGGCGCACAGACAGACGGAGTCCCAGTAGACATCATTGCAGCACATTTCCCCGTCTCATCACACACACACACATATATATGTGCACACACACACACACACATGCACAGCGCCATATTCTGTCTGCTTGACTTTGTCTCCCACCATGCCCTGGGTTAAACAGTGGTGGTGCGGGGCAGGAGGGGAGATGAAGCTCTGCTCTGCACATCATTTACACCCTCCTCCTCTTCTTCCTCCTCTTCCTCCTCATCCCTCCCCCCACTCTCTCCATTTCCTTCCACCCTGTCATAAAACCAGGCCGCCTGAGGTCGAATGCTAAGAGAATTAGAGGGACCCTTGCTTGTGTGGCCTTAAAAACACAGAATCCATCAGAATCTTCTCCGTATTTTATCAAAAATAACAAAGAACAAACCTTCAGATAAACAAATTTCCGCTCTGAACCTATTCAGAGAACGTGTTTACGACTTTGCAGTAAAAAAATAAGATCTGATCTGAAGCAATTGGCTCAAAAATGTGAGTATATATTTGCGACATGCATAAAATCAGAATCAGAACCTGAGCTGCTGCTAAATAATTACATTAAGTGCATAGTGGGACTGAGAAAAAGCATATGACAGACGGTCGTAAGTCAGCCATACAGCAGCCACGCTGAACATTGAACCAGGACACTCGACGCAACACCAGCTTCCACGACAAACACGCAGACTGGAACTGAACAAAACGACAAATATTCCAGTTAATAATGTAACGTGGATCCTCAGAGGCATCGCCAAGAGGCACAAAACGCTCCAAACTGTGAATATTTTAAGTGCGAGCACCGAGGGATGAGTGAACTAAACTCCTCGTAAATCCTTTACCACTTAGCATCCATAAAACATGAGCTAACCAGGGAGGAGAGAGAGGGAGAAAGATGGAGAGTGATACAGAGTGAGAGTGAGGATAAAGTTGCTGGTGGATGATGGATAACAGCCAATCAAAGCGGCCCGGCTTTCCAATTTCTGTTTCTTTTATTTATTTATATATTTATTTGCCCTTGCGGTGGAAAAACTGATTCCAGAAATGTGACTGTAAATAGAGGGATAAAACAGAAAGACTAGCTTCAGTAATAATTTTATAGCGGACATTTTGATTGATTAACAATGGCTCCAGTTCAAAGACGTGACAGCGAGTCAGCGAGCACAATACCAGAAACAAGACGCTGGAGCGTTGAAAGGGAATTCATCCATTGTTCATCTTATTATTTACAACTGTGACTTGTCATATTACATCTGGAGCTGCAGAGATGAGCGGAACTGTTGTTGTGGGTCCCTGCTTTTGTTTCCACTTTTGTTGGGAACGAGTCCCTACGACTGGATTTAAGCAGAGCTCAAATGTTCTTTGACTTGTCGGTCGTAACTGGTGTAGCTGGATTACAACCACATGGGCAAAACCTTGGTGACTTCACCCGCAGGACTCCTGAAGATCGGATTTGGAAGCTCAGCGCGGTGGCTCTGGTAGGCGCCATCTTGGAAGTGTCTGACTCCGCCTTACGGACAATGTGTCGCCACTTCCTGTCACTGGTCAAAATGACGCTATTTTCCTGGGGATCTTGCGCGTTTGGAGCCAGAGTCTGATCAGTACGACCTCCAGACTCACTTATGATTTTATTTATCATAAGCTAACCACTGATGCCTCACAGCAAGAAGGTTCTAGGTTCAAATCCATGGGTCGACTGGTTCCTTTCTTTCTGTGTGGCGTTTGCATGTTCTCCCTGAGTCTACATGGGTTCTCTCCAGGTTCTCCAGCTTCCTCCCACCGTCCAAAGACATGCTGGTTAGGTTCATTGGTGTCTCTCTGTGTTAGACCTGAGATAGACTGAAGACCTGTCCAGGGTGGACCCCGTCTCTTGCCCCAATGACAGCTAGGACAGCCTCGTCTTGGTCTGGACACCGGCAATGTCATTGTCTGCCTTTGTTTGCTGATAGTTCTTTGGCGTTGGTTTGGTGTGTCCATATCCTAGCAGAGCTTGTACACCCCCGGCTGTAATCGAAGCCGGTTTGCACTTGAGATTTCACATTTTAACATTTAAAAAAAACATCTTGTCTTCTTAAAATCCTTCAAATTACATATTCAAATCCCGGATCAGGCTAATTCTGTAAGATCTAAACACGAGCAGTGTGACAGGTGGAATGAACACGAGCTAAAATAGATGTTTGTGTCTTTGGCGGTAACTTTGACCAACATCACAGCCCTGTGATAGAGTGGAGACATGTCCAGGACGTACCCCGCCTCTCGCCCAATGACAGCTGGGACAGACTCCAGCCCTCCAGAGGACACACGGTCACAGAAGACGAATGAATGAATGAACAAACGACGCTGTTTATATTGACACTGTGCAAACAGTTTAGACAATTAGATTCATCTTCATTACGCGAAGCCATCGGAGAGACTCCCGGTTTCATTGTGCAGGAAGACAACGTCCCCAGACATGATGCCTGAGTCACACAAAAACTGTCTTCAGCCGCCGCAAGAACAACAACAAGGAGTCCTTCAGCAGATGGTACGTCCCCCACAGAGTCCTGATCTCAGCCTGGGACTACATGAAGAGGCAGAAGACGGTGTCGCATAAGGGCTGCGGCAACTTCTTCAAGATGTTTGTGAGAAGTGTTGCTAAGACAAAGAGTACTCACAACAAACACTGGCAAACAATCTCGGCATCACTTTTTAAGGATTCTTCACTTTAGTTTTGCTTCATGAAAGGTTTACGCATCAGAAATATTGTTTTAGCGTTTCTCTCGCATATAGGTTTCGATAAAATCTGAGTTTTCAGATACGTTGAAGTAGAAATATCACTTACATGCACACAAGAGAGGCAAACCAGACTTCTTCTTCTTTAAGTAGCCTTTCATTTTTTCCTTTCCAAGATCAATAATGTTGGAAAAGAGGCGATGTCAAGCGTGGGAGACGGTGTGAAATTTCAGTTTCTGCAGTAAATGAAACGCAGTCAAAGTCCGTTTTAAAGAAAACTACATTTCATCAGTGGAGAGTTTGACAGACAGGTGGCTGCCAAATATTGACAAAGTGTGAAAAACAGACTATTATGTGCTGCGCCATGAGCTGCTGTCCCTCAGAGACACGCACAGTGTCTTCACACAAATTAATATCTCAGTTTGCACTCTCCCACCTGAAGGCAAATTCATATTAAGTAGCGAGCGTAGCGCGGCTACCTTCAGCTACCGCATCAAATAAGCTTGATTGAATGTGAACTCTATTAAAATTAATTCTCTTTACAGCGGGTGCACAATTTGTGTTGCACGTCTATTCTCTCCGAGCGCTAACCTGGCGACTAATTCGCTTTGTGTTGCTTCACAATGAACAATTAAATTGTGTTGATAGGCAAAGTAAAACTGGACTTATTAAAACTAATGTACGGCTTTTTCCTGAATATTGTGTTTAGTGCAGGAGGATACGGTGAAACGGAAAATGCAAGCAAGCGGAGATCGCCAGCCGGCTTCAGGTGATCGAAAGCAAAAAAAACAAAACATCAAACCCTCTTTCCTATTGGTGGAAAAATGCATCACATCAGCCAATCAGAAAATTATATAATAATGGTTACTAAGGGAGAGGGAGGATTTGTGGGAGCGACGCTATATACGATCTATGGACTGACGACGATGAAGAGAGAGAAACGAGTTTTAAGATTTGAGTCATTTGTGACCTTACGTATTTACTTACATTACTTATTAGACATTACTTATTGCGACGCCTGATAGTTTTGCAAATGGTTGTAAAGAGTTGCAAAAAACGTCTGATGCATTTCCTGCATTTCAGTGTAAATAATTGTAAATCACTTTGAAAAATCTGGGTTTTTCCTGCTCGTACTTTATGTTTTTAGCGTGGTTTTAGGGCCACTGTGTTAATACAATATGTCAGAATGAACAAATAACTGTAGAATCACACATGTGAGGTTGTACTGAAAAGAATGAGACCCAACAAGGCAAGGTAAACTGTTTTTAAGATGAAATATAAAGGTAAAACCAAAAGTAGTTAAAAAAAAAAAAAGGCCAATTATACTATAGACCTCAGACGGTTAAGTGTACAAAGAATTGAAATAAAATTTTACAAAAACCCGCCTCTCGACCGATGACAGCTGGGATAGGCTCTCACTCCTCCACAGTGACCCTCCAGGGAACAAGCGGTTGCAGAAGATAGATGAATGAATGAATGAAAATGAAAGCATCACTGGGAATCTCTTCCACTGGGGAAGGGAATGTGAACCCTGTCACAAATAAACAACCTTTCAGACAAGTCTGAAGTTGGAATAATAAGAGAAAAGGTCGCCGCTGTAATTTAACACATGACGGTCGGGACTAAAAATGTCATTGTCTATTTTTAAGCTATAACTTCTAGTTCTTCATAACCGTTCAGGGTGTAGAACTAAAAGAGGAAGAGCGTGTTCCTCATCTACGGCCTTCACACCTGAACATCTATCTTCTTCTAATAAAAACCAAACGTCGACTCGATGTCAGCTTAAACACGCCCGACTCTAACATGCAACCGGAAGCCGCACAGTCCGCACACACACATGTACGCTCAGTGAGACGTGCATAAATACACACATGAGAGCACGTCAGCGAGAAAACCAATAAGCCACAGTATGGCTCCCCCGGCGATCACCGCCGCTGCTGTTTCATATCTGTGCCGACTGATTTACAGCAGCTGCCAGACATTTCTCTGCTCTACAGGTAATTTGGCCGATATATATTCCTGAGGTGTGACGTGACCAGTGTCACCCGGGAGCTGCTGCCAAGTCTAATCCACGTGGACTGCTGCAGGGGCAGTGGTAGCAGAAAGACGTTTTATTAATTTAGGTTGAATGATCAAATCTGCAGCTATTTAGCAAATGCACACTTGTTCTCGCGTGATTTCTTTATTTGAAAGTGTAAGTTCACGCCGTGCACGCTGCTTTGCATCGTGAGCCGACTTGACGTGATGAAAATGGAGGCAGGTGAAGCTGCAGCCGCTTCTGCAGGAGTGGCTGCACGCCGCGCACTGTCGACATGTTCATTAGCGTGCTGCGCCGTGAATGCATACAACGTAGTGTTGCGGTTTCACGCAGCATCAGAGGGAATAAAATAAATAAATAAATAAAAATCCCAGCTCCTCACAATAAGCCCTGAACGCGGCATCATCCATTATGTCATCCGTCAACACCTGCGCATGCAGAGACGTCTCGGTGCGTGCTGACAGCGTGAGCGGAGAGGGGGGAAAGTTGCTGAGTGAGATGAAAAAAGACGCAGCCAGACACAACAAATGACACCAGGTGGTTTTCGTGCGTTCTGCATGTGTGAATAACTGTGTGAGCGTGTTAACGTAGGACCATGTGTGTCAGCAGCAGGCGCGTCTATGTGTCTGTTTCTATTTAAAGCTACTGTTTCTACTCCTGACTGACTTATTTAGTTACTTTAGTTAACGCTGAAGGTAAAATAATACTATTTAAGGTTTTCTGTGTCTAATAGAGGAGGATGGGGCTCTGTTAGCATGTTAGCTAACGGTTTGTGACTCACTGGACGGTCAGAAAGCACAGCCTGGGCCTCGGGGCAGAGCTGCACCACGAGGCCTCCCTCTGCTCAGCTTAGTCAGGTGGTTTGCTGGTCTGCTGTCAGCCCAGGGGCCCGGCTTAGAGCTGCACCGCGGGTCCCGACTGGCTACTCACAGAGGAATATTATCACTAATACAATCTGTTTAAGGTCATGGAAGTGCACACATGTGAGCGCACACATGCATACGCCGAGACATCATCATGGGAAAGGGCATTCAGGAAGAGGAAGTGCATTGGTTGAGGAAACACTCCGCTTCACTGATTTCTAAGACAGCGTGTCCGCCCACACACACACACGGAGGAAGACAAACGAACATCCGTGCACGCGTACACACACACACACTCACGCTAGGAGAGTCTTGGTCTGAGGACAACAGTTCTTTTTTGCCTGATGCTGTCAGATCAGCTCATCCTCAGAGGTGCAGGGGGACTCGCTGCAAACACACACACATGCACACCGGCCCCTTCCTCAAGCTCTGTCATTCGGAGCGGCGGCGTAAACAGTGAAAGAACGGGATTTAGGCAAACAAACAGATGAATATTCATGACATGTAGATTGAGGTTGCGTGAGAGGAGATAAATCAAAGCCACGAGGAAGAGGAAGGAGCGGCAAGAGGCTGAAGAGGTCCAGGGTAATGAGAGGACAGAGAGAGAGAGAGAGAGGCCACAACACAACAGAATCGAGACGCATTTGTTGCCTCCCCTCCGTCGCTGCAGCTCCTCACCCCTCCTCCCCGCATGATTCAACCTTCCTGCTCGCTCTGTATTTCAATTACGTCACGCAGTATACTTCCATTCACGGCCGGCATTAGCCGTGCTAATCCACCCAGGTGGATTTCGTGTCAGAAGGTAACAGGAAAGAGTTGGATTTTGTTCATTTGAATTCATTTATGCCCACATAATGTCCTTCCACTTCCACTCCATCTACTTGTCCTTCCAAGAGAAACTGGCAAAACCTCGCCTTTATCTGCAGACGGTCATGAAATTAAAGGAGCACATTCATGCTTCTCTGTGTTTTTGATAGTTAAAGGGGAACTACTGTTTTTTTACAACCTGAACCTTATCTCTGGCATAAAATACTTTGTTTACTCACACATATAACTTATTTGGAGTCGTTTGTTTGATATTTACATCTGCATATATCCATATAATGGAAGTGAATGGGGCACCCAAACGCAGCCTCTAAATAACACATTATCTGCAGTCCTGTGTTTTCCCATTGGGTATGTTAAATGAACGCCGGTCATTTTCATTTTCATCTACTAAAAGAAGAAAAAAAAATTAAATAGTTTAAGTGGTTTTTATTTTAAATGGCTGCACAACAATGATGCTGCTGCAGAAACATCACACATCCCACCTGAGCACTCAGCACAAAGACAAGCACAATGTATTATTTATTTATTTATTTTTATTTTTTTAACAACCTGGACCTTATTTCTGGCATAAAATACGATTGTTTACTCACACATATAACTTTGTTGTTATTTGGAGGCGTTTGTTAGATATTTACGTCCACATATATCCATATAATGGGAGTGAATGGGGCACCCAAACGCAGCTTCTAAATAACACATTATCTGCCACAAAACTTGTTCATTTCACCAATATTTTGTTATGATACTCTAGTGCTATTCCCCGTTGAGTCTGGATTTACCTGTTATCATCATCCGGGGTTTGTAGATTGACCTACAGACCTCGGATGATGTCATCTTTGAGCGCCGCACACACCCGCGATGGTCGACTTGTTTAGTACAACCTCAGAGCAGGAAAAATATTCAACCATGCTGTAAAAACATTGCAAATATTGTTGAAATGAATGAGTTTCAGGGCAGATAATGTGTTTATTTAGAGGCTGCGTTTGGGTGCCCCATTCACTCCCATTATATGGATATACGCTGATCTAATTATCTCCCAAAGGAATTATACAAAAGTTATGTAGGCGAGTAAACGACCGTATTTTATGCCAGAAACAAGGTCCAGGTTGTAAAAAACAGTAGTTCCCCTTTAAACCCCGTCCACATGTACTACATGTAAATCAATTCCCTCGTCACCCACAGCTTTGTAGCTGACTGCCGGCCACTAGTGAACGTAACCCTCTTGTATATTTGCCAACACAAATGTTTCCGGGGGATGAATGTCAACGATGCTCTCTCTTCTTGTCGTCGTCTGCCACCAACATCGCCAGAAACCCGAGTTCAACCCGAAGCCCCGCGCCCGCTATCAACTCAATCGCACAAAGTCGTACGCTTTGTCACCAAGGGTTTGACTGAATTTCATTAACGTCCGACAGGTCTCTTATCGCCCCATCACTGTTGGTATCTTCCCATCTGCGCGCCCATTGTATGACCTCTACCCTTGTCCTAACACCAGGATAACATTTAAACCTCGATATCTCTTAATCTAGCGTCTGCTATGAAATGGATGTGCGCATTGTTACTCACTTGGGGATAACGTTTCTTTTATTTAAAGCCGCTGAGCTCTGGGAACGCTTAAATCCTCTGTAGTTTTTGGCACTAAAACAGTATATAAATGCGTGCTGTAGTCTTGTTCCCCATCTGCAAGGGCATTGTTGTGATACTGTAATCAATAGCCTAACAGGGGTTACGTTCAGCGCTGAACTCAAACAGAATCATCACCGACTCCGAGGCTGTGGAGGAGCTCATTAACCTCTTTGCTCGTTGTTTTGATTCCGCAGCTCGACTGCAGTTCTGCTCTCCTCGCTGATTCCAGCCAAACAGCCCAAGAGCCGGGCGTCTTTCCTCAAGTGTTGCACTTAAACGGAGCTCGGCGGACGGGTGAACGCTGGTCTCACTTGTACATATATTCATCAGGCAGCGAGAAACTCAACGATGGACGGATTCGTAACATGGCAGGTTTGGAGCACATTCAGCAACTTGTTAAAGGCGATGTCATGTGAAATGTTGGGGTTTTCATCTTTTCATCCTGCCTCATCCCCTGACACTTCAGCAGCCAAAAAAAATTAAGATCAATTAATGCATTTTGGGAAAACCCACCCCATTATCTTTAAGCAGCTCTAAAAGGGTCAGAACAAAAAAGCATCCCTTAATTCAGTCTCTCCAAAGAACCGCAGACGCCTCGCAAAGGTTAGATTTATTCCAGGCCTGTTGGACCGGGTTGTAACTGTGAAAATCCTTGTCTGGGAGATGATAAAGCGGCGTGAAACACGAGAAAGTAAACTGTTCCATCTACGTGGCTAGAAACCGGTCCCACCACCGCTGTCACACGGCTGACATGTTCTGTCCTGCCACTACCTTGCACTAACCGCTGTAGAGATCTGTCCTATTTTTAGAAAGCGCTTAAAGCAGCTCAGACAAGCAGAAAATATCAAAAAAAGCACACAATATATTTGCAGGGTTACCCAGCAAAGGCGTGGGGGAGGGCGCGAGAGGAGGAGGAGGAAGAAGAGGAGGAAGAGGAGGGCATGCAGTTATTTACAACTTAAAGGTAACCGTCGACTCGGATTGCCAGGGAATGCAAGGAGGAGCTCCTGACTCTCTGCTGCCTTTTATCAAAGAGAACAAACTCTGCGCTATGTAAATCTGCAGAGGTTATCTGTGGACTTACATTACGACTCATAACAAGCTATGCAATAAAATGAGAAATCCAATACATACCAGTCATCACAAGGTCATCATTTCAATTACACAAATGGCCCGGGAGACTCCCACTGCAGCATGTTAAATGTATGCTCTCACTGCACAATGCAGCCCTGTGCTTTTCCCATTTGATATGTTAAACGGATGCGCATCATTTTCATTTTCATCTACTAGAAAAAAAAAACGAATAGTTTAAGTGGTTTTTATTTTAAATGGCTGCACAACAATGGTGCTGCTGCAGAAACATCACACATCCCACCTGAGCACTCAGCACAAAGACAAGCACAATGCGGTTTATTTATTTATTTTAAAGGTGAATGTGCACAAAAGCGATTAATGAGATGCTTTTTACCCTTCGGTGGCGAAAGACATCAACCGGCAATGACCTTCAGACTTCCCAGGGACGCTCTCATACACACAAATGCATGCTTACTGTAGGGTACGTAGCCTACATTAATAAAGCCGAGGGTGTGTAACTGGAGGAGACGTGAAAACGGAGGAAAAATGCAAAAACACAAACCTGAAGTGAATGCATAAGTAAGGGCTTAAGCACGTGCTAGTTCAGGACGCAACATTTGCAAAGCACGGCGATGTTTGTTAGTTTGGGTCAGCGCCAATTTTTACATCACGGCAACCATTCTCCCTGTGGCTCATATAAGGATATGAATGGAAACAATAATAATCAGGACCGCTAACACGGACTCTACCTGAGACTGATAAAAAAGCTTAGTAGCTGTGAAAGAAATTCAAAGGCCAAAGTATCGGATGAGTTATAAATCACAACCTGGCCAAAAAAAACACATGTCCACAAAGGAGCTGGGATTCATTCGGTACATATCGTGAACACCTGCAGCACATTTCATCCAGTATAGTTAAAGGGCAACACAGCAGCAGTGGCAGCATCTGATGCATCTCCAAACACCTGCATACATTGTCTTGCTGTACTTGCCGACACCTGCAGTGGCTTGGTATGCATCAAACGGTGAAGAGGAGCAATGCAAATCTGCAGACGCCACATGAGGCTTTACAGTTACAAGTCCTCTTCTTCTGCTGGCGTGCTAACCGTTGCTAACAAATGCTAAAAGCTGAGAAGTTGGTCGCAAACGAAAGGGAGCTGTGATTTCTACCTAGTTTTAGCTCAAGACAAAGCAATGTAGAGGCCAGCAGAGGTTTCATCGATATTGAGTTAAAAACGTAATATCGGGAATTATCGGTATAGTTTTTATAACCGATGTTTGTTCTGTAGCTTCAGCATTTCCGAGTCTGCATGAACGCAGCATGGGACGATAACAGGCGCGTGCTTGGTGACGTATAACAACAACAACACGCTAGTCTCGTAGGTTGCTAACCGTGGCTAAGAAGCTAGCTCGCCCGGTGTATGAGATGTCCGTGGTTTGGAAGTATTTCCAAATGTCACCTACTAACTTTGTAATGACTGCAAAGCAAAGGTGGTTATGAGAGGAGGAAACAAGGTGTCTTCCTTTAATACATCAAATTTGATCACCCACCTCAAGAAGAATCATGCAGAGTTATACGCTACATTTGTCTTCCTTGTTTTGATATTGTCTGTATTGTTGTTTAAGGCAAAAAATTCTCTCTAAAAACACTAAAAAATAAACGAATGGCACTTTTTTGGCACTTTTTTCGGCAACTTATTTTGTGTTTACATTTGAAATGTTGCATTTATGTTTGCATCCAGTGGGACATCGCAATAAAATTAGACATAATGTGTTAATTCCATAATAGGTGATATGTTATGTTGTATCTAACAATTTTGGTGTAAAAAGACTGAATATATCGGTATCGGGCGATATTGGTATCGGAAATTAAGAGTTATCGGAATATCATATCGGATATCAGCAGAAAAGCCAATATCAAGCATCCCTAATCATAACATATCCTCTGAGAATCCTGAACATTAAAAACTAATTTCATAACGGTATTTCTCAAAATACGTGACAGTGTAGACTGAATCGATGGTACATTAAGCTTCAACAATGTATCCGAGCTCAAAAAAAGCAACTGAACATCAACAATTACCCTCAATTTTCACTCTCTTCAAGACGGGAAACAGAAAAAAATACCCGAGAGAAGAACTGACGAGGCACAGAGGCGACGAGAACCTGCGCAAATGAGAAGGAAGGGAAGGGCGGAAGTGGTGATTGAGTGACGGCGCTTGGGAAGCATGCCTCCGTTTAAACACTGCCACAGCTCGCAACCAGATGGGAGGGTTAATGAGGAGAGAGTCATGCCTGAACACGACGCCTCAGCGTTGGGCTGCACCAACGGGGGAGCTCTACATTACGTGAGTGTTCGCGAGGAAAGGATTGAGGGCTGAAGCTAAAAAAATTGTGTCACTGGCAAACACCATCTGGGTGCTCGGAGAAGCGTGGACACCCAATCTCTATCACGCACACACGAACAGCGCCGTTAAGAGTAATTGTTGGAGGCGAGAAGACTTTTCCCCCTCGTCCTCTCCTGGGTTTAAACTGTCGGCGCTTTCACACGCAGCTCCATGTTGCATTCAGTGTTACTGAAATGTAAAGCTACACACTATGCATTATTAAAACTCAGACCATGAATAATCCAGACCCCCGTGTTGCTTTCACACGCCTCACCACACAACACGAATTGTTTTCATAATGCAAAACGCTGCACAATCAGAGGGTAAGCTCTCACCTTGAAAGTTGGACACATTGGTGAGATACAACGAACAGGCAAAACATTATGGCCACCTACCTAATACTGTTTGGTGTCTGTCAACAGATTGTTGGAGGGGCCTTTGTGGATCACCCCGCAGATACTTGATCAGTTTGGGATCTGGTGAATTTGTAGGCCAGGTCAACACCTTGTGCTGTTCTTCATGTATTTTTGAGATGTTCCTAAAGCGAAGGAGTGTCATTGCTTTGGCGTGAAGGCGTCTGGTCTGGTCTAGGTGGGTGCTACAGGTCTAAATAACATCCACACCAATGAATGAATGCCAGCCCTGAAAGCAGCACATTGCATTGTCACAAGACGGTCAATATCCGTATGTGAGCAGACAAGAGAGATTGAGTGCTCTCTAACTGGCAGTGCATTTACAGTCATGCTCTGGGTCGACACATACAGGAAGTTTAATATTACCGCGGGGTCAATGAATGGCTGAAACATGAGAGCTGGACACCTAAACATTAGTGTGCATGTGCAAGCCAGAAGCAAAATCCGGAAGCTTTTTAGGCCTCGTCCACACAAAACGGTCTTTTCCCCCCTCCTCCGTTTTCTCTGGCATCGTTTCAAGAATATCTGCGTCCACACGGATCCATCTCAACATGACCCATGGCCTATAGGTGGCGCTGTTTCAGTTTCAGTCATCATAAACCGCTCAGTTGAAGTCCAGCATCTTTTCTTCACAATCCTCAGTTAGCTAGTCTGCTGATAACATTAAGTAGAATTTATATTTGGGTAGTAAAACCAAATTTTTATCATAGCTACATGTGTGACGTTTTTAACAGATCAATACGTTTGAAAATCGGTCCAAAATTCAGCAAATAATTCTACTTTGAGATTGAGGAGTACCTCTTTCCTTCGTATGTTCATGCACCGCTGCCTCTGCTAGCCCTGTACCAAGATGGCGGCGCTTTAGGCACGTCCCTCCACAGTCCATGCGGCGTCTATGTATATATGTCTATGGTGGACACAGTATCCTGTCCCCATCGTGCTGGGCAGGGGTGTAGACGTAGGCGGTGAAGCTACAACGCCACTTAAATGTGCATTTAATCATTCAAGAATAAGGCACAAAGGCTGATCAGTCGCCTAGAACCTAAACGTCAACTCAGCCATTCGGATAGACGCATAAATACCTAGTGACTCCTCTCGGTGCAGCATTATTAGTCGTGTTGAACTGGCCTAGATTCAAATTTCTTTTTTAAAATTAATTAGCGGGATCACTTTGATCTGCAGCAGAGGTCTTTTTTAACCGTACACAACAGCGCCGGAGGTTTTCATCGGACCCACCACATTACACCGAGAAAAAGCTGGCAGTGTACGTTTCAACTGGTCGGCCTTATAGAAAAAGCTTACTTCATGCCTGTGGAAGGGGCACCTAGTAAAATGTCACCTTCAATCCTCAACGGAGCACCGGGCTCAGTTCCAAACCAGACACGGTATTGTCACCTCCTGTGTTGTCTTTTCTTCGCCTTCCTCTTTTCCTCCACATTTCTCTCCCCCCCCAGCTGAACGTGAACACTTCTGTTCCCAGCAGTCCACTCCTTTCTTCGTATTTGTTCTGCCGCTAATGTAGTCTCTTTCTCGCTGTGGAGACGAGATGACATGGTGGTGGGTAACTCCGGTACTTTGGTCCCTCTCCTCCTCCTCCTCCTCCTCCTTCTGCTGCTGCTTCACTCCAGTAAAGCTACAACAGTGAATTGGTTCAGCCTCCGTGTTTAATTGCTTCCCACTTTCAAGAAGCCTCCCCGCTGGCCCAGACAGAGCAAGTCACACACCATTGAGGAAATGGTGGCGTTTTGTTTGGGGCCGAACACTGCACAGAAATGAAATCTGTAACACCGTCCGCATGCAAACGGACAGCCAGGTGCATGGTTAAATAACGTGGTTTCACACACAAGGTGAGGCAAATTCAGGCAAAGACTTGTGTTGTCGAATGTGGATGGAAATACTAACATTTATCTCTGATTAATGTGAAAGTCTGAGCCGTCAAACAGACACGAGCACACTGCAAATAGCGTCTGTACAGTCATTACTGGCATAATTACTTGTCTGTGGTGAGGTTTCATTTGTCTGCCGGTCTGAACATTTATTTTTATCTTTGTGCTGCAGGAGGATGTGAAGTTATTCCAAGGGAAGTCGTGAGTCAGCGCCGCTAACGTCCAGTTTTACCTCTTCCTCGTCGCCGGACGCGCGGTTCCGCTAATGAGCGCCCGGGATCCGCGCTTCCGGTCGACTCATCGAAACATCTGCTATGAAAAGAAAACTCACAAAGTGTGAGATTCGGTTTGAAATCGTGTGCGACTTCAACAAGGACGCAATCAAGCATCTCCCGCCACCCACCGGTGGTCAGGAAGGAGTGACACATTATCTAAATGGCTCACAGTGTGAAAGCAGAGTTAGCTGCTAGATGTCCAATCATCAAAGCCAGTGGGCGCCGACTGTGAGTACAGTCGTTGTTCCTAATTTAACGGTCCAAAAAGTCACCCTTTTCCTGCACGGTGTCAAATCCCCTTGAATGTTTGTGGCGCCCCCGTATCAGACTGCAGGTATCCCATCCTCCATCGCGCCCGCCACCCTTCTCGCTCCGAGCCACTCAAGTAGATCTATCTTTATTGGTATGTGCCTTGGAAGACAGCTGGACCTCTTCATTTCTGTATAAATCTCCATCTGAGGCAGACAGTGGCGACTCTGACCTTATTACAGCTGGTAACAAGCGTTATCGTCACCATTTGTGCTCGGGATTTATCTTCATATTCCCTCGCCACTTCCCCACTTCTCTTGCAGTCGAAGCCAGACGCTGCTGCGGACGTGTGGTGTCCTGCAGAGCCGAGTTATTTTCACCCTGGAGTTCAATCAAGGGTTATGAAAAAATGTCTTCCCGATGGTTGTTTTCACAGCGTCAGTCATGCTGTGTGTTCATCCTCTGGGAACCATCACTGTAAAACACTAATGGTTCCCAGAGGATGAATCCTAATGTTGCTGGTGATTCTTTGAAATGCTAATGTTTAGTGCAAATTAGTGCTAGCATCCTAAAACACTAAATGCAGCCTTCAAACTAATTTACCGTATTCATCACGAACACCATTTGGGTGGACATATTTGGAAATGTCCTTGTCTTGTCTTTGAGTTTTCCTCTAAATTCTTTAGATGTGGATATTCCCAACATCGACTAACTTCTTCCGCTGTGGATTCGCCTTCCTTTCATTAAGCTAGCCGCTCGTTAGCTTCCTAAACTGTTAGCCTGTGTGGCTTCTCATGGTACTCCAGCCAAACAGTGGCAGACAAGAAGGCCCTGCAGCCATCGGAGTCTCGCTGCCTCCTGTTCAAAAACTCCTCCAGAGACCCCTCCCACCCTCCCAATAAACTCTTTGAACTGGCGCCATCGGGCAAACGGTACCAGAACATCAAAAGCGGGACCAACAGACAGCTCAACAGTTTTCAGTTTCGCTGATCTGACCCGGGAAGGGAACGGTGCACCATGCACTCTCTGTACTTTAAGTCTTTTAACTTTTAGTCTTTTAACCATTTTGCTAAGTCTGCACAGATCTCAGAGAGAAAAGCAATTTCATTTTGTCAAAATGACAATAAACCTTGATTTGATTTGGCACCGACTTATGTAGAGTTTGCATGTTCTCCCTGTGTCTGCGTGGGTTCTCTCCAGGTTCTCCAGCTTCCTCCCACCGTCCAAAGACATGCTGGTTAGGTTCATTGATGATTCTAAATTGATTGTAGGTGTCTCTATATGTCAGCCCTGTGATAGACTGGAGGCCTGTCCAGGGTGTACCCCGCCTCTCGGCCCCAATGACAGCTCGGATAGACTCCAGCCCCTCTACTCTACCACCTCCAGAGCAGAGGTGGCAAAAGTACTCACACTCTGTACTTAAGTAAAAGTACGGATATTTGTGTAAAAAAAATACTCTGGTAAAAGTAAAAGTACTGATTCAACTCCTCTACTCAAGTAAAAAAAAAGAAAGTACAGGTTCTGAAAGTAAAAATGATTTTGTCATAAATGAAACAATGAAAAAGTTCTTAAACTTAATTGACCAGATGTCCTGCATGAGCATCTGGATCATTTTTAATAATACAATAAGGTTGTTTGGGTTTTTGTTTTTAAGCTGCTAGCTAGTGTTAGCTATAAACTATCAAAACGATGTGTTCCCATAGCATTGCTAACGTTGTAAACTACCTTCCAAAAAATCCTCAAAAAGCTAATGATAGCAACACAACCATATCTCAATTAGTTGTTTTGGTTTTTTTTATCACATTAGATCAGTAGTTCTCAAATAGCGAGGTCAGGTGGACTTTCAGTATGAATGTCTCTATTGATGCTTGAACGATAAACAAGCCTCCAGTCACTAGGTGGCAGCAGAGTTCAAACTAACCAACAGGCTGCCTGTTCAAAACAGTAGAAGAAGAAAACAGGCAGTGCATCGTCAACTTCAACTTTCCTTCTCTAGTCCTTACTCATACCTGAAGTCACCACTTGAACGGCAAACATTTTTTGGAGCATGTTAGCACCATTGGCAGATATTGTTCTTCAGTCATATACATTTCAGACATGTTCATTGTCCACGGAGGATGAATTATATGTAACACGGGCCTAATTAAAGCCTCAGGCAGTGTCTAGCAAAACAGTTATTTTATTATCTTATCACAAACGTCCGCCATTTAAAACCACATTTACAACAAACCGTAAAAATTGTCATTCACATCCATTCACAATGCCGCTCAACAGTCATATCTACAACTCAATTTTTCACGAGGCCCTGCCGTAATAGATGACACAAAGGACAAAGGGAAATACAGGCGAGCAGGAGATCATGTCACAACAGGAGACCTTTGTGTCTGTGGCACCAGTATATCTGCCACGCTGCTATTAACCTCTGGCTTGTGGCACTGTATTATTTTGTCAGCGTGATTTACCTCGCTATAATTTCATTTTTCTTTTTCCCCCTCCTGCGGTTCCACGCTGATTTCCGAGCCAAGCCAGACTGCGGGGAAAGTTTTACAGAAGTTCTGGCGGAAGAAAAAAAGCTTTGCTTACAAAAACATCCCTGGCTGTTCAGTCACTGTCTGCTCCCGTCGACATTAATAATGATAGTCGTTCATTCATTTTCTATAACTGCGTGTCCTGGGAAGGATCACGGAGGGGAGTCTATGCCAGCTGTTAGTGGGGCGAGAGGCGGGGTACACAAAGTCTATCTCAGGGCTAACCCAGAGAGACAGACAATCATTCACACTCACACCTACGGCCAATTTAAAATCACAAAAAACCCACGAAGACGCAAGGAGAACATGCAAACTCCACGCAGAAATGTTCCAGTCGGCCTGGATTCAAACCCAGAACCTGTGACGCATCAACGCTAACCACTACGCCATCTTTATTCAAGCAATTTTATCTTTAAAAAAAGGTAGCGTTTGCTGCACTGCTGCGTTCACTTCAGTTTTTTTCTCGCTCCTGAGTCCAAAACCGACTTGCCGTCCTCCTCTTGACCTCTTACTTAACATTAGCAGCTGGGTTTTTAGTTTACAAAAGGATCCTCAAACCCAGATCAAAGCTTTTACGTGTAGTTTGAAGAAAACCTCCCCGCTTCTCTTCAGATCAGAGCCGCAGCACGGGGATAGCAGTGAACTCAGACAACATGATAATGAGCCTTTGTAAAGATTTCTTTTTTTTTTCTTCTTGCGT
Source organism: Planiliza haematocheilus (assembly GCA_005024645.1). NCBI lineage: Eukaryota > Metazoa > Chordata > Actinopteri > Mugiliformes > Mugilidae > Planiliza > Planiliza haematocheilus. The sequence continues at coordinate 2,902,485 of SRSE01000133.1, forward strand.
CCTTTAATTATGTGTGAAGTGATATCCAAAGTCACAGAGGACGAGTAACATCCCGGATGCTTTGCATTTATATCACATTTGTTTCTGTGATGGTTGCCTATATGATATAACGTGCTGTAGTTCTGCATAATAAGAGGACGGGCTCTTGGATCCGTTCTGATCCAAGGTGGCATGTCTGCGTTTCTTCATCTGCAGCGTTAACAAATTACAGAAGTACAGGTGCATTTTTTTCCAAACAACAGCGGTGTTTCAGAAGCGAGATGCACCTGCAAACATTCGCTGACACCGAGACAAAGGGTCTGTTTTGAGCATCAGCAGGTGAGCTCGCTGTCGGCGTTGGCTTCATTAATTAAAACTGCTGGCTGCCGTTTGTGTTTATTTATTCATATCTGCTGTTTGCTTACCTGCTATGCAGTTAAATGCCTTTCTGACGGTCTGTGCAGCCGAGGCCAAGAATAACAAACACGGGGCGCAGATCAACCCATAAAGCGATGGTTCTATACGTCTGTAAATACAATTTGCAAATCGTTTTTAAAGACTGAGACACATCGAGCTGGCGGACATCGGTGATCCAGGTATCTGGGGTGTCTGACATCCAAATGAACAAATACTGTCAACATGATCGCTTTGAAAGAATAAACTACTGTTCATCTGATCAGCATGATTCAGGAGAGGCCAGCTCTGTACGAGGGAAAATCCAAATGTTGTGTTACCAGAGTTTGGCTACACCAGGCTAGAAGAACTTATGCACCATCTGTAAATTGGCTGCAGTCCTTGCAGCGCTTTCAAGTACAAGTTTTTGGTCACAGCTGACCTTCACTGCATGTAGTTCCATGACGTCGGTTTTAAGTGTCCAACTATTGACTGTATATAAATATCGACAACACGTCACCACTTCCTTGCAGTGGTCAAACTGACTCTATTTTCCAGGGGATATGGGCGGCGCCATCTTGTGACTTTGGAGCCAGAGTCTGATCAGTGTCGTCCGAGAGTGGAGCCAAGTGGAGTCACGATATTGATGCCCCGCCCACATTTCCTCCAGACTCACTCGCATTTTTGGTTAATTAATTCTGCCCTACCTGCACCAGTTCCACCAGAAATGTTGGCTTATACACTACACCTATTCTAATCTGTCACTGTCCCACAGGACAGCTTTACAGAGCGGTTGGCATGGCAACTGGAAGTCGCATCCTGTCAAATAACTAACCAAAACGAAACTAATCCCAAAAATTGCCACTTGAACATTCATTAACATTATGTTAATTACCTAAAATGACAGAAACCATCTTTAAAATGTAAACTATTTCATTTGATTTTAGTGTTTTAGTTTGGCCCAAGTCCCGCCAACTAACATGGAAGAGGTGGAGCTTGTGATCTATTCTGCAGCCAGCCACCAGGGGGAGCTCTACCTGCTTTGGCTTCACCTTTAAGGAGCAGTTTCGTCCATCTTTATACTGTCTACGGTCCATAATATAACATAATTTATGTTTTTAATACACATCCCTGTTGTTTATTTCCTGCTGTAACAACCAATTCCCTGCAGAGATCATTAAAGGTTCTTCATTTCCCTTTACGGGAGAGAAGCAGAAAGAGAGTCCGACACCTGACTGGATTTGGTCCAAGATTAAGTTCTCCAGTTTGTGCAGCAACAACACAACTCTATATTCCCCCCTCGATACCACATATCCTTGTCAGTGAAAAGCCCTGCATGCGTTTGTGTGCAGGTGCCTGAGTTTACGTTTTAAATTATGCTGATGTCAAAGCAGAACAGAAAATCTCTCCGGCACCCCCATCTCATCTATCCCTTGAGCGCTCCTCCTTCAAAAAACGCGTGCTCTCTCTGTCAGACGCCAGCGTCTATCTAAACCGCGTAACAAGGACGCGCATCATCAGGGTTTACTGCACGCACTCTGCAGATATATCATAAAACCTCTCGCACGGTGAGCTGAGCTGTGATGAATGTTGAGGCTAATATCCGAGGAGCACCTTGAGATGAATTTGTGCCGGTGGTTTGGCTGGAAAGGAATCAGTCTTCCGGTGTTTAAAAAGCACAGTGGTCGCTTTTCACATGGCTAGTTTTCGCTGCAAGGCAATGACGCAAGATTCTGTTTGTAATTTGTTGTTTTGCAAAGTTAGTTTTCCGTCAGTGATGGAAATTAGATAAACAACATTACAAAGAGGGATTAATAGTCTTGTTGAAGGGGAACTAATGTTTTTTACAACCTGGACCTTATTTCTGGAATGAAATACGATTGTTTACTCATCCATATAAGATATTTAGATCTGTGTATATCCGTATAATGGGAGTGAATGGGGCACCGAAACGCAGCCTCTACATAACACAGTATCTGCCACAAAACAAATTAATTTCACCAATATTTTGTTATAATATGCTAGTTGCTAGTGCTATGGTTCGTCCACAGCCTCAAAATCGAAAAAAATATTCAGCCATGTTGTAAAAAACTAGCAGTAGCAAATTACAGGTAAACAAACTGACTTTTACGAGTGCGCACGGCGCTCAGAGATGACATCATCCAGGTCAGAAGACAGACCACAGATCATGATAACAGGTAACTCTAGACTCAACGGGGAATAGCACTAGCGTATCATAACAAAATATTTGTGAAATAAATGAGTTTCACAGCAAATAATGCATTATTTATAGGCTGCGTTTGGGTGCCCCATTCACTCCCACTATATGGATACACGCTGATCTAATTATCTCCCGAAGGAATATAAATTACACAAAAGTTATATGGGTGAGTAAATTATCATATTTTATGCCTGAAATAAGGTTCAGGTTGTAAAAAACAGTAGTTCCCCTTTAAGACTAGTGCTGATGGAATGAGATTCATGAGGATATAAACAGAGGTTGACTCAATTACAAGAGAAAACACAGGTTTTATTCACATTCCTCTTTTACTCATTGTGACTATTGGTCCTTTACTCGCCACATTTAATAAAGAAATTTGTTAAAATATAGACTATTTGTTCTGGGAGGGACAAAAAGTTCAAGCTTCTTGCAGATTTCTACACAGAAAAATGCAGCGATCATGCACCAAGCACTTCACACATTTAATCACCTTGAACGGTGGCTTTGGTTTAAGCTGATGCCATATCTGTTCATTATTCAGACACATCCATCGCATCATTAAGTTTCTGGGATAGATCCTGTATAATGGAGGCTCAAAATAACTTGCAGAAATGTAGGAATTGCATAAAAGGCCATGTGCGAATTTTGCTTCTTATTTAAATAAGTTCCAAAGAAAAATGGACAAAAACATGAGAATAACACCTGGATTGATTGAATGATGGTTGATGAAGCGTAACAAAGGTGTTCTACACTGGAAAAAGGCAACGATTGTGCAACTTCTTGCATAATGCAGGTTTAAGGAACTTTGGATGTTCTTCACCAGGAGGAGCATCATCTGGCCTGTCTGCCTCATTAACCCACCCCCAGCTCCCCACGGAGACAGGAAATAACACCAGGAGGAGGGCTGGATGCATGGAGTGGTATGAGTGATGGGTAAGCGTGTGTAAGCAGATGTGTTTGTGTTAGTTCGGGGGACAGACGAAAAAATAGGGCAAAGAAATGTGGTGACGTGCGGGAAGATCGTTTGAGATCGTCTGATAAGTGAGAAATCAGGGTGGATTTCGCCTTTTAAATTATTTACCGTGTTTGCGTCTCTATTGTCTTCACGCAGGACTCACATTATGCATCGACTCAGAACTATTGGGGGAATTATGCATGCGTGTGCTGGATATGACACGAGGCACGAAATTTGGAGCGCACACACACACACATTTTTCATGCGCAGATGAAAACAGCAGATGTTGAAAACGAGCGCTTCCGCTGAAAATTCACAGCGCGCGTTGCAGCCTTTTGTACAAATGAGTAATGAAACTATCATGCTTTTGGGCGTCCAGCTGCCGTACAGGTTACTCACTGAATCCGTTCAAAAAAAGGGGGCTTTGGTTAACACCGCCTCGCACCGTCCTACGATTAAAACGAGGCGCTAATGACTGGAAACTGCAGAATCAGTGATTTCAGCGAACGTATATTTATGTTGAAGAGACAAAGCCGCACGGCAGCTGTACCCGTTGAGATTGCCGTGTGTCGGGGAAAAAAGGAGGAGCGTGATGTTTTAATAATAGTGGTAAGGCCTGCACGGGGAGGAGGTCAGGGTGGATGGATGGATCAGCAAAAAGGGATGATTTTCCTGCAGGAGGCTGCCTTTTGTCTCCTCATTTCCTGTCGACATTCAGCATTCGTTTAACAATGAGCATCAAGAGTAACAGCGGTGTAGTCGTATCTCGTGGGACTGGTTGCAGGAGCCTCCAGTGAATAAATTACGATGGATGAATGCATGCAGAGGTTTTTTTTGTTGTTGTCTGCATTGGTTGAATCACGCCAAATCCAAATGGAGCTTCACCACGCTCGGATTTTGATAAGAATTGAATCACACCTTTAAGAATTACCTGGCTGCACCGGGCTCACCCAAACTTAGATAATGTTCTAATAGGGGTATGCATCTCTCCAATAGCAGACGACCTGATACATATCTCAATGCACGGGGGTAAGATACGATGCAGGAACAACACATTTTGGTTCGGTTTGATTCGGTGGATTCGATACGGCACGGTTCAATTATACAGGTTATGATGTAATCTGATGCCTTGTTGAAAGCAGACAATCATTTTACAACATGAATTAGCATATCGGTACTATAAATATGGCATTTCCTTTCAAAAAGATTAGCAAATTATAATTTTTGTCATGCACCGGTTCGAATCCTTGGCCCGACTGGTTCCTTTCTGTGTGGAGTTTGCATATTCTCCCTGTGTCTGCGTGGGTTCTCTCCAGTTAGCGTAGAGATTTGTTGTGCTAGCGGTGTACTTTAGCGCTTAAGTTTTCACGTAAAATCCGAATTTCTTTCACAGGTTGGGCTTCTAACTTGTCGTCACCCTATATACTGTCTCAGAGCTGGCCATTTTTAACTTTCCCACTACGGCAACGCGATCTGACGCGATTGAAGCTAGTCTCGTGAGAGTTTTATGGAAGAGGGCGAGAGGGAGTCAGGCCAAGATCGGGCCAAGCTAGATTGAGGACGCTGGATTTAGGAGTGAACCGATGCACTTGCAACTTCATTCATTTATTCATGTGAAGGGTCACGGGGGTGGCTGGAGTCATCAGGCAAGAGCGTGGCTACCATAGACATACATACATAGACGCCTCATTGAGCAGGTTGGCCTGTTGTTGCGATACGTCAATGTCGCCGCCATATTGGAGGAGGCAGCTCTGTCCCACGAACCAGAACGAGTCAATATAGTGAACTTTTAAGCGTTTTCTACAAAGTGCTGTAAGTTAATGCTTCTCATTTACACATTCACACATTAACTTATAAATTCAGGGAACCGATAGGAACTAAAAACAACGTCTGTAATATTCTGAGTAGTTGATGTTACAGATGCTGTTTTTGGTTCCTATCTGTTCCCTGAATTTATACGTTAATGTGTGAATGTGTAAATGTTTATAGTACTTTGTAGAAGACCCTTAATAAAGTTCACTCCATTGACTCGTATTGGTTCACGGGACAGAGCTGCCTCCTCCAATATGGCGGCGACGTTGACGTACGGTCCACCGTTCAGTGAGGCGTCTATGTATATATGTCTATGGTGGCTACACCCTGGACAGGTCTCCAGTCTATCGCAGGTCTAACACAGAGAAACAGACCTACGGCCAATTTAAAATCACCAATTAACGTGTTGGGACGGTGGAAGAGAAAGGCCCTGTCAGAGTCAAATCGGTTGTTCGTTACACCCTTACGTTCAAATCAATCAAACCTTTAAAATCCATATTCTGAAGCTGAAAAACAAAAAAGATGCTCTGTTGATCCTCCGCTCTTCTTTTAAAGGATCCTCTTTCATGCTTTCTATCTGCAGTCATTTGCATTTTCAGTCTTATCACTGTTGACAAATCGAAGTCAACCATGCCCTTCCTTCTCCCTCCCTCCCTTCGACCACTCTCTGTTCTCTCCTCCATCTCCCCCTTTTGCTGCTGCAGAATCAAACATCTCATTGGTCTCAGTCATGCAGGAAAACGAAAATGTCTTTTCTCTCTGGGCCATTAATGTGTATCATCATGCAGTCTGCTCCCACCGGATTTGGCAAGTCAGCGGATTCAGTCTTTGGGGGTGATGGGATGGAGCGGGGGTTTAAGATCTTCACTCAGAATTCAAGGACATTTCGTTATCACGGCCGCGGTGCAGCCAGGCGTGAGGGTGGGGGCGGTGGGCGTAGCGGTGGGCTGCAGGAAAACAGTTCAATAATGTGAGTTTTGATTCTCTGACTGTGCTGAAGTGAGGAGCCTGCAAATGTCAAGGGCATTGCATAAACAAGCCACTTCCCTCTTTGGCCTCCAAATCCACTGCAAGCTGTCTGAGAAAATAAGCCCTCACGTCTGCGGTGTGAGACTGAGTCCGTGTATTCAGAGAAGAAGAAAAGCTAATCAGTGGAGTCTGATTTCCTTTATTCGCCCTTACAGGTAGCTATAACCGAAAGCAACGCTCCTGCTGCACTCAATTTACTTTTACAAGCTGAACAAGCATGCACGGTTAATCCGACCCACGTCTTCCAGGACATGTCCAAACCACTGCCTCTCTCTTTTACATGTAAAGATGGGAAGAAGATTCAGACAGCGTCTCTAAGACGAATGATTCGACTTGAAAATGAGAAGAAACTGCAGCAAGCCACGTCCGAAAAATGCTGACTGCACTGTACGAGTAGTATCAAAATAATTATGCAAAAACTAAAAATATAAAAACGGATTGGACTCTCTCAGCTAATGCAGATGCAGCGGACTATAAAAGTGCTTTCTAACGACCAGCATCATTATGAGGGATTTATTTATGCTTAAAGAGCGACTTGCTTATTGCACAGGAGTCATAGAGGAGACTGGGGTTTGTGGTTGGATGTAGAACACTCTGTGCCAATCCCTCGGGTTGGTTTTAAAGTCCCAACACGCTCCATTACATTATTCATGTCAGAATTTATTCTTTTTCAAGATTAAATCAAGACCACAAGCTTAACTAAAACCCTTCCTAATATTTCGGGGGACTTCTTCCATCCCCTCTGCTTTCCCACTGAGGAGCACACAATGAAGCACAACCTTCACCTTTATGTGCCGTGACCTGCTCGGATGTCAAGCGGGAGAAAAGAAAAACTATAGTTCCAGTGGGTGATTTCCGCCTCAGGCCTCGTAGGTGGGGGGGGGGGGGGGGTGTTAATCCCGTTTCAGCTCGCCACAGCCCAGAACGACAAGAATGAGGCACGGCGCTGAGAGGTTTACCGGGACGGGGCGAGCACAGGTGCAAAGGTTTTCACGGAGTTTGTTTTGCAAATGCACACCGGGGTTTAAGAGAAGTGCACCGCTGCTTCCAGAACTTTTCTTTTGGGGAAACAGCCGAGACTCTTTCACACGCAGGATGTTTCCTCACCTCAGGATGGGCTCAGACTACAGATATGTTCACATCTCACCCAACCCTGAAACCAGGTTGCATCACACCCTTAAGGAGAAACTTCACAGGTATTATTCTTCTTTCTAATCTCAAACCTACCCATGATATAGAGTTTAAAAAAATAATAATAGGGCAACACAGGAGTAAAGCATATTACTTGGGTTGTAGCGCCGGATCAGAGAGCACCACCCTGCGTCACCTCACGGGAAAACGGATGTACCACCTACTCCAGGAGAAGAATTTCTTATAACTTTAAAATAGTTTGCAAAAGGAAATAAAGGCTAAACAAGTCCGGTTTAATATCTGCAAGGACTAGAAAGTGCTTGAGCATGCATGTACTTCTACGAAACGACGTACTGACATCCCAATAAAAACTCTAATCATCAGTCATGTGTGATATTAATCGTACGTGGCCCTGATGAGTCTGCGAGCTGCTCTCGTCCCAGTTAAATAAATGTTAACTCGAGGTGAGAGTAACCGCCGCCGCGACTCTCAAGTTATCGACCCATTATTCGACACATTTATCACTTCATTGTTGGCTGAGACACTTCACTGCAATTGCCCATTTTTACCAGCGTTGAGTAATGGTATTTATCCATCCATTCATTCGATATCTATTACTACTTATCCTTTAGAGCGTCGCCGAGGAGCTGGATCCGATCCCGGGCTGAGATTTGGCGAGAGGCTCATTTATTTATTTGCATCTTTAATTTTCAAGCTGCAGCTTTTCTTTCTCAACCCCAAGGATCGTTCCGTTTCCTCGACGCCGTCCTCTCGAGCCTTCTGAACTCGATCGCCGCCATCAGCCCTGTCGTTTGGGGCGGTTTTGCACGGCGCCATTAAGGCCGCCATACCCAGCAGCGGCAAGGAGCGTCCAACTTCTCCTCACCCCCCCTCCCGTCCACCACCTCATCTGCTCCCTCCCTCTGTCCAGTGAGGGGTGTATCTGGTGTGATAAAAGACCAATAATTGGCCAATCATGTTGCAATCAGGGGCTCTTCTCTGGCAGTCTGCTGGCGAGAGTTCAAACGCCGAAGCCATCCAAGAGCACACAACACACACACACACACGGTGGCACACAGAGGGTGAACGGCTCGCAGAGAATTGATAACTGGTAATCATCTGCTCTAATAATAGTCTCATCATTAGACGGAGCAGTAGTAGCATAGGGTGAAAGGTCAGCAGAGAGAGGGAGAGGGACGTGTGCTTGTTGTGAAGTGGAGCTTGATGTTTCTATGTTTGCCTATAAAGATGTACTGGAGCTGATCGTCGTGTGCAGACGTGAATCTGATTTATGTACGGGTTAGAAAGTGACTGCATGGAAGGTAGAATGCAAAAAAACAAAAAAACTCTAGGGCGAATAAGAAAAGAGGAAGAGGCTACAGTTTCTCAAATGGCCACTAGAGGCTGTTTTTGTCTCTTTCTATAGCTACGTCATCACAACCATAGACGCTGCATCGACTGTGGAGGGACGTGCCTAACGCGCCGCCATCTTGGTACAGGGCTAGCAGAGGCAGCGGTGCATGAACATACGCAGGAAAGAGGTACTCCTCAATCTCAAAGTAGAATTATTCGCTGAATTTTGGACCGATTTTCAAACGTATTGATCTGTTAAAAACGTCACACATGTAGCTATGATAAAAATATGGTTTTACTACCTAAACACAAATTTTACTTAATGTTATCAGCAGAGTAGCTTCTGACAGAAGATGGTAAAGAAAAGATGCCAGACTTCAACTGATCCAAGATGACCGCACTGTAGGCACGCCGCTCCAGTAGACGGCAGCGCTCAATGAGGCGTCTATGTAGATATGTCTATGATCACAACAGTTGTACGGTGCTGGATGTTTACATAACTCAACTTTACTTTACTTTAACTTATATCAATGAGTAATTTAGGAGAGACAGGTTGGTGCAATCGCAGGTCGCTAGCTGTTAGCTTAGCTCCACTTCTTTACCCTAACCCTAAACCTGCTTTAACTTGCATAAGATATAGCCTGTGTCTGTGCATATTAACCGTTCTCTTTATGATTGCTTCTTTGTACCCAAACCTGACCCTAAGGTCTCTCGATTGGCTCGTTGGTCTAGGGGTATGATTCTCGCTTCGGGTGCGAGAGGTCCCGGGTTCAAATCCCGGACGAGCCCTTTAAGAACTGTTTCCCTAACCTAACCTAATCTATGGCTGACTTCACAGAGGTTTTGTTCATCTGTTTAAACGGTCAATGGAAGCTAAATTCAAATGTACCTTTTCACATTATGGAGTAATTCAGTAATACACAGGACAAGATGTTACAACCCCTTCTGCCAAAATCCCAGGCAAAACACATTTAGAGGCCCTGTTCGACTAAGAAACCCTACCAAACCTACAGTCATGTGATATGACAATTAACCTATATTCTACATAAGCTAAGTAAAAGCTGCTGGCTTGTTAGCCCACTGAGCGGCAGAGGATACTTCAAACATTGTAAAACATACCTAACTAAAACGCTGCTGGCTTGTAGGGTCCGCTCAGCAGCTAACCATAGCTACCAAGCAACATGAAAACAACAGGAACCTGACCTAAACAACAGCAGAATGCACATTATGGAGTAAAAGAAGAGACACGACCCATGGTGCTAAAGTCTGTAAAGTCTGCCTCCCTGAAGCAGAGAAAACACCAAGACACATGTGCAGCAGGGATGCAAATGTGCAGAAGTAAACCTGGAAGCTAGGAAGCTGAGATGAGCAATTTCCTTGCACGTGAACAGGCACCGTGTTTTTCTTATGTCGCAAGTAAAGTGCAATTTAAAATGTGTTATGAGTGTTTTTATAGATATAGATGAATTAATCAACCAATTCAAGGCATCTAATTTAATATTTAAAAAACAGAAAGCAGGAGACAAACACAAAACTAACATTTAAGCTTAATCTGACGTAAATTCAACACTTGTCTACACGTTAATGTGGTATTTCTGAACTGGATCAGCTTTGACTGAAGGATAAAATTTGATACCCATCATCTACAAACTACATAAAATTTAGCTGGAGTCCATTTTATTTATTTATTTTTTTAACGGGGAGGAGGGGTTAGAGGTGAAGAGGTCGCAGCTGTGTGCAGAAAGTCAGGTCAGGATCTATTCCCTCCTGAGGCCTTTCAGTGGGACTTTGACCGTTTGACCTCCTACTAATGAACACAGCAACTAATGAACAAAGTCCTTGAAGGGTTTCTCCATCGAAGCACCTCGACTCGCGCTGGAAATCTAATGACCATTAAAACCGGACCTGCTAATTGCTTGGACACACCCACTCATTTACGAACCGACGCGGTTACTCATTAGTCTTCATAGTGTCCACAGAGGTTCCTTACATCAGGCTGACAACACTGAAGTACCTCCTATTATTATAATCCACTGAGTCATCACTCTCACTACTTTTTTTTGAGAACTTCTTTAATATGAGATAAAATTGATGCATTAAACTCTCCGTCCACCTTGAAGACGTCCACTTACTGAGAATGTCCACTTTAGAGGCACGGCTGTGTGAACTTTTCTCGTGACCTCATTTGCAGCCGGCTATAATATAACCTATTAGAGGTAGTTTTGTGTCAGTGATGGCGCAGAACTCTTGAAGTCCTAATCGTAGCTGCTTAATTCACACACCTCTCGACTTGGAATAAATCCAGGTGACTTCTGGATGCAAGGATGCACAAGGTCAGCATTAGCAAGTCAGCTAATCCACCTAGCTGCAATTAAACTAACACGTAGTGGATATATCCATAGACTATACACCGGTTGGACAAATACTGCCTTTGACTGGAACTTGCGAGTTTGTGGTTACAAAACTAGAGGTTGATTGCACCAAGTGCTTGGTGTTCAAGCTGGAAGCCACTCAGGCTAATGGATGGTTTAGGCTGCATCACCAGACTCTACACAGAACTGTAACCTGAAGTGCATCTCCCCAGAAATGTGACTATGTGCACGTCCGCGAATAGATAACAGGTAACTCAACGGGGAATAGCACTAGTGTATCACAACAAAATATTGGTGAAATGAAGGAGTTTTGTGGCAGATAATGCGTTATTTAGAGGCTGTGGTTGGGTGCCCCATTCACTCCTATTATATGGATATACGTGGTGAACCACTGCAGCTAAATATCTTTACGAAGGACTAGAAATGACACCAAAGTTATATGGGTGAGTAAACGATCGTATTTTATGCTAGAAATAATGTCCAGGTGTTAAAAAAACCTAGTAGTTGTCCTTTAATGGTTGAGTAGACTTGACATATTATCCTTAGGTGTGCTATAGGTTGCTATTCATTAGGTTTTCCTTGTGAACAAGCACATAAAACTAAATGCTGTTTTAGCATGCTAATATTTCCCTGTTAACGCTAAAGACTAGCATTTAAACTTACGAGGAAGCCTCAAGTGAGTTACAGTATATTAACTTAGAGTTCACTACTGCATTTATGAGGCTGTGAATACCACACCCAGCAGACAAGGAGCAGCATTAGCATTGATTCTGAGTTGTGTTCCTGGCCACGTAATCAATATAAAATCCAATATGTAGCGGCAAAATGCTCCGCTGTGTACACCTGCTGTTTGCCATCGCTGTGCATCTGCTGATTAGTAGTTTGCTCACTGTTATTTAGCTGAAAATAACAGCTTTTAATCTAATCCGCCGGAAAAATGACCACCACACCGAGAGCGAACCCCCTTTTCCTCGTCACACATAATCACTTTTATACACTTTTAATATGGAAATATTGATTGTTGCAGCTTTAAAGGCCGGGGGTGAACGCGCCGGGGCCGCAGGAATAAATTGAGGTCTGAAAAAGGTTTGTGGCGACATGTTGAGATGTAATGAAACAGTAGAGCGAGTACGGGATGCCATATAGACGGTGACCTGGCTCGATAATACGCTGATACTGATCTCAGCCAAATCCTGAGTGCACAGACCTGAGCAAGGATGCGTTTTATATCTCAGGAATTTAACTTCCGTCTGCACATCGTTGTATTGGTTCCAGCCTCCTTTTTATCATAACAATTAAACACGAGCCTCAGCCCCCTTTGCATCCTGCCTGCCTGCCTGATCTGCATACCAAAGGAACCTCTTGCAACTCGAAATCCGAGAGCGACTTCCTGTCATTTCAAAAATGCGGTGCGCGCAGTGCGTACGAGTGTGTGCGCGAGCTGTAACAGCATCCTCCAGCGTGTGAGAACAACTCCCCTGGCCAGAGTGTGTTCCTGCTAAAACCCATCTGTGAATTCGCACAACTTACTCACTGTGATCAGAGAGCAGACCTGCTGCTATTTCCCTCCCACTCCCCTCTCCCGTCTCCGTCTCCGTTCGGCCTCTTAAAATATTCTTGGCGTCTCCGTCTCGCAGGGCAATTCACTTCAATCCGTTAGGCTTTCATTAGTGTTAATCTTGCATGGACAATGTTGATATTAGCGGCTGACTGATACGGTTATTTGAAGGTCGACGCGGACTGAAATATTTCCTCGCCGAAGCCGTCGAGACGTGTTAACAGGCGTTTATTCTGCTCCTGTTTGTGCGTAATATAAGTTTACTTCAGACCTGTGATCCAGGTGGGAGAATAATATGCATTTGCATAAACTTTCCACCAACTATTCTTCAAACTGGGTTTAAATATTCATGACTTCCTAGAGATTCGTTCTCGCTAACGCCTCGTTTGGGTCAAACTTTCCCTTTAACCATAAACCATGATATCCATAACAGGAGCATCCTCAGAAATCTCCGTTATGTAATGTTTATGCAGCAAAGCCACAGCAGATCTAATCTAATCACATCACGTCATCATCCTGCGGTGGTTCTGGCACTGTATTGTAACTAATTAGCTCATTAATTAGCAACCGTTTTTTCCTCTGTTTGTCTTTGAATGCTATTCATACTGTCAGCATTCTGACATTAATATGCAAATGTGTGCATTAAGGTGCTCCAGAATCTAATCAGATCATCTCCTCTGTCCTGTGACGTACGCATGAAGTTTCCATTAATGCATCATTCTTGTGTCAAACTGTAATTAGCTTTTATTTCCTTTTTTTCTTTTATTCTTTGTGCAGATTTTTCCAGCTTAATCCGTCCCCAGTTTATTTATTTATTTGGTCAGGGTGGAACAGTGGCGAGGTTAGCACTGATGCCTCACAGCAAGAAGGTCACCGGTTCGAATCCATGGGGCGACTGGTTCCTTTCTTCCTGTGTGTAGTCTGCATGTTCTCCCTGTGTCTGCATGGGTTCTCTCCAGGTTCTCCAGCTTCCTCCCACCGTCCAAAGACATGCTGCTTAGGTTCATTGGTGATTCTGAATTGGCCGTAGGTGCGCTGGTTGTGTTAGCCCTCCAATGGACTGTTGACCTGTCCACGGTGTTCCCCTGTCTCTCACCTGATGACAGCTGGGATAGGCTCCAGCAGACCCCCGTGACCCCTGCTGGAGCTTATTCCAGGCGAGAGACGTTGCCCATGGATTCGAAACGGGGACCATCTCCCTGTGAGGCATCAGTGCTAACCACCACGGCATTGTACCGTCATGATATATGTATATTATACATTATATTATGACATTAGTCAAGTTTTTTTCTCCTACTTTATTCTAATTTTGCATTTCGCTTGTCTTTCTGCCTTTCCCTGCCACTGTAGCACCTTAATTTCCCCACGGGGATTAACAAAGTCTCATCTAATCTAATCTAAACACATTTTTCCACCGCTTGGTTGGATTTAGGGGAGAAATAAAAAACACCTTCATACAAATACATGATGCGGGCACACAATTGAAAAAGATTAAAATTCCAAGGGTACAGTAATTACGTTTCTCGACTGTTTAATTAACTCCCGTGAGACCAAACCGGCTCCTAAAGTCTCCAGTCGGCCGGTCCATCCACGTCTTAGTGATATAATGATACATAAGTAATGCAACGACATCTCAAAGGGCAGCGGGTTAGACTCTTTAACCCTGAAACATGTCTTCCTAAGGGTTTTTTAGATGAAGTAGTTCATCGGAATGGATTGTTGCCTCTCGAGGGTTTAACAGAATCTAGCACACTCTCGCTTCTACAAGTTCTCATCCTGACTGAAGTCTGTCAGCAGCGTCGCTCAACGTCTCCGTGTATAATGAAGCTGATAAACTTCTGTTTACAGCGGCGTTAGATGAATAAATCAAACGGGATGCTAAAATCTAAACATCTCTAAATGATTAACACAAAGCTACTGGCATGACTTGCTGTCCTAGTTTGGAGAAAATCCATCAGAGCATCCTCGCGTCCAAAAATAGATTTCTAATTGAGAAAGAAGGTGGCGAGGCAGGCTTCACGCCCGGTAAGGCTGCTAAATGTTCAATAACTCCCTGCAAATAATGACACGGGCCGTAAAAACTAATCAAACGTACCGGGGCATCCTTTGTGATTAAAGCCTTATCACAGGAAATCAGAATATTAGTATTATTTATATCATTTTATTCTCTATCTATCAGTGTTTCTGTTAATTTATTTTAACAAATACTCCAAATAAGAAGCCAGCATGTATTGATGCGTACTGACAGTGAATCAGCCTCTCTCTGTCTTTATTATGTCTAGTTTCTATTTGTGTTTTTCTACACTGAACAGCAGTGGAGGATGTTTCTGCAGCCGAAGCTTTACTGGTCTAAATGAATCCTCTCCGACAAGAAAAAAAAATCTTTTGCATAAACATCTTAAATTTAATAAAGATCAGAGTGAAATATCGAATGCATGAGAAGATTTCCTCTTTTAGCTCGCTAACCGACGCTCCCTCTATAGTTTCGGCAACTTCTTCTGCGCTCTAAACTCACTTCAGATTATCGATTTCAAACAGCGTCCCAGCGATCACACTAAGTGTTGTTCGGTGCAAGTCGTCTCCTCAGAGTTCTCCCTCAACCCGTACGACCTCCACAAACACGCAAACGCTCGCAATGCACACACACACACACACCTCAGAGGAGGAGGGGTGAGGTGGGGTGGACTTATGTAACCAGATTGCAGGGAGGGGGAGGAGGAGGGAGGGTATGTATGAGCAGGGAGGTGGAGTGGATAAGGAGATAAAACTAAAGGAGCGGAAATTAGCGGAGGAATTACATGCAAGGTTGCATTAATGTAAAGTTTTGTTTTGTGTCTGGAGCGTAGTCATCAACGCTCACTATGCTTACATATCTTTATACAACAGCAGTGATATTAAATTAGTTTTATATATATTTAAGAGCCCGGACATGTTGCCTCATGTACAGCCAGGCACGTATGTTCTGCACCTGTGTGGATAAGAATAACTCTTCATACCAGCAGGTGGCAAATGTTTGTATCTCCGATCCTCCTCAGTTAACCTTTCCTCCACGTGTTCCATCTTTACTGATCCAAAATAATCAATTTGAAAATTGCAAAGATGGAGAAGCAGCCGGAAATACTAAAGCGCAAACAGGCTACTACCAAGCGGACCAATCACAGCTCTAGCGACGCCTGGTACTGTTGCCTCTTGAGAGTTTAAATGAATCTGGCACGCTGACACAGAAGATGTCCCATATTCTCATCCTGATTCAGGTCCATCAGCTGTGTCACTTACTTGATGCATGATTAAAAAATAAATAAAATCAAACAGGAGCTCAAAGATGCTAAAATCTGAACAGCAATCTCTAAATGATCAACACAAAGTTGGTAGAATGAGTTGCTGGTCTAGTTTTAGTGCTTTCTGACTGGACTGACAAAAAAAACAAACTCTAAAATGTTTTTACATTTCTGGTTTGCTTGGGTCTGCACTGCTGCCGTAGCTATGGCGCAAAATTGACGCAGAAGTCTAAACCGCCTTTTAGTATTACCGTAATTTCCAGACTATAAGCCGCAACTTTTGTCACTTGCTTTGGACCCTGCGGCTTATACAACAGTGCGGCTTATTTTTACAGCTAATGGTCACCAGGGGGCGCACTATCATGGAAGCACAAGAGTGAGACAGACAGTTTGCGCCAGGTAACGAGAGTAAAACAAACCAAGTGAGAACAAATGGAGTACGAGAGACAGAACGAGGGTAAGACAGTTTGAGCCAAGGAACGGCCGTGTTACTGCACTTTTGCTGCCATGTTAGAGGCAAGTACTTTTAAAAACTAATTAAATTTAACCATTTATTGCCTCGTCAAGCGTTGTAAGCTTTGTTTTTTTGTTATACTGCACTGCTATGGTACTATGACTGCAGGAAGTGCACTAGGAGCGTACCGTTGTGCATTGCACGAATGCTGTTTGTAATGTCAATGTTTGCGTTTCCAAACAGTCATTTCTGTCCCAACAATCCCCTCCGTAGTAGAAGAAACCCTTACATACGGTAATTAAACATTAAAACACCAGCGGATTATATTCAGGTGCACCTTATAGTCTCGAAAATTACAGTAGCGTTGAGGAGACCATCATACAGACGTAGCTGCTTCTGCCGTCCTTGCCATCATCGCTGAAAAGACGACTCGTTCCAACGATGTGGGACACGCCATCAAAACCCCAGATGCTCACCGACGGTCAGACACCTGTGAAGCGGCACACCGTCGCCTACCCTCCTCACAAGCCTTTAGATTCAACCTCCCCATATTGCGAGGTTAATATAAATGTGACCGATGTAAATGTAAAAACGCTGTGACTCTATGTAAATGTTGCATCTGTGGACGTATCTCGAATGCAAGGACAACTCGCACATCTCCAGAACCGTTGATAAAAAACGCTAAATGAAGTCACGTTTCTCTTCCTGATGTACCAGAGCAGGGTTCTTACATTATCATACATTTAAAAAATCTCTTTTTTCCCTCTTGCATCACCCCCTCTGTCCCCTCCATCCTCCATCTTCCTCCTCGCTCCAACACATTAATCTCTCATTAGCAGCGCCCTCCTCGCTTTTCTCTCCATCCTTTATTTCTCCTAACACCAGCCATTACACGCACACATGCAAGCATCCATCGCCAAAAGGCCTGTATATTTTCACCCGCGCAGAAGTATCCTCAGACAAATGAGGGGCACTGGCAGCCATTTAAAGGGCAGCACTGCAGAGCAGAAGAGCCCCTGTGAACGGAGCCCGTGGAGGGAGAGATAATAGACTTAAATAGGACTAACATGCTGCACAGCCGGATTGTTTGCGTGCACGCCGGCGGACGCACGCATGGGCATGACTAAATGGGAGAGCTTTTTCATACTCAAGGACAGACGAGGAAGGCAGGCGTTCACGTGCGAGCTGCCGGCGGAGAAAATGTAGGTTCTCCTGTGCGGCGTGAGCGCCTATACAGGAGCGCAGGCTGCTGTCTGTATCTGGAGTGACTCAGAGCGCCATGCTGAATATAAATGACTCAATGCAGATTAAGATGTCACTGTTTCAATAAAGGCGAAGGCAGGGGCAGCGTGTAGGAGGTCAAATTAACCCCTCCCACCCCCGCAGTCCTTTTAAAGCCTTTGTGCTGCCGCGTGGTTAAGAGGTTACCACGAAACACATAACAAAGATCAGCTGGATGAATGGGGACGCAGCTGAAAAGGTAACACACTCCCCCCGCTGAGGACTCTGCACCTGCTTACAGGCATATTGATTAGTTTGTATTTTTATTTTCTGCATGGCGGAGAGAGCGGCGAGAGCATTTCATTTGGAGGTTTTGGACGCCGTTTCCATCCAGGTCCAAATAAACTCACCTTCCTCCTCTGTTCACCTTCTATCTAATCACTCTGTATTTTTTGTGGATTGACGGCCTGTACCTCGTAAAATCATCCGTGCCTTTGCTTGAATGCTACGTTTAGCTAATTCCACTAGCGTGCGGCAGTTTCATTTTTAGGAGTCGGATAAAACTGACCCTCATTGCACAGAAAAACTGAGACAAGCGGCAAACGTGTATGTAAAGTTGTCTGATGCTAGCTCACCATCTGGCTTTGCTTGTTGTTCATGTTAGGTTTAACTGAACTGAAGGTTTGCCTACACGCTGTGCGTTCACCCTAATTGCTGAGCAACCTCTTTTGTAAAAACATTCATTATTGTCTGTGTAATTGTAGCGTGCTCTTCAAAGAAACCTTGATGGAGATACAGTAGACGCAGCTGCCGTGAACAAACCACACAAATAATAAACTCCTGCTTCTGTATTCGAGTGCATAAACTCATGTGTTGAACTAAACAATACAAAACTAATAAAACTAAACTGTAATAGGAGGTTTAGGCCGTGGCTACGGTGACCCTAGCGCCGAGGCCTGACGTGCACCTCCCCAGAAACGTAACTCCTGTGATTGGTCCGCTTGGCCGCTTCAGTATTTCCGTCTGCTTCTCCATCTCCACAATTTTCAAACTGATAGTTTTAGATTAATAAAGATGGAACACATCCAGAGATACAAACGTTTGCGCGGCTCGTCCTTGGTGAAAGTTTCAGTCGCCATTATTGACAGTGCAGGAAGTAGAAACAAAAATGAACTGGTAAAAAAGACAAGGTGTCGACTAGCGTCTGACAAGAATAAATCGCTCACACCGTGGTCTGCAGTGCTATGAAAGGGCCTTGAGTAGACACAAGAGGAAATCCACAATCACATTTCATGCCATTCATGAAAAGAGCCGGCTTTATTTACTCAAGACCTACCGGCAACAAAGGCCACCTGCTTCAGATCAGCAGGTGGCAGTAAACCGTATTCGTCATTTAAGGCCATAAAGATCTTGGGAAGGGTGCAGGGCCCGGGCTGAATTAGAGTATCGGGTATCGGCATCGGGTTTTTATAACCGATGTTTGTTCTGTAGGCTTCAGCATTTCTGAGTCTGCATGAACGCAACATGGGACGTTAACAGGCGCGTGCTTGATGACGTATAACAACAACAACACACTAGTCTCGTAGGTTGCTAACCGTGGCTAACAAGCTAGCTCGCCCGGTGTATGAGATGTCCGTGGTTTGGAAGTATTTCCAAGTGTCACCTACTAACTAATTTGCAATGACTGCAAAGCAAAGGTGGTTATGAGAGGAGGAAACAAGGCGTCTTCCTTTAATACATCAAATTTGATCACCCACCTCAAGAAGAATCATGCAGAGTTATACGCTACATTTGTCTTCCTTGTTTTGATATTGTCTGTAGTGTTGTTTGAGGCAAGAATTTCTCTCTAAAAACTCAAAGAGATAAATGAATGGCACTTTTTTTTGGTAACTTATTTTGTTTGCATCCAGTGGGACATCGCAATAAAATTAGGCATAATGTGTTAATTCCATAAAAGGTGATATGTTATGTTGTTACCTAATAGTTTTGGTGTAAAAAGACTGAATATATCGGTATCGGAAATATCGGATATTGTTTGAAAAGCCAATATCGAGCATCCCTAGACGAGAGTATTTTTTATTTTTTGTGGCCTCGGGATGGGATGAGGAGCAATGAGATACATGAGATACATACAAACATATTACACGGTAACGTTTACCTTTATTTAAAGAAGGTTGAGGATTGTATTAATTTCAATGTGTGGAAAAAATACAAAGGAGTCTGAACACAGGATTCATGTGGACGATCGGCTAAAACGATGCAAAACATCTGCGTTTAAACCAAAAAGCGTCTCCGTGTGGACGGCCTCTTAAAAACAGGAAACAGGAAGAGCTTCAAACCATCACACAGAACTGGCCTCTGCTGAACAATGCTGATCAGCTGCTCTGTAGTTTATTTGCAGACTCATAGGTGCACGTTGTTATTTTGTTTACTGTCGTCACTTCTGTTTCTCTTCTATTGATCTGGTTTTCTACGGTTACAGAGACTCACAGATGCTCTAAATGCCTTCAATGCAATTTAAAAGTACTTAACTTTTTATTATAGATTGATATAGTTACAGCCCTGTGATAGACTGGAGACCTGTCCAGAGTGCGTCCTGCGTAGGATGAATGGATGTGTTCATAAAGTCCTAACCTGAACTGTTGTTTAACACAAAAAAGACTTTGATTTCCCTCACGTATAAAATGCATTTTCATTCCACTTCACTGTGGAGAATCTCAGCTTAGAGAATTACCCTGCAATATACTTTTTGATGTGAAATCCCCTCACTGAGGCATTTGTCTCAAGTGGACCGACTGTATCGTACTGAGAACAGACGGTAAAGCACTAAACTGCTGTGGCCACAAGTGCCGTCCATTTCCACCGCTCATAGACGCAGGTTGTCGCCTGGAACGCTTGGATGTTCTCACCGACTTTCATTCTGAATTCCCACTGGAGATTTCCTCACATCAAAGGCACAAACGGTAGCGAAGCCATCCGGGGTCGAGGGCCCGCAGACATTACCGCAGCCACTCTGACTGTGTCCTGAACTTTAGCACATCACTGGGAATGGCACCTTGAAAACGAGGCAGAGATCCATGAGATGATCATCCTGCTGGCTCAGTGTTTCATAATAAACCAGGCAGTCTGTTGTTTTGGCATTTTACTTCCGGGCGTTCCACATATTCGTGAAAGACGGGGAATCATCCGTCTGACACCAGTTTAAAAACAGAAGTGAAAGCAGACGAGCGTCTCGTTTTTGGGGCTGAACAAAGCGAATCGTTTCAGTTAATCTGATGTGATGCGTCATGCTTTATTTGTAGGTGGCCCCAGGAAAAATTAAAAGTTTCACTTCGTGCGCCGCTTTTCTTCTGCTCCAGGCCGCTGACTAACGGTTATGTCACTGTTTTCACCTCATGACCGGATGATTCAAGGTTCAGAGCGTCTGATAATTCTCCAAGTCTGTGTGAACGAACAAAAGCTCAGTCATAATCCCTCCCTCGTTCCCTGGACATTAGCATAGTTCTCCTATAAGTTAGGGTTATTTTACACCAACTAAAACCAACAACAATTAATATTTATTGATATGAAACCAACATAAAGTTTCTTTAGATCTGTTTTCATGTGTTTTTTGATAGTAAATTACGTCTAAATATGACAAAATACCAACAAGCTCATGGTTCATTTTCAGAAATTGTGTCTTGCACAGCCCAGTTTGAATCAGACAAAGAACCACACTGCTCAGCAACTCTCTCGCTCTCTCTGCGCTCACATATACAGCATTTAAATACAGAAATTCACAACAAAGATGCTTCATTTACAATTTTTTTTGTGCTTCTGTTGTCAGACAATAGAAAGAGTATGAAAAAGCAGAGCGAGACGGCGCACATTAACGACAACTTTCCAAGCTCTGTGTGGCAAAAATCCTGATTTTATAACAACTCCGGAGAGTTGCTGGAGCCTATGAGAGGTGTCATTGGGCGAGAGGCGGGAGTACACCCGGGACAGGTCGCCAAGTCTATCGCGGTGCTAACATACAGAAACCTACGACCAATTTAGAATCACCAGTGACGCTAACCAGCAGGTCTTTGGACGGTGTGAGGACGCCGGAGAGTTTTCAGCTTCATTTAAATGTAAAATCATCAGTCACATCACTCGCACACACTCATGTATGTTGGTATCAGCTGCAAGAGTAGATGCAGAGCGAGTCTACTTCCTGGAAGGGGCGTGGCTAGCAGAAAAGAACAAAACAGGAGCCGATATCAGATATACGTAGATGTAGCGGGATCAGCGATCTGAGCTGAAAACATGTGAAGCTTGCACTGACCTGTTAGAAATATTTATAATGTGGTGCATTTAAAGTTTGACAGGTGCTTTTTTAATTACGTTATCTTGCTGTGTCGCATTTTGGTGCACGAACCGAACGACTACCGACAAAAGAATCTGGACGGAAAGCTGGTTTTATAATTAAATCCACAGCTCCACACATATTGAGTCTTGCTTTAGCTTGAACCTAAAGTTAAGAAAAAGCAAACAAACACTGTGAAAGGTTAATAAAGAGAGAATTTGACAAGCAGTCTTTAAAAGCTCATTAGTTGGCGTAAGTCCAGTTTCCCTCCACGGGGATAAATTCTCAGCACGCTGCAACAAAGAGACTAACAAATGTCTTAACCGCTGTTTCATTTGTTAACGTTAATTATACGGAAGAATCACAATTAACTGGATAATGATTAATTACAGTACACTGCTGCGTAAACTATGAACAGTAGGAGTTTTGGAAGATGTTTTTAGTTGCTTCCTGTCACAGTGTGATGCCAGTAACACCCGTAACCCCACTGCGAATAATGAGGAGGCAAAACTGTAAATCAAACAAATGTAGTCGAGCGTCTCTGTCCACAGAATGATTATCAATGACAATGGGAACATACAACAACATTTGTCCCCGTCCACCCACCAATTATCCCCATCAGCCTTCCTGACAGTGGCACGCCGAGCCCCACAACGGCCTAATCTCTCTCCACAAATTAGCTCTGTGTCTCATCTCCTCGTCCCAAATGTACGCTGTGCCCTTAAACATCACATGGCAGCGCTGCCTATTCATAACCATTATCTCGGGGCCTTTGATAGCGGAGCAGAACCGGGGCCGAGAAGCAAAAAAAAGGGATAAAGACACTGGGAAATGTGAAAACCAGGGGGCGAGGGGGCGGGCGGGGGGGGGAAACAAGCAATGTGGTTCGATCTCAGATTCCCCCGCTGGCCCTGAGCTATCAGAGCCATTGATTGGCTCATGTAATTCTGCTCTGATTTGGCTTGGCCAATCAATGGGCTGCAGACTGACTTCCTGTGACTGTGCCGCCATTAGACTGGAGGTGAAAAATTCCATAGTTTCTTCTGTTCCTGGAAATACACAGTCTACTCCCGCGCTACAGGAGAACCACTGCTCTGCTCTGGTCGCCTCGGCCGCTATAACAGATGATTTTAGATCATTTCAGGGCCTGGACACAGAACACGTGCCATTTGGTCTCTTATATCAGAGCTAATTTACATCCTGCGTATAAAAGCCACATTAATATTCATGCTCTCCCACAAGCTACTTTAAATGCTGTATATTTATGCATGCATGCTGCATATATACTCTACTTATCTATCACACTGCAATTGTTTTAATTTCTCCTCTTATATGCCCGTGTTGATAACCTGCTTTTCCGTTTTTTCCTCTGCAGCCGGCATCGCTTATTTCCCCACAGAGGAATGAGCGAGCTTTGCCTACTGGAATTTCATCTTAGAGGTCATTAACAGGCGAAACCTTATGACTACATGGGTTTTAGTTATAAAAAAAAATATTTGAGCCGCAATGGTATCAATGATCCCTGCACAGAAGCAAGAGCAAATATAGTTTGTCTGGAGGAAACCTGAGTTTCTTATGTGCTGCTTGGTGCAGGAATAGACGTGTACACATAACTATTTGTGGAGTGTTGGGTGAAAGACAGGATAAAAGACACGGGTGCATCAAAACAAATCTGAACAAACAGACTCCATACATGCACATATTTATATTCAGTGTTAAGATACGGAGACACCGAGCTAACTTTAAAGAATTATCGGCATCGGAGCTGAGCTGTGGGTTTGCTTCACGTCAACTGTGGACCAAGAAGTTGCACATGACCAAAATGCAAAAAATACAGCCAACAGCCAGCTGGTGGGTGCGTTTTTTTAGCTGCATGAATGGAAATCACGAGCTATGAGCTAAGATTAGCTGAGAGACTAGGAAGCTACGACGAGTACAAACCGTTGCACAGAGCTGGCCCAAAAAGATCTGTGTATTTGAATGTTTGTTCACATGAGAGCAAGATGGAAAATGAGAAGAGCCTTCTGTGTGTGTGTGTGTCGTTAAATTTGACTTTTGTCATTTCTTTTTCTCTGCTCATGATCATTCAACATGCCGAACTGGCTGAAAAGCTGCCAAAAAGGGGTCTGACCAGTGTGAACGGTGCAGGTCACAGTCACTCACCAATGGCCCAGTACTAGCAAACACCCAACCGTCGGCTTGGTTTGTAACGAGCCTAACTTGAGGTTAGTGTTATCTCGATGCATTGACTTGGAAACCACAGAAAAAGAAAAAATTTGCCCGAAAAAGGTTCCTTTTGTATCCCGGTAGACTGTACACCCATTCCAAACAGGAACCGCTGCTAGATAGCCTGGATGCCAATTAGGGTTGTGCCGCGTAGCTGACTTGTCGACTTTACTGCTGCGCCATATTTCATTGAAGCAGGAAGTAGTCGCAGATCACGAGACAGTAACAACACAGATGCCTCTGAGAAGACAGGAAGAGCAAACTAGCAGCGGTTCATCAAGTGTGTGGAAATAATTTACTTAAAATTAAGCCAATACTTCCGTGAAATACAACTAACGTACTACTGCAATGCATCTGTAAAGGCTAACGCTAACGCTAGCAGAAGAACGGTCCAAATCCTCTCAAAAGTTGTCAGTTAACAACTTCACCATACGTCCTACGGTAACAGAGAGAAGGAGGCTACACATCAACTATTTACGCATTACACTTTTAGCTGCTTTGGAGATACATTTTTTAGTTTTTTTTATCTCAGCTACATTATTCAACCTTACAACACTCTGTGAAATGCTATTAAATGCTACTGACGGTGCTGATTTATATGGGCTATACACATCTGCAGTGCACACTGATAAGTTCTGTTGTGTTGCTGTGGTTGTAGAACATAGTTGTGTTTTCCTTGATGTCAGTGAATGCACCACACAACAGACAGGAGTTATGGTAGAGCTGAGAGTTTGCAGAGCGAGAGCCGCATATTAGGAGTGTCGGACTGACATATGGTATTGACGCAGTCGACAGTAGCCCGTGTTCAAGCTTCAGTTAGCCCCCATAGACGCTAAAGTATGTATTCAGGTCAAGAATATAGATTGCATTTTTAACTTTCACCGCATATTAGTCTGAAGTCGTTCAACCCCTGATGCTAATTCACCAAAATGTGACCATTATTAGGAAATATGAGCTACAAATGATGATGTAAATTAATTTCAGCATCTTAATCTGATCACAGAATCTGAAATTTCTGAGCTCTGTCTCTGCCCGTTACACACACACACACACACACACACACACACACACACACACACACACACACACACACACACACACACACACACGATCACCAAACAAACACTAAAGCACTTCATTCTCTGCTTAATTTAGCCATTGATTTCTTTAACACCAGATAACACCATAGATAGTAGAAGACATCAGGCTGAAGTGTTTTATGGTCTTTGTGGGAGCCTCCCACCCACCCTGACAGAAACACACACACACACACACACTTCGTGCAGATACATGAACACACACTCAAAGTCGGAAAGAGAGTGAAAAGGGAAAAAAAGATGCTTCCCGAGGGATCATCGCTAAAAACCACTGCCTACTTCTGCTGGGAGATCTAACCGTGCCGCAGTGTGTGATTTGTCATTTGTGGGTGTGTGTACGTAGCGTGCGTAGCGTTGTTTGTATGTGTGTAGTTTCTGTCCCCTTTGGCATGTGTGGTTTTTGCTCAGATCAGATGTGAACCAGCAGACACTCACAGACACAGCTGCCACATCACACATGCACTGAGCTGTCTGGATGGAAACACACAACCTAAATATTTGTCATTTATGTGTCATTTGTTTCTGGGATGACGAGCCCTGCGTGTTATATTCTAATTTAACCGTATTACCATTCCCGTCGTCACTGCTCCTTCTACGAGCACCAACGCACGTCATGGGTTCACCAGGCTACCTTCATCTTCATGTAAATGTTGAATATCAGCATTTTTTGTTATGATATCATTTCTATCTATTATGATGACACTATTCTAACCACATAAAACCAAAGTTGGTCACAAAACTGTGCCAAGAATACAGGAAGTTGAACCAGGAAGCTGATCTGTAAACAGTTTGTCTTTGTTTTCTTCTCTAAATAATTTTGGAAAACCTGGCCAATAATACGCAACCCATGTTATCACCTGAATACGTGTGTTTGATTGACGTTACGCTCGTGTCAGTGCTTCGTGCTCTTTTAGCATAGCTTAGCATAAAGGCTAGAAGTGAGTTTGAACAGCTAGCTTGTTGACTCTGACCAAAAACAAACCTACCTTCAGTTTATGGCTAAGAAAAACTTGTTCACAACCTTGAAACTGGTTTCATTTGAATAATTTGGGAAGTCATTTTGTGTCTTGACAGCTTCGCTAACTACAGGATGATGAACCAGGAAGTTGGTCCGTAAGCTTTTTCAGTTTGCCTTTCTTTTCTTTTCTAAATAATTTTTGGCAAACCTGGTCTTTCACGTACAACCCGTGTTGTGCGTTTCTTGACACATCTGACCAGAAAACAGCTATTAAAGGAACATGGACTGACATTGCGCTTGCATCAGTGCCTCTATGTTCTCATAGCGTAGCTTAGCATAAAGTCTAGAAGGAAGGTTGATCAGCTAGCTTGTTGACTCTGACCAAAAACACACATACCTTCAATTCATTCAAGAAATAGTTGTTAACGCCCAACTTTGACATCTATTTCTGTTATTACTGGTTTTATTCTAATAATTTGAGTAATAATTATTTATATGCAATGACGAATCCTGGTTAAATATGAACCAGGAAGTTATGTCTTCTTTTATCTACATCTTTCCTGACCCGTCTGATCAGATCACAGTAATTGAAAGATTGCAGTTTGACACCGCCGTTCTTTCTGTGCTCACATGCCTAAAACCTTTTAATTAGCTTAGCATAAAGGCTAGAAGTAGTGGAAATAAGCATTATTATTGCTTCTTAAAACTAAATAATGTGAAACTGCTCCTTTAACTTAATCAGACTTATATATCTTGGTACCACTGGTATGGGAACTTAACGTCATCACACCTTTCTGCACACGAAACCTCATTCTCGTGTTTTACCATAAAACCACAAACCCGACACGAAGCCAAGAGATTCACTTACAGGCGTTGGTGACCGCGAAGCTGTTGGCCGTCTCGATGTTGTCCACATGAGGCACCAGGTTGAACGGGGCTTCCGAGGCGTTCGGGCTGGTGTTGTGCAGGAAGATTGCCAACCGAAAGGCAGTGTACTCCTGATCAGTGTTTCTGATGAACAGACCGCCTGAAGAGAGGGAGGAGGAGGAAACACAGATTTGATAAGGGGGCGTGTCTTCTGCTTTAAACTCACTACAGACAGGACAGAAATGTAAAACAGGTGGACAGATTGGACATTTAGACAGAAGAAGAAGACATGAACTTTTCATTAAAGTTAAATAAAACAACCTGGATCTCCTTTATGGATCTAACTGAAGAAGAAAGATTAATATTTGGAACAACCAGATCTAGCTAATCCAGCAAGGTTACAATCATGTGATGACACCTGAGCGTGTTTCCAGACTATGAGAAGCAGACACAAAGAGTCTGTGCTGTGCTAGCTGCTCTTTCTTTCTTTGTGGGGTCTGCATGTTCTCCCTGTGTCTGTGTGGGTTCTCTCCAGGTTCTCCAGCTACTTCACACAGTCCAAAGACATGCTGCTTAGGTTCATTGGTGATTCTAAACTGGGATAGGCTCCAGTGACCCTTCACAGGTCAACCAGTTACAGAAGATGATGATGCTCATGCTGCAGATACACAGAGTAGATTTGATGTTTATGCTGAACTTGTCAGACTAAACACTCATTCATTCAGTCATCTTCTGTAACCACTTGTCCTGTCATTGCGACGAGAGATGGGTAGGGTACCTGGACAGAACCCACGCAGACACAGGGAGAACATGCAAACCCCAGTGGGACCCTGGATTAGAACCCAGAACCTTCTTGCTGTGAGGCATCAGTGCTAACCAAAATACCACTGTTTTACCGCGGAAATAAATATTTTGAATTGATGACGACATCCAACGTTTTCACTCCGAATCAAAAGCCTCAACCAAGAGACAAAGCTTATGGGGAAAGTGAGATAAGTTAGTAAAATTAGTAATCCTCTGGGAATCATGAATACGTGCACCAAACATCATGCCAATGTGCCGGGTTGGTGCCAAGATATTTCAAGTAAGAAGATATTTCTGATTTGCTAGCAGCGCTGGAGGAAAGGTCCTGAAAGAGATTCATCCTCTGGGGACTATAAATGTTTCATTTCATAAGCTAATGTAAAAATTTCAAAAAAATGGAATGAATAGTTCCTCCTCATCAAACCACTAAGGTCAGCAACATATTTTGCAAGGTTTTTAAAAGCTTTCATACACATTTTTCTCTATTTTAGTCAAAAGGTGACCTCTCCCATGTCAGAGACCGACACAACAGCCTACAAAACATCATAAAAAGGCTGCTGTTAGCCCGATCAGTCACATAATCGACATGCTACGGCTAGAAATTTGTTCTAGGCACCATTAGGCTCGTTGGCAACGGTTACGATGTAAAATCATCTTTGTCTCTTATTAATGCAAGCAGAAAAGGTGATAATATTCATAACGTACTCCGTCGGGATTAACACAGGTCTTCATACATTTTTTATGCAGGAGCAGCTACGGCGTCATAAATCAGCTGGGCGTCGGAGACAAGACTTCCGTTTGTTTTCAGCCCAGTTCATATTAAAGGATCTTCACGAAGCCCTTCGCAGCCGTGCAAAATGTCAGCGGTGTTTCAGGTTAGCAGCGGCAGCTTGTTTCACATTTCAAAATCAGACTTAAGGCTATATTTATGAGGGGGGATGGGGCAGTGTAAATGTCCTTTAAAGGGAAATGCCAGTGTGTTCTTTTTACGCCTGACCTCTTTCAATAAAAAGGTAAGCTTTGGAATATTTAAAAAAAAAAAAAAATGGGAACATTTTGTACATCTCGGCCACCAATCAGCAGGAACGCCCACTTCGTATTTATTCCCTGCAATCACCACTGATTAGAAAAGGTTAAAGCCGACTGACGACCTGAATTCCACTTATTTAGCCTCATGATTTGCTCTTCATCTAGAAGCAGCATGAAAATGAGAAAACTGGGTCTACACACTTTAGGCGCCCCAGACTTTGAAGTTTCCAGGATGCCATATGGTTTAACAGAAACAAGACTCCAGTGGCTCCGGCGTTGTCTGTTTGTTCGAGACACCATTAACACCTGGTACATCCGAATGATGACATCTGACAGAAAGCCTCTGAATCTACTCTGACTTATTACGCCTGCTGTTAGTCAGTTCATATTAAAAAGCGTCCTCGCTGTCGCACTTCCACTCAAATACGTGCACCGTGCAAAGCAGCTCTTTACAAACAACATGCAGCGTCATGGTTGAGGCAAGCGACAGCGTTCGAGGCGGGGGTCGTGTGAAGGACGTAAACAGCTGATGGCATCTGTAGGCTACCTCTACAGTAGCTACTCAGGCCAGCATCGCTTATGTAGTACAAATGTAATCAATGGCACTAGTGCCAGCTTGGCTACCCCCAGTCCGCCGAATGACAAATGTCGTCATCAGCAGCCGTGAGAGGAAGAGTTAGGAGAGCTTTTTAACGGGATGGGTGGGCGTAGCCATAGCATGCCCAGGGTCAAAATGTTGACCCTCCAGCAAAGATTACAACCGGTCATCAGCTTGCATTTGTGTTTTGGTTACAAAAGCTCTGGCCTCTCCTGAATCACGCTGATCAGTTGAGTCATTCCAGACAATCCTGGAAATATTGTGGAAGAAATGTCCGTGCATAAGGATAAGAGTCCTTCACCACTGAGTCGACAAACCCAAACAGGAAGCACAGACATGGCGGCAAAAATAGGGTCAGACACACTTACACACCGACCCACAGCAGACGTCCACGTCACGGCGTTTAAACTGAACTAAGCTGCAACACGGAGCCAACGAGCCACGCATGCAAAAGTTCCCTGGTCACGGCATTTCGTCTCCACACAAGACATCCAGCTCCAGATTAGATTTCCTAATGAATAACTGAAAACCCAAATGAGTGACGGGGACTTGTCTCAGTAGTTCGGATCATCCGGTGACACCGGCTTAATCATCTGCAGAGTCACAGCCCGAGGAGACTTGACATCCTCACACACAAACTCACACGACGTCGGGAATCGACAAAAGATCTCGGCTCAGACCGAACCTGTAAATTATTACAGAACAGACGTCTGGAATAACAGTTTACGTGCTTCTTTTAAACCTGTGATTGCTGCTGATTAGTGTTTAGTTTGCAGTGCATTGTGGGAAAAGACGGCCGCCCAATCAAAGAAATGAAAGCAGCCACGGTATAAATGAAAAGGAGGCTTTATAATTGTCTTGACTCCACATGTCGCCGCTGTGAATCTGCCGCAGCTGTGGATGCGCATGTTTGCCGCCGCCACTGCGCTCGTGCACTTGTTTCAGCGCCGCACGCACGTGTGCACAACAAACCCCCCCTCTGCTAATAAGTGTTGGTTCTTCACTGACAATTATTTCAAACTGATAAGTGTTGATTGGGGAGATGTTTGCCCTCTTAGAGGACTGATGGGGCTGCTCAAAATCCTTAAAAGGTAAATGAAGTCTGGCGGGTGAGGAAACACTGGCATAGTGTGAATTTTTACACTCCCAAAGGCCTGAGATGTGAAATATGATGACACAGGGATTACATCAACCCGGTTTCCCATGATTGGCAGCAGCGCTGTTAACCAAATAATAATGAGGAGCGGTTATAGTTTAATGGAAATATCAGGAGACTGAATCTGAATCTGCCGAGGAGCCGCGTGACCGAAATCCGCCTCTGTTTAAATCAGCAGCGAATTAATATTTAAATGTTTGACACGGCTGGTACAGCAGACCGGGTTTAAACCCCCATCCGGAGTAAGTGCCCTCACTTCCAGGGGTGTAATTCTGTAACAGACCCTGACCTCTGACCTCCCTGCAGGAGCTGGGGGGTGGATTCAAATATCACAATGATATAAAAGGACAAGGAGAATCATTTTAACAGCTTGTCATTTTTCATCAGGCAGACCGGCTCTGATGCGCCTCAACTCTGAACCAAACAGCGGTGCAGTGGAGGGTGAACCCACCAAAAAAAAAAAGAAAAGTCAGCGTCAAAGCCCTTATTCAAGTTGAAATATAAACACGGAAGCTGGATTCTGACACGAAAAAGGCGGCTCAGCGTGAGTGGCTGCTTTTCTGGTGATTGATTTTTTTGGGGAGGGTTATGATGATCAACAGCTGGAGGTCACAGCTTGCCCTTCTTTCAGTGCCCTGCCTTTAAATCAAGCAAAGTCAATCAGGCTGTTACTGGAATAAAACAGATCCGTCAGCTTTATGTCCTCCCAGGACAAACACAGTTAAGTTGTTCGAGTGGGGATTTTTTTTAAAAAAGGTGGAGCTGCGAGGCCTCTGTGGGACCGAGGCAGCCGGTCGTTGCAGCGCCAGGACCGGGGGTCTGCGAGAGAGTTAACAGCAGTCAATGCACAGGCAGCCTGCATAGGGAACACACACACACTTTGCTGCCCCTGATCTGCTGCAGTGGCGGAGTGCACTGGGATACACGCTCCAGCCCGCAGATACAAAGCGCATTAGGCGTGTGTGTGTGTTTGTGTGTGTGTGTGTGTTAAACATGCACAGCATCAACGGAGCGCGCAGCCCCGTGTGCATGTGGCATTTTAAAGACGAATAAAATTAAATTAAAAGAGGGAGAGAGAAGAGAGAGAAATGAGAAGAAATCAGCGACTCCCACTTTGCGTAAAAGCCAGCACGGAGACGGCTGCAGACAGGACGTCCACAGATTCATTCACATGATTTATTTTCTGGTGAGATTTAACGTGAAAGGCTCTCACTTACCGATCTGAACGCTGCTCGGGAAAGCACCCATAGTCAGCCCCCAAAAGCCAGAGAACATCAACAGAATCCAATCGCGAGAAGAAATCCTCATTTTGTTTCGGTTATAAACTGATGAGAGACATCGAGCAGGTTTAATTAACACCCCCGGGGCCACGGCAACATCACAAGGTAAAAAAACAAACAAACAAACAAAAAAAAGCCAGTAAATAAAAAAATATCAAAAAGCCGCTTAAATATCCATGTCTGCTTCGGATGCTTTTTTCTCTCTCTCGGATATTCCCCCCGCAGTGCCGCTCGTTTGTACCGTCAAAACTGCGTCCGTCCGTCCGGCGCTGGAGATTTTGCGCACAACACCACCAAAGATGAGGAGGAGAAAAGGGTGGTGGAGGAGGAGAGGAGGAGGGGGGGCATGAGCCAGCGGCGGCCAGTGCGTCTGGATGCGGCTCAACTCACATCACAGCAACAACACACATGCGCCTTTTACCCGACCGGGGCATGCAGGAAGGCAGGGAGGCAGGGAGGCAGGCAGGGAGGCAGGAGGGGCGTCAGTCAGCTCCGCTTCAGCAGCAGCAGCAGCAGCAGCTCACCGAGCGGCGGTAAAAGTCCCCGGAGCTCTTTAAACAGACAAACTTCCAGAACCGCTGATCCAAACATACACAGAGAGCGTCTGCGAGGACTGATGTCTGACAAGAGATTTTTTTTTTTTTTCTTCGAACCCCCCCTCCTCCCCTCACAGGGTCACAAGTTATTACAGCTCGGTCTCTTTGCATAAAATCACCGCGTCCCTCCTCATGCTCCGTGGCTGTGCGCGCTGCCTTTTAAAAGGTTCCATTTAAAATGCGTAAACTGGCGCAATTAACGGGATAATAACGCGCAAGCTAAAACACATCCATGAGGTTTGTTAGGTAGGAGCATTTATTCAGATGTTTCCTTTATAACAGCTGCACATATACACAATACAGGCTCCTCGTGTCACAGCTACGCCACTAAACAAACAGCAGCATGACTGTTGAGAGTGGTAAAGCTCAAAGCTGGAGGACTACACGCAGAGGAGGTCTTCCTGTAAATGCTCCCTGCAGCTTCAGTGACTCTGGAAAACAGTCCTGCAAATAACTAGAGAACGGTTCTGCTCCTGGTCATGTGAGTTTCTGGTGGACGGCAGCCACAGATGTTCCCATTAGATGCAACTTGGATGGAGCAGCCTCAAGAAAGCAGTCGTTTCAGCCCGTATTTTGTTTTTTATGTACATATACCCTGACTTATGACTGAGAACCTTCACAGACATTAATACTGCTATAAGGAAAATGTTCCTCCTTTGTGCCAGCGACTTATCGGATCAAAACATCTCGGCTTGCTTAAGAAATGTTGCACTGTTCCTTAAATCTGTTTTTCTGTCACTTTGAACACTTCACTTCTTTCCCACAAATGTAATTAAAATAAACTAATCTCAATGGTTCTGTTTCGTCCCCGAAGACGAAGTGAGAGCCGACAGTGTGAGACATTAAGGAAGTGCAGCTTCGTCTCCAAAGCTGAAGCTAAAGCCGCACACGTTCTCAAGTTCTGCTGATTCTGAGGTTTTCACTCGCCTCGGTTGAACATGAGTAATTACGCGAGAGACACGCGCTGGGAGCAGCGCGGGAAGACGGTTTTGGCTTTCGCGAACATGAGAAAGGTCGGTGGAGCTTCAGCGGAGTTTACGTTACAAACAAGTTTGAGCACAGAAGTAGTATCTCTGAGAAAACAGACAATTAAAACAACTATTTAAAGTCTTGAATGTAACTATGGAAACAAGCTTGTTATTAATGTGAGCTTCTGTAAGCAGTTATCCTGTGAAGGGTGGTGGGGGAACTGGAGCCTGTCCCAGCTGTCATCGGACGAGAGGCGGAGGTACACCGGGCCAGGACAGGTCTCCAGTCCATCACAGGGCTAAGACAGAGAGACATTTACACCTACGGACAATTTAGAATCACCAATGAACCTAACCAGCATGTCTTTGGACGGTGAGAGGAAGCTGGAGAGAACCCACGCACACACAGGGAGAACATGCAAAGAACATGCAAACAGAAAGGAACCAGTCGGAACATGGATTCAAACCCAGAACCTCCTTGCTGTGAGGCATCAGTGCAAACCTTAAATTAAATCTTGCCAAAGAAAAACACGCCGGTAAGATCGACCAACAAGTTCCTGATGAAGAGCGAAAACCTTAGCCGAAAGTGTTTCGACAGTCAAGTCGTCATTGGAGACGTTTCATCTTCTCAGATTTGATCTTTTCGCTGAATAAACTTCGCATTGTTTGGGGTTTTCGGGGGCAGCTGTGGTCTAAAAGAGAAGGAGGCCTGGGGCTGGAAGGTCAAGGGGTCAAATCCCAGGACTCTTAGGTGAAACTGTGCGAGGGAGGAGTGAATGAGCATCCATGCTTTAAATTGCTCCTGACCGAGACACCCAACCCACCACACACCATGAGTGTGCAAAAATACAGAGGTCAAAGGGCGTGAAGC
The DNA here is from genome assembly GCA_005024645.1 of Planiliza haematocheilus. Classification (NCBI taxonomy): domain Eukaryota; kingdom Metazoa; phylum Chordata; class Actinopteri; order Mugiliformes; family Mugilidae; genus Planiliza; species Planiliza haematocheilus. Next base: position 2,937,018 of record SRSE01000133.1, read on the forward strand.
ACAAATGCATCAAAGTTTAGTTCTTATAAAACAGCATGCAGGAAGAATTTCTTCTTACACACACACACAAAATTATTTATTGATTAATCAAGAAAACAATCAGCAGCTGGCTCCATGAATTTGTTTTCCTCCTGGTCAAGAATACGCTTCCATGCTTCACTTCTTTTTCCTCCATTTTCCATCATATTAGTGGCTGCAAAAGTCGGATCTGTCCACAGGGATCAATAAAGACTCATTTTGTTTACACCCTTTCGAAAAATGCTCCTGACGTCCCGAGATCTGACTCCAGCATATGCACCCGCGAGTCTCTCTCTCTCTTCACTTATCATAAAGTCAATATTAATGCAATTTTCTGCAAATATTTCTTTATAAGTAAAAAAAAAAGAAAAAAGAGAGATATTCCAAAAATGATCACAATAGTTTGAGCCGAGACTCATCGTGCATCGATTTGCAAGAAGAAACTTCATAATCTCAGTTCTCTTTGCGTCTGCTCGGCCCGAATTCTCCCCGCGACAATGTGAAAAAGCTTCTTCACTTTGCTGCGAGCGCCGAAAATGTCTGCACGCATGCACTGCAGCGAAAATATTTGCTTTGGGAGCAAAAAAAATAAAAAGGTTGCTCGTCTTCAAATGCGTGCGCACACTTCTCACACTTCTATTTTTAAAAGGCCTCAGGTTGCCTGAACACACACAGAGACAGCCCATTAAAGCAGACATCTTTCACTCGGATATAATGACGAGAAAAATCAATAAAGAGAGCGGGGGGGTGGGGCTACTCTTTTGTGGTGATGCATTAAATATGACTATGCTGCTATTTCCAAAACAAAAGTGTCTCATTTGAGCATTCGAGTTAATAAAAAGAAAAACAGGGAAATACACGGCCTTGCAAAAAGTCTCTACCTGGAAGAAAACCACTAATCAGTGAAGCTAACTGGAAATAAAGGCTTCAGTTTGCTAGGGAGCATAAAGATTGGACTCTGGAGCAATGGAAGAAGGTCATGTGGTCTGATGAGTCCAGATTGACCCTGTTCCAGAGTGATGGGGGCATCAGGGGAAGAAGAGAGGCAGATGAAGTGATGCAGCCATCATGCCTAGTGTCTACTGTACAAGCCTGTGCTATGGGGCAGTGCTATGATCTGGGTCTAGGTTCATTAGCTGACTACCTGAATATACTGAATGAGCAGCTTATTCCATCAATGGATCATATTCCAAGATGACAATGTCAGGATTCATGGGGCTCAGATTGTCAAAGAGTGGTTCAGGGAGCATGAGATGGATTGTTCCACCACAGAGTCAAGACCTAAACCCCATTGAGGATCTTTGGGATGTGCTAAATACTTTGAACAGAGTTTCCATGGACAACAACTGAAACACATCCACTCAACGGTACTCTGGCCGTCCTTTCAGATTCAGAAACACATACGATGCTTAAAGGAACAGCTTTTGTTGTTTTTTGTTTGGCTAGTTGGATGTTAGTAGATTTCCTACGGCTCTGGAGTCTGAATCTGTAAGGCATACGTGTCAAACATACGGCCCGGGGGCCAAAACCGGCCCACCAGGGGGTCTAATCTGGCCCGTGGGATGAATTTGCAAAGTACAAAAATGACACTAAAGACATTTACTGTAGTTTTTCCCAATAAAAGTAACTGCTCTTCTAAGGGTTCACACAGATTTAGTAAGAGTTGTGGACAAAAAAACTGAGCCCTAGAACTAAACAGACCCTTCTTTTTCTTAAGAAACATCCAGTTGTGTTGTTATTTATAGATAAATACACTATCATGTTATCTAACTGGGCTGTATGTGTCCCCTAAACTAAAAGGACACCCCTGCTGTAAGGCCTGCCTCTGACAAAACCCCCTTCAGACACCATTAAAGCTCACTAATGAACAGATTACATCTACTGGTTTGATCCATAAACAAACTGAGATGTAAAAATGGCAATCCGTCCTTCCAGCAATTTTGCGCCGCACCGATTAGTACAGTGGAAGCACTGAATTAAAGTGGTTAGACTCTATGTTTAGCAGCTTTTAACTGACATTTAAAGAGATTAAAGCTTGAATATATTTTCTTTATGCTTTGGATTGCGCTGTAACTGTTAAATATCTACTAACATGATATTTAAAAGCACCAACATCAGTCTCAATGTCTCCAAAATCTGGACCTGACTTCCCACAAACCTCCTGTTTTTATATTTACCCAGGCAGAAACAAACCAATGCATGAATTAGCTCATTGATTCATTCATTATCCTATCTTACCACTTATCCTTGCAAGCAGGGGTGTCAAACATACGGCCCGGGGGCCCAAAAGCGTCCCACCAGAGGGTCCAATCTGTCGGGGAAAGGTGCAAATTTGGTGCAATGTTTCTAATTTGTCCACTGGGGTTTGCACTGTTTTAGTTAGAGTTATAACACGACACCGAGACCCAGAAGTAACCCCAGGTACGCCCCCGGAGAGGTCACCAGTCAAATAAACCGACGCATTCTGCTGCTTTGTGAAATCCCGAACACAAATAACACATCCTGAGTGAATGAAATGCGGCGGTACACTGTGAAATTCAGCGCAAAGACCTCCCTTATGAAATAAATCTGACCGCCATAGATTCTTCACACATCCTAATGCTCCTTCAGTGAGGAAGGATAATGAATGAGAAATGCCCCCAGGCTCCAACGCTTTGTATTAAATGTTTGGTATTTTCTCCTCAAAAAAAAAAGTCTTTCAAGTGCAAATGAGAGAAATGAAAACTTTTGCACGGTAAGAGATATTTGTGCATGAAAGAAAGGTGGTGTCATCACTTCAATAATCCGTGTTGATTTTAAGTTAACTTCTGACAAAGGGTAATTTCTTTCCTCACTGCGAAACCGACTCGGATTTAAGGGAACGGCCGTCTGCTGTTTTTTTCCTCTTTAGTGTTTCTATTAAGTGCTGGAGCTGTTGCCGCTGCATATTTTCTGCACAGATCCGACTAAAGAGCCTTAAATAAAACACGTCTGACAAAAAATACAAGCAGGTATTAAGATCTTACTCCAGCTGAGGTTTGAAGTTGATTTACCGAGACGTGTAAAACGCTGTAAGACAATTTAAAAACACGTTTACCACACCACGCTCCCATTAAAGACAGCACTGTGATAACCCCCACCCACCCTTATATAGATCTACACACAAAGCTTCTGATCCATTATAAAGTTTATATGACATGTGCACCACATCCTATAGATAAGACGTCCGTGTGATGTATGTCAGGCGTTTGCATCACTCTCAGCGCTTGTCTCTTACATCTCCACATTAATTCACACACACACAGCCGCATTACCGTGGACCGTCACGCAATTAAACTTCTAGTAAAGAAAATAAATCACTCAAGTCATCTAGGCACACGCAGCCAAGATATGAGACGCTGTGGGGTTAATCACGTCACACGCACGCGTCTGAAAGCGAGCCAAAAAAATTAAAATAAAAGAAGCCGGCGCCAGCGAAATGAAAGACGGGGACAAATTCAGAAACGCTCCCGGAGCAAGTCGTGGCTCCGCTTTGTGATCCGGCGTGGGTTCTTGAAGGGGACAGGCGGCGGCGTAGTCGGCTTGAACTGATGAAGCAGGGAGATGGATTTGACGTGTTTGATGAAGTCATGCCAGGGTGGAAGTAATATTCATATGTGCAAGGATATTTTTGGGTGAAATTAGTGCCTGAAGAGCAACTCAGTGGGGGTTTACTGGGAGAGCGGAGCCGTCTGCGGCGTTAAATGCTTTTAACACAGTTGCTAAAATAAAAAACAGCAACCACTCCGACGGTGACAGGTCCTGGGCCGTTCTAGAAACAGAAACATATAAAATGCTGGGCATGGAGAAAGCAAAAACCAACTACTCTAACGTCACGTGTTGTCTCGGTGATAAGTTAAGCACCTGTCATGAAATAGACGAGTTCTCAGCTCTGAGAAAAGCTTTTATTCGTACGTGATACTAGCTCAAGCAAAGAAACAAAAGGTCAACGCTGAGGGCAGTTTTCATATCAGTTACCGTCTGCACTCTCTGTCACACCTACAGACAATTTAGTATCACCAATGAACCTAACCAGCATGTCTTTGGGTTCATTGGTGATTCTAAATTGTCTGTAGGTGTGAATGTCTCTGTGTGATAGACTGGAGACCTGTCCACACTGCAAACCCTCCAGAGGACAAGCAGTAACAGAAGACGAATGAATGTTAAGTCTGAGGTTTGATTTATTCACTCCGTATTGCCCTTAAAGCAAAACTCCACCAAACGTGCTTCCATGTGTACATATAGATCTATGTATGAATACACCAGGTGTACAAATACGTCATGTTTTTTCCTTTATATGCATTTTCTAACTGTTTTCTCGTATTCCCAAATTTCTGTAGACTGGACTGTAAACATAAATTTGCAAAATATGAAGTCTGCAGAACAAGCTGTGCAAAATCTACATATGCTGTATGTCATATATTATCTCAAGCACAGCCTTCATACATTACCTGCTTTTAACTGCATGCCTGCTTCTGTCTAGTAATAAAGGTGGAACTTAAATGGTTGAACCTGGTTTGACGAAAATGTGTCTTGAGTATGTGTCGGTCTGAAGACTTACTTTTTTAAAATTCAACTTAGAAATAAGTTTCCAGAAGTCTGAGGCCGGCTTCTCATCTCTTCTCGCTTCTGAAGACCCAGATGCCGAACGTTGAGTTTTATTGTGTGTAAATGTGAGCAAAAAAAGAAGAAGAAAGTCTGAACTAAAACGTCAGCTTTCGTTTCTAAACGATCTGATAACGGTTTAGAAGCGCGACCTGTAAAGTCTTTGCTAACAGCCGTAATAAGTTATACGAGGAGCAGTGGAGGACCTGAATAACCGTGGACATGGGACTCATTTAAATCTATCTTTGATGGCCTTAAAGCTTTAAAATGAGGACACTGTTTGTACGCTGAGCTGCTCCACAGAGTGACTAATGGCTCTGAAATGTACAGTAGGATGGTAAAACTATACTTCAGAGGAGCTAAAACCACTCGGCCTCATCTGCTCCCGGAGGACGAGGGTCGGAGTCGGACCGACTTTATGAATGAGTGAGTGTGTGTGCTGTTGTATAGGTGTGTGTGTGTGTGTGTGTGTGTGTGTGTGTGTGATGGATCTCTGCCATAACTCTGGAGCTGAACAGATGGGAAGCCTGCAGTAGGTTTTTCCTGCTCACATCAGGGGCGACGGAGAGCGTTGTTCAACCGCTGTTAGGGAATCCCGTGCACACGGTGTCGGTCACATCGCATGTGTGTGTGTGAGTGTGTGTGTGTAAAAAAATCAAGTTGTACCTCATCCAGCCTCTTTTCAGTGAACTTGAGGATTCAATTTCCAGTTCTTGACACACAATCTTTCAAAGAGGCTTTGAAAAAGTATAAAAAAGCTTTTGACAATTTCCAAGACTGAGAAAAAATATATATATATATATAAATGTGGGCTTATAAAAATCACTTCATCTTTACTGAGAAGTTTCCCTTTTTCGCAAAAGAAAAAAAAAACTGTCTGCAAGTGGATGTAATAAAAATGTAAAAAGTCTGTACCTTCAAAACATGACTGAAAAAAATGAGCTAAGAACAAAATCCATATCTGCATCATTGGATGTTATTTATATTAATTTATTGTTGTCAAATTTGAACTGGGGCTGTGTAAGGACTAATGCCATGGCAACGTATTTTAATTCATTCATTCATCTTCTGTAGCCGCTTGTTCCTGTTAAGGGTCAAGGGGTCTGCTGGAGGTCATACACCCTGGACAGGTCTTCAGTCTATCTCTAACACAAAGAGACACCAATGACGCTAACCAGCATGTCTTTGGACGGTGGGAGGAAGCTGGAGAACCTGGAGAGAACCCATGCAGACACAGGTAGAACACGCAAACTCCACACAGAAATGCCCATGGATTCAAACCCAGGACCTTCTCGCTGTGAGGCATCAGTGCTAACCACCATAATGACGGTAGGGGAACATTCAAAGAATCCCAAACTGCATCTGCACGGCAAATAATTCAAAAGCAACTCTCACTTTACTTTGGGTACATCCTGAATGTACATGTATGCTGTGTTTGCATAAATGCTAGGGGGTTAGTGGGGGCCTTTGAGGGGAGGGGACTCTGTGGATCATCCCACAGATACTTGATCAGTTTGGGATCTAGTGAATGTGGAGGCCAGGTCAACACCTTGTGCTGTTCTTCTTCCTAAAGTGTTTTTGTGGCTGCATCCTGCTGGGGATGGCTGCTGCCATCAAGGAGTGTCATTGCTATGGGGTGGGGGTGCCTGGTCTGGTCTAGGTGGGTGCTACATGTCTAAGTAACATCCACACCAATGAATGAAGCCAGGTCCAGAAGTTTCCCAGCAGAACATTGAACTGTCACAAGATGGTTTAAATGTTATTCACTTCTCCTGTCAGTGGTTTTAATGTTATGGCTGCCCCCTCCCTGTAAAAACTGTAGCATTGACAGAAGAGATCACAGAGAAAAGACAATGAATAAGAAAATCAGATTTTGCAAGGACTAGCAGTTTAAAGATTACACATAATACTGTTACAACCATCCATCTGTTACCACATTTAAACAAAGGTGCGATTACAAGACAAGCCCAGAGAGACTTTATAGTTTCTGGAAAACTATTTTAAGGAGACGAGGAGTCCGGCAGCAGATGGTCCGTCCCCCACAGAGCTCTGATCTCATGGAGACACAGAAGACACTGAGACAAACTAAAGCCACTGAATAAGAGGCGCTTTAAATGCTCCTGGGAGAACTGGTGCTGCTTTAAAGGCAAAACCTGGATAATGCTCTCTCACACAGAAGTGCTTCGTCGATTTTATGCTATTATATCAAATTTGACGACACGACGGTCTAATTAAGCTGATAATTGTACACTTTGATTGAAAACACAAAACTTGAGGCAGTCTTTAGTATTTGTGTTTTATATTCGCTTCAAACAGCTCGTAGAATACAGTTAATCCATCTATAATCTGTAATCTAGTTATTTTTGTGCGTTGTTTTCCTTATTGCTCCCGAATGCATCCCTCTCTTCCCTCCCCAAAGCCACCTGCCCCCCTAGAGTAGACTAAATAGCGCATTAGTCAAGACCTGTAGGTGTCTTCTTTCAACGTTCATTAGCAACCTCATGCTACCGCTCACCTCTCGCAAATTAAGCCATCCCTCCCCCCCAAAAAATGGCCGAACGCAGATTATCTGTTCATGAAGGTGGCTGTAAAGAAAGAATATAACACGAGAAGACGCTATGAAACGAAACAGAGACAAGTACAGGGACCTGTACGTGAAGCAGAAGCTCCACAAAAAAGAGGAGATGAGAAGAAGTCTGGTTTGAGCACAGTGGTGAGGTGGTTAGCACTGATGCCTCACAGCAAGAAGGTCCTGGGTTTGAATCCATCGTCTGACTGGTTCCTTTCTTTCTGTGTGGAGTCTGCATGTTCTCCCTGTGTCTACGTGGGTTCTCTCCAGGTTCTCCAGCTTCATCCCACCGTCCAAAGACATGCTGGTTAGATTCAACCTTATGGAGAAAACGGTACAGACCACGGGACCATGGAGATTTATAACTATAATTACTTTAAGAGAGTTGGTCTAAACCCGAAGGAAACGGCTTCAGACGCATCTTTATCTCACCGATCTTCTCACCGGAACGAGCCAAAGACTCTGCAGCATTTATTCCTGAATATGTATTTTTACTTTTACCCTCTGAGCTAATTCCACCTGGATCCACCTAAAGGACGGTTGACATCAGGATAGGAGCAGCTTCTGTAACTGGTCAGCTGTGTGGAGGAGGTACGAAAGGAGCCAGGAGTGTGGATGCTCTGTTTTCTCTGTTTTGTTTTATTTCCTTGATAAAGCCAACAGAATGTGGGGAGTCACAGTAAATAAATTACTTGGAGAACAACCCTGGAATTCATCACAACGGCAAAGAAAGAAAGAAAGAAAAGCTGCCCAAATGCTGCATTCGGCACCGAATGCAGCTGCTGCTCCACAGCTTTTATACTCTCTACCTCTGCACTTAATCACCCGCTGCAGAATGGGGAAAGGTTGTCGCTGTACCTGGAGGCGACCAGGACAGGGAACACAAGGCAGAAATGTGCAGAACACGCTACACGACAACTTCTGTCTCTTTACACGATAAACAACCACACTACATAAAAGTTTTCAAGGAGAGACATCGGATGTGTCTGAAAGCTGTTGGGCAGCTGGAGGGAACGTCACAAACAAATGCATCTACTGGATCACCCGACGTTAGACGTAATATTTAGTCGTTTCTTGCGATTGTCCAGCTAGCTGTTTAGTCGTTTCTTGCGATTGTCCAGCTAGCTGTCCAGTGCAATTTGTGGGCAAAACATTAACAGAGACCCCTGAATAGGTATTGTGTTATGTGACCACAAAATAAGTTCTCACAAATTAATCTCTGGAAAGGTTCTCAGTCCATCCAGGTCATGGTATATCCAAAAAATGCTAAAAAAGAAGGCAACTGATCTAAAAGACACTGCTCATCTAAGAACTGAAGAAGGTAGCAGTTGTGTTTCTTTAGCGTTGTTGAATATGCTCACAAATTAATATTTGAAGCCCACAAATTAAGCCTTTCTTCCCCATAAATAGGTATTTCGTCACCTTTATTTATCAGTTTTCAGAGGTCGCAAAAGTATTTTCACTCTGTACTAAAGTAAAAGTATGGATAGTTGTGTAATAAAATACTCTGGTAAAAGTAAAAGTACTCCTTTACTCAAGTAAAAGCAAGAAAGTACAGGTTCTGCAATGTACTTAAGTAAAAATGATTTTGCCATAAATTAAATAATTCATCCGTTGATTTAATAATAAATTGAGGGTGATTGGGTTGTTGGTTGTAGCTAGTGTTAGCTATGTGTTCCTATAGCATTGCTAACGTTGTAAACTAGCTTCCAAAAAATCCTCAAAAAGCTAATAATGCAAATAATGATAGCAAAAGAAACCACACCCTTACCTCAATTTGTTTTTTCCACATTAGAGCAGTAGTTCTCAAATAGCGGGGTCAGGTGGACTTTGAGTATTAATGTCTGTATTGATGCTAAAAAAAACAAGCATCCGGCCACTAGGTGGCAGCAGAGTTCAAACTGACCAACAGGCTGACTGTTTAAAACAGTAGAAGAAGAACACCGGAAGTGCATCGTCGATTCGACTTTTCCTCTTTGGTCGCGCTAGCTAGCTAGCTAGCTAGCTAGATAGATAGATACCAGTAGATACTTTATTAATCCCGAGATAAATTCAAGCATCCAGTAGCAGTAACATACATTGAACATACAATACAAAAGCTATATAAAAAATAGAAAGTAACTAGAAATAAAATGTTTTATAGTATTTGTACTTCGTTACTTGCCATCTCTGTCAGTTTTCCTTGGAAGTCGTGGCTATGGTCTCTCTAAAAGTGACATACAAGAGAGCAGAACAACATTGTCACTTGCTAAGTGTGTTTTTTCTCTGGACGCTTACTTGCTCTATGCACATGTGAACTCATAAGTATATCGTACACAGACTTTGTGAGGGAGCTGTTAGGATAAAAGTCCAACTGATATGAACGTCTGGAAATTATCCGGGCTTTAGTGCATGTTTGAAAGAGGCTTACGAGTCGTTCGCCGGGATTCATCAGCATTTGTACAAAATTATGTGCCAACTTGTAGAAGATGTTGAGATATTTTGGAGTAAACTGTGGAAGAGAAGAGGTTATGACTCACAACAAAGGTCCCCAAACGAAATCAAACTGCACTGATGTGTTGGTATACAGCAGGCACGGTTACCACTCAGGTACCAGGGAAATGAAAGCTCAGGTGGCGGTGCCAGATGAAGAGGATCTTAAATTTCATTCGGTCTCGTCCTCTGAGGATTCTGGACAAGTGTACCAAATTTCATGGCTATTCATCTAATAGCTGTGCACCGAGTGACACCACTTTCCCTCGAGGCACGCCGCTAGCATGGCTACAAACGACGGATCGGACTCGTCTCTGGAAATGTCTTCGTGCAGCAAATGCTGGACGTAGAGACGACGCACAAGTACTCACACTGATTGGAAACCTGTGGAGAAAAAAAAGTGCTTTAAACTGTTTCTCTTTCGCAGCGTTTAAACTCGTGTCACCTCGGCAGATTTAGACGGCTGGACGGCTTTACGGCCCTGTCAGGAGGAGGGAAGCCGTTCTTGTGCGAAAGCAGAGAAAGCTCTCAGAGTTTCTGGTGACGGCAGATGGTGGAAGCAATAAAAAAAGAAAAAAATAGAAGAAGGGCTGATTAAATAATTACTTCCGACGAGTTAATTTAGATCAGCGAGGCAGAAACAGAGAGGGAGGTACAACAGGCAGCAGCGGCGTTTGTGGGAAAAATAATACATATAAAAAAGTGCTAAACAAACCGCCCTCGTGTAGAACAGCAGCGGTGATTACTCCCTGCATGAAATTCATTTTCCACTGGAGGAACCTGCATTAAAAATTTATCCATTCCAACGCTTCGCAAGATATTTGGCCAATTTACTTAAAACTTGTTTCTTGGGATGCGATAAAAACTATAATTTTGACTGATTAGAAAGTCTGGCGTGGAATCCATTAGCTGATAACACAAACCCAATGCGACCGAACTGTTTTACCGTATCGTCTCCAAATTCACTAGATCCCAAACTGATCAAGTATCTGTGGGATGATCCACAGAGGCCCCTCCCCTCAAAGGTCTCCCACTAACAACACTCTGTTACCAGACACCACAGGACACCCTCAGAAGGTCCATGTCCATTCTCTGATGACTCGCAACTGTTTTGGAGGCACAAGGGAGACCTACACAATATTAGGAAGGAAGGTAGTCATAATGTTATGATTGATCAGCGTACTTTGACGGCTCAAAACCATTAGGAGTGATGGCTGACAATCTCATCCCGCGCCTTCATCTTATTCTGTAACCAGATGTGTCCTGTGAAGGCCTATCCCAGATGTCCCACCCTGGACATGTCTCCAATTTAGAATCACCAATGAACCTAACCAGCATGTCTTTGGACGGTGGGAGGAAGCTGGAGAACCTGGAGAGAACCCACATAGACACAAGGGAGAACATGCAGACTACACACAGAAAAAAAGGAACCAGTCAGCCTGGTGCTTACCACCACGCCACTGCGCCCTCATCCCATGTTATGTTTGGTAAGCCGTCGCTCTGTCTCCGCTTAATGACACAGCCCTCGAGTCAAGCTGTAACATAGATGATTTATGGTGAAAAGCCACATCCATTAATAGCCTAAGAGTTTTATTTTTTATGTGCACAGATTTTGAAAAAGCTTGTTACTGAATTTTGTCATTTCAAAAATAGAGCAAGGACTAATACTAGATGAAGTTGTCTTCTCTTCTCTCTGCAACATCTTGATTTTGTCTGATTATAAAGTCAGTATTCCTTTTTATTAGCTAAAACCCACTGAGACCAGACGTTTTAATCCCAGCCTGCAGAGCTTCTGTTGCTCATATTTATAGATTCATTTTGATCAAATGTTCCGGTGATCAGTGTGAAAAACTCACACCGACAATAACCTGAAGTTTTTAAGCATATAATCCAATTACACCCAAAGCCACTTTCCTAAATTTGTATCGCAGACAAATAATCTCCATATAATTTGTGTCTTTCTTTCTCCTCCTCTTCGTACTTCTTGGGTTATATCATTCGATGATTAAAGTGCTGAAGATGAAGGCTAACACAATGCACCTTGTCCCTCTTCTTTATGCAGCTTTAAGCGTCACAGACTCAGGCATGCACAATCTGACACCACTGTAACCCCAGGTTGAGTCATCGAGATTACAAAATGGCGGTATTATTAACTAACAGGGACACTGTAGCTGCAGGAGGTGCTATCTAAATTGCCTTACTTTGTGCACGGAGCGTGATGCATGAGACTGGTCATGCACGATATTAGTCATGCAACCGAAAATAGATATGTATAGACTGCGGCTCGGGCAGCACCTTGGTAGCATCACCAATGGCTGTAAATGGGGTCCTGTGGGCTTTACTACGTGCTGTGTAAAGGAGGCTTACACGAGCAACAGAGAAAAGAGGGGGGGTGGCAGAGAGAAAGATTTAATTTGTATCTCCTCCGCATAAATAACCCACGACTGGATCAAATGTCAAATTAAATGGGCGAGGAGTGGCGAAGGCACGTTATTGATTTCCACAGTCGGGCGGTAATAGTGGGGGAAATAAGGAAAGAGTTAAGGATTGAGGGTGATTTGGCTGCACTAGTCCGAGACAATAAGAAGCTCCTGCACCAAAGTAGGAAAGGCGGAGGGAGGGGGAGGGGGGTGAGAAAGGCAGAGTGGAAAAAAAAATGAAGGAAATGGAAAGTGACAAGAAAAGACAGAGGGGACACAAGGCCCTGCAGCAACCCCTGAAAAAAAATAAAAAAGACTCAGTGAGGGAAGCTGTGACTCAGAGGATGCTTGACAGGGAAATTTATACTTCCATGTCTGATAGCCAATGCCTCATACTTCATCTGGTCCATCCCAGATTTCCAAATTGACGTCTGTCTCACGGCCTCAACAAGTGCTGTTGTTTTTTTTTTGGCTACAGTAACACAAACCATGACTGGACAACATCCAGCTGCAGAGAAGAGAGCTTGAAATTAAATAAATATTAAAGATGAATATTACTCAGAAATTGATTTTCAGCATCTCACATAATCCATTTATTTAGTGTCTTTGAAATTTAGATTTTAAAATATGCCGTACTGTGATATATACACTATATCGCAAAAAGTCTTCACTCACCCATCCAAATAACTGAGTTCAGGTGTTCTAAATACTTCTTCAGGTGTATAAAATCAATCACATAGGCATGCAGACTGCTTCTACGAACATTTGTGAAAGTCCAGGAGCTCAGTGAAGTCTGGCGTGGTACTCTGATAGGATCTGTGCACAAAGTCAACTGTCAGTGGTATTATAACGAAGTGGAAGCAATTGGGATGGACAGCAACTGGCCACGTAAAAAGATGCTGAGGTGCATAGAGTCCAGAGGTCACCAACTTTCTGCAGAGTCAATCTCTACAGACCTCCAGACTTCCTTCAGATTAGCTCAAGAACATTAGAGAGCTTCATGGAATGGGTTTCAATGGCCAAGCGGACACTTCCATGCTCCCAACTTTGTGGGAACAGTTTGGGGATGGCCAGTTCCTGGTCCAACATGACTGAGCACCAGTGCACAAAGCAAGGTCCATAAAGACATGGATAAGAGAGTTTGGTGTGGATGAACTTGACTGGTCTGCACAGAGTCCTGACCTCAACCCAGCAGAACACCTTTGGGATGAATCAGAGTGAAGACTGTGAGCCAGGTCTTCTCGTCCAACATCAGTGTCTGACCTCACAAATGTGATTCTGGTAGATTCCTAAACCTTGTGGAAAGCCTTCCCAGAAGAGTTGAAGCTGTTCTAGCTGCAAAGGATGGACCAACGTCATATTAACCCGTATGGATTAAGAATGGGATGTCACTTCAGTTCATATCTATGTAAAGGCAGATGAATACTTTTGGCACTATAGTGTATATATTATAGTGTATATATTATTTAATATACTAGATATTACCGCAGACTGTCTTCTTGTGCCAGTCGTGCTGGTTCATCAACACAGCTCAGCTACACTGATTCTTTAGCAAATGCACATATTTGAGTTTAAAAGAAAAAATAATAACCCAAATGGGGTTAAAAAGGCTGATCTCCAGTACATTTACTGCAACAGAAACTGGCAAACCTCCAGTTACGACGAGAAGCCAGCCACGTTTGGAGTCAGAAAAACTGAAAGCAAATTGGTTTAATCCAAGTTAAGTAAAAGGAGCAGAAAGATCAGGTCCCTTCATTCAAATTCAACTCCATGAAGTCACCCCATATGTTGAAGTAGCACGGCGGAGTGCTGTGGATAATTGACCAAAATGGTTGGAGGGAACTACTACTTCTGAACTACTTTGTAAAAAGGTCCAGGTTGTAAAAAACTGTAGTTCCCCTTTACGTTTAGCTAAGCTGTTAATTTCATTGTTGTCGTCATCTACCATGGACTAGGGGTAGACAGTTGATCTTAGCTTGCCACTGCCTTCACTTAGCCAAACCATGCAGTCCCCATGCATGAGGACGTCTTTTCATCATCCTCCACGCTCCAACAGAACATCTTAAGCAGCTGGTCATAATATACATCCATGTTCAGGGACCTGCTGACAGGCTGAGCCCCTCAGTGCTCATCTACACCACCCCGACCATAGATCTGCCATCAGGGCGCCTTCAAATCATCTTAAACATGGACTCGCTTTCAAGGTTTTGCCTCCAACCATTAACTCGCTCAGGCAGTAATTCCCATAACAAGTGAACCCAACGTTATTTAAAACCGTCTTCAGGCTCACAGCCCTTCAAGGGAACTGAACCAACAAATTCTGCTTCAACGAGACAGTCGGCAAAACATATTTTTTTTCTCTTTGCGTCCGGGTGCTTTGTTTATTCTGTTTAGAAACTCCCTCGGAACAAATTGAATAACTTGGCAATAAAGGTTAATGAATGAAGCAGGCCTTAAGGGATGGTTACGCTGATATTAAAACCTCCTAAAAAACAATGACCTTCGTATTTTTCCACAAAACAGAGAGGCACATTCATGCATGACCAGATTTCAGACTGAAACCAAACAAGGATCGCAGGGTCTGCTGGAGCCTATTCCAGCTGTGATTGGGTGAGAGAAGCGGGGTCCACTTTGGACAGGTCTCCAGTCTATCTCAGGGGTAACACAGAGAGACAGACAACCATTCACCCTCACACCTACAGCCAATTTAGAATCACCAATGAACCTAACCAGCATGTCTTTGGATGATGGGAGGAAGCTGGAGAACCTGGAGAGAACCCACGTCGACGCTAAAGAAAGGCTAGTTTTATCCTAGTAGCTTCTTCTGTTCTAAAAGACTGGTGGGGAGTTAGGCCGGGCATACACTGTGCGATATTTTAAATCCTTTGACTCCATCTCAAACTGCACGACTAGATCGCTGAGTTCAAAAGTTCACAGCCTACGATTCATGTTCTCACACTACACGGCCCGACGCTCTGATGAGACATGACTGCTCACACTGTACGTCCACATACCACACGTCGGATTTTGTATCCGGAACTGCAACGGCAAAAAGAAGTTGAAGAAGAAGAGGGAGACGCACGTCCAAGTTGTTTTGACGTATCTTCAGCGATGGCGCATGCTCTGTGTGAGAGGTTTCAGCAAATCGGCTCGTGGTGCTGCTTCTTCTTTGCGATACCTTCACGAGGAGCGACCGGGATTTCAAACAAATTTGATTTTCTTGGATCGGGAGGTCCTCGTGAGGTGTTAATCTCTCCTCGTTACCCCACGTATACTGCACAAAGCACGACACGCGATGCAATGCTAAAAAATGAGCCGACAATTGCACAGTGTATGCCCGGCTTTAGGGTTTAAACAGGAACATCCAGTTGGTGGCACCCATCAGAAACTGACATGACCAGTGTCTGTTAACGACCAGATACTAATCTGTCGTTGAAGGAGACTGTTTGACCCTGTCCTCATTCGAACGGGGTATGTAGACCGAGATATGATCAAGCAGCACACTTTGAAACTTGTGTCACCAACCAGAGACTGGAGCCTGACTGTCAGCGAGTTGTTAGAGTGCGATTCATTGGAGTTAGACAGTTCCTCCAAATGGCAAGTACAGTTGTTAACAGACACCAGTCATGTTTCTTCAAGAAACTACACAAGTCCAGTTGCCTTTCTTCAGTGTTTTTGGATGCACCATGTCCTGAGTTTTCTTGCTTTTTGTGTTCCCTACCTCAAATTACCCAGTAGTTAGCGTGCTAAACTGTTAGCCCTGGTCCCTGCAGTTGTCTAGCAGCGGTGTCCTCATGGCTTATGGTTGATGTTACAGTTTGGACGTCAAGCATTTTGCAAACACGACTTTCTAACTCCTAATCAGTCGACTTCCAAATTAGTCCTTCGCTTATTCTGGTCACCTTTTCATTGAAAAAGAAAAACATCAGCCAGTTACTTCATTTGTCCATCGACTGATGAGCTGACTAATCTTGTGGCTTTGGGAGTAGCAGACCAAATAGTCTCTTGATTAACGGCTGGAAAATTTGCCTGACTACTCCTTCCAGCTACAAGGAGCAAAGTGTT
The DNA here is from genome assembly GCA_005024645.1 of Planiliza haematocheilus. Classification (NCBI taxonomy): domain Eukaryota; kingdom Metazoa; phylum Chordata; class Actinopteri; order Mugiliformes; family Mugilidae; genus Planiliza; species Planiliza haematocheilus. Next base: position 2,953,185 of record SRSE01000133.1, read on the forward strand.
GTACATGCAGAGCGGCTGACGTGTCCTTCTTTACTCTCCACTGCTGTAGCAATAAACACTCTTCCCTTACCACACAGTACATCACCATCAAGCTTATAGACACCGCGTTTATTTGACATGGGAATTCCTTAAAAGTCCTGCAGACATGCAGAAACAGACATCAGTTGCACCGGTGCAATCTGCTTGACAAGCAGGATGTTGCGGAGGGAAAAAGCTCAAATATCATTATGCTTTCAGAAAAGATGAATAAGCACTCTGCTTTTAATCTTAACAAGTGGCCCTCGTCGATGCAGGAGAACGCCCTCAGAGGTGCACATTTAGGGAGTTTTAACAGAGACGGCAGAGATATACACTTTTGTGTCTCTTTTCCACGGCAATAATGATTTAATATGCACTCTCTTCCTCTCTTTCTTCTCAGTAAAATCTCTGTAATTTCTCCGAAGATGGGTTGAGTACAGAGGCTCCTGAGAGAAAGGTGAGTAATACAGTAATCCTAATGAAAAAAATTCTTGTAGATAATAATTCTCTTATTGATCTGAGCATTTCTAATGCACCCACAGGCACAGCGGGCTCAAAAAACCTGTTTACCCCCGCAGGCCACACACCGAGAACTAAAATTAATTAGATAACAAATTTTATAGTTACACTGCAGTGGAAGCAGTTGCAGCTGTGTTTGTATGTTTCCTTAGTGTCAACCTGACAGTTGCCTATAGCCACCAGCAATCTCTTACTGTGCAGACCCAGTGCAACTCCACTCCTGTTTCATACCCTCAGGATGGTGTATACATGTAATAATTGCACAAGTGTGTGTGTGTCAGAAGCAGTGAACGAATGTGTGTTTGCACATAAACACACATAAGTGTGTTATTTGTAATCTTGGTAGCAGCTCCAGGCGGGATTACTCTGTGCTATAAGGAGGAAACATTCACTGTTGTTTTATGATAAATAACCTTTTCTTGCCACAAACCTTCCCACAATACGGACACACACATGCACAGTTATCTCTCAACCGGGTTGGCCTCTCCACCGATTTCACACACATGGCATTTGCTGCGGTGAAATTAATTTGTTTTGCACACGTGCTGCAGCCCGTTTCCTCATAAACCTGCTCATGCTCATCTACTGAAGGCTCCAGGCCCCAGAAATCTGTGGTTGGGATTCCAGCGGAGGAAGTTATTTAATTTTCACCGGGCATTTCAAGCAAAGAAGGGAAGGAAAAAGAAGGTCGGTGTTTTACTTTGGATACCAGCAAGATGCTGAAATGCGATAATGTGTGTGTGTGGTTTTAGCAAAAAAAGAAGGACTGTGCAGTTCTGGAAAGCCTGGCCATGTCCCCGTTTCGATCCGATTACGGGGATCTGGGGAAGGTCAACCCAAAGCCGTGGGCTCTTTATATCGTTACCTTGAGTCTTGCCTAAGCAATTTTTGTCGAGCAATGTCAAGCAATTGTCCTGTTGTTGCCTTTTCTCTGCATTCAACGCATCTATTCTCGCACACAGTGGCGAGCCGTCCTGGAGCGGTGGACGACAATGCATGCGGCGCAAAGAACGTAGAAGGGATTTGAAGCAGTGATCTCCCGGTCTAACATCTGCTTCTCTAACCAATAGACTGCATTTCAGTCAATACGACGCCTGTCTGTATTCTCTTCAACAGTATTTACGCGAGACACTTGTCAAAGCAAGATTGCCAGCTCCCATATTGCTTGGTTTCACAACACATCGCATTAAATTCACCTGTCAGTGGTTTTAATGCTGCAGCACATATGACTCTCTGCTTGGTATTTCTAAACACTTCAAAGTCACTGCCTTTAAGGCCCGATCACATATAAAGCTATTTGCTCGTCAGCCGTCACTTTGAAGCCGACAGTCGGTCTCCAGTGGACGTTCCAGTCTCTGGTTGCCTAAGTAACCCTCTTATATATTTCCTTCTCCAAATGTTTCTGAGTGAAACAAGTAGAGATTGTTAGTGCACGGCTCTCTATTTGAAAGTAAAGTGTTGCCGTCGCTCCATTGTGGGTTAACCTGATCCTCCGAGCCTGGTTTCAGCATGGTGAATTTGGAGGAAGGAGCCAAAGTCCTGCACGGCGTTTCCTTGAGGCTTTGGGGAAATTCCTTAAAGCTGAGATTAGTTAAACTTGGTACTTGCTCGCTTTGTGTTGTCAGAGTTTGCTACAGACTTCAGTTCTCAGGGATTCTGGAGTTAGATGCTGAGGTACAAGAAAAGTTTTGGAAATGATTAATTATTGGCTTTGTTTTGTCCTCTTGTATGTCTCCTCGGAAAAAGACCCACTTCCTCAAAACTTTTATTTCACAGCAGATATTAAATCTTTCAGTTGGACGTCGCCAACAATGTTTGACAGGTCCCAGTTAAATACTGATGAGGTTCTGCTTTCAGACAGTTTCCTGGCGCTTCCTGATTCTTTATATTCCACTTTGCTCAAAGAATGATTGCAGTTTTTGTGTAGGAACATATCGATCGACGCAATTGGCAACCGAGAAACCTCCTGTCACCACATCCTTCAGTCACTCCCTCCTCTTATAAATAAGATTCGACGGCTCTTCACTGATACCAGTTCATTGATCCGCATCACCCCCCCAAAGGCTGATAGCTTCACTTTCTGTGACAATTGGCGTTTTTTTGAAGCATGAACGGGGAGGGGGGAGGCACGGAGCCCTTCCTGCTTCGTCTTCTTACTCTCTTTTTTTTCCTCTTACGTTCTTTCCCTCATTTTTTTTTCTGTCTTTTGCTCATCTCATGAATACAAAATGTGGAGTCCCTGCAATGCGCTTGACTGCTGCCACTGCAGAAGGTCTTAACCATTAGTGAGAATAATCCATAGCTATGAACTCCTGCCTTGTGCACTCCTCTGTAAGCTCCTTTCCACTCTCTGCGGCGGTTTGAGGTGGGCTGGAGAGAACCAAAGCCACCATTATCAGCTGTTGGGCTGTGTGTGACTCACATAGCATGAGTCATTATGCGCCGTAGAGAATCTGACCTATAAAAACTGGTGACTTTTGTAAATAGGGTAACCTATTTGTATGCTACTGTCTTTCCATGTGTCCCCAAGTCATTCATCTGAGAATGGAGCGCACATGCCTTCGCGCTGAACTTATAACCGTGCTGCTGAAACTCGTTATCTTGAAATCTGAGCATTTTCCAGCTCTGCTAGCAACGTCACTCTGGGGATACCAGTGTCTGCCATCTGCTAACGTCCTTTGTATTTATGCCCTCCTTGCAGAATGTCTTCACACAACACAGTTTATGCTAATGAGCACCAGGTTGATCTCTGTGTTTTTGCTTTTAGTCTACAGTAACTAGGTGTGTGGCAGACCCTATAGCAGGAAAACGTTGGAAGTGTTCAAACTCTCATGATGCTCCAGATAAAAACAGAAACTCTGCAGTATGAGGAAAGATTACTGTCTGAAAAAAAATAAAATAAAGGTAATTGATCCCAAAGAGAAACTCAGATTACTGGAACCAAAGGACAAAGGCTGTAGGCATGTTAAGTCTGCAACTGGTATTACAGTATTTCCCAGAAACAAGGTACTGTGTCGTACTGCATAGTGAAGTCTGGGTGGATCGATGGTCTGACAAAACACTGTACAACAAGATAAAACCACAGGTTTTAAAAATGACAAATGTCGGCAATAACTGGAGACGCTTCCGTGTGAGTGTTTTTCATGTATAGGTTTCTTTTGTTTGTTTTGTATAACCTGGATCTTATTTCTGGCATAATATACAATCGTTTACTCTTCCATATAACTTTGGTGCCATTTTTGTCATTCGGATGATCTGCATATATCCATATAGTGGGAGTGAATGGGGCACCCAATCGTAGCCTCTAAATAACGCATTATCTGCCGCGAAACTCATTCATTCATTCACGTCTATCATAAACAAAGTTATCGTCCACAACCTCAGAATCAGAAAAATATTCAGCCATGTTGGAAAAAACTAGCAGTGGCAAATTATTATTTAGAGTCTGCGTTTCGGTGCCCCATTCACTCCCACTATATGGATATTCACAAATATCCATATCTATATCATCTGAATGACAAAAATTACACTAAAGTTATATGGAAGAGTAAACGATTGTATTTTATGCCAGAAATAAGGTCCAGGTTGTAAAAAACAGTAATTCCTATTTAAGATTTTAAGCGCGTAACGATTTAAAAGGCATCCTTCTCAAAAACCAGCAAATATTACTGAACCGCTCTCAGAGTATCAGTTCTACTCCAGAAAACTATTTTATATTTCTTCTTCATCTGTGTTTCAGTCATTCCGCATCACGGGGAAACTTTTCAAATTAAAAACTCACTCAAGAAGATCATTTGGAAAACATTTGCACTGTTATTTCCCCCCCTTGCTCTGTCTGCGATTAATTTTATTGCTCTATGATGTCACAAGACTAGAAAACAGTGATCTGGTTGATCGCTTCCGCTTTGAAATGTGCACACAGCGTAAAGCCGTGTCAACAGAGATCCTTACTGGCAGACGCACTAAAACAAGAAAGGCACGAGTAACAACAATAATAACAACAGCAGCATGATGGGAGCAGAGGGAAAAGGAAAAGGCGTTGTGAGGAGGAATTCTATTTTATTGCAACTTGTGGACTATTTTAATAGCGTTGGTTGCACTAATCCCATCCTCTTTGTCTGTATTTACATTTTTGATCACTGGAAACTTTTCAAAACACTTGAGAAGATAATTTGGAAAACATTTGCATTATTTATTGCTGACTTTTTTCCCCATTTATGATGCAGCATGACTAGAAAACAATTATTTGGCTGAGCACATCTGCTTGGAAATGTGTGCAGCTTCTTAAGCCACAGTGTACAACCAGGTCAGCTGAGATACGTACTAGCAAACGTAATAAAATAAAAGTAGGAACTAGGGATGTGCGATATTTCATCGTTTACGCTACATCGTCAAAAACATTCTCCACGGTAAGAATATGTCATCCTGCGATAAAAACAATAAATTCCCATTAATGACGTATATATGTGCGCGACACACTCTCAGCCCAACACGTGTGGAATATTGACAAATTGACAATGGTGGAAGGTGGAGCAGATACGCCGGCAGAGAGGAGCTCGTTCCTAAACGAGGCTCCACCTCCATTATCTGGTTTGGTTTTAACCCCTTAACGCCTCAATTGATTCTTCAATTATATAAAGAAGTTAAATATTTGTATTTTTGTTACCACTCCGGCCGGTCCTACCAGAAACTAGTGCTTGCTAAAGGTTCCTAGGATTTTATTGAATGTGCACAAACCGACATTGGAGTATTACATGCTTTATTTCGGCTGCAGTCTGAACGGAAACAGTGCGTCGTGAATTAGCGACACTAGGCATGAAGGGGTTAAAAAGTCTGACGCGGAGCAGCAAATTACAACATGCAAGGTTTGCAAACAAATAGTGAATAAAAAGGACAGTAACAGCACTAATTTGTTCCACCACCTCAAACACAAGCACAAACCAGAAGATGAAGAAAGACAGAAAATGCATGAATTGGTGTTTATTTAACGTAATTTTTATCGTCATTTTTGATAAATACCAGAAATTATCGGGATAAATGTTTTAGTCCATCCCTAGTAGGAACCCTATTTTCTTGTGGATTATTTTAAAAGACATTAGGAGTTACAAGACACAAAGCAATTTGGCTTTTTGTCCGTTCCTTTATTACAGCACTCTTTCCATTTCTTCTATATCCAATTACAATTTAAAGCCAACGTGAGCCCCCATGTCACCAAACAGATATACGGCTTCAACCTTACACTTAACTTAATCTTTACAGCTGCGTCAAAGCCAGCCACAGTGATTTAAACCCCTGCCGATATATTACTACAGGCTCCACTCGTCTTCTTCCTCTGCCAGTTTTTTTTTTTCTTTCCTCTGCATGTGAGAGCACTGGGGAGCCCCGAAAGGTCGACCTGCATCCATCCGTATCTTCCGCAAAGTGTGAATGACGGCGACTGTGGCAAAATCACAAGAAGATGGAGGAAGAAGATGAGAGGATTGGATTGGAGGTGGAGAGGAGAGGATGGATCCCTCCCTCCTCTGTGTGGACAATCCCCCTCATCCCATCCCCGTCCAGGTACTGCATGCGTATGCGCCATTCATTGCAGTCTTATTCACCTTAACACATCCACACTCCTGTCCACGGAAGCAGAACGCTCATATCAGCCTCATTCTGCATACGCTCCTCTTCCCCAACCCCCCCCTGACGCTCTCTTTCCTGCTGACAGAACAAATGCCTGCGCTTTTGTGATTAAAGCTGCTGTCACTGGCTTCTCATCCTCTCCCCTTCTTCTCTTTCCTTTTCTCTCTTTTCCTCTCAATCTCTCTCTTTCTTTTCGAATTTCTCAGCTCCTTCGTCGTGCAGCTACATCACCAGAGGCTCGATAGTGCTCCAGGAGAACACGGAGGACCCGAGGGGCACAGGCGATGAGTAACAGCAACATGATGGATGAAACAAAAGTGTTATAATAGGTGTGCTTGTGTACACAGGTCACACTCCAATCTCCATCCAGTGTTGCATTTATTTTCCACCAAGATCTTGTATTGATGATGGAGAGTCTGACCACTGCTCAAAGCTTCTCCAGCACATCCCAAAGATCCTCAGTGGGGTTAAGGTCTGGACTCTGTGGTGGAACAATCCATCTCATGCTCCCTGAACCACTCTTTGACAATCTGAGCCCCATGAATCCTGACATTGTCATCTTGGAATATGATCCATTGATGGAATAAGCTGCTCATTCAGTATATTCAGGTAGTCAGCTAATGAACCTAGACCCAGATCATAGCACTGCCCCATAGCACAGGCTTGTACAGTAGACACTAGGCATGATGGCTGCATCACTTCATCTGCCTCTCTTCTTACCCTGATGCCCCCATCACTCTGGAACAGGGGAAATCTGGACTCATCAGACCACATGACCTTCTTCCATTGCTCCAGAGTCCAATCTTTATGCTCCCTAGCAAACTGAAGCCTTTATTTCCAGTTATCCTCACTGATTAGTGGTTTTCTTAAGGCTACACAGCTGTTCAGTCCCAATCCCTTGAGTTCCCTTCACATTGTACGTGTGGAAATGTTCTTACTTTCACTATTAAACATAGCCCTGAGTTCTACTGATGTTCTTCCGACCACATTTGTTCCTCATAGACGATGCTTCTCCACTCTCCTTCCAGTTTCTAATAATGCCTTGGACAGTTCTTAACCCAGTTTTAGTAGTTTCTTCAATCTCCTTAGATGTTTTCTCTGCTTGATGCCAATGATTTGACTCTTCTCAAACAGACGACCTCGTCTTTAGACATGGTTGTTTAAGAAATGAGAAGCTACTCATTGCATCAGTTGGGGTTAAATAACTTGTTAAATTCAAGGTTTCGACTTGTCATTTAATAGCTACTAGCCTTCAATAGCAATCAACACACAAAAGCAACTTCCAGAAATCGTAGATGATAATAATACCTGAAAGAAAATGCATTACTGTTTCGGCTCTTTTTAAGTCAGGTGACAGGGGTTGTTGAACTTCTACAGCGACGTCACACAATTAAGACGAAACTAAAAATCAATGGGCATAAATACTCCTGCAAATAAATTCATTACCACCACAAATAAGATGGAGGCTGCTTTTTAAAATAGCAATTTCTTTTGGGACTACTCACAACCTGGTGCAATAAATTCAGTTTGATCCATTTTATGGATTATACGACCTTCGCTTCTCTCTTTCTCTTCATCTCATGCCTCTCTTTTATTTTCTCTGCTTCCTCTTTCATTACTGGAACTAAGGGAGGGGGGGAGGGCCGAGATAATATTCTGTCCCTTCATTTAACCTCACTCATCGCTTCCCCTCAACACCTCCTCCCACCCCTTTGTCAATTTCCATTCTGTCCTGTCAGTGAATAAACTCGCGTTCATGAAGGCGTGAGAAGTTAAATCGTGACATTTCACCCAACTCTTCATCAAGAGATATAAAATAAAAACAGATCATAGCTGCTTCACTTCAGCGAGTGACGCTATAATTGTGGCACCATAAACGTAATTTTCTTTGGGCTCATGCAGATGTTCAGCGAGCTTAATCCCCTCCGCGATACATCACTCAATGCGTTTATTTCACGGCAAAACAGCGTGAAGCACATCTGCCACAGTGCCACACAAAACAGGGAACCAGGTATCGTTATTCTTGCAAGGACAGCAATATGTTCCCTAAAAGAATCGTGTGTAACGCTGATGTGGTCAATAGATTGCATTGTGTGACAGCCTGGCTGTATTGCATGATAAATTGTTTCTCATTACATTTCCAGTTTAGGTTTATAGGCGATGTTAGTCCCATTACGCAGAGCGGAGCAGAGCGGAGCACTCCAAACACCTGCAGACAAGCATCGGATTCCAGATGTAGAGAAAAATAATGTTGCTTTATTTAATTATTCAGTTTTGTTGGCAGGTTTTACAAATTTCAATTGTGCAGTTGGACCGCAGCAAAGATATTTGTGGTACCGGTTGTTTTTCTCATGGGTTCATTAGGTTCCTACTGACCTGAGTGGAGGCAGGGGGCCACAGGTGGTCCCCAGAGGGGCCTTAGAGGAGTGTAGCTTCACATTAAATAATGCTAATTAGGTCGCTTTAAAAAGGGAACATCTGAATTGGTTTATTTAAATCATTTCCTGCAGCAGTGCGTGCCGGTAACTGGCAGGAAATAAACGGAGACTCTCGGAGCAGTGTAATTCTAATTAAATGGTCTATACAAGAACAGCTTTTTCTAATCACAGGTCTCGCGTTCAGCACTATCATCTCGCCGTCTGCGGCGGAGACACTTCTATAATTAAACCGTAAACAATAATGGTTGCAAACAGCAATAGTAAATACAGTAGCTCAGGTCTGTGATTGCAAACTGAGCCTGATAATGGGGGGGCCACCGCCTCGGTCGCCCATCTCGGCATCTGCACATTGGGAATCTGTAGTACCGGGACTTCAACTAGTGCAAGAAAGTCAGTTGCAAATGTATTTAACACTGCACTGAGGAGGAGTTTTTGTAGGACATGTTTATTTGCACAATCCAGTATCACGTACGAGGAGATCTTCAAAACACCAAGAAAAAAAACAGCTAGGTAAGAGCTTTTACAATCCCCCATACGTCACAGGAGTCGTAAGTCTTACTAATACCAATTGTTTATGAAGGTGTCTTGGGTGACACAACTCATAGCAACCTTAAGATGAACACCAGTAAAGCCATTAAAGACAAACCGCCAACATCTGCTGACACGGTTTTAGTGTCAACACGCTGCTGACCACTGCAAGCGATCCAGACACTGAGACACCCGCCCGTCCGCCCTCAATCATTCCTGCAGTTTGACGGCTAGTCCACATCACACGGTTTAGAATCTGTGAACTTATGCTGACACCTTTCATGTGGACTCAATGTGACTTGTACTGCCAGTGAAATCAAACACACTGACTGAACTGCGTGACTTGAAAGAGCTGAAGGCTGGGCTCATGTGATGCTTCCTCTGCAGCATGGGCAGTTTCTCCTTTGGGACGATGCTCAGCCAAAGGTAGAGAGGAAGAGATGTTTTTTTTTCTGCCACATTTGACCGCAGTGGTTTAGTTAGATGTAAGTGTTGTAGACTTGAAGGTGAGGCTCTGAATTTATTAAGCAGCAAACCCCCTGTTTAATCTGAGCACTGCTGGCTCGGCTCTATGGGGTGATTTCAAAATGGCTGCAAATTGCCCTGATTGCTCTCATTATTCTCATATTAAGGCTGTTTTTCTTTTACCGAATTGCAGATGTGGGTTTGCACTAATGGGGATTCAGTGACTGCGTTTACATGGTCTTTAGTATCCCGATTTTGAGGCTTAGCCGGGTTTCTTGAAATCGGGAAATGGGCATATCCCGATTTCTGAATTTGGGATATGGTGTTTACAAACACACCGGGATACTTTAAAAACCCGATCAAAACGGGGATACTAAAGACCACGTAAACATGGTCACTCATAATACATTATCGGAATTAGTTGTTTTCCTTTGCATTTTATTTTTGCTAGCGTTAGACCTTCCTGTGAAACACAACATCTGGATGCTTTGGCTACACTTTCAGAGGACGGGAACTGTAGCACACCTCATTTCAACGAGAGGCTAATGGATAATTTCAATGCCTTAGTAATTTCTTCTAAATTAGAAGCCATCTAGTGGTTAGTGGTAGTATTGCAACCCAAGGTAGCCCCGATCATTTGGAGACCTTTACTTTTGTCTTGACTTGGTGCAGTGCACAAGGCCAGTCATAAAAGCAGCTGGACTGCCACAACACAATAAGATGCACTTTCTTATAGATATACAATAAAAACTAAACAATTAAAAAAAAAAAAAAAACGGGTGCAAATCTTGAATCTTATTCCATTGGATCACTGGTAACTTCAACTACCAATCTGCTCCAAAGGTAACTCCCTGCATTGTTTTAACACAAGCATGTTTCCAGTTGGAATCTGTGCCAACACTTTGCCGTGCTGTCATCACACCAATCCTGAGGAGAAAACAGCACTGAGGTGTGAAGATTTGAGGAGAAAACACACAGTTCTACCAACATAATCGTTCACCAACACTGGCACATCAGCTCTGCCCTCACAGGTCATCATGATTGGCTCAGCATGCTTCCTTTTTTTTTTGGAGGAGGAGGAGGAGGAAGAGAAATAACTGGCGAGGACTGTGGCACTCAGTTAGAGGACAGCGTGTCTGAAACAAAATGCTGAAAAAGTGTCAATGAGCCAAAATGTTGTGCATCACCTCCTCATTTCCGGAACTGTTCTCAGGCTCAGGGACGAACGCTGGACCGGTCTGCTGTTTTTTTTTTCTAAATTATTACAGTGCCATTGAAGGGCAGGACACTCATCAGATCCACTGCCAACACGGTATCCACTCCAACAGACAGAACGCTCCTCCGCTCTTTCCACTGGTGAAGTACTAAATAGCCGAAGGTTCAAGATGCCCTTCAGAACCGATCAGTTTGTCCCACTTACACTGACTTTGAGTGGCGCCATTTGTCAGTCTGACTTTTCAGCCTAAAGCACCGGATAAACCCTTTTGAGCTCGCAGACTCTTGTACAAAGTAGTGCTCCTTTTAGAAAGACTGGCCAGATCAACTTGGGCGGCACAGTGGCGTGGTCGTTAGCATTGATGCCTCACATCAAGACGGTTCTGGGGTCAAATCCAGGCCGACTGGAGCTTTTCTGTGTGGAGTTTGCATGTCATCCCTGTGTCTGCGTGGGTTCTCTATGGTATACTCCAGCTTCCTCCCATCAACCAGAGCTCGTTAGTAGAGATGGGCGATATGGACTAAAAAAATGTATCCCGATAATTTCTGCTATTTATCACGGTAACGATAAAAAATGATGATAAATAAACACCAATTTTAGTCTTTTGACTGTAGTGCATTGGCAAGTTTCGTCAGAGTTGCCTCGTTCCCCGGCGTATCTGCTCCGCCTTCCACCATCGTCAATTTGTCAATATTCCACACGTGTTGGGCTCCGAGCGTGTCGTGCACATACGTCATCAACGGGAATTTATCGTTTTTATTGCGGTATGACATATTCTTGCGGTGGGGAATGTTTTTGACGATATATCGTAAACGATAAAATATCGCACATCCCTATTCATTGGTGATTATAATTTGGTTATAGGTGGTTTGTCTCTTTGTGTTAGTCCTGTGATAGACTGGAGACCTGTCCAGGGTGGACCCCGCCTCTCGCCTGATGACAGCTGGGATAGTCTCCAGCCCCTCTCACAGGACAAGTGGCTACAGAATTCAATGGGAGAGTAATTCTGAACTTCTAGTTCACGAAACCATCTAGTGGTTAGTGGTGGTACTGCACCCCAAGGTTAACGGCTTAAAAAAAAAGTTTTATGTCTTTTCTTAAAATCTGAATAACTTCCAGGTATGTTTGCATTAATGCGACTTCATCACACACAATCTAAAACATCTGTGGGCTGTTCTTAGTTGTTTTCTTTTTACTGATGGCTGCTAGCTATCGAGACCCAACAAGTCAGGAATGCCCATGCTTTCAAGGTATGCTAACTGAAGCATACCTGATTTTAATGTGAGTGTAAAGGATCATTGCACTGCCTTTGCATCCTAAGGTTTCTGAACTGTAAGCCACCTAGTGGTTAGTTGTGGTATTGCTTCCCGATTAAAAAAGCAAAAAATAGTTAAATTCAACACAACGCTCTTTAATCATCCTGCTATGAACTTAACCCAATAAACGGGTAAAGTTTGTCGTAGGTTACTAAAAAAATTATATGGCATGAAATTCAACACCACCAAGACTCATTCTTCTGGACTTGTTGTGTTTCCTGGAAGATGTTTCATCTAAGTGCCTACTTAAGTTCGTGGGGAGCAGCCCACCTGCACACAGCATGGCTCTGTCAACAACCCAAGTCCAATTAGGGCATGTCGATTTTTTTTTTCTCTATTTCTGTGGCTCTCTAACAACCCATTAATGGCCAAAAACTCCAGACTCCAGTTGTGAATCTTTGCAGGAGAGATGTTTGCTGTGCAGTTTGAAAGAACCGTATTCCAGCACACATCTTATAATAATTTTTTATCAAGGACTTTTCTTTAATCCTCGGCACACATGTATAAACCAGACTCTATCTGAATTTGTTTTGGATAAAGCAGATGTTTCTGATCTTCGTACCGAGCGCTGAAGCAGCATCACCAGGGAGAACGCCAAAGTGCATGGAAAGCAGGTAGATGTAAAACGGTGCACTGTGCTGTTAAAGAGTAGACTGACGAATCCACTTCAATACTTCTCATCCGCAGACAGACACGACTGCGTGGGCTGTATTATTTATGCCAGCTGATTAACCCTTACATCACAGCCGGATTTGAAATTAAATAGGCTAATTAAAGGCTTTATATCCAGTGTAATTATGCTTATTTTGAGCTGTATCACAGAAGGGATAAGTAAAGATGAAAATGAAAAAAAAAAACAGACTTTGGCCTGCCGTCATCAATGCTTTTTAAATTATTTTTAATGACTATAATGCAGCTGTCGCTCTCTCATTTTGCATGTCAGGCCTTTTTATTGTTCATCTGTCCCGCCACCATCTGAGCGTCACAAAGTGAACAGATAAAAAGATATCTCCAAGTCTAATCGAACGCAGTTAATTAGCAAAATCAATGAGAAACGCCAAACTCTCTCATTATGGTTTTAATAATGCACCAGTGTGGCAATTAAATATTAATTAGAGTTTTATTAAGCGCCTATTTATTGCGGAGGAGAGGCAACCGCATGAATTATTAAAAGGAGAAATCACCACAGGAATGCACCAATGGAAGCGTTCGAGGAGCATTTCGGTTTGGTTGAGGCAGCCGCGTCCTCCTGATCTTAATGACATGCACTCCCTCTGACACATGTTGAACAATATCCAAATCGGAGGGAGCCGAAACGGGATAATAAACAGAATAAAATGTGTTTGATTTTCCTGCAGCTGCTTGGCGGGGTCGCTGTGCTGTCACTGATTTCTCCGAGACCCAAGTCAGCGATTTGCATTCTCCAATAGAGGCAACACTTGAATATAAATGACGGCGCTAGTGTGCAAAATAAAAAATAAAAAAAGAAGAAGAGAAGCATGAGTCAAAGTGGAGCCTGTTGTCTTTAGTTATTCTCCGATATCTCTTGGTAACAGCAGGCTTTAGAGTCGTTCTCTTTAATATTAATTTAATAACATTAGCATAACAAACTGGAAATACTGATCACAGTTTGGAATCAGAAACAGAAAAGACTTGGTCATAGCTGGCACTGCTGCTCATTCAATAATTCATCATCTGTAACTGGTTGTCGTCTGCAGGGTCGCAGGGCGGCTGGAGCCTTTCCCAGCTGTCATAGGGTGAGAGGTGGAGTCCACCCTGGACAGGTCTCTAGTTTATCACAGGACTAACACAGAGAGACAGACAACCATTCACACTCACACCTACGGCCAATCATGTAGACGGAAACTGTGACTTTTTCTTGTCTGAAACTACTACAGTATGTGTGAGTGCATAGCTGCTTTCACACATACAAGTTATGGCAACACGGAGCACACTAAGTACACAAACGGCGCCATCAAAACTGGCAAAACCAGCCGCGGGTGTGAAACGCCGAACACTTCTCACCCTGAATGGACACCAGCTTGGCTCTGCAGCAGAAGGGGAGGGACCAGGTATCAAAGCCGCGAAGATGACAGCAGAGGAAGAGGAAGCTTTTCGCCTGCTGGCCACTCGAGGCCGACTCCCAGCAGCGAGCCAATCCACTAAAACACTAGGCGGCGACTAATCAGCTGTGTTGAGTTTCACTCTGTGCGGCTCATGTTGACGCCGAAGTTAATAAATGTGGATCAACAATTACGTTCAGTGAAATCACTGCAGCACAAAACGCAGCGAAGGCCACTCAAGACAGTAGGAGGCTAAATAATGGTGAATTTTCGGTGCTTGTCTAGCCGCTGAGAAATGGGACCAAGGGCATGCATTTTGGACCAATCACAGTCGTTGTGGTTTGCATTGCTGTGACGGTGCACGTCAGGTTACACCATAGCTGATGGGGATATAAACTGATCTTAAAGCGGAACTACTGTTTTTTCATATATCCAGATTATATCCATATAATGGGAGTGAATGGGGCACCCAAACGCAGCCTCTAAATAACATTATCCGCCACGAAACTTGTTCTTTTCACCAATATTTTGTTATAATATGCTAGTGCTATTCCCCGTTAAGTCCAGAGTTACCTGTTATCATCATGATGTCATCTCTGAGCGCCACTTATTTACCTGTAATTTGCTACTGCTAGTTTTTTGCAACATGGCTGAGTATTTTTCCGATTCTGAGGTTGTAGATGACGACTTTGTTTATGACGGACGTCCTACTAGCATATCTTAACAAATTATTGGTGAAATGAGTGAGTTTCGCAGCAGATAATGTGTTATTTAGAGGCTGCGTTTCGGGCATTCCCCATTCACTCCCATTATATGGATATACGCAGTGCTCTGCTGTTGCTAAATCTCCCGAAGGACTAAAACTTACACCAAAGTTATATGGGTGAGTAAATGATCATGTTTTAGGTCAGAAATAAGATCCAGGTTGTAATAAAGAGTAGATCCCCTTTAAGGTGTTCAACTTCAGAGCGGAAATAAACATGATTACAGCCTTGTCTAAACAAAATGTTATGTTATGTTGTTTATAATTAAAGGTTTGGGGGATTTGGGTGACAGGTGGGTGGCATCGCAGGTTACTCGTTGTCTGTCTAGTCATCACCTGCCTCCATCACTTCGATATATATATATATATATATATAAAATAAACAAAATAAAAAAATGAACGGCCTCCTGGGGGCAGTCAGCTCACGGGATGATGTCGTTCTCTAGAGTTGCATGTGATGGGCGAACGTGGGATATTGTGGGGCCCCTGGATGATTTTCTTCTGGTAAGTTTTTCCAAGGAACAGCGTAAATTCAACACAGCCTCCTCTGTGAATTAGATTTTAGTTTCAGACAAGTAGTATCAATATTAATATTTGCAGAATAAGTATAATGTTTAAACAGGAACATGTCATTTAAAAGCAGTTTCATAACACAAATGACATTCGGATGGAAATGGTGAAAATGTTTTGACGTGATCAATTCACCCAACTATAAATATTCAACTATTAATAGAAAATGGGCAACGTGCCATTCCTGTCAAAGCTGTTCTGTTCAGATGCTTCTATTCCCCCCACCACCTCAGTTGATCTGCGCTCAGCCCTGGTTTTGATTGGTGGATGCGACACGAGGCCCCGGGCCCCAATGAGCTCAGTGACACCTGCATTTCACACAAGATGACAGTCAAAGACTAAAACACAGCGTGGCTCCCATTAATTATAAAAGGTAGGCATGGATACGCACGGGAAAAGAAACCTCTTCCCGCACTATCGTCGCATCCCAGACACATTGGTTAAAAATAGTGAAGGGAATCTTACAAGACAAAAAATAAAAAATTTAAAAATGCTAAGGATGTAGAAGGTTTGCAGCGCGTTAACATGTATTCTTAGAAATAAAACATTGGGGAAGTAAAACACCTGACTGCGGCTCATTTAACACATAACTGTACTGCAGAGTTTCTTTATTTCAAAACAGGGCCAAGACTCCAGCGAATGCCTCCAAGACACCAAGCTTGAGTATATGCAGCTCATGCCATAAATAGAAACATGCCACCCCCTGTAGGCTAAAATTCACCCCCACCCCTTTAAATTCAAGGCTGGCCTAATCCCTTCGCTGAGCTGAGAGTTGCAGTGAAATCTCACTGGAAGGAAGCGCATTGTCGCATGCTTTGATCCTTCGCGACAACAGCCTCTAAACAGAGTCTATGTATTGTGACATATGGCTCTTGCTTTCCGTTTCCAACCCGCGACGTTGATATGCGCGAATCTGTCACATTTGTCTCCTTATGGGTGCGCGTCTGTGAATGGTGTGAGCTGCTTGGACGACCTCCATTATTCAGCCGCCGCCTGATAGCTACA
Source organism: Planiliza haematocheilus (assembly GCA_005024645.1). Classification (NCBI taxonomy): domain Eukaryota; kingdom Metazoa; phylum Chordata; class Actinopteri; order Mugiliformes; family Mugilidae; genus Planiliza; species Planiliza haematocheilus. Next base: position 2,969,711 of record SRSE01000133.1, read on the forward strand.
GTATTTAACTCTGCATGTGTTGAGAAATGAAAGACGACTGTTTAGCGGCGGCAGACATGACAACGTGTAAAAAGGATGAAAAACAACGACAAATTAAGCAAAAGATGTTCACCTTCTCTGAGAAATCATCATAAAGTACTGTTTTTTACAACCTGGACCTTATTTCTGGCACAAAATACAGTCATTTACTCACCCATATAACTTTTTGTAATTTGTATTCCTTCGGGAGATATTTATATCTACGTATATCCATATAGTGGGAGTGAATGGGGCACCCAACTGAGCCTCTTAATGACACATTATCTGCAACAAAACTCATTAATTTCACCAATATTTTGTTATCGTACACTAGTGCTATTCCCTGTTGAGTCTGGAGGTATACCTGTTATCATCATCCAGGGTCTGTAAATTGACCTTCAGACCCCGGATTATGTCGATGCCTGAAATAAGGTCTAGGTTGTAAAAAACAGTAATTCCCCTTTAAGGGTGATAAAAACTCAAGGCACGGATATATTTTATGCCTGCAACACATCCTTTAAAGCCATAGACACAATTTTCCCTATTTTGTGACTCCGACCTTCTATGAATAACTGACTATAAAAAATGTTTTAAAAAAACTTGACTGTAAAAAAAGTTGATGCCATGACAACGCTTCAGACGTGAAGCCAAAGCAAGTTGAGCTCCCCCTGGTGGCTGAGTGCAGTATAGGTCATAAACTCCACCTAATCCACGTTAAAGGCTAACATACTAAAATAAAATGTTATTTATTTTTTCTTTCTTATTCTACTTTATATTTTTATGTTAACAAATACCCATTCATACACAAAATTACAACGACCAACAAAAAGTTTAGTTGTCATGATTGAAGAAAATTAGCTACAGAGATCAAAACTGTATTTTTGCTGCAAAATTGGTCATTTTAACATGGAGGTCAATGGGACTTGACTTGAGAGACAGAGTCAAGTGACCAGTTGAGAAACTGCATATTTTTGGTACTTCCACTAATTTCTTTCAGCCCAGGAGGTGACTGCTTGGTGTGAAGGTAGAAACAATAATAGAAACCTGAATTAGTATGTTGGAGAGGTGGTTATGGTTCCAGTCACAGTCCTTTTAGGTGCCGTAGACTTAAAAAAAAAAATGACAAACACTTTTATTTCATATGTATGTTTTCCTTCTGAAATCCAGTTTTTGCTGGTTTCTTCTGACCAGTCATTGTTTCTCCCTATATATACACTATATTACCAAAAGTATTCGCTCACCCATTCAAATGATCAGAATCAGGTGTTCTAATCACTTGGCCTGGCCCCAGGTGTATAAATTCAAGCACTCAGGCATGCAGACTGTGAAACAAGACATTTGTGAAAGAATGGGCCGCTCTCAGGAGCTCAGTGAATTCCAGCGTGGAACTGTCATAGGATGCCACTTGTGCAACAAATCCAGTCGTGAAATTTCCTCGCTCCTAAATATTCCACAGTCAACTGTCAGCTCTATTATAACAAAATGGAAGCGTTTGGGAACAACAGCAACTCAGCCACGAAGTGGTAGGCCACGTAAAGTGACGGAGAGGGGTCAGCGGATGCTGAAGCGCATAGTGCAAAGAGGTCGCCGACTTTCTGCACAGTCAATTGCTACAGAGCTACAAACTTCATGTGACCTTCAGATTAGCCCAAGTACAGTACGCAGAGAGCTTCATGGAATGGGTTTCCATGGCCGAGCAGCTGCAGCCAAGCCACACATCACCAAGTGCAATGCAAGGCGTCGGATGCAATGGTGTAAAGCACGCCGCCACTGGCCTCTAGAGCAGTGGAGACGCGTTCTCTGGAGTGATGAATCACGCTTTTCCATCTGGCAATCTGATGGACGAGTCTGGGTTTGGAGGTTGCCAGGAGAACGGTACATTTCAGATTGCATTGTGCCAACTGTGAAATTTGGTGGAGGAGGAATTATGGTATGGGGTTGTTTTTCAGGAGCTGGGTTTGGCCCCTTAGTTCCAGTGAAAGGAACATTGAATGCTTCAGGATACCAAAACATTTTGGACAATTCCATGCTCCCAACCTTGTGGGAACAGTTTGGAGCGGGCCCCTTCCTCTTCCAACATGACTGTGCACCAGTGCACAAAGCAAGGTCCATAAAGACGTGGATGACAGAGTCTGGTGTGGATGAACTTGACTGGCCTGCACAGAGTCCTGACCTGAACCCGATAGAACACCTTTGGGATGAATTAGAGCGGAGACTGAGAGCCAGGCCTTCTCGACCAACATCAGTGTGTGACCTCACCAATGCGCTTTTGGAAGAATGGTCAAAAATTCCTATAAACACTCTCCTCAACCTTGTGGACAGTCTTCCCAGAAGAGTTGAAGCTGTAATAGCTGCAAAAGGTGGACCGACATCATATTGAATTCTATGAGTTAGGAATGGGATGGCACTTCAGTTCATAGAATGAGTAAAGGCAGGTGAGCGAATACTTTTGGTAATATAGTGTATATATATATATTCTTCGTAAAGAACCGTTGTTTATCTGAACCTAGAGTTTAAGGATAGAGGATGTGGTAGCAGATAAATAAATAAATAACCTTGCCAAACGTCGCCTAAAGCGGTGCATTTTAATTACCACAGAAAAAGGCTTCCGGCTGCAGTGAATAGAACAATGCACTGAGCAAATCACAGCTGTATTTGCTTTGGCTCAGTTTGATAATGTCTGGACAGGAAGCAAATGTTTTCTTTTCTTTTTTTTTTCTTTCTTTCTTGTCTTAAACAAAAGCAGTTGATAATGACTGGGCGCATCAGTCATATTAATGGAACCAAATGGGGAGTTAATTGATTGAATGTGACGCATTTAATCACTTTAGCAGAATAAAAACAAACTAAAACAGACAAAGTGCATGTGTGAATCACTGTCAATTAGTGCTTGTCAATAAAACTACTTCTGCAAAGCTGTTTCTGGCAGCATTTCCACATCCCTGTCTTAAATGCCACACACCTCTCACTCAGAGACTCTGGAAGGACATGAGAGGTCAATCTGGACGTTTTAGACAGTCCTCTGCATTATAACAACACGGTCCTTTGCCAGAGTGGGCGGAGCAGTGCTTGTAAATCGGCGAGATGAGCTGATTCACCCCGACTCGTTTGCTGTACAGTAAATATTCCTCCCTTAAAATGTGCTTTGGTCAATACGTCGGCCGTAAGTCAGGCCTGGAGACACTTTCGATTAGGAGCCTGTCGTTAGCGCTTTTTGGCAAGTTGGTTCGCTTTAACAGTCACATTAATGAGGAAATGCACCAGTGCTGCCTGTAAAGGTCAGTTTGCTCACCGTGGGAAGTGCTGCTCGGGCCTGTGAAAACATGTTGTATTGTGTCATGTTTTCTGTGGCTCTGGAGCAGTTTCATCAAGGTCATGGAGGATTCAGAAACAAAAACTGTATAATATACTAAAGGAGTGGAGTTTAGAGGTATGAAGACACCAGACAGACAGCAACACCATCTGTGTCTGGACCAAAAAGCTGCACAGCCAATGGGTACACACACAGATCAGCCACAACATTAAAACCACTGACAGGAGAAACAAATATCATTGACCATTCATCTTCTGCAACCGTTAGTCCTGAGAAGAGTCGGTGGGTACTTTAGTCTATCCCAGCTGTCATTGGACAGGGTACACCCTGGACAGGTCTCCATTCACATTCACATTTACAGCCAATTTAGAATCACCAATGAACCTAACAAGCATGTCTTTGGACGGAAGGAGGAAGCCAGATACAGAAAGGAACCAGTTGGTGCATGGATTAGAACCCAGAACTTTCTTGCTGTGCTGCCCCTATCATTGACCATCTTGAAATTATTCAGTGTTCTGCTGGGAAGCTTTTGGACCAGGCATTCACTCATGTGGATGTTACTTAGACATGTAGCACCCACCTAAACCAGACCAGGCACCCCCACCCCATAGCAATGACAATCCATCCCCAGCAGGATGCAGCCACGAAAACACTTTAGGAAGAAGACCAGCACAAGGTGTTTACCTCATAGACATATATACATAGACGCCTCATTGAGCGCTGCCGTCTACTGGAGTGGCGTGCCTACAGGGCGGCCATCTTGGAACAGGGCCACTGGCTCCTACAGTGCATTACATCTATGGAGGAATGGTGTTTCTACACAATAAAAGTCATCATAAATCTCTCAGTTGAAGTCCGGCATCTTTTCTTTACAATCCTCTGTCAGAAGCTAGTCTGCTGATAACATTAAGTAGAATTTGTATTTGGGTAGTAAAAACATATTTTTATCATAGCTACATGTGACGTTTTTAACAGATCAATACGTTTGGAAATCGGTCCAAAATTCAGCGAATAATTCTACTTTGTGATTGAGGAGTACCTCTTTCCTTCGTATGTTCATGCACCGCTGCCTCTGCTAGCCCTGTACCAAGATGGCGGCGCTTTAGGCACGTCCCTCCACAGTCAATGTATATATGTCTATGGTTGACCTGGTCTCCACATTCACTAGATCCCAAACTGATCAAGCATCTGTGGGATGATCCACAGAGGCCTAACAACATCCTGTTTCCAGACACCACAGGACACCCTCAGAAGACCCACGTCCACTCTACGATGAGCCACAACTGTTTTGGAGACCTACACAATATTAGGTCATAATGTTATGGCGGATCAGTGTAGATGGATTGTTTTACCGGGGAGATTAATTAAGGCAACAAAACTGAATGTGGAGACGAACATCAGCCGGCAGAAATCAAATGTATCCTCTTCAACACAATAATCCATACGTAAGTGAAAATGCACATTTACCTTCACAGTCACAGAAAACAATATCAAGTTCATCGATACTAAGCAGGATGCACTACTTCTGATAGCCCGCACCGTTCGCGTTTACTCAGTGAACCTTCCCCGTTTCTTATTTATCTCCCTCTGTCCGCCTCACACAGCGTAACCTCTCATTAAATATTGATCGCCTCAACTCAGCTTGAGCCGCCGTGTTAAAGGATGTGCTAAAGGTCTGTGCGATGACATACCAAACTCAGATAATTAGTTTTTCTCGAAAGAAGGTTACATTTTATGTAATATTTTTTAATGATTATATTCTACCTCAAGGCACTAGTGTTTGAAATGTTGCATGAAGAAGGGAAACTGGAACGTATGACCTAAACATGCATTGAGCCCAGAGGTGGACAGAGTACACACCTTCACTACTTGAGTAAAAGTAAAGATACTCCCTGTCAAATATTACTCCAATACAAGTAAAAGCAGCTTAGTCAAAATTTTACTTAGTAAATAAAGTACTAAAGTATTTGCTTAAAAGTATAAAAAGTATCTCAGGAAATACAGGAAAGTAGCTTTATTGTCATTCGACACTAGGCATGAAGGGGTTAAAAAGTCTGACACCGAGCAGCAAATTACAACATGCAAGGTTTGCAAACAAATAGTACATAAAAAGGACAGTAACAGCACTACTTTGTACACAAGTACAAACCAGAATATGAAGAAATACAGAAAATGCACAAGGATGCAGAAGCAGCGTCGACTTCATCCAAAGAGTCCGGGAAAAAAACAACAACTCAGATAAAACTTGATGCATTATAGTCAAAAAGATTAGACTGAATTGGTGTTTATTTATCGTCATTTTTATCGTTACCGTGATAAATACCAGAAATTATTGGGATAATTCTTTTAGTCCATATCGGCCATCCCTACCACAGCCTCACTCTTTCTTTTACAGACAGCTTCTGTCTCTACAAGCTCATACAAATACGTTTAAAATGTTCATGATCAGCAATTTAACAAAACATTAAGCTAGCTAACGTCAGTAGCTACTTTACATTAAGCTAGCTAACGTCAGTAGCTACTTTACATTAAGCTAGCTAACGTCAGTAGCTACTTTACATACCGCAAAGTGCTTTTTACCGCCACGGGGGCTTGGTGGGAGTTTCTCCAGTTTCTTCTTCATTCTATGGATTGTGTGGCATGACATAGTGAATCAGCAAATAAACCGTTTATTTTCTCAGAATTTTGAAAAAAATAAAACTAAATAAAAAAATAATCAGCTGACGTATAAGCTCAAAAGTAGCGAGTAACGAGAGCATCGTCAGAAATGTAGTGGAGTAAAAAGTACAATATTTGTCCTTCAAATGTAGTGGAGTAAAAGTAAAAGTATCTATAATACTCAAGTAAACTTATTTCATTACTGGCCACCACTGATTGTGCCTCATTGTTTCTAACCCCTTGCTGTACACTTTCTTGTTTACGTTTGCTAAAACCAGCTAACGCCTCACTCACTTTAAAATAAAGGCTTGTTCTGTCTTTTTGTTTTAAACCTATAGTGTGAATAAATCTATTTCACTGAGGGAAATTGGATAAGGTTCGGCTGCAAAGTTCGCGACGACTGAAGCACCGTTGGGACACCGCTGCAGTAATGAGGTTAAATTACAGACTGAAGCCATTTCCATAAATACGGTCTTCATTTGATGGATTGTTCACCGTCAGCTCTGTCGCCTGCTCGACTCTCTGATCATTTGCAGCTTTGACTCTGCAGCCACCAGAACCCAGAGCTGGTCACTAATTCAGACGGGGCTGACACAAGCTTAAGCATGAATGCTTTCTCATTGCTCCACCCGTCACACATTCTACCGAGAACACTTCATATCACCCCGGCGCCCTTTTCCAGTCATCTCCACCCAACCCCGGCACAATCAGACGTTAAGGCGAGCAGAGAGACAGATACGGAGCCTCGGTGTCAAGTGGTCCTCAGCCCCTTATCCAGCCGGACGTCTCGTGCTTCACGGAGCAGCTCCGCCGACTCTCTGCATGTTTCCTCATATATATTACAGTTTGTGTTCACAGATCGCCAGGCTGTGTTACATATGAAATATTAAGCGTTCAGCTATCAGGCGAGATGTGTCCGACCCAGGCAGAAACACTTTGAGCCTTCAAACTCAATTTGAGTCGACATCCACTCAGCTTAATGATATACACTGCAGTGCAGCAAACATGAATATCTGCGTCTGTGTGAATGCATTAGCAGAGAGATGTGAAGGGGCAATCTATGACTGTAGAGCTCGCTGTAATAACTAGAAATCTCCATACCAAACGGCACATACAGCGGGAACATTGTCAGCAGTCAGTTGTGTGATGTGAAGATCAACTGTCTCTCTCTCTCTCTCTCTGGTGAAGGCTCTGCAGATACTTTGACCGCAGCGGCTGAAAGATGGCAGCGCTCATATAAAATTAAGTAATATTATTTATTTTTTTAAATGAGCTCTGCTGGGTGTGTCCTGTGGCAGTCAAAAACATTACACTGATTGGCTTGATATCATTAAACATTCATTTTAAAGCTGTGAAAGGTCTGATGACAGTGACGGGGGGGGGCGACCCTCAAAAGAGGAGGAGAGGAGGACGAATCATTTGTCAGGGATGAGATGCTTTAGTTTAGTTATTGCTCACAGTAGTTAATCCATTTAATGGTCACACTCAGAGTAAAGCAGAGAAGGCTATTATTTACCATTTTTCTTTGTCTGTATTGTTACTCATGCAACTTCATGCGTCTTTGTCCTTCAAAAGAGACTTCAAGGTTTTTAAACTACCAAAACGTTGAGCTAATCATTTACAAAATAACTCTTCATTAAAGTGAAATAACAGTCCTTTCTATTACATAAACCCGTTTACGGCTCATGTAGCTGGAGGCAAAACTCACAGCAGCTACTAGCGATGAAGTTCGACTCTTTTCTGAGAGTCGACTCTTTTACCACGGCTCCCGAAGAAGAGCCGACTCTTTCGGCTCCCGAACAGCTCTTTATTTAGTATTGTCTATAGCTGGATATTTTAGCCCAATATCAGGCTATATAGCCTCATGAAAAGCCTAATAATGTGATGTTATTCGTTGACAAAGGTATTCTTAATTCATTCATTCATCTTCTTTTGGAGGATCGTGGGGGGGAGGCTTTGGGCCTATCCCAGCTGTCGTCGGGGCGAGATCTCCAGTCTATCTCAGGGCTAGCTAGATAAATAACCGCTCACACTCACACCTACGGCTAATTTAGAATCACCAATGAACCTAACCAGCATGTCTTTGGACTTCTGTCTCCATCCTGACGTGAGCAGAGATGAACGAGCAAAAGGAAAATTCTCATTTCACTCAGTGGTAATGAGCTCTTCTGATTCACTACCTAGCATCGGCTCTATTGCATCACTAGCAGCTACCGTTAGCAGCATGTCATCTTGAGGAGTAGGGTTACTAGCTCAAATTTATGAAAATAATATACCAGCAACCAAGAAACCTGTGATTAAACTTGAGGATTGGACCGAGGCGATCATTAAAAATACTTGTGTGTGCTTTCAGAAAATCGCATTTGCTAGCTCCCACTAGAAAGTTAGCATAACGAGCTACGCCAATAGTTTGATAGCTAGCTTCACTTACTTCATATTTTTCTAAATATAACTCAGCTAACAACATTTCACTTTTACGTTAGCCTCTTACCCATTAGCCTGTAACCTCCATTACTATTATTACTGTATATTAGTGTACTAGCATCCATTAGCACATTGATTAGCCTATATAACATGAACTCTGAAGTAGCTAGTAGATAGTATTTCGAAAATAAACTCGGTGCACTCTGGGTTTTTTCACTCACAACGCCCTCCACCAAACGATTAAAAGACTCCATTACAGAGTTAACGGCTGACAACATATGCAAGTAATCACACTATCAACTGATCTTGTTTCACCCGGCGCTTTAATACCTTGACTCCTCCTTGGTGACCACGACCGTGCGGCGTGACACGACTGAAGCCTCAATTACACGAGCAAGGTGAGCGTACGAGGCAGACTCATCCATCACGGCGGAGAGGCGAGGCCGTCTGAATTGGCAGCTGTCACCTCCGGTGCGCCGCGGACTCTGGAGCCTCGTTGAAATAACACAGAGGAGTCGGCCTTGCTGCCAAGTTTTCAATGACACCCGGGTCCGTTAGGGGCACTTATGCGGAGATCTCTTTTATTTTGTTGATGGCTTGGTTTACTTGACGACAGCAAACTTATTATGCAGCGTTCCAGTACCACCTACGTCAAAGAGGAAGAGTTTAAAGCGGAAAATTTAGCCAGATGAACAAGGTAACAGCATAAAGCCTTGATATTTTATTGCTTTAACAGATTAGTATGGCCAACATTTTCATTTTAGGAACTCAAACACATGGATCTAACGCTTTTTTACTGGCCAACATGCATGTCAGACATATGTCCATCCACAGACGGGGGGTAACGCATCCGAAGCTGCTTTCCAGAAACGGCATTAGAACAGTATTCAAGTCCGGCTTATTAATTTAGCTAGCTGCCCTTGAACAGATGGATGACTCCCCTTAATCATCATTAGCTCATATTACAGTTCATTTCAGCTGCATCCTACTGGTGTCCATTTGCCCAGGCTGTTAACCGAGCGGAGTAAAGGAAAGCTCGGGCAAGCGTTTCCCTTTCTAACATATGTCTACAATGCATGTTAACTGGTTTAACAGCTGCCCAACTTAAGCTCTGCATGCATCTATGGTTCGATTAAAGGAATTTCAGTCTTGAATCGCTCATGGTTGCACACTAAACACTAAACTTCTGTTGGTTATGCAAAAAGTTTGTGTACCTGATGAATGCAATCCCATTTTTATGCTACTTTTAGGTTAGTTTTGGTCTCCACCAACGCCTCAGACAAAACAAATGTATCTTTAGTTCTGCTTCCTTGGAGAAAGTGTTGTGTTTCTGAGACTGAGACAAACAAAAAAAGACTTCATAAAGCCAAAATAATAATGTGGCTATAAGAAACCGAAAAGCTCAGTAGCTCAGTACCACGCTAAGAAGTTGGGCAGCTAAGTTCCCGCATAACAAACATACTTTAAGTTCATTAAAGCGTTTAAAAGTACAAAAATAGCAGTGAAAACTTTCCTCATTTAAATTTTACTCCATATAATGATGATCCATATTTTAATGCCTGAATAAGGTCAATTAAAAAGTCTAATTTCGGTGTTAAATTAAAATTCATTAAGTCCAAAGTGTTTGGTTCTAATTTTTAAGGCTGCAGATTGAAAATGGATCTCGGACGTACATCTTATGAGGTTCTTCATGGCCAGAGTGAAATTAATATTAATGTGTCCAGGGGTGTGAGAGCAGTTTCTAATTTAGGTGTCTGAGTTTTTCTGTCAATGTCACAGTATATCTTTAGCCCGTTACGCTGATTAGACTGCCTGAGATGATCCTCTGCACATTTTTTTTCTAACATGATTCATTTAAATCCGCCACAAAACAGAGCAGATTTGCTGCTGATAGTTATGCTAAAAGCGAGAAAAGCCTCTTAAACTGAAACGCACAAAAGGAAACGATCCATTTGAGACGAAGTGAAGGCCACTCCTTGATTACAACTCAATTTAGTCGTATTTATCGTATTGTACTCATCAGTGTTGATTTAAAAACACAGCAATTCATCCAAGTCAGACTGCCAGAGACCTAAAACCTCAAATCCCTCATCGCCAAGGAGAAGAATGATCAGTACTGGAGTTTTACACACTATTGGAACTCCTTTAGCTTCGATTACAGCACTCATTCTCTGTGGCATTGTTTCTCTAATCTTCTCCAATGTCTCCAGATTTCTCTCCATCCAGTGTTGCATTCATTGTATTGATGATGGAGAGTCTGACCACTGCTCAAAGCTTCTCCAGCTCATCCCAAAGATCCTCAATGGGGTTAAGGTCTGGACTCTGTGGTGGAACAATCCATCTCATGCTCCCTGAACCACTCTTTGATAATCTGAGCCCCATGAATCCTGACATTGTCATCTTGGAATATGATCCATTGATGGAATAAGCTGCTCATTCAGTATATTCAGGTAGTCAGCTAATGAACCTAGACCCAGATCATAGCACTGCCCCATAGCACAGGCTTGTACAGTAGACACTAGGCATGATGGCTGCATCACTTCATCTGCCTCTCTTCTTCCCCTGATGCCCCCATCACTCTGGAACAGGGGAAATCTGGACTCATCAGACCACATGACCTTCTTCCATTGCTCCAGAGTCCAATCTTTATGCTCCCTAGCAAACTGAAGCCTTTATTTCCAGTTAGCCTCATTGATTAGTGGTTTTCAATCATTTGAGTTACCTTCACATTGTGGAAATGTTCCTACTTTCACTATTAAACATAGCCAAAATAGGTTCAAAAAAGGCAACTGGACTTATAGAGATCTTCAGTGGAAGAAGCTACTCAGATGATCGGGGAAACTTCTCAAAAAACTCTACAAGTCCAGTTGTCTGTTTTGGATATACCATAACCTGGATGTCTGAGAACCTTCACAGACATATTAAACATAGCCCTGAGTTCTACTATTGTTTTTCCGACCACATTTATTCCTGGAAGACGATGCTTCTCCACTCTCCTTCCAGTTTCTAATAATGCCTTGGACAGTTCTTAACCCAGTTTTAGTAGTGTCTTCAATCTCCTTAGATGTTTTCTCTGCTTGATGCCAATGATTTGACCCTTCTCAAACAGACGACCACAGGATGTGTCTTTAGACATGGTTGTTGAAGAAATGAGAAGCTACTCATTGCATCAGTTGGGCTTAAATCCAATAGGAGGCTCCTACCTATTTGATAAGTTGAATACAGGGTGAGACTTTTTCGTTTAGCTAGGTATTTTCTTAATTTTATCAGTTGTGACTGAGATCTGGGAATGTCCTAGAATCATGGGAGACAATGACAAATACAGATCCAGCAGAGTTTTGGGACATCCATTTAAAATGAATGAAAACCACGAACGTAGACTGGATCTTTAATACTCGACTCTCCTTTACATTATTTGTTTAGCTAAGCATTACTAAATGCTGTAGCTCTTATTGTCTAATTCTCTGCGCCCTGATGGATGTTTCTGAATTATAGAGAAAGAGAGGACTCAATGCAGCATATGGCTTTGTTTAGGAAATGCTTTTTTTGTGTGTGTGTGTGTGTGTGTTGTTTGAAAAGGCCAGACGGAGAGAAGCAACCCTGTAAACAAAGCCAAGTCCTTCGAGGCAAACCAACAGAAAATGTGGGTCAGCACAAATCAACTACAAGGTTGGAGGAAACAGCGCACACGGTTCACACCAGCTGATGCATTCCTTCCTTCTCTCAGATCTCTACCACTGCAACATTAGTTCCTTCATTTTCAAAATCCAGCCTCATTTTCCATTCATGATTGGGAGGAATCTTCATGTGAAATCATCGTATCTGTGGCGGTAATTGCTCCGGCAGCCAACAGATGTGCTTTAAAGTGCTAATGCAGACGTGGAGGGTTGTTACATGAGGGATGAGCGCTGAAGTCAGCACATCCAGGCCGATAACAAGCCCAGTGCAAAGTCAGTTAAAAGTCAATCAATGTTGTTTAAGGAAACTTTGGCAACTTCAAACGAGTGGCAGGAGAGACTCATTTTGTGCCGACGCGAGAAGCGGCTCCAGGTAATGATGTGCCGGCTCTGGGGCCGATGTGAAGTCAGGTCCATTTAAAAGGGGAGAAAATGAAAAGAGGGAGAAGAAGGGAAAGTCTTTGGCAGCTACTGACGGCATGTTAAAGAATGAACCTTCTGGTCAAAGCGCCTAACCTTTCCTTTATACCCCGGAGAGCTGGTCTTTTGTAGCTTTTATATCACTTTCACTACCGAAGAATGCCTCCGCCATCCATCATCCCATCCAGTCAAGGGCCAAACCTCAAACCAGGTTATTTATAGGCCGTCTGACTTAAGCTCTGCATGCACCTAAACCTGTATTGATTCCTAGCTGGGGGAAACACAAGCTCCTGCATTAATGAGCAGCCAGTGATAAGGTCCTAACCATGTATGTGTGAGTGGATATTCATGTGTGTGTTACGGGGGGGATTTTGTACAATCTGCACTTCCCCATCTGAAGTGTCCTTGTTCTTGTCGACATGATGAAATGCTCAGGATCTCACTCTGAAGTCGGAAGAATTGCATCGTGATTAATACGACTGGTGTAAAGGGAACATCTGCTGCTGGCTGAAGGATACAGGTGGATGGAGGAGAAACAAATCAATCAGCTGATGTAGCTCTTAAAATATCCACCGGATAGCGTGAGATGACTTTTACGAAGAAGTGAGTCCCATACTAATGAATGACACACACGTTGTGGTGGTGGTTAGTGCTGATGCCCCACAGCAAGAAGCTTCTGGATTCTCCCTGTGTCTGCGTGGGTTCTCTCCAGGTTCTCCGGCTTCCTCCCACCGTCCAAAGACATGGGATAGACTGGCGACCTGTCCAGGGTGTACCTCACGACCCTTCACAGGACGAGCGGTTACAGAAGATGAATGAATGAATGAGTTGACCTTGTGACGAGGGGGCTTTAACTCATCTCAACTCTGAGGCAAAGACCAAGTGACACAGTTGATTGATGCAAACACAGAGTCCTGCAAATGTTTATTCCAATGAAACACCGTGCACGACTTTGGCTCCTACCAGGTAAAGTCTGGCTGCAAGACAAACACCAGAAGATTCACATTTTTAACCGACTGAAATACCTAAAGGCCTGAACGCACCAAAAACAATATTTAAGAACCACCAGCGACGAAGGCCGAATGCGTTGTCGCCTCTTTGTGACCATACCAAGCATTTGTTTGGTATTTCAAGTTTGCTTTTTAAAATCAGAAATGAAAGCTGGAAAATGTAATTTAAATGTTTAAATTCTAAAATAAAGAAAAGGTTAATCTTCTTATTTCATTTATTGGAAGACAAAGGGTACATTTACTTGCATTCATTCATTTTCTGCACATGCTTGTCCTCTGGAAAGGTCTGGGGGCGGGTTGGAGCCTCTCCCACCTGTCACTGGGCGAGAGGTGGGGTACAGACGGTTTAGAATCATCAATGAACCTAAGCAGCATGTCTTTGGATGGTGGGAGGAAGCTGGAGAACCTGGAGAGAACCCACGCAGACACAGGGAGAACATGCAGACTACACACAGAAAGAAAGAAACCAGTCGGTCGATGGATTCAAACCTTCTTGCTGAGAGGCATCAGTGCTAACGACCACCCCACTGCTAGGTCCCTAGCCTGGTCCATATACCAAAGAAGTACAACCACCTGAAAACCACCTAGTTTACTAAACTGGTCAGCCAATCAGAGGGACTGATGCGCTCAGTGCTCTGAAAAGCTGTCAACTGGAGTCCAACTAGTGTCACCGGTGTGGGACAAAAAAACTTCAGAGGTCAGAGACATTCACTAAAAGCCTGAAACTGGCCAACAGTTTATAATCAAGCCTTAAAAAGACCATTTTACCTTTTTATCACAAGCATTTTTACGTGCACCCTCTCACAACAATGCTTCCCATAGCAATATACAGAACATCTCTAATCAGAAAGCACCAAAATATATCAAAGGCACATTTTCTCTTCAACAGCCATCATTTTCCCCACATTAAACAATCCACACAGCAGCCTGCCAGCACAAAACACTGTTCAGAGAGGATAACGGGACGTTTATCAAAGGCTTCAGGTTTAGAGGCGATGGCATAAAAGCAAACAGCAACCAAACAGCAGCACACACTCTACGGGTATGTCATAAAATCAGACAGGTCAGCCTTACCTGGGAGTCCAGACAGAGGTTTGTCTGTCGCAAGGCAGCACGCAGAAAGAAGAGGAGGTTTAAAACTTTATTTCCTTCCAGCTCCAAAACAAGGAGGAAGCAAAAAAACTTCTTTAAACTCCGCCCTCCCAGTTTAAACTGTCCAATCAGGTCAGGACCCCAGAGCATTTACCTGAAAAGGTAAAGTCAGATAACAAATATCAGTCCCTGAACAGCTCATTACAACGATTCAACGGTTTATTATTTAGCATGGTAGCTCTAAACATCTTAAGTTTAATCTCACATGAAGATCCCACCCACTAAAACATGAGGTGGCCTTCAGGTGTGCTCCTAAATGATGGGAAAATTAAGCTCTCGGACATTTGCACATAGAATATTCTACATTCGACAGGTCAATAAAGAAAACAGATTAATTAAAGTAATGCTCAAGTGAAGCTCTTATGCCGTTTGACAGATATAAATATGACGTGTTTTATTCCGTACCTACTGGCAACCAAATCTAGACGACGGTCCCCTCTCGGTTACTCAGACCGTTGTCAAACCAACTTCAGAATACTCCAGGAGCTCCAGGATCAGACGTACCATCACAAGTGTCTCTTTTATGGACTTATCTGCACTGGCGTCTCTTCAAACATTTATCAGATCTGGGTCTTTTCATCTTCGCTCAGCCGTGCTACAAGGCCATTTCTTCCTCTCTGTCAAATTCAGAGAGAGAGCCAAAACAGAGGCTGTCTGTATTTTAATTCTCAGCCTGAAGATAAAGACTATGGATTATTTGTGGAGGTGAGACCTCAAGGTGAAGAATCAAAATCAAGACAAAGAAAGAGACGCTCACGCCCATTTTAACATCATACTTATCAGTTTTATACTAAAGAGATTGGCTTCTCTACTTAAATAAAAATACTCTAAACACTTTGAGTGGTTTTTGCAGAAGATTCGAAGTTAATAAACGGTATAATATGTCTGTTTTGCATAATGGCAATATCTGTCTTTGTGCAGCCACCTTGGTCTCAGGGACGTCCGCTATAGCATCTGGTGGCAACCAGATGCTATAGCGGACGTCCCTGAGACCAGCGGTTCTTCATGTTTTGTTTTTTTAGTTGTTCCTAAAGTGTTTTTGTGTCTGCATCCTGCTGGGGATGGCTGCTGCCATCAAGGAGTGTCATTGCCTGGTAGGTGGGGGGGCCTGGTCTGATCTAACATCCACCCCAATGACTGAATGCCAGGTCCAGAAGTTTGGTTGAAACACATCAGGTTCACAATTTTTTTTTTAGATTTTCAGAGGAATAGCTGATATCCAGTGTGTTGACATTAACCTGACACCTCCAGGAATCTGTTACAGATTTACAACTAAACCACGGTTGAAAGGCAAAACTTTGCTTCATGACATTTACTTAAACTGATCTTAAACCTTCACATTTAAACCTGTAGACGCAGACGCAGAGCCTTTCCAAGCCCAACACTCATCTCTCAGGTGAATAAATGCAGGATGATTAATATCAGATGAATCTAGGACATAAAACTTGAATCCTTGCTCTTGTATTACACTTAAAACCTGGGGCGCCGAAACGGGGGGGTAAAAGGAGACAGATTTTAGGGGCCCATGATTGAGGGGGGCCCAGAGACGCCCCTAATGATGATGAAATTATAATACAGAAAAAAATAATGACATTAAGTCATTAACTAACATATTATCACAAATATTTATGTAAAATGGTTCAGTCCCACTGGATCAGCTGCAAGTAACACGTTTGTCACACAGCGCCACAGGTTGATGGTGGTGAAACTAAAAATGATAAAAAACTATTTAAGGTCCACAATGTCTCAGGAAAGACTTTGCAGTCTTGCCATGCTGTCAACTGAGAGTCAGTTGGTTAGAAAGCTGCACTTCAAAGACCTGATAAGTAATTCTGCACGTGAAAAGGCTCGGCATTGGGCGTTTGGTGACAAAAATTGAGCAAGGACCAGTGATTGAAAGGTTGCAAAAGGAAGGTTGACTCAGTCGGCAACGTTATATATTTCCCATTCTTTCAGATATTAAGTTAATGATGAGAAATCATATATGGCCATTTTGTATTTTGATGGTGTTTTTGTTTTTGCTGAGATTTTTGTAAAGATTCTTTTCATGGGCCCCAAAATCCCTAGCACCACCCCTGCTGAAAACACTTAGGATAGCTATCCAAAAGCCGTTTAAAAAGAAGAGTTGTAGAGTTTTTTGAGAGGGCGTTTCACCACTCATCCAAGTAGCTTCTTCATTTCTAGAGGACTGGTGGGAAACTCTGTGGGTAACCCATCAGAAACTTGCTTGACTTGTTTCTTTAAAGCACCAGAGTCTGGTGCAAGGTTGTTTAAACGCTTTTTTGGACAAACCATGACCTGGATGACTGAGAACCTTCACAGTCACACTTAGAATAACCTTTAAATCAATCAATTCTCACGCTCAGTCTCCTCTTATTGCTGCCAAAAGCCTCTCACCTCTGATCATCTGCTCCTCTGAAGCTCCTCTTTCTGGGAAAACCACCGAGACTCGTCTGTCAGAGGACAAAACAGACGCGGGCTAATTAGCAGCTAATTAGCTCAAAACCGCTGGACTGAAAATGTCAACAGCATGTTTCACCAGCACATTGGACTCCTGTGCCAAAAACAACACGACGGGAAACGTGGACGAGTCTGAGCCGGAGAGGGGACGCTGGAGGGTCACGTGACAGTGAATCTCTCGTGGTGCGTTTGGAGGCTGTTTCCTCTCACCCCCTCCCCTCTCAACCTGGGTGTCGGCAGAATTAATGACCAGCTAAATTTATGAGAGAAAGTTATGAATAATGTTTACGTATTAATCATTCATGGTGGCCAGCCAAGCACATAGACTACCGCTCCCCTGGAAATTACCGGCTCACCTCCACAACATAAATTATCCATCAGTTTTCAATCGGCCTTCTCGGCGCAGTAAGCCAAAGCCAAACCATCTCCAGAAATACAGATGCAAGCAAAGTCCAGGGTCTCCAACCAGCAGGGAGCTAACTGTACAAGTTTTTATTTTCACATTAAGCTGCAGGGCGCGCGGCACATCTCTGTGTCTAAACATTTTTCATACACCCCTTTGCCTCCTTGTCCTGTCTTCTCTGGTGTTTCTAGAAACGAAGACGATTTTTTGGAATGATGTGCACTCTCTGTAGAAGACAGCCCTCTATTCCTGTTCTCCTCTCCTCACCTTCGTAATCATTCTATTTCACATTTACACACCTGTCATGTTATCAAAAGCTGAATCACGTCTGTTGAGCGGAGAGGCTAAACTGGGGTAGCCAGACTCAGTTCTTATCAGATTATGAGTCTGGTTTTGATTTCCTTATGGAGCAGGTTTCAACCGATACTTGGAGGAAAAAAAAATACCTCTGGAGTGCAGTCGGATAGACTTACTCCTCTGTACGTTACCTCCTCAAGTCCGTCCAAAGGATTTGATCGGCCCGGAGCATAATCAGTCCCAAACGGGGTGGTTCCAGACTAACTTTTGGCGAGGAAGCTACTGGTCTGGCTTCCTTTTAATTGATCTACACAAAGATGTGGATATTAATAGGTGTGCTGTGCATGTTGGAACTATTTTTGTGAATGAACAATGTGTTAAAATAAATGTTATCCCATTTGGAGTGAATTAGATGCGACTTCAAAACGTTCCAGGCCGACCGCGACCCGACTTCTCTCTGTTCTGAAAGGTACGTTATTGTTTTGTTTTTTTAACGTTAGTCTACACTTCATCTAATAACTTTATGCAGAGAGATTAGCGACCGTGGGCCGACTGGTTCCTTTCTGTGTGGAGTCTGCATGTTCTCCCTGTGTCTGTGTGGGTTCTCTCCAGGTTCTCCAGCTTCCTCCCACCGTCCAAAGACATGCTGGTTAGGTTCATTGGTGATTCTAAATTGACCGTAGGTGTGAGTGTCCCTCTGTGTTAGTCCTGTGATAGACTGGAGACCTGTCCAGGGTTTCCCCCCGCCTCTCGTCCGATGACAGCTGGGATAGGCTCCAGAAGACCCCGCAATCCTTCCCAGGAACAAGCTGTTAAAGAAGATGAATGAATGAATGGTTATAGCGACATATCCTCACGCCAAACTCATGTTGTGTAATGTGATGATGTCCAGTATGACCAAAAAAACAGATACATGCATTTCATAGTGTGCATCTCCATGGGCGCCACCATTGTTCTGTGACGCCAGGATGCAAAGTCGGAGTAATGACTTCGGCTTCAAGTACCATAGGTGTGAAATTTCAGACCTCTCAGTTTTCTGGAACGCAGCATGGCAGTGTCGTCCAGCAGTGAGAGTCTGTAGCACTAGTCTTAGTCGTATGTCCCGCACCCCTGACAAACTATTTCACAACAACATGATCATCTAGAAAGAATAAAGTGTAAACCAGTTTTCTAGCCTAACGGTAGCTCTTCCTGTTTCCCCCTTTTGAATGACGAATACAGACTACTGCCACCTGCTGGTAAGGAGGGTTATTTCTTATCAAGCAGGCACAAAAGAGTTGAGCACTGAATATGACACCTGCAGTTCCTCATCACTTGAATCTAAAATAAACATTTTCACAGTCTCGTACCGAAAAAGAAATAACACCGAGGTTTAAAGTCACGCATAATTAGGGGAGTGGCGTTGAGCTTCAGAAGCAGTTTTCAATAACCATACAGCTGAGTCACAGAGGGTTTGTCCATTTTCATATTTAATCTGTGGGAGTGATTCATTCGCAAGTGCAAATAAAAATTAAAAATGTATTGGAGGGGGTTTTTGGAAAGAAATGTTTGTCAGACTTGGCTCCCGTCCTCGAGGAAAAAGGTTTACTGTGAGTCGTCGACTGTGTGGTCTCAGAGAGACAGAGGAAAGTCAAAAGGACAAGAGAAAACATTCGGAGTTGAAAATCCTCGCCGTCTTTACGTTGCGGGTCCAGCGACACAGCGGCATAAAGCCAGCACAATAATTAGTTTCACAGGAGCAGTGTGTTTAAGGACGATAAGCGTTGCTTTGGGTGAGGAGGAGTCAGCAGATGAGTGTAGCTGCTTGTTATCTGTGCAGAGCAGAGGGAAAGGAGCACACTGCTGTAATAACTTTGAGAGACAGAGGTGAAAGGCGAGGAGGCATGCTGCAAGTAGGAAACGATAAAGAAGATTGGGATCTGCAGCACATATTCCTTCAAATATGTCTTTTATTGTTGCATCAGTACATTTGTAAAGCGTCTGAGGGCCGTGCATGTTAATAATGCGCGCGTTGGCCTTTTCACGCCGCCGCGTCGCCACAGCCAGCAGCGTTCATTGTCTGCCGCGTCCCCAAAAGAATACATACGCGAGCCGCAGCCGCAGAAAAGGCCAGGCCGTTTTCTGGTGCTCGCACAAGTTAGCATCTCCGCGATACGCGCCACAATCATTATTCATGGCGCGTCGCGGTTGCAGAGCTGCTCATGATGCAGCGCGTGTCAGGATGCGCTTGTCAAGTAAGCCTGACCACCGTATGATGTGAGGAAGAGGAGGAGGAGGAGGAGGAGGAGGAGAGAAAGTTGAAGTGGCTGCCGGGAAATTGCTCTGAGCCACAGAGAGGATTTTCAAAGAAGTCATTGAACAACAATGCCAGACTGATGCATCTAAGGCTCGTGAACTTGTGAGAAATGAAATCAGATACTCTTGTTTTCAATGCGTTTGATAAAATAAAAAAATAAAAATGCACCTTTCACATTGTACTTCAGCTTTGTCGTGTATTTGTTATATTGCTTGAGAGACTCAGCCCTTGGTTAGCAGATTACTTACAATTCCCTCCTATTTTTCTTTTCACTTTCTAGAAACAATTGTCCCGTTTTGTGCAACTTGGACGATTTGAGTGCTTGAACTCACTGTAAGTGTATAAAAAAAAAAAAGATGCATAAAGAGAAAGAGGAAAAAGAAGGTTTTCAGTTTGCAGCAGAGGACCGCAGCAGTGAGTGAAGCTGCCGTGGGGTTTGACTATCACTGATCCAGGACAAACTGCGCGTCACTGCACTAGATGACTGTCCACTTGGAATTTCAGTCGATCTTTAATCCTGTCTCAGTCAGGCATCAGTGACGAAAACTAGAACTACTGTTTTTTACAACCTGGACTTTATTTCTGTATAAAATACGATCATTTACTCACCCATATAACTTATGCAATTTGCAGTCAGTCGGGAGATATTTAGATCTGTGTATATCCATATAATGGGAGTGAATGGGGCACCGAAACGCAGCCTCTAAATAACACATTATCTGCCACAAAAATCTTTTCACCAATATATACTACTACTACTACTACTACTACTACTACTACTATATATACTAAATATTCAGCCAGAAAACTAGCAGTTGCAAATTACAGGTAAACAAGTCCAAATGCGGGTTCAAGTGAAGTTAATTCATATTTGACAGGCTCAGAAGTTAATATAATTTACATTTGAGTTAATTTACTAAAAATGCATTTACAATGTTGTAATTTAAATCATTTAACTATTTACGTTACACATTTATTATTTACATATTTAAATATTTACAACTGCATCTTTAAGACAGTTAAGATAGTCTGTGTCTCAGCCACTAGAGATGGCCAACCTCCCCCTTCCTGACGTGAGATACCGGGACCTTTTGTCTCTGTGGATTGTGATGTCTGGACTCGGCTTTGCACCTAAATGCAAGATATACTCCAAGTGTAAAACACACCAACGTGGGGTCGGCGTCGCTACCTGCAATAGACAAAAGGGTGTGGCAACGCTTCCTAGTGGGGCCACCCCTGCAGCAGACAAAGGGATGCAAAAGGGGTTGTTCCTCAGGTATAAATGTTTAGGTTACCCCACATTCGGGGTCTTTCTTCACTTTTGACCACTCGTGTGTTGATTGACCTTTTCTTTGCAAAGAAAATAAAACCTTGTCGGCCGTCAGAAGTCTCTGTTTCATTCTTCACCAGCAGCAGAGGAAAAAAATGTTGAATCTGCCTTTTTGATTCCCTCACGTTTACCTTAATCTAGATCTTAACTTCTGATTGGTTAGTTCAGTCACGTGAGAAGTCCGAACAAGGAAGTAAAGATGTTATGAAGTGCGGGATCTAGTAAAGTGAAAGTTATCCGTATTCATTCTGCGGTTTCTTCTTATAAAGAGTGATCCAACCACCACACATCGAACCCTCACATTACAGTAGGTCAATCTGCAGACACCAGATGATGATAACAGGTAACTCCGGACTCAACGGGGAATAGCACTAGCGTACACAAAAGTTATATGAGTGAGTAAATGATCATATTTTATCCCAGAAATAAGGTCCAGGTTGTAAAAAACAGCAGCTCCCCTTTAAATCAAAGAGTTTTTCTTTCCTGTTTCCATTTTAATGAATCCATTGTTTGTTTGTTTTTATGCCGCTGGAGGTTGTTTTACCCTACTAAAAGCCAAAACCACAATCAGTGCCGTGCCATACAGAGAATACAGGAACAAAATTTGCTGCAAATTCACATAAAACAGCAAAATCCATTTTTTTTTAAAAAGCAATAACGGGAAATGACCGCAGAGGAAACACATGTTAATATGCTCTGCTGCTTCTGTGAGGAGTCCAGTGGTTGATTCATCTCGTATTAATACATTCATGGTTGCAGTATGTTAGATCATGATGCACGGTGGAGTGACCAGAGAAGCAGACCGGCACCAGCACCAGCAGCTTTAAAAGCCTCAAAGACGGCATTAACACCATCGTGATTCTACATCTGTTTACTGCAAAATAATTATATACTTTAAGGTGTAAGCTTTTTGACAGTAATCCCCCTTTTTAAAAAATAGCATTAAATGCACATATTATTCAGACCTGCAATAATCTGCACATCTGCAGCCTTGGACTGATAGTATGAATGCTTTTTTTTTTTAAATAAATAAATAAAATACATGACAAAAGATGACAATACTGACAAATGGCAGCTTCCCTGTGTAAAGCTTGCCATTTTGGCCCTTTGTCGTGTGGACAAGCCTGTCGAGCAGGGCTCAAGAGGTTTGATTTGTATTCTTTTCTGCAGAGCCAGTCACCTTGTCAGAGCTATTCTTCTCACTGGCAGAAGGTAAAGGAGCTCTCAGCAGGTGTTACCAGGCTGCACACTCCTCCTGTACTGTATGCTCAGCGAGAACACAAAGAGCGAAAAGACTATCTGCCTAAGAATTTAGGTATGAACGAGGGCTGCCGCACATTGTGTGTGGAGTATTGATCAATCAGATTTTTTTTGCCAGTCTCTGATTTTTGAGAGTAGCACCTGCTTTACAAATGATGTCTGTATTATTTTCCTCTGAGGCCAATCTGGACTGCTAGTCAAAGGAGAAGTCCAGATTGGCCAGATTCTTATTTGAATCAAATCAAACATGGATTTCACAGCAGTTGACTTATATTTGAACAGGTTTAAAATTAAATGCATATCATTAAAAACATGCCAAAATTAAATGTCAAATCTCTACAATAATACCGTGAATATCCGTAGGATACGCTGGCTCATTGATGACGTCAACGCTAAAAACTGCAGCCCCTCAAAAGGCCTCGAAAAGAGACTCAAAAGGGGAAGCGACAGCAAATATTTGTCCTTAATCCCATTGGTAAGGAAGATAAAGAAAATTGCGCCTGAAAACAGAATTTTAAAATAATCACATAAGCTGCAGTTCCTCAAATGGCCACTAGATGCTGGCTCTAAACGCAAGTTGATCCTGATGGACGTCATTGTTAATATATGGCACTTTACAGTAGAAATAAACATTTTACAGCCTGGTTCATAAATGTATTTTGGTCTCTATAGCTGATTTACTCATTTAAATTATATCAATGCTTAAAGTTATAGATAATTAAAGGGGAATACAATCGTTTACTCACTCATATATGTAACTTCGGTGTCATTTGGAGTCGTTTGGATGATATTTATTTAACTCTGGACTCAATGGGGAATAGCACTAGCGTATCATAATAAAATATTGGTGAAATTAACGAGTTTCGAGGCAGATAATGTGTTATTTAGAGGCTGCGTTTCGGTGCCCCATTCACTCCCATTATATGGATATATGCAGATCTAAATATCGTCCGAACATCCAAATGACACCAAAGTTATATGGGTGAGTAAACAATCGGATTTTATGCCAGAAATAAGGTGCAGGTTGTAAAAAATGGTAATTCTCCTTTAAGTGTGTGGCTGCTTTTGACAGCCCACCTGATCTCCACTCAGACTCCACCTCTAAACTCATTCTTAAAGAAGTTAGGTGGAGGGACTGACAAGGTGGAGGCTTTGCCCATCTTTATATCCAGTCCTATCCTATTTCAGCCCGGTGCAATGCAGTCAACCCAAACCCAAACTCCAGCGTTCCCATCCCTAGAACCACAGTGTGTGCGTGTCTCAAAAAGCAGAACACCAACGAGATTACACGTGCAATTTCAGACCCCGGCTCCTGTTCTTTCTGCTGTCATTTTAATTTGCCGAACAATCAATAAACGAAGGCTGCTCCCGTCGTTGTGCTTCCCCCTCTGCAAGCTAAACGCTGTTAAACGTATTCTGATATTAATCACAGTGAAATATTATGTCTGCGCTAAATGTTTCTGTTGGAGCTCCACTCTAAGGAGCAGATTTATGTACGTACAATTATCTCTGTGCTGTTTTATTCAATTTAGATCCGCGTGCAATTAGTTTGTGTCTCGTTATCCAGTCGGGGACTCGCACAGAGAGGAAACACCTGTTGAAGGTTCAGGTGAACAGTGTGATAGGAAGTTTGCATTCAAAGCTTTTTTTTTTTTAAATGATTCTGATGTTTTTGAGTTTGCATGATATTAAAAAAACTGAAATAATAATAAAAATCAAAACCAGCGAAGGTTTGTCCAAACAGATGCTGGAGCAGGTGGGTGGTGGACGTGGATGCGATTGAACCCAAGGTAATGTCACTACCACTATGGTAAATGACTCATCAAGAGCCGCCATGTGCAGTAGCAGTTAATTTAACATCCGCTCTTTATTGTGCTCATCTATCACTGGTTCCTGCGCTGTTTTTTTTTCCTTCCATTTATCTAATTCCAGGTCTTTTTATGCAGTCCATTTCTGCTCCCTTGCAAACTTCGTTGCACGCCATGATTGCCGCTAACTTAATTTCCGATCGCTCCTGGTTGCAGGGTCAAAGAGCGTCGGAAGCAAACGCTGATGTTAAATACGCTTCAAGCCGCTTGAATGAAGGTTTGGTTTCTTTGACGTGAGGTTTTCATGCGGTAGATGTTTGTGGAGGAGCGCCAACGTGGAAGCCGAGGAATCAGATATTCATATTATCACATTATGCAGTCCGACAGCTTTTTCCTGACACGGAACTGAGGCTGCTCTCTTCAAAGCCACCAGACTCCATTGAGAAAATATGCAATTTTACGTCGCCGCCTTGATTAGTCAGTTTGTATTGTTGTCACACAGCGAGGTAATACGTTGGGTATGACCAACATCACGCACAACCTCTCCTGAAACTGAACTAGCCCTTTATATATACGACTGGAAAAATATATAACTGGAACAGGAAGGCAGTGAAAGCAGTGCAGGGAATTTTTGATTTACGCCCGGAGAGACGTTGCTATGACGCATTTAAAAGACATAAAAGTAATAACAATCTTTCTGGAAATATTTATGCCGCATGCTACCTTTGGGGTCTCTGCGACCCCAAGTGAATGGACAGACAGATAGAGAGCATGCAAGAGGGTAGCACAAGGGCTAAAATCTATGAGATTTCTTGACACAATCACCCTTAAACAATGTGTTTTTCATGTAGAATAAAATGTAGAACTTGAGAATTAACCTTGCATAGGTAGTTTTAGGCTCGATAGGTTACAGATTTTTCTGAGCAGTGCGTGCAAACACCTAAAACAAACACCAGATTGCAGCAGGACTGTTCAGTTATGCCACAAATACACACCAAGTCCATCACAGCAACTTGAAAAGACGGCGTGGCACCATGAAAAATGTCCAAACGCCGCCTTTGATGCCTTTCTGTGGTCTCTGATCATTCCCGATTCCTGCCGAGGATACAAAGCGAGCGTAACAGTGCGTGCATATAAAACAGATGTAATTTTTCCTCTTTGTTTTATGTTGATCTCTTCATTGCTTTGAGAGCGAGAGGCGGCCACTGTTTCTAACGTACAGAAGCCTTGACATCTGATGCAGGTTGGCAGATTGACAGACGCCCTTGCCTTGACCTGTTTTTGTGGCTGATTGTGCAGAATAGAAAGAATTTGAAAGAATAAAATGCATATAATCTTTGCATTTTGGCCTCTTTTTGTTAGCACTGTCAGCCTACACTCCGTTAAAAACGATTTAACGCCATTTTTGTGACGATGCTATAGGACGCTGCTTCATATTCCTGGTTGCATATGCAGCTCGCAATACATTATGTATGACAGCATGTGTCTAGTTTGTATGGTCTAAGTAGCGCATGCAGCCTCTGCTCTCCTCGCCTGCACGGTTTTGGAGCTGCTTCAGGACACGACGCGGTGGGAGAGAGCCATTGGAAAGCGTTCAGTAGTGGCACAAGGACAGGGCTTTCATTCGTGTCTGTGCTGCTGCTGCCCGCCATCAACAGACAGCAGAGTGGCAGCTGATGTCATCTTTCCTGTCACTCATCAGCTAGTCTGTCAGCCTCATGCCTTCACCGCCACATCAGGTGACTTTAAACGCTGTAACCTCTTATTTTTTATACTGACGTGTCAGACTTACACCAGGCCTTCCTGTGTGCAGGCTGACGCATTATTCTGGATATTTACTATACGTTTTTAGACTGAAATGCCTAAACAAGAACATTGTGTACAGACTATCAAGGTCCTGTTGGAATGAATAACCCTTTCCACAGTGGTCTTCCCTCTACGGTCCATAACAAGGCTGTATCTTGCTGAGAGAAGCAAATTCAGTGAAGAGATCGTTGAGTACAGCTATGCAACACTTAAAGGGGAAATACTGTTTTTTTTACAACCTGGACCTTATTTCTAGCCGTATTCTAGTCCTTTACTCACCCATATAACTTTGGTGTCATTTGAAATTATTCAGATGATATTTAGATGCAGCCGCTTATATCCATATAATGGGAGTGAATGGGGCACCCAAACGCAGCCTCTAAATAACGACTTATCTGCCACGAAACTTGTTAATTTCACCAATATTTTGTTATGACACGCTAGCGCTATTCCCCGTTGAGTCCAGAGTTACCTGTTATCATCATCCAGGGTCTGTAGATTGACCTACTAACCTCTGACCTGGATGATGTCATCTCTGAGCGACGTTTACCACTGCTAGTTTTTTGCAACATGGCTGAATATTTTTCCGATTCTGACGTTCTAGATGACGACTTTGTCTATGATGGACGTCCTTACCCAGTTAGAGCCACAGTATGTGGATGAAGATCCGTTGCACATCCGAGAATAGATAATAATGCGTTATTTAGGGGCCGCGTTTCGGTGCCCCATTCACTCCCACTATATGGATATATGCGGCGTTCTGCTGGAGCTAAATGTCTTCTGAGGGATTAAAATTACACCAAAGTTATATGGGTGGGTAAATGATCGTATTTTATGCAAGAAAGAAGCCCCAGGTTATAAAAAAATGTAGTTCCCCTTAAAGGTTCCTTTAAAGTACTGCGACATAGACGCAGTAACCTTTGTAGCCTACTCCAGTGCGATACATTTATACTTGCACAGTCTGGCTCGCTCTGTAAAAAACATCACTTTCAACAACGCCGAATGAAACTTTCTCCAAAATTCAGCCGAAGACGAGCCCTACAGATGTTTGCATCTCTGAACCTCCTCAGTTAACCTTTCCTCCATGTGCTCCATCTGTATTGATCCAAAACAATTCATAAACTGTGGAGAAGCAGCAACACAGAAAGACTGAAGCAGACAGGCTATTACATGACCCTGATATGCCCCAAATGATCACAATCACATTTCTTAATGTGACTATATTAATCCGAATAGACTGCTCTGACCATAAGGGACTTTTTAGGAGAATATTTGCAGCTAATAACTGTGTAAAGACTTGATCTGATGCTTTCTCTCTGTCTGGAATAAAAACGTTTTTTCTGCTCATGTTTGCTCCACTTGGGGTAAACATCAGGTGATGAGTTTCCAGAACGGAAAGAAAGATGGAGGTAGATAAACAGCCAGTCGCTCAATAAACTGTTTAGAAATGCTGGAACCATGTGGACAGCAACGATGAAGACAATGATGAATATTGAATGAATCCAGTGTTGTCAATAAAGTTGAGGGGAGTCGTCTTCTTCTCGGTTATCCAGGTGATGCCGTATCAAAAGGGAAATGCTGAAACAAGGGCAACTGGACTCATGAAGTTTCTTGAAGTCGTTTCATCTAAGTAACTTCTTAATTTTTAAGAGACTGGTGGGGAGCTGGGGTTTTAACAGGAACATCTGTGAGCGTTGTCCTGCAGAAACTAATTGGAGGAAACTGTTTGATCCTGTTTTCCTTCTCTAACGAACGGTGCCCACTGATGCCTAGAGACTCAAGGTGTAGATGATAAAGCTCTGAGAGAGGTTTTCCAGTTTGACACAGATGTCTTCCTTTACTCCTATTTCAAACTATACGTCTTATTTGGCTAAAATGTGGATGTCGTTGTCCTCAGAGGATTGTCCTTTGTCCTCCAGGTGAAGGTGGACAGATGAATCCTGGCCTGAAGACCTGGATGTCCTGTGCTGAGCCAATGAGCTGTTTTTTTTTTTAATCCTGGAAATCCTGGACATACCCCAATCAGCCATAACATTATGACCTATTATTGTCCTAATATTGTGTAGGCGTCTCCAAAACAGTTGGGACCAATCAAAGAATGGACGTGGGTCTTCTGAGGGTGTCCTGTGGTGTCTGGCAACAGAATCATCCCACAGATACTTGATCAGTTTGGGATCTAGTGAATGTGGAGGCCAGGTCAACACCTTGTGCTGTTCTTCTTCCTAAAGTGTTTTAGTGGCTGCATCCTGCTGGGGATGGCTGCTGCCATCAAGGAGTGTCATTGCTATGGGGTGGGGGTGCCTGGTCTGGTCTAGGTGGGTGCTACATGTCTAAGTAACATCCACACCAATGAATGAATGAACGCCAGAAGTTTTCCAGTGTTATTCACTTCTCCTGTCAGTGGTTTTAATGTTGTGGCTGATCAGTGCCTATCATTTTCATGTTGTTTCAGTTGGCTTGAACAAATTGTCTCCACGTAAACACAGTCGATAGTTGTCCTTCATTAATAGTGAAGTTTGAAGATTGAATTTTTCAGAACAGGTTCAATAACATGAATGTTTACTGACTCAGTGGTTCAAGGCTGTCGTTCACTCTCTGAGTTAAAGTTCTGCAGGTGTAAATGTTCACTGGAGGTTTTCAGATGTCCCTTTCAGTCTGCTGATGGGGACAAGACGACTATTCCAGGTGCTTCTTAGCCCCAGGCTGTTCATGCAGGTTCTCACGTCTGTGGAGGCGGTCTGTTCCTCATGGACCGAATTTGGGAGTGTTTGTAAAATAACTCGCCAGGCCTCGTTATAGCAGCTCATATTAGTGCAGTGTGTCTCCCAGTGGTTAGGTTTTCAATTTCCATTCACCATCTAGCCAGAAACACTGTTGTGGATGTAGTTTGACCTGCTGAGAGTTAACCAAGAAGGTCGATAGCAGCCTCATATTTTATCCATTAAATAAAAAGCTAGACCCTCCATAGTGGAAGGGGAGGGAGACAGCGAGCCTGGCTGCGAGAGAGAGGTTAACTCTCACTAATAATGTTCTTTGTATTTTGATTATTTCCCGCATGAACTGAAACTAAATAAACACAAGTTGTGGTATTTGCAGATGGTGTTTGCAGCATCTCGCTTTTGGCAAGAAATGGTTACTCCTAAAAAATGTCAAACTAATCTGATAACAGGTGGCGTGATTAAGAAAGGATACACACTGTAAACAGTTTCTTTTGATGCTCTGTAAGGGTCCAGACCAACCGCTTGTATTCTTCTTTGAAGCACATCTCGCAATTTCAGTATATCACGCATATAATGGCAATTAAAGCGTAGGCCGACATCGTCTGTGTCTGGATGTTGCACTTGGACACACTGTGAAGACTCCAGCCAGCAGCTTTCATTAGCTGTTCCACTAACAATTCATCATGTTCAAGCACCTGAAAAAGCCGCCGTCAGACGTCCGACTTGTGCCGCCGGTGTGAGACGATCCGCTAAAGCATGGGCCGTGGCGGCTCACTGAAATCCTCATAACGGCTCACCGCGTGCTCGGTGTGTCACGGGCGTACAAAAACGGAGATTAGAGTTTAATCGGCGCACGTTTGCATGAGCACGCTCGGAGCTGCTGTTCTGCCTGAAATGTGCAGCCTTCAAACCCTGCACATTACATTTTAAAACCTCAAATGCAAGTGACTGCTGCTTAAGGTACGGACGCTGCAAACCGACATCAAAGGTGCTAAACCGGCAAAAGACTGGCTGTAATGCTGCTTCATGTTGCAGGTGTCTGGACCAAAAAATTCCGCTTCATTCATTTTCTGTAACTGCTTGTGTCCCGGAGAGTCACGGTTTTGACCTGGCCTCCAAATTCACTAGATCCCAAACTGATCAAGTATCTTTGGGATGATCCACAGAGGCCCCTCCCCTCAAAGGCCCCCCACATCCTGTTTCCAGACACCACTAGGACACCCTCAGAAGGCCTATGT